>JAAALK010000080.1:59842723-60123439 GCA_019279435.1 Zizania palustris | reverse complement strand
GAATGGATGAGTTATTCATGGCATGTAAGGACTGTTGTGCGGGGAGGTAAAACGTACTCCTCGAGTTAGAAGATGATGATGCATTCACATGTTTACTTTTCCGTACTAATAAATTGCTCACATTAAATGCTTTACAAATATGCTGCTTCCGCAAAACTAGCCACTATCTCCCTTGTTATTATCTTGCATTATACTTGCATTCGGTGGCTTGCTGAGTACATCTATACTCACCCCGTTGACTTACACCATCAGAGCCCGTCTACTACGAGGAGGATGAAGGTCTGGAGTAGCGACCCAGTCAAGGCGAGACTGGAAGAAGGCGTTCATCTAGGACCCTTGATTTTATTAGTTTCTCTTCACTTTCATTCACTTTTGTATTAATGCGGTCTACGAACCGTGAATGATTGCTCGTCTTGTACGTGGTCGTGTGATGAACGTCTTGTTTTATTGATTTTCTATGGAATTTCAATAAAGTCCTGATTTATTAAATCGGGGCGCGACAGAACTCTCCTGGGTCGGACCCGCCGGAGTATTTGTGCAACTTTGAGGCTTTGAACCTGGGATCGAAGGGCACTTTCTGCAAGTCCGGATGCAGTGGAGATTCGTCATCGAAGGATGCATTCTCGGCATCTTCCAAGACTCTAAGAGCTTCGTGATAAACATGACCGTCGTCGTGAGGCACCTCCAAAGAAAGAGTGAAGGCTTGAGGGCGAAGCCTATCTATAGCCTCTTGCCTCCACCTTGCTACTTCCTCCTGAATCCACGCTACTTGGGTATTCACATCCTCAAGAAGGTCTTCGCTTCCTTCGGAGGGGACCTCCGGGTCTTGAGAACTGGGATAATTAGTTTGAAGCACCGAGGGAGCTGCTCGGGGAACTCTAGGTGCTCGAGGTTTGATGATCACTTTGGGAGTTTGTGGAATGACTGAGGGTCCTGCACCGTTGGTCCGAGGGGACCTTCAGGGAGGATCAGTAGCTAGGCTCTACTTGGGAGGTATGGCTCACAAAATTAAGATCCAAAGACCAAAGACTTTGAATGATTTGGGAAGGCGAGAAAAGGCCTTCGAACTACACTTGGAAGCCCCTTACTGAAGGGTGCGCGAAATCTTTAGACTCCGAAACTCCCTCCGCAAGTGCTCTTCAAAGTGCAGTCAGCGGTAGAGAAATAGCTTCTAGAACTAAGTTCCCCACGGACGGCACCAACTGTTGGCGTAAAATATTATGCTAACAGGTTCTCTAAGATTAAGAACTAACAAACGAAGAGTTTGTGAAGCGGACTATCTCAAGCCTTCGTATTGGATAATAGCTCGAAGTAGTTCGAAATTGTGTATTGAATATCTGAATATTTGATGCCTATTACAGGGTGAAAAGGGGGTATTTATATGTAAAAAACCTAAGGAAAAGACCTTTTTACCCCTTAATTACAACCGACATAGTGGAAACTATTCAGTACCTCGAATAAGGCTAAAAATGGTAAATTCATTTGAAGAGGATAGATAAGGCAGACGTCCCGTCACTCTAGCTGTTTCCACTGTGGAGATGGAGCCTTTGGAGGGCATCTTCGAACTAGGATTCGGTTAAACCCATTTGCTTTAAACCTTCATCAATTTGGAGATAAGTCTTTTGCTTAGAACTTGAGTTGTCTTTGTCTCTTAATCTTGAAGGTCTCAAGGATGAAGTATTTCCCCCAACAGAGTGCTTGGACGATAAGTCTCCAGACAATAAATATGTACACCTAGTTAGTTTAGAAAAATGCATCTCTGTAAATCAACTACTAGGTGAAAAATCACCCATGGCTTCCAAGGTTTATTCCGGCGGGGTTCGGCACTAAAAGCTAGGCTGCATCGTTTCGATCTCCGGCGAAGAGGTGAGTCCCACCACCCCCGACGTCCATACCGATTAGACCAGTGTCCTCACGGCTGCATCAGATTGATATCTTGAGGAGAACATTGAAACAGTACGGTCATCGGTTGTTCCCGGTGTATTAGCTAGGTCCAAGGCCGCATCAGTTCAATTTGATCTCTTAAATTGATGTGATCTAGGTGTGATAGTTTGAGGCTTCATCGGTTAAGTCCGACATCTCTCGCTATTTTATCTCTTTCATGTTGTATACCATTCATCTAAATAAAGAATGCCCGATTCTTTGATATATTATTAAGATCATCGTGACTAGCTATTGTCTTGGTTAGGTCCAATCTAGTTATTGTGATGATTTCATAATATAGACATGTTATCTGGCATGTTTTATTGATTTGTGTCAAAGTACAAGCCGTCGGGTTGTCCTCGATTCTATGTTACATCTTATAAGTTATCGGAAAAGCAATCATCAGTCTACGTGGTTAATTGTTCATCTTATCGGCTGATGGTACGCTTGCCCGATTGCTTCATCTAAGGTCATTGGCCTTATGGCCGATCGACACGATATTCCAAGAATATCCCATCCTCATCGCGGTCATTGGCTCAATAGTCGATAGGCTATGCTACTAATGCCATATTTTCTATTCCCTGATCAGTTGAAGGGTCAAACTGATTGGCACCCCTTGAACTCTTTTTCTAAGAATGTAACACCTGCACTATGGTGAAATAGATCTCCCAGGCCACGCATGTGTCAAAGTGTGACAAAAAACGCACCAACACGCTTTTTGGAACACCCGGTGGGACACCTCCAACAACCCAGCCATGGCGAGCGAGATCAACGAAGACAACATCATCTCAATTACCATAGAAAACACTAACTGAAGAACAAAGGTTGAAGGTGCAATGGCACGTGGAGGAGTTCCAGAAGTCATGCCTATAGTCCTACGGCATGAATCAGACAGGGCCCGTATAGAAGACTCCGTTGCCAAGAACAATATTGGCAATAGAAGGTGGCTAGCCCATGGAGAATTCTCGGGCTAATCTCCTAGAAATCATTGACCAGGCGATTCGCCACTCACCGACCAACCATTCTAGGGATTTGGTCAACACTCTATAGGGGCTAATCAAGAAAGCCGTTGAGGGCATCGTGGTCTTGGACCATTGCAAGGCCCGGCGTACCTTCCCGATGACCTGACAAAACTGCTGCAATCTCGAACGACGCTACAGCCGCAAGGGCCGATGAGGCTAGAGTAGCTAGGCACATCACCCGGTCATGAAGCCAACAAGACCGCTCATCTGGCAAGCCCCACATAGGGCCCACCACAGAGCGTACCATATGCCATCGAGAGCAATGCACCGGCACCATTCCCAACATTCAACCCAAGGTTGCCAATACAGGGGGTGCCGTTAGTGACATATGGCATCGCAAGGAACACACTGCCAAACCTCGTGCCACCAAGGGGGCACCCGATGGCATCCCTCCTAGGTATCATCAGATGGCATACTACAACACACAACCCTACAGTGATGAAGGGCAGTACGAGAATAATGCTGTCCGATAGGAGCAATATCAATAGGCTCCAACGCCTGACCAATGTCCGACATCAGTGCAGCAAGAAGACGACTGGGTGAATTGGATAATGGAGGTCATCAGAGATCAATTTTGGTTGAAGCTTAAAGAACAGACGTACATGTATCGGCGACCATATCCAGAATGGTTCGATCAAGTACTGCTACCAGGCCGATACAATGTACCCAATTTCACCAAGTTCTCGGGAGAAGACTAGATCTCCACAATCGAGCACATCAGCCATTTCCTTGCCCAATGCGGAGAGGCATCGGTCGACGAGGCACTGAGGGTCCGGTTCTTCCTACTGTCTCTATCAGGATTGACTTTCACGTGGTTCTCTTCACTGCCGAGCTTACCGACTTTACATCTATCAAGCAAAGAATGGACGAGTCGGTACAAGATTATGTCTAGAGGTTCTGAGATGTAAGGAGCAGATGCTACAGTTTGAGCCTTAGTGACAATCAGTTAGTGGAATTGGCCTTCCAAGGACTCTTGAACCCAATTAAGAAGAGGTTTTCATCACACGAGTTCGAGAGCCTTTCATAGCTGCTACAGAGGCTATCGGCACACGAGAGCCAATTCCAAGAGGGCAAGAGGGACATGTATCAAAAGAAGGTGGCATACGCCCAGATACACCACTCAGACTCTGACGAAAGGAGCGACTCAGATACAGAGGTCGGTATGGCCAAGTGGTCCAAGAACAAGAAGCAGGTTGCTTGCCCGTGTGTGAAGCCGGCTGAAAAAGAAGAGAAATACGACTTTGACATCGACAAGGCCGACAAAATATTTGACCTATTACTTAAAGAGAAGATCCACTTGTCACCTGGCCACGTAATACCACCTACCAAAGAGCTGAAGAGAAGAACGTACTACAAATGGCACAAATCCCTATAGCACCATACTAGGGGCTACGCATACCATCCATAGACAACTGACTGGAGTGCGGTGCTCAAGGCAGAACACAAGATAGTCATCGACCACACAACATCAAGCTCAGGCTGCATAATCAAGAGGTAGTGCACCAAATGTTGTCATCTCCATGGGTAGCGGTGCTGGAAAGACTCGGTCCCCTCAATCCCGAAGGAATCGGCCTAATGGACGATGATGATGAAAACACAACAAAGAAACTGTAGTGGTGTCCCATAGGGATCTTCATGAGGAGCTAGAAGAGAAGGGTGCAGCGTCTGCGGCAAAGAGAAGGAAAGGCGCAAGTATCCGAAGAGGAGACTGATCGTCCACAAAGAATTAAGAGTGAATGGCGACCAAAGGACAAGGTCGATCAGAACGACGAAAAGAAGGGTGCGAAGGTAAACATGGTTTTCTTACTCCCTGCAGAGTATCGGGCAGCCCATGAAGATGACGTGGATCACGCTGATACAATAGCTCAGTTGATGTTGCCTCCCCAACCATCAATCTTTGATAAGTCAAAAGATCTTGAGCATTGGCACCTAAGACCTCTCTACATCAAGGGGTTGGTTAATAGAAAGTAGATGTCCAAGATGATAATAGATGGAAGGGGCGATTGCCAATTTGATGCCTTATGCCACCTTCCGCAAGCTTGGAAAGACACTAGAAGGCCTCATCAAGACTAACATGGTATCAAGGGATTTTGATGGCAACTCGTAAGACACAATGAGAGTACTAAACGCAGAGATGACAGTTGGAAGCAAGATAATGTAGACCACATTCTTTGTGATAAAGGGAAAAGGATCCTATAGCTTGTTATTGGGACGAGATTGGACACACGCAAACTATTACGTCCCCTCGACAATGCATCAGAACCTCATACAGTGGGTCGATGATCAGGTGGAAATAGTTCCCGCTGACAAATCGGTTAACATAGCTACAACCAATTTTTCGGTATGGTAAGCAGAAGGAGTCGTCTATTTATCGGGAGAAGCTTGGGATGATAATTTTCTTGAAGTATCATATGATGGTATCAAGCTAATCACCGACGAACTTCTTAGGCTCTTCCTGTAAAAGATGATGCCAAATGGATCAAAGGATCCCGACGGAAGAGTAGCAGACTGTTGGGGGAGATAATCCCAATGATAGCAGGGGAGCATGAAGGTTCGTACGATTCCGAAGGAAGACCACAACCAGGAGACCCGAAGACCAGCGCCTGAGGTACTTAAACTTCCGAGCGAAGGAGCCAGAGGTCTTCGGAGGCTCCGAGGCACGCCGAAGGGGGGGGTCTCTGGAGGAAGAGCGATCAGCAGGGTACCGGAGGCCACCCTTCGGCCCGAGTGAGGCTCCGGAAGGAGGCCGGACGTTAAGAAGACCAGTCAATACCGCATGGGGACAAGATCGTGATCGCCTGCGCCGTGTCTGGCGGACTTTGCAGCGCCCGACATGGCCGACACGCCGCCAGATCACACCTTCTTGTCTGTACTATGTAACGCTTGTCTGTACTATGAAGTGTCTGTTTTGTCTGTACCGCTGACCGATGTCAGACCGAGTGGCAGTTGGGGGTTGCAGGGGCCCGACCCTTCAGAGAGGGCCACCCTATAAATACCCCCCAACTGTAGTTGTAATAAACACGATCCGAGAATACAAAGCACACGACATCTCATTACTTCCACCTACTAAGAAAACCTGCTGGTTCGATCCATCGTCCCAACAGTTGGCACCATCCGTGGGGATCCTAGTGCGAGAAGCTAGCGTCCTCTACATCCAGTCACCAAAGCATGTCGGGTCGGAAGGGCGCAAGCACGGTTCCTCTGCGACGGTCAGCCCGCACCACCGGAGTCGAGCCCACCCCGGTCGCTGTTACCGACCAGCCAGTCGTTGCACCCGCAGGGGCGCCTGTCGTGGAACCAACCCAAGCCCCGGAGGGGATGCCGGAGGTTCGGGGCCCTGCTGGCATGCCGGAGCCAGCTTCCGTCAATCTCACGGGGCCTCCGGAGGGGCCGGAGACACACCTTCCAAGCGGGCCCCCGGTGGTGGCCCTCCGAACCGACTACGTCCGTTCGCAAGACCCTGAAACCGCCTCAGGAGGGAGCGGGAGTCAGGCCAATGCTCTAGCCGCCGAGAACGCCCGGCTAAAGGCGGAACTGGCCCAGTGGTGCTAGGAGGCACTACTCCGTCCTCCTGAACCCTCCCGTGCCACGAGGGTCGCGACCGTAGCCCTGAGCGACGATGAAGATCAAGTGGAGGAGGATAATGCGTCGTACGACGAGGAGTCTCCCCTGCACCCAGATCTTCAGAAGGTGCGCTTCAGCTTGAAGTTTCGCGCCGCCAAGCTTCCCAAGTACTCCAGGGACTCCGACCCCGGAGAGTTTTCTCGCTCGTACGCTCTAGCAATAGAAGCGTCCGGGGGGAGCCGCGACACCATGGCTAAGTGTTTCCCTCTGGCGCTCGAGGGGATTGCCCTCCGGTGGTTCTAGTCGCTCCGGCCTGGGACCATCCATTCGTGGGACCAGCTAAGGAAGAAGTTCGTCAACAACTTTCAAGGAACCTTTGTGGCCCCTATGTCCACCGGTAGTCTCTTCCAAGTGAAGCAACAACCCGGAGAAACCTTGTGGCAGTACTCTCAATGCTTCGCGCACACCAAAGCCCAGATCAAGGGGCTTTCGGCTTCCTCGGTTATCGACGCCACCCGGGAAGGTGTCACCCACCCGGGCCTCCTCGACAAGCTCAATCGAAAGCCTATCTCCTCGGTGGCACAGCTCATGACGTACTTTGAGGAGTACGCCCGGTCCGAGTAAGGCCAGATACGTCGACAAGCGATGATAGTCCCTATCCGAGCCACGAGCGCCAAGCCATACGAAGCTTGCCGGACCTCGACCGAGGAGCCCACCCTGCTCCTGACTTCCGCCGCCAAGACTCCGGCCGGCAAGACTCCATTCACCGAGACTCCCGGCGAGGTCGGAAGCACCTTCGAGGGGAGGTCCTCAGCATCGCACCCCGAGTCCCCGCTAAGCACCAGCACACGCCTGACGGGAGTCGCTTCGCCGGGGCCAAGGCCTCGTCACGGGTGCCCTCCGGAGGGGCCACGTTTTACTGCAGCATCCACATCGAGAACCGGAGCCATGACACCGATTCCTGCCGAACCATCCTCACCCTCCAGAACGACTACCTCGAGCGAAATGCTGGCCGCGGTTCCACCGACAAGGGGAACCCCGTGGCTCGACCAGAAGCGGTCCAGGTGGTCGGGCGCCATGACGAGCCAGAGGTCCTGTGCCTAGCCCCGGAGTTTGGCTGAGCCCAGGCTCCCAAACTCGAAGACGCACCGGATCGGGGGAAACGGGTGGTCCTCCCCATATCTGGAGGAGGGGCCCTGGGATCCCTGTCCAAGCGCCAGCGGCGAGATTACGTTCGGGAGGTCGGGCATATCGGCACATCTAGCCCCACTGTGCTCCCCGAATGGTCCCATGTTCCCATCTCCTTCACCGTTGAAGATGCCACCGGAGTCAAATTCCCGCATGCCGACCCGCTCGTCATCTCCACATATATCGCTAGAGTCGAGGTGCGTCGCATCCTGGTCGATGGGGGAAGCTCTACTAACATCATCTTTGTGCAGGCCTTCAACTAGCTGTGTCTCTCCCGGAAGCACTTGCTACCAGCTTCCCGCCCACTCCAAGGCTTCGCAGGCCCCCCGCTCGATGCCCTGGGCCAAGTCACGCTGGAGGTGACCTTCGGAGATCCCCCCCTCCAGTGCTGCGAGGAGATCCTCTTCGACGTGGTCGACGCTCCGTACACCTACAACGCCATCTTTGGGAGAGGGATGCTCAACCGCTTTGGAGCCATCGCCCACCACAACTATTTTTGCCTCAAAATGCCAACCCTGGGAGGGGTGCTGTCGGTCCTAGGCGACCAGGCCGTAGCCCGTCGGGTCGAGTACGGCCACTCAGCACCGCTGGAGCTGCGCCATATTCATAGCGTCCATGAAGGCGTGGACGGAGCCAACCTTTCCAGCGCCGGAGACTCTGGGCCGAAGGGGCGTCCGGTCAAGCCTCTCCCGGAGGGGGAGATCATCACGAAGATTTTGATCCAAGACGGGAAGGAGCGCCCATTCCAAATCGGAGGGGGCCTGGAACCGAAGGTGTCGAAGCAGCTCGAGGAAGTCATCCACAACAACCTCGACATCTTCGCATGGTCCGACGAAGATATCTTGGGCGTCGACCGCTCGATCATTGAGCATTCGCTGGCGGTCGACCCAAAAGCTCGACCGGTGCGCCAGGGGCTCCGGAAACTCTCCGTTGAGTGGGCCGAGCTTGCCAAGGCCGAGACTGAAAAGCTGCTCTGAGCGGGGGTCATTCGGGAAGTGAGTCACACTGAGTGGTTGTCTAACCCGGTGTTTGTCCAGAAGAAAACATCTGGAAAGTGGCGTATGTGTATTGACTTCACCTCTCTGAATAAAGCTTGCCCCCGTGACCCCTACCCCATGCCTCGCATCGATCAACTAGTCGATTCCACCGTCGGTGCAGAGCTCCTTAGCTTCCTCGACACTTATTCAGGATACCACCAGATCTGGTTAAAGCCTGAGGATCAAGTCAAGACAAGCTTCATTCCCCCGCGGGAGTATTCTGTTACGTCCGAATGCCTTTCAGCCTCCGCAACGCTGGGGCCACCTTTTCGAGACTAATATCCAAAGCTTTGGGCCATCAGATAGGCCGCAACATCGAAGCATATATGGACGATATTGTCATCAAGAGTACCGTCAAGTATCGCCATAGTGTGGACATAGCTGAGACCTTTGATAGCCTTCAGCGGTGTGGGATCCACCTCAATTCGGAGAAGTGTGTCTTCGGAGCGCGCGCTAGGAAGCTGCTCGGGTATCTGGTTTCTAGCCGAGGCATTGAAGCTAGCCCAACACAGGTCAACACCTTGCAGAACATGTCCCCCACTCAGAATTTGAAGCAAGCACAGAAGCTAGCCGGGCGCTTAGCCGCCCTCGGCCGGTTCCTGACAAGATCAGCTGAGAAAATCTAGCCCATCTTGAAGGCGCTTCGGGGCTCTAAAAATTTCGAGTGGACCTCCGAGTGTCAGAGCTGCTTCAATCAAATAAAGGAGTACCTCTCCGGCCTCGTAGCCCTCACCACGCCTCGAGCCGGCAGCCCTCTTCTGGTCTACCTTGCCACCTCCGGCAGCGCGGCGAGTGTGGCCCTGATCCAGGAAGAAGAACTCGACGGGAAGTTGGTGTAGATCCCCGTCTACTTTGTGTCCGAAGCCCTCTCCGGAGCCAGAATATGGTACTCCGAGCTCGAGAAGGTGGCATACGCTCTTGTCATGGCGTCCCGAAAGCTTCGGCATTACTTCCTGGCTCACGATGTCATTATTCCAACTGCATACCCACTCGGCGACATGTTCCGAAACAAGGATGCCACCGGCCGCATCGGGAAGTGGGCGGTGGAGTTGGCCCCATTCGGGATCTCCTTCGTTGCCCGAACTGCCATCAAGTCTCAGATCCTCGCCGACTTCGTTGCCGAATGGACATCCGCAGTCGATCACGCCAGTACCGAAGCAGGCGAGGAAGTTTGGACCGTCTATTCGGATGGTGCCTACCAGGCTTCGGGGGCTAGGGCCGGAGTAGTTATTGTCTCCCCCTCCGGCCAACAGGCCTCGTACTCCGCTCGGCTGAATTTCAAGGCTACCAACAACATCGCCGAGTACGAAGGAGTCCTACTAGGTCTCCGCAAGGCGCATGCACTTGGAGCCGCCCGCGTCGTAGTCAAGACTGACTCTCAAATCGTCGCCGGGCATATCGACAAGAGTTTCCAGGCTCAGCACCCAGACCTCGCCTCCTACCTCGAAGCCATTCGGAGGTTTGAAGCATCCTTCAATGGGATATCTGTTCAAAGCATCCCGAGAAGTGAAAACTGCCAAGCCGACGCCCTTGCTAAAGCCGGAGCCGATGGCCAAGCCATGCCACTGGGCGCCTTCTTCGAAGAAATTACCCGACCTTCGGCGCTCCTCCGCGACGAGGCATCAACCTCCGGGCCAGTCGAACCCCCGACATTGCTTCATCCCGCCCCAGTTCTCTGCACGGTCAGCAATGATTGGCGGGAGCCCATCTTGCGATCACTCGGCGGCACCACGGATGACCGGCCTGGCCTAGATCAAGCACATCTCCAACTCCGTGCCCGGTCTTTCCAAGTCATTGATGGCATCCTCTACAAATCGGGGGTATGTTCCCCGCTGCTCCGATGCATCTCTCACTCAGACGGTGTAGCCATGCTATGATAAATCCACGAGGGGTTGTGCGGCAGCCATTTAGCACCTCGGGCCCTCGCCGGGAAGGCCCTCCGGCAAGGCATATACTGGCCCACAATTGCCGCCGATGCTGAAGACCTGGTGCGTACCTGCCAAGGGTGCCAATGGATGGGGCGCCAGAGTCACAGGCCTCTGGTCAGCTTGCAACTCATCCCACCTGTGTGGCCTCTGGCTCGCTGGGGCATGGACCTCATTGGGCCGTTCCCTAGGGCAAGAGGCAATCTGCGCTTTGCGGTTGTCGCCGTTGAATATTTCTCCAAATGGGTCGAGGCTGAGCCGCTGACTTCCATCACCTCCCGAAGTGTCCAGAAATTATTCTGGGAGAATATCGTCTGCCACTTCGGCATGCCCAAGCAGCTCACGCTAGACAATGGCACACAGTTCGACGCAGGGGCTTTCAAAGCATTCTGTGAAGAATTGGGAGTCCAACTATGCTTCACAGCGGTTCGGCACCCGCAGTCAAATGGGGCAGTTGAGCGGGCTAACGACCATATACTCTCTGGCCTTAACAAGTGCATCATTGGCTTAGCCAAGGGATTCTAGCTTGACGAGCTCCCGAAGATCTTGTGGTCTATTCAGACCACAACCTCCCGTGCCACCGGGTTTACCCCATTTCGGCTCCTCTTCGGAGACGAAGCTATGACCCCGACAGAGATCCGGGCCGGCTCGATGCGAGTCACGTTGCCCGAGAGTGATCAAGAACGCGCCATCTCCCTCGATCTCACAGAGGAGACGTGGCTCTGAGCCGTCGCTAACCTCTCACAATACCAACAAGAAACGAAGGAGTGGTACGACCCCAAGGTCAAGCACAGTGAGTTCCAGCCTGGCCACCTCGTCTTGCGCGCAGTGGCCACCCCAACAAAACTCGGCAACAAATGGGAAGGTCCGTACATCGTGACAAGCTCCGGGCAGCCCGGTTCCTACTGCCTGGCCACCATAGAAGGCGAAGACCTAAAGCACACATGGCATGCCGAACACCTGAAGCGCTATTTTGCATAATTCTATAAGTATCTACCGATGATGGTCGATGATGCCCGCCGTTGTACACAATTTTCCATCTTATAATACTATCAGGCAAGCGTTCTGGTCAACATACACTCCTTGGTATCTAGCCATCGTTCTTTTTACCAGGCAATCAGGTTCCGAGCTCCGGCTCGACGCACCCTATAATTGGGTTCCGAGCTCCGGCTCGAAGCACCCTATAATCGGGTTCCGAGCTCTAGCTCGACGCACCCTACGATCGGGTTCTGAGCTCCGGCTCGAAGCACCCTCGATTCGGGTTCCGAGCCCCGGCTCGACGCACCCTATAATCAGGATCCGAGCTCCGGCTCGAAGCACCCTATAACTAGGTTCCGAGCTCCAGCTCGACGCACCCTACGATTGGGTTCCGAGCTCCGGCTCGAAGCACCCTCGATTCGGGTTCCGAGCCCCGGCTCGACGCACCCTATAACCTGGGTTCCGAGCTCCGGCTCGACGCACCCTACGACCGGGTTCCGAGCTCCGGCTCGAAGCATCCTCGATTCGGGTTCTGAGCCTCGGCTCGACGCACCCTATAACCGGGTTCCGAGCTCTGGCTCGACGCACCCTATAATCGGGTTCCGAGCTCCGGTTCGAAGCACCCTCGATTCGGGTTCCGAGCCCTGGCTCGAGGCACCCTATAACCGGGTTCCGAGCTCTGTCTCGACGCACCCTATAATCGGGTTCCGAGCTCCGGCTCGAAGCACCCTCGATTCCGGTTCCGAGCCCCGGCTCGACGCACCCTATAATCGGGTTCCGAGCTTTGGCTCGAAGCACCCTATAATCAGGTCCCGAGCTCCGGCTCGACGCACCCTATAATCGGGTTCCGAGCTCCGGCTCGAAGCACCCTCGACTCGAGTTCTGAGCTCCGGCTTGACGCACCCTATAATCGGGTTCCGAGCTCCGGCTCGACGCGCCCTACGATTGGGTTCCGAGCTCCGGCTCGACATACCTTACGGTCGGGTTCTGAGCCCCGGCTTGACGCACCGTCGATGTGGGCCCCGAGCCCCCTGTTCGATACAACTTAGTGCCTCTGCCTTCCTCGCTGATGTTCGCGCCCAGTCGACAAGCCGCCTACCCACGACGGAGGGGGGGGGGGAAGGAGCAAGGAGGAAAGCTTCGATTATGTACATCGTCAATACAACATGCGGCATACAGCGTTTGTCGCAAATCAAAAGCAAGAGAGAGATCAAGAGAAGTTTTCATCTAAACCAAGCAGGGACCGGAAGTCTCTTCGGTCCGAACAGTCATCCGGACCAGAGCCCGCTCTACTCCGAGGCTCCGACGCTGCGTGCGTAGACTTCTCTTTCCTCTTCTGCCTCTTCTCCTCATTCCTCTGGGCACGAAGAGTCCTCTGGTCTTCCTGCAATTGAGCCCAGCTACGCAAACCTTCGCCACCAGGCGATGCTCCGCTCGGACCGGCTTCCGTGTCGGACCAATCCACCGGTTTGGGAGATGAGGACGGAGCTCGGGGCTCTTTCTCTTCTTCCTTTACTAGGCTCAGAACCTCTTGAAGGACTTCGGGGTTCGCATGCCCATCACTACCTCAGGGAAGGATGAAGCGGGCGGGCCGATTTGCTCTCAAGGCTTCGAGAATAGCCCATCGGTGCCAGAGAGCATCGTCATGTTCGAGCACCTCAATATCGCAATCGCAGCCATAGACACCTTGAATAATCCCCGGGAAGCAAGTTGAGAAACCAAGGGTGGTTTCGGTGTTGTGATGAGTGATTGACAGGTTTTTACCCTCTGTTCGAAGGGTACCTCCGAAGGGGCTACGGAGGTGGTACCTCCGAAGGGTGTTCGGAGGTGTGTCACCGGAGTGTGTTCGGTGTTTGCTTGCTGCAGCTGTGCAGCTGAGTGTGCCTGTCGGAGGGGTCCGACAGTACGCGATGACAGAGTTCGTACCGATGGCTTCGGTACTTTGGGCGGTACACCGGAGTGTGTGCCGGAGGTTGCTAACCCGGAGAGGTCTCCGGAGTACTGGATACACTTGTTTGCTTGTCTGTGGTGCGCAGGGACTTCGGAGGCGACGGACAGGGTTCGAGCCAGGTGAACCTGGGTCAAGCGGGTGGCTTGATGCCAGGGGAGCGGGGAGCTCCGTCACGGTGGCTGCGAAGGTGGTCCGGGTCGGTCCTCGGGTCGAGACGCGCCAGGTGAAGGCAGAGAGTGCGGAGCGTGGCTCCGGCTGAAGGTACTCCGAGACAAAGTCCTCGGAGGTGAGGCACTTCGAAGGAACTCCGAATGGAGTGACTTCGGAGTTGGTGGAACAAGTCCTCTACGGAGGCATGGAATTCGAAGTGTGCTCCGGAGGGAGACACTCGAAGGTGGCCCGACGAAGGTCTCAGAAGTCGAGGCGCATCGAAGGCATGGTCCGGGTGAGGCTTGTCGAGGAGTGTGCTCGGGGAGAGGCACTGCGACGGAGTGCTCATGGAATGCTTCATGCGGAGGCCTTGGACGAAGGAGGGACTTCGAAGGGTGGTACTCCGAAGGTGGGGCTTCGGAGTGAGGATGACTTGTGGTGCTTCGGCCATGCATGACTTCGGTACACGGACGGACGGTGTTCAAGCTGGGAGTAGCTGCGAAGCCGTGGTGATCCACTCCGGAGGTGGTGGTGCGAAGGCCCAAGGGCTTTGACGGCTTCGGCTCAAAACCGTCACTGTATCGAAGGACTTCTTCGGCGGAGCGAAGGCCAACAGGCTGCAGGCTTCTCGCCGAAGCTACCGCACCCTCTGGTGCGAAGGGAGGTTCCAGAAGTCAACACTGTAAAGGCTGACACTGTCTGTTCTGAAAAAGGCTGACACTGTCCCCTCTGCAGCTGACAGAGAAGCCTCCAAAATAAAGGTGGACTACCTTTTGTACCCCTTAGTTCTGTAGAGACAAAATGGATGTAAACCCTAGGGGTAAAGTAGTCACTTCCTTAGGATGAAGCCGTGGGCTATAAATATGGGAGCTCGGTAGGTAACATTTAACACTTTGAACATTTACTGTTGAGCTCCTGTAGACAGACCTCGCTGTATTCATTCTGAGTTCAATTTATTTCAGTGTTCCTTGTTCAAGCAGCGAAGCCCTGCTTCTTTGTGCTTTTGCTTGAGCTCGCGTTGCATACCTCGCTAGTTTTTAGTTCACCGGAGCCTGGCTTGGCGAAGGGTGTTTTTATCGCGAAGTGTGCTTTACAGTGTGCTGTCGCTCTGTGTAACACGAGGCAAGACCTCGCTGCTTACTAGCGAAGCCCCGATCTTTTCCCGTTGTGCTTCTTGTGTCGAAGCCCTTAGCGTAGTCCTTTTGCGTGTGCGTATAGACCTTCGGGTACGAAGCCCAGCACCCGTTGCTGTCGCCAAGTACTTGGTCGAAGTCCTCAGAGGGCTGTCCACTCTTGCGAAGGGTGAAGTGCGAAGTCTGTTCAAAGCACCCTGTGTGCGGAGCCTGCACTGACTTAGCAGAGTTGGTTTTTGAGGGTTGTAAGTGGAGCGAAGTCTTCTTGGCTTCGAACGATTGCTCCTCCGAAGCCTGTGTTCGAAGGTGTCGAAGTACCTCCGAACCAGACCTTCGAAGGTAGTGTTCGAAGCCTGTTCCGCAGAAGACAGAACAGAACCGAAGGCTAAGTTTTTAGCCCGAAATTTTAAAAGCTCCCATTCACCCCCCCTCTGGTCAACGGTTCCGGTCCAACAATTGGTATCAGAGCTTGGTTAAGATCACCAGTTAACCTTAACCGGTTTTGTGATCTGTTGGCGATATGGATAGAGGCAGTAAAATTCCTCTGTTCGATGGGACAGATTTTGCATACTGGAAGGTGCGCATGGAGGCTTACTTGTTAAGCCAAGGAAATGCAATTTGGGAGATTGTGGACTCACAATACTCCATCCCTGATACCCGCACCACTCAAACTGAAAAAGATCAGTATATTGCCAACTCGAAGGCAAGGAACATACTGTTCATTGGTTTGAGTCGGAGTGAGTTTGATAGGGTGCAGCACCTTAGGACTGCTAGGGAGATTTGGACAACACTCACTGTCTTTCATGAGGGCTCTGCTCAGATCAAGGCCAGGCGCCAAAGCACCTACAATCAACAGTATCAGCTGTTTGTGCAGGCACCTGGTGAATCTATAGATGCCATGTTTTCTCGTTTTGACGCGATAGTGAGTAACCTGCGATCCAACGGGACGCTTGCTTACAGTGATCACGATAGGGCTATCAAGCTTCTCTATGCTCTTGACCGTAGCATATGGGAGGTGAAGATATCCAGCATTGAGGAGTCCACAGGCTATGACACTCTAACCTGTGATGAACTCTTTAGCAAGCTGAAGTCCACAGAGATTGCCAAGGCATCTCTTGCAGTGCACAGAAGCTCTTTGCCACAGCCATTGGCATTGGTTTCTAGCACTAGCCGTGGCACCACTGCAGAACCAAGCACATCAGGCACTTGTGTTCTTGCAGATGGTTTTGCTTTGTCCTCCCTGGTCTCCGTCACAAAGGAGCAGGTGGACACTCTAGCTGATGATGAGCTTGCTCTCATTGCCCGGAGGTTCACCCGCTTTCATCATGAGAGACGGGATCAGAGGAGAAGTGGTTTTAGTGGCTGCTATGAATGTGGCGACACCTCTCACATTAAGGCCAATTGCCCCAAGGTCAAAAAGAGAGATGAGAGTGAGCGCCCCAAATTCCACAAAAAGGAGAGGAAGCCCTTTGTGAAGGGCAAGCGCGGCAAGATGGCTAAGAAAGTATCCAAGGCCGCTTCCAGAGCTTTTGTTGCTGCTCTCAGCGACATCGACACTTCCTCAACTGAGGAGTCGAGCTCTGAGGAGGAGGAGTCCCCAAGGAAGGAGGACAAGAAGGACAAGAAGGGACGTGACTTCACTGGCCTTTGCTTCATGGCCGACAGCGATCACAGCGGCGATGAGCTAGACTCATCTGAGGTAAACCTATCTCCTGACCAGCTTCTAATTAAATTAGATGAGCTGAATGAAGTAGTGCTTGGTCAGGATAGATTGCTTGTGCAAGCCGCTAGAGAAAGAAAAGACCTTAGACTTAGGCTAGAATCTGTATCCACTGAATATGCCATGCTTAAGTCTAAATATGATGATGCTGATTGTGAATCATGTTCTGTTGTCATGAGTGAGCTTGCTCAGTTGCGCTCTGTACATGCTCAAACTCTCTCTGAGCTTGAGACTGCACAGAAGCAGCTTTTGGAGGTGGATTCTAGACCTCATGAAATTATTGATTGCATGAACTGCTCTTTATTGCGCGATAGCATTAATTTACGTGATAAGCATGTTCATGATCTAGAGGCTAGATTGGAGAGGGCCGGTAGTTCTAAGGATGTGCAGCCTGTGTGTGACACATGCATTACCCTTAAGGACCAGCTAGGCACTGTTAGAGAGCGAGCTGAGAACCTCATGTCCGAAAATGAATACCTTCTTTCTGTGGTAAATAAATGCACTGAGGGGAAGGGTAGGATGGATTTGCTCTTGGCCAAGACCAAGTTGTGTGCTGACAGAGCCGGGGTAGCTCTAGGTTTGGGTTTTGAGAGGATAGCTTCAGACAGTAAGACCAAACTGTTTTCACCTCTCCCACCACCCTAGAGAAAGAGAGAGCTCTGTTGGACACCCCATCAGCCAAAAGGCCTACCCATCCACCAAAGAAAACCACACCTCCTATCAAGAAAAATCCTCCCAAGAAAGCCACTCAGAAGAAACCCAAGGAGCCTGTGAGAGTTGCTCCTGTGACCCATGAGAGTGCCCCCAGGAGAGTGTTTCACTGTTCTTATTGTCAGCGGGCGGGTCATTTGATTGGTTTCTGTTTCCGTCGCATCAAGGATGAGCGACGTGCACAGGCGATGAGCTATCAGGACATGCATTACCCATCTTTAGGTATGCATGAGTCTGAGTATTACTCTCGTCCTGTTTTCGAGGCTCCTCGTGCTTCTCAGAGAGGTTTTGCTCCTCGAGGTGTTCACCATGTTCCATATGGTGGTAGACCTCGGGCGAGTAGCTTCGTACCTCGTCAGAGTAGGAGACCTCGTCATGCTTTGCGTTCTTTGCATGTAGGTAGACCTCGCACTTTGCATCATGCTGATTTTCATGTGCGTAGACCGTCTACTTTTACTGTGCCTACTACTCGTGTCACTCAGTGCTGGAAGCCTCGTCATTATTTTACTCACCCCAGCACTGAGCGATCGAGACATTTTCATCATGTGTAGGCGACAGGTCGAGGCTTGGGGGGCACGTGGATCATGGACTCCGGTTGTTCGCGCCACATGACCGGAGATGCAGCATGGTTCTCCAGCCTCACATCAACCAAGCAAAGGGAACATATCACCTTCGGAAACAATCGAAGGAGTAGAGTGAAAGGTAAAGGTGTGGTAAGAATTAACGCGAACTTCACTCTCAAAGATGTTGCTTTGGTTGAGAACCTGGGATACAATTTGCTGTCTGTATCTCAGTTGCTTGATGAGGGCTTCGAAGTGCGATTTCATCGCGATACTTCGCAAGTGCTCAATTCTGATGGCGTTGTGGTGTGTAAGATCTTTAGGGTTGGGAGAGTTTTTGGAGCTGATTTTTCAGAGTCGTCTGGTTCTTCTCATTGTCTTGTTGCACATTCGACTTCTGAGCTTTGGAAGTGGCATAGGAGACTAGGGCATATGAGCTTTGAGTTGCTCGCTCGTCTGAGCGCCCTAGGCTTGATCCGAGGATTGCCCAAGCTCAAGTTTGAGAAGAATTTAGTTTGCGCTCCATGTCGACATGGAAAAATGATTGCCACTTCGCATTCGCCAGTCACCACAGTGATGACTGAACAGCCCGGAGAACTTCTCCATATGGACACTGTAGGTCCTTCACGGGTTAGTTCTTTAGGCGGCAAGTGGTATGTACTTGTTATTGTCGACGATTACTCTCGCTACTCTTGGGTCTTCTTTCTTGCCAGCAAGGATGAAGTGTTTTCACACTTTCGGAGCTTGGCTTTGAGACTTTTCACTGAACTCCCAGGTGCATTAAAATTCATTCGAAGCGATAATGGCACCGAGTTCAAAAATAGTCTCTTTGTTGACTTTTGCATGGAGCATGGCATAGAACATCAATTCTCTGCTCCGCGGGTTCCTCAACAGAACGGTGTTGTTGAGAGGAAAAACCGCACTTTGGTTGAGATGGCTAGGACGATGCTTGATGAGCATAGGACTCCTAGAAAATTCTGGGCTGAGGCCCTGAACACTGCTTGTTACATCTCAAACCGAATTTTCTTGCGCTCAATTTTAAATTTGACATCTTATGAGCTACGTTTTGGGAGACAGCCCAAGGTTACTCATCTTCGAGTTTTTGGCTGTCGCTGCTTTATCCTAAAACGTGGTAACTTGGATAAATTTGAGTCGCGATCTTCTGACGGGATCTTTTTGGGTTATACTACTCATGGTCATTCCTATCGTGTTTATACCTTGGAAACTAACACTGTCATCGAGTCATGTGATGTGACTTTTGATGAATCAACCCCCTCTGTTAGTTCTGCTTTTGAACAGGCAAATGAACACGACATGGAACAGACCTTATTCGAAGACGAAGATCCCGGAGAATTCGAGGATGAACCCCTACTACCCTCGACATCAACCCCCGAAGCTGACCCCGCTTCTACTACTTCGGCACGAGGTCCCGAAGCGACTACCTCAACATCGGTCATCTTGGACCACTCCAACGCACAAGTTGAGGGGGAGACTGCATCCCGACGCGAGGCTCCACATCATGTCCAAAGGATGCACCCTCCCGAGCAGATCATTGGTCAGCTTGATCAAAGGGTAACTCGTTCTCATGCCCATTTCACTAATGCTGCTTTTGTTGCTTCTTTCGAGCCCTTAGATGTTAGTCATGCACTTTCTGATTCTAGTTGGATCAATGCCATGCATGAAGAGCTTGAGAATTTTGAAAGAAACCAAGTCTGGACTTTAGTTGATCCTCCACCTAATGTTCATTTCATTGGAACAAAATGGATTTTCAAAAACAAACAAGGGGAGGATGGGACAATTGTTAGAAACAAGGCTAGACTTGTAGCTCAGGGCTTTTCTCAACTAGAAGGGATTGATTTTACTGAAACTTTTGCACCTGTTGCTCGCCTTGAGGCCATTAGGATTTTGCTTGCTTTTGCGACATCCCGGGGATTCAAACTCTATCAAATGGATGTCAAAAGTGCTTTTCTTAATGGCTTCATAGGTGAAGATGTTTATGTAAAACAACCCCCTGGTTTTGAAAACCCCAAGTACCCACATAAAGTCCTTAAACTTCATAAGGCTCTTTATGGACTCAAGCAGGCCCCTCGGGCTTGGTATGATAGACTTAAGTCTTTTCTGCTTGAGCGAGGGTATTTGATGGGCTCTATTGATAAAACTTTGTTTACTCTCAAGCATGGCAAAGATTTCCTTCTAGTGCAGATTTATGTGGATGATATCATCTTTGGTGGCTCTTCTCATGCTTTGGTTGCCGAGTTTGCAGATACCATGAGCAGGGAGTTTGAAATGTCAATGATGGGTGAACTCACCTTTTTCCTTGGTTTGCAAATCAAGCAAAGCAAACAAGGTACTTTTGTCCACCAGACAAAGTACACCAAGGACCTGCTCAAGAAGTTCGACATGTCCGATGCAAAGCCCCTCGCCACTCCAATGGCTACATCTGTAGCATTGGACCCTGACGAAGATGGAGAAGCCGTAGATCAGAAGGAGTTCCGAAGCATGATCGGTTCCCTCCTCTACTTGACTGCCACGAGGCCGGACATACACTTCGCAGTGTGTCTGTGCGCTCGTTTTCAGGCTTCACCACGAGCTTCGCACCGCCAAGCGGTTAAGCGCATCCTAAGGTATCTCAAACACACCCTTGAATTCGGCATATGGTATTCATCGTCTTCATCTTTATGTCTTAGAGGTTATTCAGATGCGGATTTTGCTGGGTGTAGAATTGATAGGAAGAGTACCTCTGGTACTTGTCATTTTCTGGGTACGTCTCTGGTTTGCTGGTCTTCCCGCAAACAGTCTAGTGTTGCACAATCAACGGCTGAGGCCGAATATGTTGCTGCAGCTAGCTGTTGCTCTCAGATTTTGTGGATGGTTTCCACTTTGCGGGATTTTGGGTTGGATTATAAGAGTGTTCCACTTTTCTGTGATAACACTAGTGCTATTTGTATTGCAAACAACCCGGTTCAGCACTCCAGAACCAAACACATTGATGTACGGTATCATTTTCTCAGAGATCACAATGAGAAGGGTGATATTGAACTTCAATATGTTGATACCCAACACCAGCTTGCCGATATTTTTACAAAACCCCTCGATGCTTCTCGATTTGCTTACTTGCGTGGGGAACTTGGCATTTGTCACCCTTACGGCATTTTGTGAGGGGGAGCTGATTTTAATTGTCTTGCATATGCTCATTATGTGTGGAATTGCACTTACATCTTTTGCTATTATATGCCTGCCTTTAATTTAAAGAAATCATGACAGCTCAGCTCTATGAAATATGTCTGGAACATTGATTGTGCATGATGTTTTATTTTCTAAAACTCAAAAATTGCTCACCGCACAATCTTGTATCTAACTTGTTTAGGCTGGACTGCTTTTAGCTATCTTTTATCTACTTGACAGCAAGACACTGATCCTTGGATGCTCAAATGTGCAACTTAAAAATGTGTTCATTACTCATGGATATTCATCAAAATATTTCATTTCTCTGAAACAAAATCAAAATCCATGATTTGCCTGGTTTAAATGAAAAGATCCAGGAGGGTTTGTTTGTCGCACTACTCTATTCTAGACTGCTTACCATTGCACTTTGGTCTGAACTGGGATAGTGTAGTGTATGCCAAAATCACCGCCTTAAGCTTCAGATGGCTTTCATGCCTAGGCTTGGCTTGATTGGAAAGTATAAGGTGGACAAACAAATAACCCCTGGCATTAAGAAAAAGAACAACAAAATTAATTGATCATCAAGTTTGCTTTGACAGCTCCTTTTGAACAAGACTTGTCTGTCTAGGGTAGAATTTGTTAGCTTTGCGCAGTCCTTGCCTTCACATGTCTAGCTGCTTTGCTTAAGTGGTGATGCTTATTACTTCATAAATGACAAAATCACATGCCATCATCTTGTTTCACAGATTGTTAAATTGAGCTGAGCACATGATCATTTGTGTTAATTTTGGCATATTTTTGCATTATATGTCTTTGCAATTCTATTCATTTCAAAGTGTTGCATCTTTTGAATGCTCCTTGATGCTTGCATTGCCAAAGGGGGAGAAGTTTGCTATGTTCTATGCCGCAAGAAGGCATAATTTCGAAAGGGGGAGAGAATTTTTTGACATAAAGAGGGAGAAAAATTTGCTTAACTCAAGGGGAGATCTGCCAAAAAGGGCTTTTACTCTTTCACAAAGGGGGAGAAAAATTCTTTTATCAAGTGACATGCTTTGGCTCTTTTCTGAGTTTTATGGTCACTTGTGTGCTGAAAATTTTTACATTTTCTTGAACTTCAATTTGGTTGTCAATGCACTCATCAAGGGGGAGATTGAGAAACCAAGGGTGGTTTCGGTGTTGTGATGAGTGATTGACAGGTTTTTACCCTCTGTTCGAAGGGTACCTCCGAAGGGGCTACGGAGGTGGTACCTCCGAAGGGTGTTCGGAGGTGTGTCACCGGAGTGTGTTCGGTGTTTGCTTGCTGCAGCTGTGCAGCTGAGTGTGCCTGTCGGAGGGGTCCGACAGTACGCGATGACAGAGTTTGTACCGATGGCTTCGGTACTTTGGGCGGTACACCGGAGTGTGTGCCGGAGGTTGCTAACCCGGAGAGGTCTCCGGAGTACTGGATACACTTGTTTGCTTGTCTGTGGTGCGCAGGGACTTCGGAGGCGACGGACAGGGTTCGAGCCAGGTGAACCTGGGTCAAGCGGGTGGCTTGATGCCAGGGGAGCGGGGAGCTCCGTCACGGTGGCTGCGAAGGTGGTCCGGGTCGGTCCTCGGGTCGAGACGCGCCAGGTGAAGGCAGAGAGTGCGGAGCGTGGCTCCGGCTGAAGGTACTCCGAGACAAAGTCCTCGGAGGTGAGGCACTTCGAAGGAACTCCGAATGGAGTGACTTCGGAGTTGGTGGAACAAGTCCTCTACGGAGGCATGGAATTCGAAGTGTGCTCCGGAGGGAGACACTCGAAGGTGGCCCGACGAAGGTCTCAGAAGTCGAGGCGCATCGAAGGCATGGTCCGGGTGAGGCTTGTCGAGGAGTGTGCTCGGGGAGAGGCACTGCGACGGAGTGCTCATGGAATGCTTCATGCGGAGGCCTTGGACGAAGGAGGGACTTCGAAGGGTGGTACTCCGAAGGTGGGGCTTCGGAGTGAGGATGACTTGTGGTGCTTCGGCCATGCATGACTTCGGTACACGGACGGACGGTGTTCAAGCTGGGAGTAGCTGCGAAGCCGTGGTGATCCACTCCGGAGGTGGTGGTGCGAAGGCCCAAGGGGCTTTGACGGCTTCGGCTCAAAACCGTCACTGTATCGAAGGACTTCTTCGGCGGAGCGAAGGCCAACAGGCTGCAGGCTTCTCGCCGAAGCTACCGCACCCTCTGGTGCGAAGGGAGGTTCCAGAAGTCAACACTGTAAAGGCTGACACTGTCTGTTCTGAAAAAGGCTGACACTGTCCCCTCTGCAGCTGACAGAGAAGCCTCCAAAATAAAGGTGGACTACCTTTTGTACCCCTTAGTTCTGTAGAGACAAAATGGATGTAAACCCTAGGGGTAAAGTAGTCACTTCCTTAGGATGAAGCCGTGGGCTATAAATATGGGAGCTCGGTAGGTAACATTTAACACTTTGAACATTTACTGTTGAGCTCCTGTAGACAGACCTCGCTGTATTCATTCTGAGTTCAATTTATTTCAGTGTTCCTTGTTCAAGCAGCGAAGCCTCTGCTTCTTTGTGCTTTTGCTTGAGCTCGCGTTGCATACCTCGCTAGTTTTTAGTTCACCGGAGCCTGGCTTGGCGAAGGGTGTTTTTATCGCGAAGTGTGCTTTACAGTGTGCTGTCGCTCTGTGTAACACGAGGCAAGACCTCGCTGCTTACTAGCGAAGCCCCGATCTTTTCCCGTTGTGCTTCTTGTGTCGAAGCCCTTAGCGTAGTCCTTTTGCGTGTGCGTATAGACCTTCGGGTACGAAGCCCAGCACCCGTTGCTGTCGCCAAGTACTTGGTCGAAGTCCTCAGAGGGCTGTCCACTCTTGCGAAGGGTGAAGTGCGAAGTCTGTTCAAAGCACCCTGTGTGCGGAGCCTGCACTGACTTAGCAGAGTTGGTTTTTGAGGGTTGTAAGTGGAGCGAAGTCTTCTTGGCTTCGAACGATTGCTCCTCCGAAGCCTGTGTTCGAAGGTGTCGAAGTACCTCCGAACCAGACCTTCGAAGGTAGTGTTCGAAGCCTGTTCCGCAGAAGACAGAACAGAACCGAAGGCTAAGTTTTTAGCCCGAAATTTTAAAAGCTCCCATTCACCCCCCTCTGGTCGCCGGTTCCGGTCCAACACAAGTACTTTTTATTAATTGCATAGATAATTTTCTAAAGCTATTACAAGATGTGCAGCGTAGAGATCCTAAGGAAACTACACCTTCGGGTCCGGTTGTCGTGCCGTTGCCGAAGGCTTCGAAGGGGCCAGAGGTTCACTGGAGCGAAGGGCTTCCTCCAGCCAAGCCTTGATCGCCTTGGGGCCCTCGGTCTGCCAGGTCGCCCTGAGCGCCCTCCAAGACTGAGCCACCGCCGGACTCGGCGACCGGAGGTGTCTCCCCCCGAAGGTGACGGGATGCGAGCTTGAAGGCGAAGGAAGGGGGAGGCCGGACAGATCGAGATGCCGGAGGATCCTGAAGGCGGCTACCCGGACTGATACCTCACCATATTTTGATATGGTGAGGTTTATCTGGTGGACGACGGACTGGATGAACTTTAGCCGACAGAGAAGGGGCTCCCGGGCAACATCGAAGGATGCGCATCTGGTGCCCTAACGCGCCAGCACCCTCCGGAGAGACGTCACGGTGTCCGTCACCATCTTTTCCCCCTGGGCAAGCGCTTTGGTCTCCTCCTCCTTCCGAGCCAGGAGGTCTGCCTTGGTTCGCTCCAGCTAGAGCACTCGAGCTTCAAGAGCTTCGGCGTTGGCTGCCACTTCTCGAAGTTCGTCCATCTCCGCGACTCGGGCCCAGAGCATGAGGACCTCCCCTTCGAGTCGCTCCGCGTCCTCGGCTCGGGAACAGAGCCCTTCCGCCTCGATAGCCCAAACCTGAGGGGCGTCAACCTCTGCCTCGAGCTCGTCCGCTCGGGTAGCCCGAGCCCGGAGCCCCTCCAGCTCAACGACTTGAGCCTTGAGGGAATCGACCTCTGCCACCCGGGCCTCGAGCGCTTCGGCTCTAGCGGCCCGGAGGCGAAGGCTTTCAATCTCCACCGCCTGCTCACGGACCAGCCTCTCGGCGGCGTCCGCTCGACCGGAGAGCCCCGAAGCATCGTTCTCACAGTGGTGGCGCTCGGAGAGCAGGGAGAGCAGCGATCCCTGCGCCAGCGCGACTACCTGCACAAGAAGTGGGGAATCAAGAAGAGGGCCAGGGGCTCAGCAAAGGGTACTCCGAAGGGATACCTGTCCGGCGGCGGTCTCGATGGCTCGGCTGAGCTCGAGACTGTCCGATAGACTGAGCTCTTCTATCACCGGAGCCTCCCGCAAGCGAAGGTAGTAGTCATGGACCGGGGCCACCCTCGACGTGAAGTCCTCGCCCGCCGCCAAGTAGGGGCACAAGAGGGGCACGCTAGAGCACGCCGCCCGCGGGATGGAAGGCGGACGAGGCCAGATCCCGGTCCTTTGTCCGGCTATCGGGGAAGCTTCTCCAGAGGCTTCCTCTGGCTCCTCCCCGCCATGAGGCTCCGAAGCCCCACCCACATTGGCAGGGACTCCGGACCCTGCGTTGGCAGCATCCTCGGAAGGAATCGGGGCTTGGTCAGGAGCCCGAATGGACGTACTTGCTCGGAGGAAACAGAGGTTAAGAATGAAAGGGCCCGGTGCTTCGATGTAAAGGCCGGACAGGTTCGCGTACCTTCATCCATGGCCTCGGCGAAGACCTCCGAAGGCCGAAAGAACATGCCATCTATTGAGTTTACCGGAGAGCCCACCGCCACCATGGCCAGTTCGGCCTCGATGTCAGCACTTCCTTCGACAGCACCGAGGGGTCGGCCAACCCCCCTCGGTCCAGGCTGTTGGTCTACCGGCTCCCCCAGGAGCTGGCGGTGACCCCATCCGAGGCTGGATCACGTGGAGGAGTGGTCTTGGGAGAAGGCGTCGCTACAGTAGCCGGCGCCTCCAGCCCAGTCCTCTGGGCAGGCTCCGAAGGGTTCGAAGGGGCAGGAGCACCCCTGGCTTCTTCGGTGCTCGGTCGGTCTGGCTGGACCGGGTCCGGGAGCACCGGAGGGTCCTCTGGTTCCAACCCGGCCCCCTCGCTGGAATACCCCCATTCAGAGTGGGAAGCGGAGGAGTGGGCCGGGGAGAGCCTCCTCGACCCCTTCACCATCTTCTTCTTCTTCGAAGGGCGCCGAGGAGAAAGTCTGCCATCAGGGTCAACCACCTTCCTCTTCGAAGCGGCGTGGAGGACCTCCCCTTCTAGTAGAAGCGGGGGCGAGAGCTCGAGTGCGCCCCACACTCGGTTGAATCGCCCCCAGGACCCTACCAGCTCAACCCGCCATGCGTACTCGGCAGGAGTGGGAGCGCCGAGGATCTTCTCCGCCATGCGGGTAACCTCCTCAGGCGTCTTGGCGACGAGCGACCCTATGATTCGGAGGTTAGGGTCGGGCACCCGCCGAGCACAGTAGGTGAAGCCAGAAGAGAACGCAGTTGCTTACCGAGCTGGCGGGAGAGTTCCGTCGAGATCGACTCATCTCGGCTGCTCCGAAGTGATGCCGGCCACTCCTCCTTCAATCGCGGGATCTCGAGGGCCACGAACTCCTCCGCCAGGTCCCGCATACTCATCCGGCGGGCGACGATTCGGAGGATCTGGATCCTCGCGGAGACCGAACCGGCGCTGCCCTCGATATGCGCTTCCCTCCGGAACCAGATATGGCGCGGGGGCCCGACGAGCCCGGAGTTGAACCCCACGTGGACGTAGAACCAGCGGTTCACCCACTTGGAGTACCACCTCTCGTTGATGGCTTTCGCCGAGAACGAGTCCGTATACTTCCTCCAGAGCTGGAAATTGATGCTCCCGAAGGCTAATACCCGACCGTCCTTCTTCTTCGGCTGGCAAAGAGCTTCGTGCATCCGCGCGAAGACCTCCGCCCTCTCTTCGCAGCCCTCGGCGCGCATGGCCCACTCGAAGATGGCAAGGCGGGCCACGGCTTTCGGAGACAGCTGCGGGAGCTCCAAGTGGAAGGCGTCCAACACTCCAGCTAGGAGCTCCGAAGCGGGGAACCGTAGCCCCGCATCGAAGAAGGCCTCGAAGATGATGACCTCCCCTTCTCGTGGCTCCGGGACCGACTCCGGGCCCGGTTTCCTAGCCAGCGATTCGGGGTCAAGGCGGCCCCTAGTCGCTTGCTCGATGGACGCATCAGTGCATGTCGATGGCCCCACCACCATTTGACGCCGCAGGAATCGGGGATCTACCGCCGCGGCAGGAGCACTCTCTTTCGCCATGACAAGAAGAAACATGGAAAAGGCTGAGGCGCGAGAGCAAGTGTTCGCCGTCGAGTGAAGTTGAGGGTTTGGAGCGAGCAGGAAAGGGAATGGCTGGCCTAGCCATGGCTATTTAAGCACGAGGGCGGTCGCCGATCCGCCTTCCGCCGTCCAAACGTGTGCACGCAATGGTTGCGTGACGCCCGCATTTAAGACTACTAGCGCTTGACATGCGCCAGTCTCCGATGGTCCACCTTCTTTGCGCCGCCCACGCGCTTGCTGCATTTACTACGTCCAGTAATGCGCCAACTCATCTCCTCGGGTAATGGAACCCGACGGTCTAAGCCGCGCCGACGTCCGGCGAACGGTCAGGCCTATTCCTCTAACGGAGCGGAGAGCGAACAGCCGGGCAGGGGCGCTCCGGAGGCACCCCTCGGTCTCCGGACCCTAGAGCTCCTCGAGGCTACCAAGCGTCTCCGGAACGGCCGGTCTAGGCCGCCCCGCAGCAAGATGCAACATCTTTGTGTAAGTTGATTTCTTATAAAGGTTATCGGAATTATCATGTGTGCTTCCACCCTCTCTTACGCATGACTCTCGAAGAGGAAAGAAGCGAGGGGCTACTGTTGGGGGAGATAATCCTGATGATAGTAGGGGAGCATGAAGGTTCGTACGATTCTGAAGGAAGACCACATCCAGGAGACCCGAAGCCCAGCGCCGGAGGTACTTAAACTTCCGTGGGAAGGAGCCGGAGGTCTCCGAAGGCTCCGAGGCGCGTCGGAGGGGGGGGGGTCTCTGGAGGAAGAGTGATCAGCCGGGTACCAGAGGCCACCCTTCGGCCCGAGTGAGGCTCCGGAAGGAGGCCGGACGTTAAGAAGACCAGTCAATACCGCAGGGGGACAAGATCGTGATCGCCTGCGCCGTGTCAGGCGGACTTTGTAGCGCCCAACACGTCCGACACGCCGCCAGATCACACCTTCTTGTCTGTACTATGTAACGCTTATCTGTACTATAAAGTGTCTGTTTTGTCTGTACCGCTGACCAATGTCAGACCGAGTGGCAGTTGGGGGTTGCAGGGGCCCGACCCTTCAGAGAGGGCCACCCTATAAATACCCCCAACTGTAGTTGTAATACACACGATCCGAGAATACAGAGCACACGACATCTCATTACTTCCACCTACTAAGAAAACCTACTAGTTCGATCCGTCGTCCCAACACAGACTAAAGATTACCTCAGAGGACCTGGGAAAAGGTCGAACATATACACTAAAGGAAGTTTATCGACTGTTCGGACAGAGCCCAAACAGCCGATGCCGATGGCATCACCTTGCGATGGCCGATATAGAGGCATCACCCTTAGACCAAAACATAAAATGACTACTTCGATGAAGGCCGAGGTGAATCCAAGACATGAGAAGAGGTCGGACGAGGAACAATAAGAGAAAATCTCTCGATCGTTCGAACAAAGCCTTGAAGTACACATAAAAGCTGACGGCATCACCACGAGATGACCGATGCAAAAGTATCGCCTTAGGAGGGTCATGAAGGGATGAGATGAGAAGTACTTAAGGGGAGTGATCGGTTGGAATATGAAGGGCTAACACACAAGTCAGTGGACGCCAACGACATCACCTTCAGACGACCAATGCAGGAGAATTGTACACCACATAAAATTTCAATGTTGAAAATAGAATGAAGAAGATATATTCAAACTCCTAAATTAAAAGGCGAAGAATATTACACAAAGTCTACCAAAGGGAAGAAAATTTCCCAAAGGGATCCCAGTAGTTCTACTCTTAAATCGGCTCCTACCCCTAGACAGCCTGTTGAAGTGCATCCGCCCGATCGACGACCTAGGACCGTCTCCTGCTCACCCACACAGAAGGAGTTGAGGCGATAGCACTCAAATTCGTAGTGGCCGATACCGACCCTTATTGTATCGGCTGGCCACTAAATCTCACTGGGGCATCACGATCAATTTCCTGTAGAAGATAAGTTAATTAAATTGAACAGAAGATGGCGGGAGGCAAGGGAAGAAGGGATTAGGATGGGTACCTCGGGTTCTGCATCGGTGTCATCCGGGTGAAGGCACTCCCAGTAGAACAAGGAGGAACAGTTGAAGATATGTTGCTTCAACTCATCCCACCACCAACAGAAGGTGTGAGAGGTTGCCCAGGTGGCAAAACGGTCAGAAGGGATCCCATCGGTCATATGGGAAAGGCAGTCCCACTCCAAGTCACTCGCGACTCCCCTGTGAGTTCGGATCTGGCCAATGAAAAAGAGATGGGGTGGGAGTTGACCAAAGCCTAGCAGCCTCAAAGAGACCGATGGATGATAGAACTCATAAGAGGATCGCCAAGGATACCCATCGGTAAAATCAACGGGGAGCAAACAGGGAAAGGTGGCCGTCGAGAAGATTTGAAAAGATTCCGCGTCTCGGACACATCGGGCAAAACTAGCTAATGAGGGAGCTCATACTCTGAATGGTATCCAAAAGGAAACCAGATGGTCCGATTTTTGAATCCAAGGTAATAATTCTTAAATAAAATGGCCAAGGCTGTGGAAGACAAAGGAAAAGAAGGAAACAATGCTGCCGCTTCCCCTAGAAAAGAGCAGCGCCGATAAGTGGGAACGACCGATTCTGGAAAATCAATAGGGAAGCGTCAATGAGTAAGAGAGGTGCCTCCAATGAGATAAGTAGTGTAAACATTGGCCAAAGCTGGAGGAACAACCAAGGACCCTTGGGCCGGCCAATGAAGTTGCCAACTTATAGGTTGGCCAACACTAGGTGAAGGATAAAGTGGCTGAGGGGAACTCACAAATGGGGGATGAGTCGTTCGGCTAAAACTGAAATTGAAGGGTTGGGACTAGAGCCAACAAATAGAAGTCTAATTTCTCTAAACAGAGGCTAAGGAAAGCCACGTGTTCGCGAGTGCTCACAGGATCGGTCTTCCTATTATTCCTAGCAATGTATCGGCTCCAGTCATCAGCTAAGTTAATGCCAAGACCGTGGGATGGATGGAAATGAAGAAGGGGTTGGTCGGTGAAGCAATATCAAGGCAGGATAAGAAGAAAACATCAAGAAGAGTGGGACTCATCGACCAATGGCCAAAAATAAAGGCATTTAAGGCGCCAGACCAAAAGTAGTAAGACACAGCCAACATTGGCATGTTTAGGTATGGCTCATCCAAAGAAAGACCGATGTAGTGACCGATGTCAATCTCATCCTAGAAGGGGCGATAAGTGGCTAACACCCTAAGGTACTAGTCGCACCAGCGGGGATGGAAGGAGGAAACGATTTGAAGCCCAAAATCTAGTCGGAGGAACACATAGGAGAACATTTGAAGGGTATCCGACGAGTATCGACATTAATGAGATATGTGGGGTCGGCATTGCCTAAGGGACCCATAAATAAGATAAAAAGGTATGTAACTATTGGAATGAAAACATGGTTCAGCAAGCCCTGCCAAAACAGAAATGGAGTTTGAGGATAAGGGGTGATGAGTGTGTCAGGAGCAAAAAGATCAAAGACTTACTCGGGGGATCGCCTCAATAGTAGCCATCCTTACACTGGCAAGGAGAAAGATGGCAAGCTACGAAAAACACTGGATGAACGGTGGAAGTTTTGATGGTCGAGAATAAGCAATGAGTTAAAAGCATGAAGAAGAAAGGAAGATCGGGCAAAGTTTATTAACTACCCCAATGCAGTTATGGATGACTATAAGGTAAAGAGAAAGAGTCAGAACTTAAGGAAAATGTGAAAGCATTGGAAGGTGAAGGGTTTTAGCAATTAAACCAAGGAGCCAGAATGCTACGCGAAGTCATATAGGTATCAGAAGATGAAGGGTTTGACTGACAATTAAAGTGAAAATATTGTGCAGAAAGACACTTGAGAAGACGTGGTAGCATGGATAATGACTGTTATTAATTTTGAAGCATCAGCAGCCACTTGATGCTTTGAAACTAGGGGGGCATGTGTTGACGCCAAAATTTGGTAAAGCCCAGGTCCACTAAAGATGTCGCACGATCAATAGAAGTAAAAGAGGTCCGGTCAAAGAAAGTCAAGGAAGCCCGTCCATGTTATTACAAGATGATCGGACGCATAAAAAGTCGATGGAGATAAGACACAGAAAAGAAGATGAATATTATCCAGAATCGGTTAACATAAAGTGCTTGGACGACAAGTCTCTGGACTATAAATATGTACCCCTAGTTAGCTTAGAAAAACATATCTTTATCAATCAACTACTCGGCACATCGTCACCTTTATCTTTCAAGGTTTATTCCAACAGGGTTCAACACTCGGAGTTGGGCTGCATCATTTCGATCTCAAGCGAAGAGGTGAGTCCCACCACCCTCGACGCCCGTACCGATTAGATCGGTATCCTCACGGCTGCATCAGATTGATCTCTTGAGGTGAACATTGAAATAGTACAGTCGCCGGTTGTTCTCAATGTATTGGCTAGGTCTAAGGTTACAGCAGTTCAGTTTGATCTCTTAGATTGATGTGATCTAGGCGTGATAGTTTGAGGCTTCATCGGTTAAGTCTGAAATCTCTTGCTATTGTATCTCTTTCATGCTGTATAATGTTCATCTAAATAAAGCATGCTCAATTCTTTGATATATTATTAAGATCATCGTGACTAGCTACTGTCTTGGTTAGGTCCGATCTAGTTATTGTGATGATTTTCATGATATAGACATGCTATCTAGCATGTTTTATTTATTTTTGTTAGAGTACAAGCCGATGGGTTGTCCTCGATTCCACGTTACATCTTGTACGTTGCTGGAAAAGAATTCATTGGCCTACGCGGTTAACGGTTCATCTTATCGGCCGATAGCACGCTTGCCCGATTGCTTCATCTCAAGTCGTCGGCCTTATGGCTGACCAGCATGATATTCCAAGAATATCCAATCCTCATCGCGGTCATCGACTCGATAGTGGATAGGCTATGCTACTAATACCATATTTTATGTTCCCTTATCAGTTGCAGGGTCAAACTATTGGCACACCTTGAACCATTTTTCTAATAATGTAGGACCTGCACTAGAGTGAAGCAAATCTCCCAAGCCACGCGTGTGCCAAAGTGTGACCAAAAAACGCACCAACAATAACTAAAATCTAAACCCTAACTACTCAATCCCCACCCTCTTAGCTGCTCTCTCTTTCGCCCAACTCTCTAACCACCACCTCTCTCCCTCACCATCATTACATCATGCACCGCCCCTCCCCGTGTCTTCTTCCCACGAGGAGACCTACTCCTCCCCTCTCTCCCGTGGTGCCCTCTAAGCTGGTTGCCATGCCCCAACGGCCCCTGCTTAATCGTCAGCCTCTTCCACGTTGGGCCACCATTTCTGCCATGGTTCTAAAGGAATTGTGCCCAAGAAAATTTCGGTTGGATCGGAAGTTCTGATAATTTATTGTTTGTGAAATAGATCGATCAAATTGAATGTTTCGATTTGGAATCAGAAGTTTCGATAATTTCTAATTTAGAGATAGAGAGTTTAAACCGAAAGTTCCGATGTGGATTGGGAAATATTGTCTTGATCGGAAGTTACAATAAGGGTATCAAAAGTTTGATGATTTCTGAAATTGCAGTCCGAGAGTCGAGATTGGAAGTTCCGATCCCAAGATCAGAAGTTCCGAGGTGGGTGAAACAGATTGGATCTATTAGGCTTTAATGTGGATTGGGGCTAGGTGTCTAATATCTAAAAAAAGAGAGGAGGAGGAGATCTTGGATATCAGATTATTCATAGTTTAGATCAAATCTAAACCCTAGCCACCAAGAACCTCTCCTCTCCCTTTCTTGATCTCAATTGGTGAGATTGAGATTTCTCCCCAATTCTCATGAGCGGTGCTAGCACGCCGGCGTGAGATCAATCAAATCCCTATACATGTGGATACAATGGAGGCGCTTCTCCAATAGCGATGCTTGAGGGCTTCTTCACGTGGACACCGCCATCTTCACCGATTGGATCACCGTGGAACAGGCAGAGCAAGACGAGGATAAGCGAGCACACACTTCCCCAACATCTTCTTTCACTGCACCTAGAGTGTCTCGCGTTATAAGTTAATGATTCATGATCCCTGACACGCATGGTTACCAAACTTTGGGGAGAAAATTTTGAATTTGCCGGCTAGCGTAGCTTCCCCATGATCCAACAATGGTATCAGATCCTACTGAAGGAACAATGCCCAAGAAAATTCTGGTTTGATCGGAAGTTCCAATTATTTTCTGAATTGGAAACATAGAGCTCAAATTGGAAGTTCCGATATGGTATCAGAAGTTCCGATAATTTATTGTTTACAAAATAGAGAGCTCAAATCAGAAGTTCGAATATAGTATCAAAAGTTCCGATAATTTTCTAATTAAAGACAGAGAGTTGAAATCAGAAGTTTTAATGTGTATCGAGAAAAATTGTAATGATCGGAAGTTTCGTTAGGAGGTATTGGAAATTCCGATGCTACCTAGATTTGGAGACCAAGAGCCCCGGTCGGAAGTTCCGATATTGGATAGGAAGTTCTGATGCGGTCATAACAGATTGGATTTGTTGGGTCTTGAATTGGTTGAAACTAATTTGTTGGTTTCAAATTGTTGGAGACCAGGGGCTCTTATTTCTATATAAAGCGAGGAGGAGGAGGTCTTCGAAGTCAAGTTATTGATAGTTTAGGCCTAGCCACCAAGAACTCCTCTCCTCCTTTTGTTGATCTCAAAAGTTGAGATTGAGGAATCTCCCGTTTCTCACGAGCGGTGCTATCACGCCAACGTGAGAAGGATCCCATTCCTGTATGTATGGACACCATGGAGGCATTGCTCCAATAGCGGCGCTCGTGGACTTCTCAACATGAACATCTACGTCGTCTTTGTTGATTGGATCACCAAGGAACAACCAGAGTGAGGCAAGGATCAACAAGGACACACTTCTTTGACATCTTCTTCCACTGCACCTAGCGCGTCTTGTGTCTAGAAGGTACCAATCTATGATCCCGCACACACATAGTTCTTGGGGTTGGGGCAAAAATTTTCAAATTTCCTGCTAGCGTAGCTTCCCCATTCCCCAACACCTACATGCATAGTGCTCGATCTAGATCCATCATGTATGAAGATACATGGTGGAAAAATAGATTAGATCTATTTTCTATCCGCAGAATATCAGAAATTCTAATGCCAGATTGGAAGTTTTGATGTTTTATGGATCAGAACTTCTGATACTTGATCAGAAGTTCCGATATTGAATAATATTCAATATAGAGAGCAATTTCTATTGGAAGTTCCAATATTAGATAAAAAGTTTCGACTGATCAGAAGTTCTGATGTCGGTTTTTATTCTATATAGAGAGCAATGTTGTTGTCGAAAGTTTCGATCCAGTCATTCACTTATAGATTCTTCGCCTAACTTTGTTTTGCAGAGAATGTTGTGACTCTCATGGCCTTGTTAAATATGATGTATGAGATGCATGCATTGAATGTAAATTAAATAAGACCTACGTGTCATGGTTATTTACAGACCAAGGCTGATGTACATTCGTACGACCTGCATGTTGATTATTGATGCTTCAACTAATGTAACTAGTATAGGTGCTATTTTTATAGGCTAGTATAGTTAATGGAGGCCGGAAGCACACACTCAATAATGGGAGCCATGGAGATAGACATCACCATGTGAAGGGGCCATACTATGTCACAATCAATGTGTTGTCTGTGGTGCTTACTTATGTTCCGATCATACTATTCTTGCATGTTTCGTGCGCACTAGGAATGTCACCTTGCTGGAATAGTTTTCCCTCAGAAAATTAAGTATTGATGCTCTTTCCAATAACTGCACCCACCAAGGATATCGATGATCAATAGTGGTCTGCCAAAGCAGGGTTCTATATTTTATCTTTACCAGTTGGGGTGGAAGTGAGACTTCCGCACACATAGTATTAGTTTGCTTAACAAGGCTATCAAAACGGTTTTGGGCCATGGGGCATGGAGTTGGACATTGAACATTGTATGCTTCTCCAATGACAAGAGTCACATACGATGTGATTAGCAAAGGGTTGCTTACCTATGTCACCTAGCTTCTAGCAGTGTTGACAAAGCTCACTAGGAGTTAGCATGAATATGGATCTTGTGCCACTATTAGTCATGGAAGGGAAAGTGATTGTTTTTACATAGTGGAACATATTTTATTGGATAGAAGATAAACATTGCATAGTGTCGAACATTGCATTTAATCTTTGTAGATCATGACACCAACTACTACTATTAAGAGCACTTCAGTTTTAAATTTGTGATCTATTCTTAAACGAGAGAAATTATCTTGAACAAATTTTATGGATTGGTACAAAAACTTGAGAATTGATCTCAAGCAGGAGAAAAAGGATTATGTTCTAGAGGAACCCCACCCTGATGAACTAGGGGAAGATGCTTATGTAGGAGACAAGCGTGCTTATGAGAAGCATGCTAGTGATTCTATGGATGTCAGTTGTTTGATGCTTTCCTACATGTCCTCTAAGTTTCAGAAATAATACGAGGAAAGAGATGCTTACGATATGATCATAGGCCTCAAGGGCATGTTCTAGAACCAGACACGGGCCGAGACATACAATGTGTCTTAGGCCTTGTTTGGGAGTAGGTTGGTAGAAGGGAGCCCAGTGAGTCCTCATGTCATCATGATGATTGGTTATATTTATACTCTAGAGAGACTGAGTTCTCCACTAGATACATACTTGGCTCTTGATGTTATTCTCTAGTTGCTCCCCTTAAGCTTTGAGCCTTCATTATGAATTACAATATGGTTGGACTGGAGAAGACACTGGCCGAGTTGCATGGGATGCTTAAAACTACTGAGGAGAGTATCAATAAATATCCCAATCATGTGATGATGGTCCAGAAGGAGGGCAAAAAGAGAAAGAGGAAGGGCAAGGCTAAGACTTCAGATATGATCTCTAGTGAGAATCCTAAACCTACTGGAAAGTCCAAATTAGGTCCTGCTAGCTCTAATGTTTTCCACCATATCCACAAGCCTAGGCATTGGAAGCACAAGGACATGGTGTATCCATAATAATAGAAGAAGAAGGGAAGTGTGACTTCCACTTCAGGTATTAATGTTATTGAAATTAATCTTGCTACTCGTCTAGATGATTCATGGGTATTTCATACTGGTTTGATGATTCATACATGCAAATCGTTTCAGGGGCTGAGTAGGTCAAGAAAGTGTGCTAGTGGGGAATTGGATGTCCACGATGGAAATGGTGCAAAAGTTACAGCGTTGGTCATCGTCATTTATTCACTATCGCTACCTTCAGGATTAGTTTTGGAATTGAATAATTGTTATTTTATTCCTGCCTTAGGAAGAAACAATATCTCTTCTTGTCATGTTTTTGAATTCGTAATAAAGAACAAGTGTTGTTCAAAATTTTCGAATGGCATGCTCTATGTTGTTTGTCCATTGGTTAATGGATTATATATTATGAGTCTTGAAGATGCACACATTTATAACATTAGTACAAAGAAACAATGACTCAATGATTTGAATCCTACATATGTTTGGCATTTTCGTTTGGGTCATATAAATAAGAAGCACATGTAGAAGCTCCATAGTGATGGACTTTTGGAGTCATTTGATTTTGAATTATATGACACATGCGAGTGTGGCTTACACTACAAGAGAACAGAACATTTTCGTCAGCTCAATTAATTTCCATCAGCTTTACAAAAAGTTGATGGAAGTTAAATAACTTCCGTCGGCCTCAAGGAGCCGACCGAAGTTATTTAACTTCCGTCGACTTTTGACTGTGGACGATGGAAGTTAAGTGGGTAGAGACCCACTGGGGATTATATCCATTAACTTTCTTCGACCGACATTATAGCCGACGGAAGTTAAACTTAAGGGATATAATCCACAACCGCACGCGCGTAAAGGGAAACCTAATTCCTGTACGCTCACGCACCCAACTCCCGCCGCCCCGCCCGCCACTGCCGCCACCCGCCGCCACCTGCCGGTGCGGGCCACAACCTGCCGCCGCCCGCCGCCAGCGCCCCACCGGCCCTGAGCGGCTGCCCAGCCCGCCACCCGCCACCGCCCACACCACCGGCCCACGCCGCCCACCGCCGCCCCCTCCCGGCCTCCGCCCACTCTCGGTCGTCGCCGCCGACCGCCGCCTCCGATCTGGCCATCGCCATCCGTCGCCCACCACCGACCTCCTCAACGAGCAAGGTTACTGACTGGGCTTGGTTTTTCAGGTGCGATCTGGTTGCGCCGATCCGTTTGCACAGAAATATGTTTAGTACATGGTTTAGTTTTTCTTTTGCTGCTTGCACGTTGACAAAAATTGTGGCAATACAAGAGAAGTTAGTGGAAAGAAAAGACCTTTTTTGCTTTCATTTTATCTGCTGTAATGTCATCAGTTCCATCGGGATCGCTTGAACTGTCCTGCGCGGTTACTGGTAGATGCCAACATATTTACTTGTATCTTACAATTTTGCGTCGCTTTTTATTACTGCTGTTAATTGGTGGTGTGTTATGTACTATAATTTTCTACCACGGGCAACTGGGCATTGTGTTTATATGGTGATCCAATGATCTACAGATTGGTGTTATCGTTATATTTCAATTAATTCGTTTTTTTTCAAATATGAATAGCCAAATAGCAATAACTACGACCCTACGTTAGCGCTTATTATGACTTGTATGTCATTTTAGTTTCTGTCAAGTACATGTAGTAGTTTTTTGTTTGTTTCATATAGGAATGCGATATACTGATATGTTTACGTTATGCGGTGCGCGCACATGCAAACCGTGAGTCAGTTGCATGCAGCCATGTGATTAGTGCAGTCATGCTATTTGTCAGTTCTTTTACCATTCTTTGGGGATTGATGAATTGATCACCAACGAATCGTTTTGGACATGGTCATGATTTATGTTCTAAGACAATGTGTTTGCCATGTACTGATATACTCTCCTATGCAGTTGACCTGTTCAAGCCTAGTGCCACCGTGATCGTCGCCCGTCGCTGCCGTCCGCCAGCCTCCGAACACCATCGCCCGTCGCCGCCGGCCGTCGCCGCCCGTCACCGCCCGACGATCAAGTAATTTTTTCGGTTTTAATTTTTTTTCGCTTTTTATTTGTGCACGATATATGATTTCAGATTGTTTTGTAAATTAATTGTCAGTGTAGTTGAAAGTTAACTTATTTGAGATAATGGGAATTAACTGCCAACCTCTGCGTCAACTATAGATGCACACAATCTGAATTTTAGCTCGATTACAAAATTTGACTGAATCTTATCAATCTGAATTGTAGCTTGCTTATATTAATGGTGGTATACAGGACATATGCTTAGATTCAGCATTAGATTTACTGTGAATTAGTGTGATGAAGTCCTGAATTGTAGCAAATATCCAGTTTTAGCATCAGTTCACAAAGCAATTAATAAAATAAAAATCAATTAATTAGTATGATATATATGAATTTGTTGGTGTAAAAGATTACGCTAACAGGTTTTCAGAGATTAAGAACTAACAAACGAAGTGTTTGTGAAGTGAACTATTTCAAGCCTCCGAATTGGATAATAGCTCGAAGCAGTTCGAATTTGTGTATTGAATAACTGAGTATTCGATGCTTATTACAGGGTGAGAAGAGGGGTATTTATAGGTAAAAATCTTAAGGAAAAAAACCTTTTTAACCCTCAATTACAACCGACATAGTGGAAACTATTCGGTATCCCTAATAGGGTTAAAATGGTAAAATACTAATCTAATCAGAAAGAAGATAAGTCTTCCATCCTCGCTCGCAAATAAGCTCTCTGAAGATTCAACCTTCGAAGTCGTACTCCGAATAGAAGTCCGCATGAGTTCTTCGAGCTTGATCATGTACTGAACCGGAATTAAAACTGGAACTTCGGTTTAGTAAATTGCCTTTGTCTTATTACTATAGAGACCCTGAGGATGAAGTATTTCCCTCCAATAGTAGCCCCTCGAATACGCTTCTCCTAGTGATCTATAAAGTTAGGAGAGAAGTATACGCAAGAAAAATAATCATGCACAGAGGTTAATAAAATTTATCAATCTTCGAAATATTCAAAAATTTAGAACTTCGAATCGATTTATAAGAGAAGGTCTTATTCGAACAGATATGAAATCAATTTTTACGAAGTTGAATAGACCGTTAGACTCAGAAGAAATAGCCGTTATCTTTTTCCTTTCAGATGAAGTTATAACGTTTCTTTAATTTCGTAAATAGTAACGGTCCAGAAGACGGAACGCCAAGTCTGAACGATAAAAAATCAGGAGTCCATGCTATAAATAGAGGACCCAGAGGCATTCGAGATACCTTTCTCACTGTTCTCGCGCAATCCACTGCTTAGCCTCTAGAACTCTAGTTCCAAACTTCCTGTTCTTCTTGATGGCGAAGACAAGCTTCAAGGATCCCAGGGCAACCTCGACCTTGTCCTGGCAGCAAGCCATGGTGGCGGCAGCTGTGGCAGCACCTGCGGGGAATCCCCCACAAGCCGGCCCCCACGACCTTCTCCTAGCTTCCTCCAAGTACGCAGATCAATCCTATATGCTGGGGCCATCAACCTACAAGAGGAAGACGATTGCAGCAGCAGTGGCAGGGAATATTAGCCTGGGGGTTAGAATCCGTGAGCTCAGGTAGGAGGCCATCCCTTCGCCTTGGCCTGGAGAAGTAGTTGTCTTCGAAGCTTTCATCGAGGTGGGGTTAGGGCTTCCAGCTGTGAACTTCTTATTGGAGGTACTAGAGCTTTTCCACATCACTCTTCCTTAGCTTTCTCCGAATGCTATAGCGCGCCTCGCTATCTTCGAGTGGGCTCTTCGAGCCGAAGGCTGTGAAGGGAGAGCATAAATATTTGCAGCACTTCATAAAGCCTCCTGTCAGCCGAAGACTTACTGAGGCTCCGGAAGAGAGAAGATTGTAGTTGCCTTCGGCAGCATTAACTTCAGACTCCGAGATGAGTACCAAATGCGATTTACGGTGAAGGCCATCAACGCCAGGTGGTACACGGATTGGATTCTTCGGTGGTTCTACGCCAAAGTGGGAGTAGATGGCAATTTGGTTGGGCCCCTGCAAGACATACATTTTCGAAGGGAAGCCAAAGTGCATCCAGATCCCGGCCAGCTCGAAGCTCGCCTCAATCTGCTATAGAGGATAAATCACCGCATGAGCATGCGGGACATAGCGGAGGAGTTCATCGGGCTCTAGAGGGTGGACTCCGAAAAATTTCTCCGAGTTCGAGCTCTGCAGGTAACTTCAAAACTACAAAATGTTTTATGTACGATAATTTCATCAAGAATGATATAACAGATAAAAACTTATCTTTCAGCTCCACAAGCCTCATTGACTCCGGAGCAAATCATACGGGCTTCGGAAAAGGTCCTCGGAGCTCCTACCCAAACTGAAAAAGAATGGAGGGTAAAACTGGTAGGTAGTTGGGAGCGGTTCAACCGAGTATTTAGCATACTCGGAGCCGTCGCCTCTTCTCTTCCAGACTGGATTGCTTCCGATGCTGGTCCGAATAAAAGGAAGCCTGAGGTTGGGACTTCGGTGCCAGCCAAGACTCCCGTGAAGAAGTTGGCACGTAAACCAAGAATGTGGCCCCTTCCAAATCTGTTTCTTCGTCTCCAAATTCATCTGATGATGAAGGAGAAAGAGAAATGCAAACAGTCTTTATAGACCTTGTTACCAGGGACGAAGAGGTGCAAGCAGATGTCGAAGTCCCGGCTACATGTGATCCAGCGGCCGTGCCTGCTGCACAAGACAACCTCGAAGAGGTAGGGACTTCGAATGTCCTACCAAGCCAAGAAGCCCCTGCTACTGAAGGCGGAGTCAAAGTAGCAACTGATCAAGCTTCGATTCTGGACGAAGTGATGACTGTTGTTCCGAGAGAGGTTCCAACAGCTAATCCTTCGGTTCCTGACTCCGAATTTGAAGAAGATTTTGAGGGGGCATTCGATCCTCCAAGTAGCCCCATACTCGTTCGTCGACAGGGTTTGTTTCAAAGGTAAGCTTCATTAAAGCACCTTTTTCTTCATGTCCTGCAAAATTATGCAATATATAATACCTTTGATTTCGCAGGGTCTACCCCCATGGAGACAACCCCTGCTGCGCAGACAGCACCTGAAACCTCAACATCTCCGAAGTCAATTCCGGAGGAGGTTACAAAAATAGGGCCCGGAAAAGGTAAAGGGAAAATGGATCCTTTTCCTGCTCCGAACTCTGGATTAACCCCATCAGAATCCACAGACGGAGGCTAATCCGCGGAAGGGGGCCAATCCATCGATGCCTCCGGGGATGCGGCGCTGCGCTCTAGCCCTTCACCCAGTGAAGACGATCAACGAGCCTTGTCAATGCTCCCCCTCTTAGCTCCTTTCCTGGAGCGGAGGACCGGGCTTTGGACTCTACTAGAGCCTTTGGCTCGGGCTAATCGCGAAGTCGGGGAGGCTGACTTGGTGGCTATACTCAGGGAAGCTGAGGGGTCGGAATTAGATGCAACCTTGGAGCGGGCAGCATACCAGGTATGAAGTATCTACAATAACAAAGTTAGTTTCAACTCGTAAATAGTTTACTCACATTGCCTTTTCCTTCGCAACAAATAGTCTTGTCTCAAGCTGCGGCTGTCTCTAATGAGCGGGAATGTAATCGTCTTAAGGAGAAGATAAATGCCCTCCAAGGGAGTCTTGACAACTCTGAAATTCGAACTTCCAACTTGGACGGGATGGTAGCAGTGGAAAGGAAAGCCAGACTTGGTCTGGAAGCTGCTAATCGAAAGCTCAAAGCCGAACAAATCGTGCTTCAGGCTGAAGTAGAGAGAATGCGAATGGAGCAAGTGACCACGGGGGCCGAGCTGGTCAATGGAAGAGGCCAACAACCTGCTTGGTCAGAAGAACTCCTTGGTTACGGAGGCAGCCATGCTATCTTCTTTGATAGACGAACTGTCTTCGTCAAGGGATATTTTGGCCGAAGACAAGGTGAAGTCCGAGAAGGTAGCTACAGAGACCATGGACAGCCTTCGGGGTGTCTTAGAATACTTCGATACTTCTTGGACATTACCTTCGACTGGCGATGTATCCCTGCTGCGAAGGTTGAAGATGATCCAAGCAACGACGAAGATGATGAAGACAACGGGTATTCGGTATGGAGAAATCTCCGGCCAAGTATCCGCTCTCGGAATACTTCGCTACTACGAAGATCTAGGCCTATCAGTAGCACCAGATTGAGGGGCAGCTCCCATTACCTTCAATGACAACCAGCTATTAAACCCTTTCGAAGATGTGGCCACAGCTTGGCAAGCCTTCCAAGCATCTTGGAGAGCCGAAGGTCGATCAGCGATCAAGGCTTGGATTGATGAAGGACTTTGCCAGAAACAAGCTCGGTCACAAGCTTCGAGGAGCCAGCCTCCGCCAGACCTGAAGGTCTAGTTTTCTTTAGGGCTCCGAATATGTAAAAATTTATGCTTTTATCTTTTATGAATGAAAAGACTTATTTGGAAATTTTTTTAGGCTTTTTGACTTTTTATGGATGATCTCAAAGTGCTAGAGGTTAACGAAGAGCTTCTCCTTCTATGGGCTACCTTCGAAATTTTAAGACCTCACAAACGACCTCGATTTTCAATTCCTCGAGAAAGCTCCGGTGTGATTGCGCCCGTAATATGCAAAGATATATTATCTTACATTAAAGAGGAGGAAAAAGAAGTTAACTTGGAAACTTCATCTTTTGAAGATGTTGAATGGTCCGAATAAGAGAATACTGCTGAAGAACAAACAAAGAAAAAACCTGAACAACTTCGAAGCTGGGAGAGAAGCCCCGAGCGACTTCGAACTTGGGCTGAATTTCATCAGGAACAAAAAGATTTCTGAGCTTCGAAAGGAGGGAGAGGAGTTAAACGTAAAAATAAAACTCCCGGCTCCGAAACTAGTCGTTCTGACTTTAGCAGTAGTTCTAGGGATCGAAGAGGTCTTCGTTTCCTTCTTGGTATAGACACAAACTTTTCATGATGTAATGTAATCTGTTCGAATGTTAAAGATTAATGTTTGAAAATTTTCTACCTACTTCCTAGCCCTCTTTGGGTGTAAACCACTTCGAAATTCGTCGAAGGTGGTTACGCGCAATGAAAATATCTTTATTTAGGAGTACAATTTTGGAGGCTCAAAGCCCCTTGACAACTTAAAGATTGATTAAAATCTTAGAAAATGTCTTCGACTACTTGGAGTCTAAAAACTAGTAACTTAGTACCTTTTGTTTGAATGTAGTCACTTCAGACTCTTTTTTTTGGATACCTTAGTATCCAAAACAGTTGGTCGCTTTGGACTCTTTTTATAGACGTTCTAAGCTATTAGCTCAAAGTCTGTTTTGTTTGGCCTCCTTCGGCTCTTTTTGCGAATTCTATCAAAACAGTGGTTCGAAATCCACATATTGGTCTCCTTGGACTCTTTTTACGGATGCTTTCATGTCGGTGGCTTGGAATCCGTTATTCTATGACTTTATCACCTCGTCGGAAGCTTCGAACTAGTGGTTCGAAGTCCGTAAAATTGGTTCAAATGAATGACACTTCCCTCACAGCCATCTTCATTCTTCCAGTGCGTCCACTAGAAGTAGGAAGTGTTTGAGAGGTAGGCATTATCTGAACCATGAACTTTATTAATTCAGAAGGTTTTTACATATTATTACAAGGAGCCCCTATGTTAAATATCGCTTTAAGTGCTCCACATGCCAGGCATGCTTTAACTGTTCGCCTTCTAAATTAGCTAGCTTGAAAGAACCAGGGCGTCCTAAATGCAAAATAATATATGGACCTTCCCACTTATTTCCTAATTTCCCTGGTGCTATGATGCTTTGCAAAACTAAGTGACCTGGCTTAAGTTCAATAAGCTTAACCTTTGGGTCATACCAAGTCTTCGTTTGCTATTGATATTTCGACAAATTAGCCACAACCCAAAGCTCTCTTCTGTTAAATCAAGCGAAGCTTGTCTTTCTCCATCTATTTCAGGTTCGGTGGTGTGAAGAGATCCTCCTTTAAGCTCTGTCGGTGTCATAGCTTCATCTCCGAATAATAATCTGAAAGGAGTAAAACATGTGGACCTTGTTTGAGTGGTCCAAATGGACCATAAAATTTTCCGGAGCTTTTCGGTCCACAGCCCCTTTGCTAGCCCTACTATTCTTCGATTCAACCCTGATAGAATATTACCATTAGCCCTCTCGACAGCTCTGTTAGACTGAGGATGGCACACAGCAGCAAAGCATATTTGTATGCCAAGATCTTCGCAAAACTTCCTGAAAGGCTCTACATTAAACTGTGTCCCATTGTCAACTGTGAGGGTTCGAGGCACTCCGAATCTGCATATAATATTCTTCCAGAAGAACTTTTGTACATTATTCGAAGTGATAGCTGTGAGGGGTTCTGCTTCGACCCACTTGGAAAAATACTCAATTGCTACCACTGCGAATTTCAGATTTCCTTTTGCTACTGGGAAGGGGCCAATGAGATCCATGCCCATCTGGCCATGGGCCAAACTGGAGCAATGACTTGAAGAGTTGTTGGCGGACGATTACTCCGTCTTCCCATCCATTGACAACCTTGGCATGTGCGGACTAAGCTCTCCGCATCAGCTACTATTGTAGGCCAATAAAGCCCCTAGCGAAGTGTTTTTCCTGCAAAAGCCCGAGGGGCCAGATGGCTACCACAAAGGCCTTTATGAATTTCTCGGAACATCTCTTAACCTTTGGCTTGAGATATACATCGGAGCATAGGGGAACACACTCCGGCCTTGTAGAGAATACCGTTGATTACACGATAATTTCGAATTCTTAACTTCAACCTCGAAAGCTGTGGCCCTTCAAGCAAATTTGCTTCACCTTGCAACAATTCTTTAATTGAGCTCCGCCAGTCAGTGCTTGGAATGCAAAGAACCTCCGCAGAAGGGATTTGTGGCACTGAAGGCGAAGTCAACTCTTCGTAAAAGGCTCCTTCCGGAATGTCCATAGCTCCGGCTGCAGCTTTTGCCAAAGTCTCAGCTTGCATATTCTCAGCTCTTGGTATACTTCGAATGGAAATCCCTTTGAATGCTGCTTCGATCTTACGGATCTCTTCCAAATATTTTGCAAGCTGCGGGTGACAGACTTGAAAACTTTTATCAACGTGCCCTGCTAAAATTTGAGAATCTGTTTTAATAACAACTCTTGTAGCACCCAAAGCACGCGCCTTCGAAGTCCTAACAAAATTCCTTCATACTCCGCTATATTATTGGTGGACTTAAAGTTGAGCCTTGCGGAGTACATTGCTCTTTGCCCTGAAGGCGAAATTATTACTGCTCCAATGCCTTCTCCACATGCTTGGAAAGCTCCGTCGGAGTATATAGTCCAAATTCCTTCATTTGATTTCTCCAGAGCCCATACTGCGGATGGAGTCCACTCTGCCACAAAATCTGCCACCACCTGTGACTTGATTGATGTCCTTGCTACGAAGGAGATGCCGAAGGGTGCTAGTTCAACAACCCATTTTCCAATTCTTCCCGTAGAATCTTTGCTTCAGAGCATATCTCCCAAGGGATACGAAGTTGGTACAATCACATTATGTGCTAGAAAATAATGTCCCAATTTCCTCAAAGCCATTATCAGAGCATAGGTGAACTTCTCAAGCTTAGAATATCTTTTTTTTGCTCCAGACAATGCTTCGGATACAAAATAGACTGGATTCTATACCAAATTCCCATTGAGATCAACTTCTCTGATAAGGACTGCACTGATAGCAGAGCCAATAGCTGCAAGGTAGAGGACTAGGGTTTCATCTGCCACGGGCTCAGTTAGTGTAGCGAGGTTGCTGACATAATTTTTAATATCATCTAAACTTTTTTGACACTTCGGTGTCCATGCAAAATCTTCGGACCCTTTCAATGCTTTGAAAATAGGTAAGTTTCGTTCTGCAGATCTTGCTAGAAATCTGCTAAGTGCTGCCAGACAACTAGTCAGCTTTTGCACCTTCCTTAAATTTTCCAGCGGAGCCATCCTTTGTAATGCAGTTATTTGAGTAGGGTAGCTTCAATCCCTCTACTCGAAACTAGATACCCTAACAACTTTCCAGCCTAAGCCCCGAAGATACATTTTTCGGGGTTGAGATGGACTCCACATGCCCGAAGGCTATCGAACGTTTCTGCAAAGTCTAGGCTATGTTGGTGCTTTAAAGCACTCTTTATTACAATATCATCCATATAGGCTTCTACATTGTGGCCTATTTGATGACCTTGAGCTTTAGCAATTAACCTCGAAAAGGTTTCCCAGGCATTTCTTAAGCCAAAAGGCATTCTTACATAGCAGAAGACTCCCGACAGAGTTACAAAGTTTGTTTTAATTTCATCTTCGTGCTTTAACCAGATTTGATGATAGCCAGAATACACGTCGAGGAAGCTTAATAACGAACCAGCAGTGGAATCAACTAATTGATCTATTCGGGGCATGGGATAGGGGTCACGTGGGCATGCTTTATTCAAGGATGTAAAATCAATACACATGCGCCACTTCCTAGAGGATTTTTTTCTAACGAAGAATGGGTTAGCTAACCACTTCGTATGAGATACTTCTTTGATGATCCCAGCCTTCAGCAATTTTTCCACTTCTGCTTTAGCAAGGATGGCCCTCGCCATGGATAACTTCCGAAGTCGTTGTCGAACAAGTCGAACCCTCGGGTTCACAAGAAAGCTATGCTCAATGATATCTCAACTGACTCCCAGAATGTCTTCATCAGACCAAGCAAATACATCCAAATTTTCTTCAACTACCTTTTCTAACGAAGTAGCGATTTTTGGAGACAAATCTTTGCTGAACTGAAAAGAATAGTCTTTGCCGTCTTTTACAATAACCTTCGTTATAATTTCTCCATCGGGGATGGGTCTTGGGAAGGACTTCTTCGAAGGTTCACCTGGAGCAGAGATATCCTCCGGATTGCCTTGTACATTGTTCACTTGTCTCGGGTCGAGAGGGGGGGCATGACCATATTCTGCTCTTCGCGTAGTGGCTTGATCTCCGAAGACAGTGAGTACTCCCGCTTGCATGGGCATCTTCATACATAAATAGTTATGATGCGCCACGGCTCCGAACTGATTTAACATGCCCCTTCTGAAGATAACATTATATGCATAAGGGGCATCTACTACATTGAATACTTCCTCCATCCTTGTTAGGAGCCCCTCTCTGAAAGCAACCTCCAGACCTATCTAGCCGAAGGCATCAAGAGGAGGTCCTGCGAAGCCTTGCAGAGGACGAGCTACAGGGAGGAGATGTTTCATGGAGATACAGAGCTGATCGAAGGCTTGAACGAAGATGATATCTGTTGAACTCCCTCTGTCAATCAGCACTCTCCGGACATTAGTCCCTGCTATATCAGCCGTAATAACAAGGGGATCTACATGTGGAAACTTTATACTAGCTGCATCATCTGCAGAGAAAGATATCGGCACATGGGACCACTCGGGCATGGTAGCTGCAGATGAAGAAGTTCCAATATGGCCTACTTCCCGGACATATTCTCTTCTCTATCTCTTCGACATACTACCGAGGGTCCCTCCTCCAAAAATGGGAAGGACTACCCTTTTGCCCCTATGTTGGCCATCTTTCTACTTCGGAGGTGGCATAATATTGACCACCGGAGGTTACCTTGTGGGGTCGAAGTTGTCTATGAGTGCGACAGCCTGCATAGGATCCGCACGTGCCTCAGAAGGGACTCGGTCAGTAGTGCCTCAACCAGAGGTCCTTTCGAGGTACTCGCCTCTTAAAGCGAGTATAGACTTGCACGCATCAGTAGCGTGACTCCGATTTTCACCATGAACGAAGTAGAAGAAGGCCCGGGCTTTGCCAGCCGGCTTCCTTGGCGGCCTCCAGCCACTGGTCTTGCTTCCCGAAGCTTGTAGATTTCTAGGGGCAAATTTCTGTGGAGGAGCAATGTTCAGGACTTCGGAGTGAGGATGCTTTTCCCCTAACGCCTGTCATGCTGGACCTCGATGCTAGGCCCCTACGAAGGTGTTGAAGTTTTTACTTCGAGCTTGACTTCTTGCAGGATTGACGGAGTTGAAGCTGTTCTTCGGAGCCACCCTTCTTCTTAGCTAGCATATTCTTCAAAATAAGCCATCAGCTGTGCTATAGAGGATATCTGTTTCTGATGAAGTTTATCAAGGACAGTCCCTGTATTTGTGACTTCGTATGAGCGAAGTGCTTAAAAAATTGTCTTAAAGTTTCTCCAGGTAGCTACATCACCTGGAAAAGACTTCCTGTAGACATTGGGGGTAAGAAGGTACCGTGAAAGTTACTTATAAACTTCCTCCTTAACTGCTCCCAGGTTCTAATTGATACCGGCTTCAAGGACCAGAACCAACGCAAAGCCACCCCTTTGAGAGCAAGGGGGAAACACTTGTACATGGTGTCTCGAACTCCTCCGCTGGCCTCAATTGCCAAAGCATACGAACGGGAGAACTCCCCAGGATCCTCTTCTCCGGAGTACTTACAGAGCTTCAATGTTTTAAACTTAGGGTCGAAGCGCACTTTCTGTAACTCGGGATGCAGCGGAGAATCGCTATCGAAGGAAGCGTTCTCTGGGGCTTCGGGATAAAGAAGATCGTCGTCTTGAGGCACTTCGGGAATGACCGGGGTGGCCTGAGAACGAAGCCTATCTACGACTTCTTGCCTCCACCTCGCCACTTCAGCTTGGAGACTGGCCATCTGGGTCGCCATGTCACCAAGACTGTCTTTATTTCTTCCGAAAGGATCTTCCGGGTCTGGAGAACTGTACATGTCAGTTAGAAGCACAGTCGGAGTTGAAGGAGGGACTCCGTCTGGCTGAAACATAGATAGAGTTGGACGAGGAACTCCATATGCTCGAGGAAGGGAATTCCCTTCGGGGGTCGGAGGTGGAGGAATTACTGAAGGTCCTCCGACCTCGACTGTATTCGAAGATCTTGCTCCAGAAGTCCGAGGGGACCTCCGAGTAGGACTACCACCTGAACTCCGCTTAGGAGGAATGGTTCTGAAACTTGGTAGAGAACGAAGTTTTTTGGACTAGGTTCCCCACGGACGGCGCCAACTATTGGCGTAAAAGATTACACTAACAGGTTTTCGGAGATTAAGAATTAACAAACGAAGTGTTTGTGAAGTGAACTATTTCAAGCCTCCGAATTGGATAATAGCTCGAAGCAGTTCAAATTTGTGTATTGAATAACTGAGTATTCGATGCTTATTACAAGGTGAGAAGGGGGGTATTTATAGGTAAAAATCTTAAGGAAATGACCTTTTTACCCCTCAATTACAACCAACATAGTGGAAACTATTCGGTACCCCTAATAGGGTTAAAATGGTAAAAGACTAATCTAATTAGAAAGAAGATAAGTCTTCCATCCTCGCTGGCAGATAAGCTCTCTCAAGATTCAACCTTCGAAGTCATACTCCGAACAGAAGTCCACATTTGTTCTCCGAGCTTGATCACGTGCTGAACCGGAATTAAAACTGGAACTTCGGTTTAGTAAATTGCCTATATTAATTGTATGATTTTACAAGTGCTTCGTATGCGATGTGCTATTATATATGTTATTATATATATTCTAGTATTAATTTATAGTTTGACACTATTAATAGCAAAAAATGGATTTAATGGCTAGATTGTCAAAATATCAATTTTGGTGATTTGGGCCAAAAATACACATGTCCAGGGTCCATCCGAAGCCCTACAGGGCCGAAGGTCCATCGAGCTATGGGCTCCGAAAGCCTCTAGCCAGCCCATGGGCTTCGGCCAGGAAGCCTTTGGAGGCCCACGCCACCGGAGCTTTGGCTCGAGGAGCAGGCCTCGACAGGCCTGGCCGAAACCCACTTAGCAGAGATGGAGTTGTATGCGATTCTAGTTCAGTTTTTATCTCCATCTGGCCGGGTTAATAGCAGATTAGATCGAAAATTAAGCCCCTATAAATAGAGAGGCAAGGCCAGCGTAGAGGCCCCCCAACTCAAACCAAACCAAAGCCCTAGCTTTGGTCATCTTTACTTTACCTTTATTTTCCTATACCTCTTCGTGGGCTTGCCTGGAAGCCCTCCGCCGGCCACTATGGAACAGTGGTAACCCTTGTTACTTCGCTTGTGAAGTATCCGTTAATCTACGTAATAGATTGCTATCGCCTTGTTACTTCGCCTATGAAGTATCCGCTAATATGCGTAATAGATTGCTACCTTCACTACTAGTGCAACACTTAGCAGAATTTGGTCCTCAGGCCGAATTGGTACATCGAACTCTCTTTGTTGCAGGTTCCCACGTTCAGAGTTACTTCGTCGGAGGTGTCCGGAGCTGAGAGATCAGTTTTGGAGGTCACCAAGACACCCTTCGGCGGGACTGCAGGCTCCGGCAACAGGCTTCGCCAGCACACTTCATCATAACAGGCTTCGCTACGACCATACTCTACACTGGACGAAGTTACACCCGTGCATGGCCTTCGTGACACTATTCTGTAATTTGCCGTGTCAAAAACCTCACGCCGAACCCCACTGTTCGGAGGTGATCGTCGCGTCCAGATCCGTTCGGAGTCCATCTTCGGCCGGATCAGTCCGAACACCGAAGCACCCTTCGGTGAGATACTTCGTACAAGACGCCGAAGGTACACTTCGGTGACCCCTTCGCACCAGAATTCGAAGCAGACAGGCTCCGACCAGTTTGCTGATTTTATTTTGTTTAATCTATTTCTTTCGGCTAATTGGGTTATTTTGGGTTATCTGATTGCTTGGCGACTCTGCCCCCCTTATCACGACTAAGGGTAGTCGGAACGTGACGTCGGTGCTGCGTCATGCTTAGGCTTGTCCCTAAGTATCCGCACACTTTTGGATTGTCGAACTGACCCAAGTGCGGGAGCACTGTTCTCGTGTCAACACACTTTTTGGCGACTCCGCTGGGGAAGGCTACACCAACATGACAAGTACATCCACATCGGCCACTGGTACATCTATGTCGACTACTATGTCTACACCGCCGATGGACACAATAGGAGGCACAGATATCGACAACCGCAACATCTTGACACCTACACTTGAAGATATAACCGCAGAAGACTGAGCAGAGATCGAGGCAAAGTTAAAGGACACTCCAAGACATGATGCTTGCGGGCTACGTCAAGACATGTGTAGGCTTCATCAAGCTCAACATCATCACCGCCGACCTCGCTCAGGTCCAGGTAACACCTGTATCGCCTCGTTTATCTTCTTTAGAGATTGAGCAAAAAATAGTCGCATCAGTAGATCAAGCCATTAGTGTTTCGCTAGCCAACCGTTTAGATTTGGCAGTCAGCTCCCAAGTGGAGGCGACTCTCAAGAGGTTCGGCTTTACTGAAGCCGCACCCTCGGTTCCTATTGCTAGTATACCTCTGGCAAACCATGTGTACAGCAGAAATAACGACAACACTGACACAATCATGTCTCCGGCCTCAACTCTTATGGCCGAGACAAATCATTACACCTACGTTCAAAACAACACTGCATACCATGCACCACCACCTGCGCCGGTACCCGCGCTGCCCGCACCACATGCGTAGGCACCCGAACATGGGCACATCATACAGATAGCGCGTAGGGAAGAGGCCCATGACCGACACACCGATATCACACCGCGTGTCACGCCCCCACATGAGAGGCGCACACAAGCAACATGCCAAGATGACATAGAGGAGCGGGTCCGTGCACTATTTAGAGGGTGTGCCAGCTTCATGCCCAATGGACGGGTTAGGGTTTACCGTAAGCCATACCCCAACCATATTGACACAGTACCCTACCACCGTGGCTATAGAATCCCTGAATTCACTAAGTTTGATGGCGAGGGTAACAAAACTACACTAGAACACGTTAGTCAATTTTTGGCACAGTGTGGAGAAGTTAGCGAGATAGATGCTCTAAAAGTTAGACTATTTTCTCTCTCGCTGTCCAGCACCACTTTCACTTGGTTTTCGGCGCTCCCGCCGAACTCCATCCAAATGTGGGATGATTTACAACGGAAATTCCATGATTATTTCTACACGGGTGAGACAGAACTTAGGCTTTCACATTTGACATCGGTTAAGCAAAAATCTAGCGAGAGCGCCTCCGAGTACATCAAGTGTTTTAGGGATACTAGAAACTGATGTTTTAGCCTTAATATTGCGGAAAGGGACTTGGCGGAACTAGCTTTTAACGGGTTGCGTTCCGAAATTAAAGAGAGGTTAGATAACCAAAACTTTTTAGAAGTTAGGCAAGTTTTATAGCAGGCTCTGGTCCAGGAAGGCCGAACCAAAGATGAAAGGTTCATTCAAACATTTAGCAAGCCTAGGGCTGAAATCCACATCATGGAATGTTCTGACAAGGAAGAATCGGAAGAGGAGGATTCAACCGATATGTACGTAGCCGAATGGTTGTGGAATGCTAAGAATAAACCCATCACTTTCTCTGAGTTGCGACCATCACCCACAAAGAATCGACCTAGTGAGGTCAAGTACTCGTTTGATATAACTAAATGTGATAAAATATTTGATTTTCTCTTAAGAAGTCAGCTTCTCAGGTTACCTAAGGGTCAAGTCATTCCACCTGCCAATGAGTTAAAGAAGCATCCATACTATAAGTGGCATGATTCACATTCACATAATACTAATGACTGCAATGTTTTTCGACGGCAGATACAATCGGCCATAGAAGAACGACGATTGAAGATAGACCATAATCCAAAGATGAAGCTGGATAAAGATCCTTTTCCCGTCAACGTCGTCGACCTCGGCGATAAAAGGGTGTTGATTCGGCCAGAATAGGCTGAGTCAGCTAAGGGAAAAGATGTAATTATTGGAGAGCCACGCACTCGCACGCTCATAACGAAGAACCCCAAGGTAGGAGTGTGGAAACAGAACATTAATACCCCTTCGGCTAAGACTCACAAGAGGCCGAAGGTAACGTATAACATGTTGTTGAACAAGCATCAAAGAAGGGCCAAGGGAGCAGGTCCACACACTAAGAAGCTAAAGCAGCCAAAGGGTCCGGGGCTCTTAGAGGGTAGCTTCGGACTGAAGCAGGCGGACCCTCCGCACGGAGGCTGTTGGAACGACGGATCGAACCAGCAGGTTTTCTTAGTGGATGGAAGCAATGAAATGCTGTGTGCTCAGTATTCTCGGATCGTGTGTATTACAACTACAGTTGGGGGGTATTTATAGGGTGGCCCGCTCTAAGGGGTCGGGTCCCTGCAACCTCCAACTACCACTCGGTCTGACATCGGTCAGCAGTACAGACAAAACAGACACTTCATAGTACAGATAGACGTTACATAGTACAGACAAGAAGGTGTGATCTGGCAGCGTGTCGGCCGTGTCGGGCACTGCAAAGTCCGCCCGACACAGTGCAGATGATCATGATCTTGTCCCCCTACGGACTTGACTGGTCTTCTTATCGTCTGGCATCCCTCCAGATCCTCAGCTTGACACGAAGGGTGGCCTCCGGCATCCTCGACCCGAAGGGTGGCCTCCGGCGTCCTTGGCCCGAAGGGTGACCTCCAGCTCCTGTCTGATTACTCCTCTCCCGAAGACCCATCCTGCGTGCCTTGGAACCTCCGGAAGCCTCCAGCTCCCTTGCTCGAAGGTCCAGGTACCTTCGGCATAGGGCATCATGTCTTCTAGTGAAGGTCTTCCTTCGGAGCCATACAAACCTTCTCGTTCCCCTGCTGCCATCGGGATTATCTCCCCCAACAGTAGCCCCTCGCTTCTTTCCTCTTCGAGAGCCCTGCGTAAGAGAGGGTGGAAGCGCACATGATAATCTCGATAACCTTCATAAGGAAACGACTTACATATAGATGCTGAATTCCGCTGTGGGGCGGCCCCATCTGATCATTTTGGGGATGTTTCGGAACCAGCGGGGCATCCAGGAATCCAGAGGCCGGGAGCTTATTCTGGAGAACCCTCGGCGAGTTAATCGCTTCTCCCCCTTCGAAGAAAGAAGTTTGACCGGTAGTGCAGGCGCCCACACGCCTTTGACCGCCAGGTTCAGGCACCCGAGGAGGCGAGCTAGAGCGTTACTCGGCGCAGTTAATGCGGCGTGCATGTAGGCAACATCGGGGAGGCGTACCGCCGGGGACTGGCGCACCCGAGGCGCCGGTTGGATCTTAAATGTGAATGCCACGCGACCATTACGCGCGCGCACCGAGCGGGCGGAAGGTGGACCGGTGGCGACCTCCGCGCTTAAATAGCCCGTGCCGCGCCGGCCAGGCCCTCCTCCTGCCCACTTGTCTAGCTTCCTCGCTTCATTCTTGACAGCAGCACCTATTCTTTGAACTCTTGCTTTCCCCTTGTTTCCTCTCGCCATGGTGGAGAAGAGAGCTCCCGTCGCGGCGGTAGATCCCCGCTTCTTTCAGCGCCAGATGGCAGCGGCAGTGGCAGCGACAGCGATTGCCTCTAGCCCGGTTGAGGCACACGACCCGCGTGAGCTCCGTCCTAGTTTGGAGTGGTTTCGGGAGCAGACCCTAGATCTTGGGCCGTCGGCGTGCACCGACGCGTCCATCGAGCAAGCGACTAGGGGCCGCCTTGGCCCCGAGTCACTAACGAGGAAGCCAGACCAGTAATCGGTCCCACTGCCACAAGAGGGGGAGGTCGTCGTCTTCGAGGCCTTCTTCGATGCGGGGCTTGGGTTCCCCGCTTTAGAGCTCCTTACCGGAGTGCTGGATGCCTTTCACTTGGAGCTCCCGCAGCTGTCCCCGAACGCCATGGCCCGCCTTGCCATCTTCGAATGGGCCATGCACGCCGAAGGCTGCGAAGGGAGAGCGGAGGTCTTCGCGCAAATGCACAAAGCCCTCTGCCAACCGAAGAAGAAAGGGGGCCAGATATTGGCCTTCGGGAGCATCAACTTCTAGCTCCAGAGGAGGTATGCGGACTCCTTCCCGGCGAAAGCCATCAACAAGAGGTGGTACTCCAAGTGGGTGAACCGCTGGTTCTACGTCCACGTGGGGCTCAACTCTGGGCTCGCCGGGCCTCCGCGCCATATATGGTATTTTTGTAAAGTGTTGTATTTCCATTATATGAATTAATCATTTATTTTAAAGGGCCTTGGAAATGTGGTTTAGTAGATTAAAATGAGCAAAATGAATAATCATATCTTTATTGGCTTATAAACAGTGTACTGGAGTTAATAGATCATCTGAAATTATTATATAAATTTCTAAGAGTTTTCCTGAATTATTTAAATGAAATAATAATTAAACCCTAAAGGGGTCTTAGGAATGTTATTTAAATAAAATGTCATGGACAAAATGGTCATTCCATTTTTATTGTGTTAATAACAGTGAAATAGAGCCATTATGTCTTCTGAAATTAATTTATAAATTTTTAAGGGGTTTATCTGAATTATTTAATTAAAGTATTAATTAATTCCTAAAGGGGACTTTTCTTTATTATTTAATAAGATTATTATGTGCCAAATAAACATATTGAAATTATTGCATAAAAGTGTAGAGAATGAAAAGACAAATTTTCCAGAATTAAAATGGTGAAATTTGGAGTTAATTTGAGCAAGATATGAATTTTTGAAGTTTAAACTAATTTTCTGGATTTTATCTAAATAGGAAAATAGCCCCTGGTCCACGGTGAACTGGGTTCACCGTGAACCGTTGACTGCACGTGTGAGCCGGAGCAATCAGGACCGCAGGATCAAGATCCAACGGCCAGGGCGCGTGCGGGGCGGTTAAGTGAGATCGAAGGGCTCAGATGAGCTCGTACCGGTTTGATCGGGATTGAGGGCTCAGATTAGATCTGGTGGGGATTTTAATCTGCGCCCTCCGTTCAAGATTGAACGGTCCAGACGCCGTCCGGCATGACACGCACGGGAAGGGGGTACGTACCCTTCTTCCCCGACTCCGGTAAAACTCCGGCGAGGAATTCCCGGCGACGGCGAGGCCCTATGGCGCGTCTAAGGCCAGAAATGGAAAGAGGGGCACGAGGGGGATCTCGGCATACCGGCGGCGATGACCAAGGAGCAGTGGCTGTGGCCGACGACGAGAAGGTGGCGACGGGCTCCTCGGGTTGGCAATGGCGAAGGTGTTCTGGCGGTCGTCGACACAAACAAGGGCGATGCCGAGGGGGAGGTGACAACGACGGTCTCGATGGTGTTGAGATCTTGGCGATCGGAGGTATCTGGTGACGGCGGCCGTCGGCTGGAGGCAAGGTAGCGTGGTGGTGAGAGAAGAGCGCGGTGGTGCTTGCTAAGGCGATAACTCGGGCGTTTCCGGGGTGTGGTGATCGGCGGAGGAGGAGAGGGTTAAATAGGGGTGGCTGGAGGCGAGAAAGGAAGGCGATTTGGGGGAAACCCGAAACGCTTTCCCCTTGACGTCGGCGAGTCCTTCCAAAGCTCGGGTTGGCTTCCAATCGGGTGAAAGCGCGTCGGGTAAGGGCGGAAGGGGATCACCGGCGAACAAGGAAGGTGATCTAGGGCTCGATTCGGCGAATGGCGACGGCTGGCGGCGAGTATGGCAGGGAGGCGCCGGGAAAGGAAGGAGATCCCCCCCTTCCGCGCGGGGAAGATGGATATGACAGGTGGGTCCCACCTGTCATAGGCCGTATGCTAGGGGGCTAACGGGTGGGCCAAAGATGGCAGTGAGGGGGGGCGCACGCATTAGGCTGGCAGGTGGGGCAGAACGGCGTGGCGCACGGGAGAGGAGAGAGAGCCTGACGAGCGGGCCCGGGATGGCAGAGGCGAGCGGGAGGCTACTAGGTGGGCCTGGCAGGGCGTGCGCGGAGGAGAGAGGGAGGGGTTTGGCGCCGACAGGCTGGCCCCGCCTGTCAGCGAGAGGGGCGGAAATGGGCTGGACCGAAAGGCTCTGCGAGGAGAATACGGGGTTGCGGCCCAATAAGATTTAAAATTCATTTTCCATTAAATTTAATTCCAGAAATTCAAATATTTACTTAAGGCTTGAAGATCTGTTGGAAAAATTTTGTAAAAATTCTCAAAATTATTTCTTGGTCTCTAGTTTATCCCATAAAATTTTCAAGTCCAAATTTTCAATATTTGTCTCTGTTTGGCTTTAATAGGGCTCTTTTAGAATTTTCATAAATAACAAAATTCAGAAATTCATTGAATATTTTATTTCCTTTATTTTATTTCCTTTTAATTTTGGGGCTGTTACAATCCTATCCCCCTTACAGAGAATCTCGTCCTCGAGATTCGAAGTGAACCTCGGGAAAACTGAGGGACTGAGTTCTACTGGTGCTCCAGATTAGGAGAAGGAGTTACATCAGAAGTAGGCAAAGCGATCTCCGGATCTGGGTTGGTTGAGATCAATTTGGGAGTGTCCTTGGTTGTATCTGGTTTCTCTTTGTGGTGATCTAGAGTATGTCCCTCTAGGTTTGGAATGGAGGATGGCGCCCGCTTGGGGTAGGGGCACTTGTTGGCGTAGTGGCCTCCTTGGCGACAGTTGTAGCACACAATCGGCTTGCCGTTCCTGTCCCTCTTGTATCCGGTAGCTTGCGCTGGAGTTCTTTCGGCTGGTGGTGCTTGGGGTGGGATGTCTGTGCTTGGCCCTCCGAGGGTGGTTCGTGGCTTGGCAGGGGTTGGGGCTTGAGTTGGAATCACTCTGGTTTCTGGTATAGCTGCTTCGTTCACAAATCTTTGAAAGTTGGCGAAGTCCCCGTAGATTAACTTAAGGGAGAGCTCTTGTTGGTGTTGTTGTAGACGGAACAACTGTGCATGCTGCTCTTGCATTTGCTTTTGTAGTTGTTGTATCTGGGTAAGCAGCGTGGCGATCAGTTGTTTCTGTTTTGTCATCATTTCCGCAAGTGTGGGATGATAAACAACAGGGGTCTGCTGATGTCCAGCTGCACCCCACTGAGGCAGATTGCCTGAGGTGTTTCCATCGTGTGGATCTTCTGATCCTTGGTTATTGGCCATCCTGAAGTTGAAGGGTTCAAAAAGGAGGTGCCAACATTAAGGGGAAATTGTTACTGGTTTTATTGCCTAAGATGAATAATTTGACCTAGATGCTTACATATCTTATTTTAGTTCCTTATCATCTTTCACACTCATGCCTTATATTATTTTTAATATAAATGATTTATCATGTATTTTATTCACTCAACCTTCATGTTGTAATATATTTTATTAATTATTGTTAGAGGTTTAAGATGAAGTGATGTTGATTATATCTTATTGAATTCCTTGGTACCAAAAATTCCAGAAAATTTTTGGAACGCAATTTAAAGCTTAGGAGAATTTTTAGGAAAATACTCTAGCTAATTGTTATTCTTAAATGAAATTTTTAGGCCTGTATTTTAGCTTTTCTTGATTTATAGTGAATCCTTTTCTGGAGATTTAGTTATTAGTTTCTTTATTTTATTTTTAACGCCTGACAAAAATCAAGATGTTACAATCTTAACCTCCTTAACAAGAATCTCGTCCCGAGATTCGGAAAGGCTAGAAAGTCAAGGATATGCTTTAGCTAGGAATCACTTCTTTTCACTAGAGGCTTTAAATCCACATCTTCATAGTTTGGGTTTGGCTAAGTTAGGGTTTTCCTGATAACGTGTCTTGACTTCACGATTGGAGTTAATCTTGTAGAACGGCGACGAACGATTCTTGTTGAGTTGGAACTAGAGGTGGATTCTCTCCTGTAGATTGGGATTATGACCTGATTGGTATAGGAGGAAGAGGGAAGTAATATTAAGCTTTTATTTCAAAATGTATCGTTCTTGCCATTACATTTATTTTCTTTTATTTAATTCCTTCACTCATGTCTTATATTTGACATGAGTGGTAATACAAACAAGTAAAAGAAAACAATTAATCGTGAAACTACGTCTATGGTAGCTCAGGGGACGACTCGACCATGGGCTCGACGGAGACGGTTGGGGTCGAGGAGTTGGATGGTCCGGCGGGTTGGGTACTGCGGGAGATCCTCTTGGGCCTCACGGTGGGGATCCGAAGGGGTTTCTTCTTGTGAGGCGGAAGAGGTGCGATCTCCTCAAGATCCTTCTTCAAGTCTTTGAGCTGCTGGCGGAGCTGGGTATTGATCATGGCGCCCTGGCGTAGGAGCTCGTTCTGACGCCTCAATTCCTCCACCTCGAGGGTCAACTGGGGGTTCTGCTGAAGCTGTCGACGGAGCTCTGCATTCTCGCGGGTCAGGTTCTCTGAAGTGTGGCGGTAGAAGTCGATGGTGTCATGCTGGCTATCTGCGTCGAGGACGGCCTCCGTGTGGAGGTTGTCCATGGCCTCTAAGAGTCTCATCGTGCGGGTGATGGCGGAGTTGCTCTGCGTGAGGGGGCTGATGTAGATGCTGCGGTGACTCCCTGGTGTACGCATGGGCATGAAGCGGTAGACGGTGTCGCGGAGGTGGCAGTCGTAGACTAGTCGAAGCTCGGTGAGGGACTGAAGAGCGGCTCGCTGGCTAGCCACCACGAATGAAGGTCCTCCCACTCCATGGGTGTAGAAGGTTGGATGCGTGGAGGAGGGGTGGATAACAACCGTGACCTCGCAGTAGCTCTCGTTCGCATCGGGAAAGATCCTGTGGAACGCGGGCTCATGGGGAAACCCCAAGAAGTCGACGAGCACGCGAAGCTCGCGGATGAATCCGGCCTCGTTACGAAGAGTCCCGCTCATGGTATGGACCGGCATCTACAAAAGAGAGAAAGTTTTTGTGTGAAAATCTTGGAAGATGAGAGGATAAGTAGTGTTTGTAAGAAAATATAGTAAGTATAAGTCCTAAGGTCAGGTCTGTTTGGCTTCCTACAGTCAAGTCGGCTCTGATACCATCTTGTCGCGCCCCGATTTAATAAATCAGGACTTTATTGAAATTCCATAGAAAATCAATAAAACAAGACGTTCATCACACGACCACGTACAAGACGAGCAATCATTCATGGTTCGTAGACCGCATTAATACAAAAGTGAATGAAAGTGAAGAGAAACTAATAAAATCAAGGGTCCTAGATGAACACCTCCTTCCAGTCTCGCCTTGACTAGGTCGCTACTCCAGACCTTCATCCTCCTCGTAGTAGATGGGCTCTGATGGTGTAAGTCAACGGGGTGAGTACAGATGTACTCAGCAAGCCACCGAATGGAAATATAATGCAAGATAATAACAAGGGAAATAGTGGCTAGTTTTGAGGAAAAGCATAATTGTAAAGCATTAAATGTGATCAATTTATTAGTACTGAAATGTAAACATGCGTATGCATCATCATCTTCTAACTCGAGGAGTTGTTTTACCTCCCCGCACAATAGTCCTTACATGCCATGAATAACTCATCCATTCAAACAATTGTAAACTAACTGCGAGTAGTCACACAACCCGCCCTTGACCGTGGGCTCGGCTTTTCGAAAAGATTGATTTTTACTCTGATCAGAGATGTACCACTGTACCCACAAGGCACGCACTCATCACTTACACCGAAGTGTAATGAGATGACCCATTTCATGGGAACTCGTGCCAAAACCTTCCATATGGTCCTCTCCGAATCAACAACACCCTCTTATAGGTTTCATATGGTGTCCCGACGCGTCGGTGCCCCACCATACCCCCCCTTGAGCCTCCTTTGGTACAAGTCGCCCGCAGGCTTGCCCCTTGCCCCCTCCACTACGGTGCCGAGAGACGGAGTGTTCCACACTTCCAGTTAGGACTTACCCATTAGACTTGTGGTTGGTACGGAAGTGCTTTGCAACAGATCCCGCAGACCGGTCCTTATAGTGCCCTGGGTGCGACAAACCAGTTTCCGAGCTTGCACCTGGAACCCACCATACTTATAACATAGCCTACTCCAACAGAGTCTAGAGACAAGAATAACGGGGAAATTCATATAACAGAATCCATCTATCTACGACTCATTCTTTTTATCCTATAGCGGTTGTGCTGGTACATTGGGCACTAGCTAATATAATATTTGTAGAGTGACAAGGAGTTAAGGCTCAATAAGCATGGCTTGGGTTTGAACACAAGGACGGGGATCTAATAAATTTAAGTGTAAGGCTTGATATTTGACTAATGCAATATTAACCTATGAGTTATAGCAATAGTTTATTAAAACATGGGCTCAATGATGATCAACTGTTTCCACAGAAGGGTCGATGACTTGCCTTGATCAGCAAATGGGGATGGAGGATCCTCGGGGTAAAACTCGGGATCTTCGACGGCGTCGTAGTCTTCTCGATACAGAAAAGTAAACACAACATTCAATAAAACATTCCAAAACCAATCATACAAGCATACATGTCGTTGTTGGATTTAAGTAAGGGAGATAGAGTCTTAAATTCTAGGGAATTGTTACCTAAATATTTCAGATTAACTTTTAATGATATTCCTAAGTTTTATAGCTTGATATAAATATTTTTTTCTAAGGGGTTTTTATTTTCCCTTTTCAGTGATGAACTAAAAAGTTATATAATAACATTATTACTGTATTAAAAATAGTGAACTCAAGTTGTTAGGTTTTCTGAAGTTATTATATAAGTTGCCATGATATTTATAAAGTGTTTAACTTCAATGATATGAATTACTTAATTATCCTACAAGGGCTTTTGCAATATTAATTAATAGATTAAAGTGGGCAAAGTGAACATGTGATTTTTGGTTGCATTAAAATAGTGGAATAAAGTCATTAAGTCCTCTGAATTTATTATATAATTTTTCATGGTATTTTTGTAAAGTGTTGTATTTCCATTATATGAATTAATCATTTATTTTAAAGGGCCTTGGAAATGTGGTTTAGTAGATTAAAATGAGCAAAATGAATAATCATATCTTTATTGGCTTATAAACAGTGTACTGGAGTTAATAGATCATGTGAAATTATTATATAAATTTCTAAGAGTTTTCCTGAATTATTTAAATGAAATAATAATTAAACCCTAAAGGGGTCTTAGGAATGTTATTTAAATAAAATGTCATGGACAAAATGGTCATTCCATTTTTATTGTGTTAATAACAGTGAAATAGAGCCATTATGTCTTCTGAAATTAATTTATAAATTTTTAAGGGGTTTATCTGAATTATTTAATTAAAGTATTAATTAATTCCTAAAGGGGACTTTTCTTTATTATTTAATAAGATTATTATGTGCCAAATAAACATATTGAAATTATTGCATAAAAGTGTAGAGAATGAAAAGACAAATTTTCTAGAATTAAAATGGTGAAATTTGGAGTTAATTTGAGCAAGATATGAATTTTTGAAGTTTAAACTAATTTTCTGGATTTTATCTAAATAGGAAAATAGCCCCTGGTCCACGGTGAACTGGGTTTACCGTGAACCGTTGACTGCACGTGTGAGCCGGAGCGACCAGGACCGCAGGATCAAGATCCAACGGCCAGGGCGCGTGCGGGGCGGTTAAGTGAGATCGGAGGGCTCAGATGAGCTCGTACCGATTTGATCGGGATTGAGGGCTCAGATTAGATCTAGTGGGGATTTTAATCGGCGCCCTCCGTTCAAGATTGAACGGTCCAGACGCCGTCCGGCACGACACGCACGGGAAGGGGGTACGTACCCTTCTTCCTCGACTCCGGTAAAACTCCAGCGAGGAATTCCCGGCGACGGCGAGGCCCTATGGCGCGTCTAAGGCCAGAAATGGAAAGAGGGGCACGAGGGGGATCTCGGCATACCGGCGGCGATGACCAAGGAGCAGTGGCTGTGGCCGGCGACGAGAAGGTGGCGACGGGCTCCTCGGGTTGGCGATGGCGAAGGTGTTCCAGCGGTCGTCGACACAAACAAGGGCGATGCCGAGGGGGAGGAGACAACGACGGTCTCGATGGTGTTGAGATCTTGGCGATCGGAGGTATCTGGTGATGGCGGCCGTCGGCTGGAGGCAAGGTAGCGCGGTGGTGAGAGAAGAGCGCGGTGGTGCTTGCTAAGGCGATAACTCGGGCGTTTCCGGGGTGTGGTGATCGGCGGAGGAGGAGAGGGTTAAATAGGGGTGGCTGGAGGCGAGAAAGGAAGGCGATTTGGGGGAAACCCGAAATGCTTTCCCCTTGACGCCGGCGAGTCCTTCCAAAGCTTGGGTTGGCTTCCAATCGGGTGAAAGCACGTCGGGTAAGGGCGGAAGGGGATCACCGGCGAACAAGGAAGGTGATCTAGGGCTCGATTCGGCGAATGGCGACGGCTGGCGGCGAGTATGGCAGGGAGGCGCCGGGAAAGGAAGGAGATCCCCCCCTTCCGCGCGGGGAAGATGGATATGACAGGTGGGTCCCACCTGTCATAGGCCGTATGCTAGGGGGCTAACGGGTGGGCCAAAGATGGCAGTGAGGGGGGGCGCACGCATGAGGCTGGCAGGTGGGGCTGAACGGCGCCGTGGCGCGCGGGAGAGGAGAGAGAGCCTGACGAGCGGGCCCCGGATGGCAGAGGCGAGCGGGAGGCTGCCAGGTGGGCCTGGCAGGGCGTGCTCGGAGGAGAGAGGGAGGGGTTTGGCGCCGACAGGCTGGCCCCGCCTGTCAGTGAGAGGAGCGGAAATGGGCTGGACCGAAAGGCTCTGCGAGGAGAATACGGGGTTGCGGCCCAATAAGATTTAAAATTCATTTTCCATTAAATTTAATTCCAGAAATTCAAATATTTACTTAAGGCTTGAAGATCTGTAGGAAAAATTTTGTAAAAATTCTCAAAAATATTTCTTGGTCTCTAGTTTATCCCATAAAATTTTCAAGTCCAAATTTTGATTATTTTTCTCTGTTTGGCTTTAATAGGGCTCTTTTAGAATTTTCATAAATAACAAAATTCAGAAATTCATTGAATATTTTATTTCCTTTATTTTATTTCCTTTTAATTTTGGGGCTGTTACATTTGACAAGCAGCAGCTAACGCCGAAGTCCTCGGAGCCCGAGTGCTCCAGCTGGAGCAGACCGAGGCGGACCTCCTTACTCGAAATGAGGAAATGACCGAGGCGCTCGCCTAGGGGGAGAAGACGGCGGCCGACACCACAGAGTCACTCTGGAAAACGCTGGCGCGTTACGGCACCAGGTGCACTGCTTTCGATGTCGCCCGGGAGCCCCTTGTCCGCCGGATAAAGTTTATCCAGGCCGCCGTCCGGCAAATAAGCCTCACCGTGTCGAAGTATGGTGAGGTATCAGCCCGGGTAGCCACTTTCGGGATCCTCCAGCACCTCGAGTCATCCGGCCTCCCTCTTCCTTCATCTTCGAGCTCGCATCCCGTCACCTTCGGAGGGGACCACCTCCGGTCGCCGAGTACGGCGGTAACCCAATCTTGGAGAGCGCTCAAGGTGACTTGGCAAGCTGAGGGCCCTGAAGCGATCAGAGCTTGGTTGGAGGAGGCGCTTCGTGCTAGCGACCGTTCGGCCCCTTCGAGGCCTTCGGCCTCGGCACGCCAACCAGACCCGAAGGTGTAATTCCCTTAGGGTCTTCATGCTGCATACCCTGTAATAGTTTAGAAACTTATCCATGTATTAATAAAGAGTATTCTGGGGATTACTCAGGGTGTCTACGCTTGTGATTGCGACATTGAGGTACTCGAGCTTGATGATGCTCTTTGGCACCGATGGGCTATTTTTGAAGCCCTGAGGGCGAATCGGCCCGCGCGCTTCGCCCTTCCCTGGGGTAGCGACGGGCATGCGGACCCTAACGTTCTCTAAGGGGTTCTGAGCCTTGTTAAGGAAGAAGAGAGAGAGACCCGAGCCCCATCTTCGTCTCCTGAACCGGTGGACTGGTCTGACACGGAAGCTGGTCCGGGCGGAGCACCTTCCGAGGGAGAAAATCTGTGCAGCTGGGCTCAACTGCAAGAAGACCAGAGGATCTTCCGAGCCCAAAAGAAAGAGGAGAAAAAGTAGAAGAGGAAGGAGAAGTCTACACGAGCAGTGCCGGAACCTCGGCCTTGGCCGGGCTCCGGCCCAGGCGGTTCGTCAGACCGAAAGGGCCTCCGGTTCCTTGTTGGCTTGGACGAAGACTTCTCTTAATCTCTCTCTCTTGCTTTTGATTCGCAACAAACACTGTGTGTTGCATTGACGATGTATATGATCGAAGCCTTCCTCTTTGCTCCTCCCCCCCCTCCGTTGCGGGTAGACGGCTTGCCGACTAGGCGCGAATTAGCTATGAGGAAGGCGGGATAAGTATGTTGTACTGAATGGTGGAGGGTGCTTCGAGTCGGAGCTCGGAACTCAAATCAAGGGTGCGTCGAGCTGGTGCTCGGAACCCCATTTAGGGCGCATCGAGCTGGAGCTCGGAAGCTGAGTTAGGGCACATCGAGCCAGAGCTCGGAAGCCGGTTTGAGGGTGCGTCGAGCCGAAGCATGGAACCCGATTTAGGGCGCGTCGAGCCGGTGCTCGGAAGCCGGTTTGAGGGTGCATCAAGCCAAAGCTCAGAACCCGATTTAGGGCGCGTCGAGCCGGAGCTCGGAAGCCGGTTTGAGGGTGCGTCAAGCCGGAGCTCGGAACCCAATTTAGGGCGCATCGAGCCGGAGCTCGGAAGCCGGTTTGAGGGTGCGTCGAGCCAGAGCTCGAAACCCGATTTAGGGCGCGTCGAGCCGGAGCTCGGAAGCCGGTTTGAGGGTGCGTCGAGCTGATCTCGGAACCCGATTTAGGGCGCGTCGAGCCGGAGCTCGGAACCTGATTTGAGGGTGCGTCGAGCCGAAGCTCGGAACCCGATTTAAGGGTGCGTAGAGCCAGAGCTCGGAACCCGATTTGAGGGTGCGTCGAGCCGGAGCTCGGAACCCGATTTAGGGTGCGTCGAGCCGGAGCTCGGAACCCGATTTAGGGCGCGTCGAGCCGGAGCTTGGAACCCGATTTGCTTGGTGAAACTATGCTTTGGAACCGCGGTGCGCCGACCTTGGTCAAAAAAGTTCACCTAATGGTTTTATTGAATTGAAGATTGAATACATGAGTAGCTGGCACCGGCTAGCAGCGGAATACACTTATGAAATTATGCAAAATAACGCTTCAGGTGCTCCGCATGCCAAGTGTGCTTCAAGTCCTCGCCTTCCAAGGTAGCGAGTCGGTAGGAGCCCAGTCGCCCGTAGCCGGTCATGATGTAGTATGAACCTTCCAACTTGTTGCCCAGCTTTGTCGGGGCGGCCACCGCACGCAGGACAAGGTGCCCTAGCTAGAACTCGCTGCGCCTGACTTTGGGGTCATACCATGCCTTCGTTTGCTTCTGGTACTGGGAAAGATTGGCAACGGCTCGGAGCCGTGTCTCCTCTGTAAGGTCGAGGGAGACGGCATGCTCTTGATCGGCCTCGGGTGCTATGACGCGTAGCGAACCAGCTCGAAGTTCCATTGGGGTCATTGCTTCGTCGCCAAATAAGAGCCGGAACGGGGTGAACCCGGTAGCTCGGGAAGGGGTGGTCCGGATGGACCACAAGATTTTCGGCAGCTCTTCAGGCCATAATCCTTTGGCTAGGCCCACGATGCGTTTATTGAGGCCCGAGAGTATGTGCCCATTAGCCCGCTCAACAGCCCCATTGGACTGAGGGTGCCGAACCGCTGTGAAGCAGAGCTAGACTCCCAATTCTTCACAGAATGTTCTGAAAGCCCCAGCATCAAACTGCGTGCCATTATCCAATGTGAGTTGTCGGGGCACTCCGAAGCGGCAATCGATATTCTGCTAGAAGAATTTCTGGACTCTTTGGGATGTGATGGAAGTCAGCGGCTCGGCTTCGACCCATTTGGAGAAATATTCAACGACGACAACAGTGAAGCGCAGATTGCCTCTTGCTTAGGGAATGGCCCAATGAGATCCATTCCCCAGCGAGCCAAAGGCCATACAGATGGAATGGGCTGCAGGCCGACCGGGGGCCTGTGACTCCACCGCCCCATCCGCTGGCACCCTTGGCAAGTACGGACCAGATCTTCAGCATCGGCGATGATCGTGGGCCAGTACACTCCCTGTCGGAGAGCTTTGCCGATGAGTGCCCGAGGTGCCAAATGGCTTCCACACAACCCCTCATCGATTTCTCAGAGCATTGCCACACCGTCCGAGTGAGAGATGCATCGAAACAGCGGGGAGCATACCCCTGACTTGTATAAGATGCCATCAATGACTTGGAAAGACCTGGCGCGGAGCTAGAGCCACGCCTGATCCGGACTAGGACGATCGTCCACGTCGCCGGCGAGCATTCGTAGGATGGGCTCCCGCCAATCGTTGCTAACCGTGCAGAGAACTAGAGCTGGCCGAGGCGACGCCGGGGATTCGGCTAGTGCGGAGGTTGACGCCTCGTTGCGAAGGGGCGCCGAAGGTTGGGTAATTTCTTCGAAGAAGGCGCCCGACGGCATGGCCTGGCCTCCGGCTCCTGCTTTGGCGAGAGCGTCAGCTTGGCAGTTTTCGCTTCTCGGGATGCTGTGAACAGATATTCCTTAAAGGATGCTTCAAGTTTCCGGATGGCTTCGAGGTAGGAGGCGAGGTCTGGGTGCCGAGCCTGGAAACTCTTGTCGATATGCCCGGCAACGACTTGAGAATCGGTCTTGACTATGATGCGGGCGGCTCCGAGCGCACGCGCCTTGCGGAGGCCCAGGAGGACTTCTTCGTACTAAGCGATATTGTTGGTAGCCTTGAAGCTCAGCCTAGCGGAGTACGAGGCCTGCTGGCCGGAGGGGGAGATAATAACTGGTCCGGCCCCAGCCCCCGAAGCCTGTTAGGCACCGTCCGAATAGACGGTCCAAACCCCTTTGCCTGCTTCGGTGCTAGCGTGATCAGACACGGATGTCCACTCGGCAACGAAGTCGGCGAGGAGCTGAGACTTAATGGCGGTTCGGGCAACGAAGGAGATCCCGAAAGGGGCCAATTCTAACGCCCACTTCCTGATGCGGCCGGTGGCATCCTTGTTTCGGAACATGTCGCCGAGCGGGTAGGTAGTTGGGATAATGACGTCATGAGCCAGGAAGTAGTGCCAATGCTTTCGGGATGCCATGACAAGAGCATACGCCACCTTCTCGAGCTCGGAGTACCGTACCCTGGCTCCAAAGAGGGCTTCGGATACGAAGTAGATGGGGCGCTGCACCAAGTTCCCATCGAGTTCTTCTTCCTAGACCAAGGCAGCGCTTGCCGCGCTGCCGGAGGCGGCAAGGTAGACCAGGAGGGGGCTGCCAGCTCGGGACGTGGCGAGGGCTACGAGGCCAGAAAGGTACTCCTTTATTTGATCGAAGAAGCTCTGACACTCGGAGGTCCACTCGAAGGTTTTAGAGCCCCGGAGCACCTTGAAGATGGGCAAACTTTTTTTAGCTGATTTTGCCAGAAATCGGCCAAGGGTGGCTAAGCGCCCGGCCAGCTTCTGTGCTTGCTTCAAATTCTGAGGGGGGGACATGTTCTGCAATGCGTTGACTTGCGTTGGGCTGGCTTCAATGCCTCGGCTGGAAACCAGATACCCGAGCAGCTTCCCAGCGTGCGCTCCGAAGACACACTTCTCCAGATTGAGGCGGATCCCACACCACCGAAGGCTATCAAAGGTCTCAGATATGTCTGCACTGTGGCGATCCTTGATGGTACTTTTGATAACAATATCATCCATGTATGCTTCGATGTTGCGGCCTATCTGATGGCCCAAAGCCTTGGATATTAGTCTCGAAAAGGTGGCCCCGGCGTTGCGGAGGCCGAAAGGCATTCGAACATAGCAAAATACTCCCGCGGGGGTAATGAAGCTTGTTTTCACTTGATCTTCAGGCTTTAACCAGATCTGGTGGTATCATGAATAAGCATCGAGGAAGTTGAGGAGCTCTGCACCGGCGGTGGAATCGACTAGTTGATCGATGCGAGCCATGGGGTAGGGGTCACGGGGGCAAGCTTTATTTAGAGAGGTGAAGTCAATACACATATGCCACTTTCCAGATGTTTTCTTCTGGACAAACACCGGGTTAGACAACCACTCAGTGTGACTTACTTCCCGAATGACCCCCGCCCGGAGCAGCTTCTGAGTCTCGGCCTTGGCAAGCTCGGCCCGCTCGATGGAGAGTTTCCGGAGCCCCTGGCGCACCGGTCGTGCTTTCGGGTCGACCGCCAGCGAATGCTCAATGATAAAGTGATCGACGCCCGGGATATCTTCGTCGGACCATGCGAAGATGTCGAGGTTGTTGCAGATGACTTCCTCGAGCTGCTTCGACGCCTCTGACTCTAGGCCCCCTCCGAACTAGATCGGGCGCTCCTTCCCGTCTTGGATCAAAATCTTCGTGATGATCTCCCCCTCCGGGAGAGGCTTGACCGGACGCCCCTTCGGCCCGGAGTCTCCGGCGCAAGGAAGGTTGGCTCCGTCCATGCCTTCACGGACGCTATGAATTTGGCGCGGCTCCAGTGGTGCTGAGTGGCCGTACTCGACCTGACGAGCCGCGGCCTAGTCGCCTAGGACCGACAGCACCCCTCCCGGGGTCGGCATCTTGAGGCACAAATAGTTGTGGTGGGCGATGGCTCCAAAGCGGTTGAGCATCCCTCTCCCAAAGATGGCGTTGTAGGCGTACGGAGCGTCGACCACGTCGAAGAGGATCTCCTCGCATCACTGGAGGGGGGATCTCCGAAGGTCACCTCCAGCGTGACTTGGCCCAGGGCATCGAGCGGGGGGCCTGCGAAGCCTTGGAGTGGGCGGGAAGCTGGTAGCAAGTGCTTCCGGGAGAGACACAGCTGGTCGAAGGCCTGCACAAAGATGATGTCAGTAGAGCTTCCCCCATTGACCAGGATGCGACGCACCTCAACTCTGGCGATATCTGCGGAGATGACGAGCGGGTCGGCATGCGGGAATTTGACTCCGGTGGCATCTTCAACGGTGAAGGAGATGGGAACGTGGGACCATTCGGGGAGCGCAGTGGGGCTGGATGTGCCGATATGTCCGACCTCCCGAACGTAATGTCGCCGCTGGCGCTTGGACAGGGATCCCAGGGCCCCTCCTCCAGATATGGGGAGGACCACCCGTTTCCCCCGATCCGGTGCGTCTTCGAGTTTGGGAGCCTGGGCTCAGCCGAACTCCGGGGCTAGGCATAGGACTTTTGGCTCGTCGCGGCGCCCGACTACCTGGACTGCTTCTAGTCGAGGCATGGGGTTCCCCTTGTCAGTGGAACCGCGACCAGCATTCCGCTCAAGGTAGTCATTTCGGAGAGCGAGGATGGTTCGGCAGGAATCGGTGTCGTGGCTCTGGTTCTTGCCGTGGATGCTGCAGTAAAGCATGGCCCCTCCGGAAGGTACCCGTGACGAGGCCTTGGCCCCGGCGAAGCGACTCCCGCTAGACGTGTGCTCGTGCTTGGCGGGGACTCGGGGTGCGATGCTGAGAACCTCCCCCCGAAGATGCTTCCGGCCTCGCCGGGAGTCTCTGTGAATAGAGTCTTGCCGGCCAGAGTCCTGGCGGTGGAAGTCAGGGACTGGGCGGACCCGTCGATCGAGGTCCGGCAAAGCTTCGTATGCCTTAGCGCTCGTGGCTCGGACAGGGACTATCATCGCCTGTCGGCGTATCTGGCCTTCCTCGGACCGAGCGTACTCCTCGAAGTACGTCATGAGCTGTGCCACCGAGGAGATGGGCTTTCGATGGAGCTTGTCGAGGAGGCCCGGGTGAGTGACACCTTCCTGGGCGGCGTCGATAATTGAGGAAGCCGAAAGCCCCTTGATCTGGGCTTTGGTGTGTGCGAAACGTTGGGAGTACTGCCGCAAAGTTTCTCCGGGTTGCTGCTTCACTTGGAAGAGACTACCGGTAGACATCGGGGCCACAAAGGTCCCCTGAAAGTTGTTGACGAACTTCTTCCTTAGCTGGTCCCACGAACGGATGGTCCTAGGCCGGAGCGACCAAAACCACTGGAGGGCAATCCCCTCGAGCGCCAGAGGGAAACATTTAGCCATGGTGTCGCGGCTCCCCCCGGACGCTTCTATTGCTCCAGCGTACGAGCAGGAAAACTCTCCAGGGTCGGAGTCCCCGGAGTACTTGGGAAGCTTGGCGGCACGAAACATCGAGTCGAAGCGCACCCTCTGCAGGTCTGGGTGCAGGGGAGACTCCTCGTCGTATGACGCATTCTCCTCCTCCACTTGATCTTCATCATCGGTCAGGGCTACGAACGCGACCCTTGTAGCGCGGGAGGGTTCAGGAGGACGGAGTGACACCTCCTGGCGCCACTGGGCCAGTTCCGCCTTTAACCTGGCATTCTCGGTGGCCAGAGCATCGGCCTGACTCCCGCTCCCTCCTGAGGCGGTTTCAGGATATTGCGAACAGACGTAGTTGGTCTGGAGGGACACCACCGGGGGCAACCTCAGAGGGTGAGTCTCCGGCGGCCCCTCCGGAGGCCCCGTGAGATTGACGGAAGCCGGCTCCGGCATGCCAGCAGGGCCCCGGACCTCCGGCGTCCCCTCTGGGGCTTGGGTTAGTTCCACGGCAGGCACCCCTGCGGGCGCAACGACTGGCTGATCGGGAACGGCGACTGGGGCGGGCTCGATTCCGGTGGTGCGGGCTGACCGTCACAGAGGAACCATGCTTGTGCCCTTCCGACTTGACATGCTTTGGTGGCTATATGTAGAGGACGCTAGCTTCTCGAACTAGGATCCCCACGGACGGCACCAACTATTGGAACGACGGATCGAACCAGCAGGTATTCTTAGTGGATGGAAGCAATGAAATGCTGTGTGCTCAGTATTCTCGGATCGTGTGTATTACAACTACAGTTGGGCGGTATTTATAGGGTGGCCCGCTCTGAGGGGTCGGGTCCCTGCAACCTCCAACTACCACTCGGTCTGACATCGGTCAGCAGTACAGACAAAATAGACACTTCATAGAACAGACAGACGTTACATAGTACAGACAAGAAGGTGTGATCTGGCGACGTGTCGGGCACTGCAAAGTCCGCCCGACACAGCGCAGATGATCACGATCTTGTCCCCCTACGGACTTGATTGGTCTTCTTATTGTCCGGCCTCCCTCCAAATCCTCAGCTTGACACGAAGGGTGGACTCCGGCATCCTCGACCCGAAGGGCAGCCTCCTGCGTCCTCGGCACGAAGGGTGACCTCCGGCTCCTGTCTGATCACTCCTCTCCCGAAGACCCCTCCGGTGCGCCTTGGAACCTCCGGAAGCCTCCGGCTCCCTTGCTCGGAGGTCCAGGTACCTTCGGCATAGGGCATCGTGTCTTCTGGTGATGGTCTTCCTTCGGAGCCGTACATACCTTCTCGTTCCCCTGCTGCCAACGGGATTATGTCCCCCAACAGAGGCCTCGGGCCACGGTGGCCTGATACTCCGCATGGTGGTTCCGAGCCACAATGGCCGAATCTCCCGTACAGCGGCTTCGAGCCCTAGTGGTCGGGACCCCTATACAGCAACTTCGGCCCCCAATGGCCGAACCCCGCACCGTGTTGGACTTCTCCGATGGGAGGCTTCGGCCCGCACTGGCCGAACATACCTCCGGCTGGTATGGTATGAGATACCATCAACTCTTCCGAACCCCCCTCCGGGTAATGGGTTTGGCTCAGAGCGGGCGAGGCCACTAGAGCCATCGATGCCTCCGCCGTATGATTTGGCGAGGACCCCGTGGGCTCCATACGTATCCGGGTTAGGGTACCCTCCACAACCTAACACTATGCCTTGTTTTCCTTCGGAGTATTATGGATGGCAGGGGCAAACAGACGCAGCGGATGGGGGCATCATCCACAGACTATCAGTGGTGCCTCCGAATCGGACCATGCAGAGAGAAGCCAAAGGGTGCGAGCACACGGAGGCTGAGGTCAGGGAGTCCGAAGCCATCACCATCAGAGTTGGGTCTCAGGAGGTACCCAATCCCGAAGACTTTGTAACCGAGGTCTGACGGAGGTAAGTCCCATGCTTCGGCCGAGCTCTATGCCGAAGCCTGGTTCGGTCAGCCGAACGAGTCTTGTCCGTCTGTCGGGGTTCGCATCGAAGCCCACTCCGAACACAGGGTGCACAAGGACGAAGGGCATAGTACCACTTCAGCCAGAATTAATGTAAACCGAACAGTGGCACCCGACACCAAGCCACAACCATCTTAGGCACCTCTAGGCATGTCCAAATCACAGAAGAGACGCCTACAACGACTACGGGCACAGGAGATGCGCCAGAGGGAAGCTGAGGCCAAGCGCGATGCTATCTTCGAAGAAATCCTCCCTCGGCCAGCTACAAACTGGTATGGAGAGAGAAGCCGGTTGAGATAACCAACCTAGCTCCTTGTCCGATCGACGACGACAACATGCTCGACAACGATTACTCGCCCATCTCTGAAGGGCCCGCACCCCAGGTGATGGACATCAACATCGTCATGCTGCCCACCGAGTTCGCCCTACCACGAGACGAGGCCGAGGTCGCTCAATTGAACCTCGGTCCGCGCAACACCGTCTTCGAGAAGCCCGAGGACTCGGCTCGCCATCTAAAGCCTCTCTACATCAGAGGTCACATCGATGGAAAGCTGATTTCCCGAATGCTCATTGACAGTGGCGCCACTGTTAACTTAATGCCTTACTCATTGTTCAAGAAACTTGGTAGGGATGTGGATGACCTGAAGAAAACCAACTTGATGCTCAACGGCTTCAACGACGAGAGCTCTGAGGCCAAGGGCGTACTCTCTATGGAGTTGACGGTGGGCAACAAGATGTTGCCAACAACATTTTTTGTCGTCGACGTGCAAGGTAATTATAGCATACTACTCGGGCGCGACTGGATTCATGCAGACTGTTGCATTCCTTCTACCCTACACCAGTACCTGATACAGTGGGATGGCGATGAGGTGGAGGTCATTGCCGCGGATACTTTGGCCCAAGTAGCATTGGCCGATGTATCGGTTGATGTCGTCCAAAACAAAGTAGAGTGTCTATCAGGTAGAGATATTTCGGATTACGATTTCATTAGTGTATCCGGAGGACGGTTTGTACCAGTGTCTGTAAAGCCGGCTGGAGTAGCACGGCTGTTTTTGTATTAATAGTCATGTTTAGCAAGAGTAATCTAGATTGGCTAAAGTCTCGTGTGGAACAATATCAGTGTAGTAAAGACGGTATCGTCGAAGCCATCGGGGACTTTAGCGAAGTAGAAAAATTAGGAAAAGGTTTTGCGTCGGCCGACCCCTTGGAGGAAGTTGACATAGGTAATGGTAGCATCCCAAGGCCATCTTTTGTAAACCAACATTTATAGCCCGATGAAAAGGCTGAAGTAATAATGTTACTTCGGTCGTATGTTGATTGTTTCACATGGGAGTATAGCGAGATGCCAGGGTTAAGCCACGAGCTCGTGGAGCATCGGCTGCCTATCAAGTCCGGGTTTAGGCCTTATAAGCAGCCCCCCGCTGCTTTAACTCGGCCGCCTATGACCGAGTTAAAGAAGAAGTGGAGCAACTACTCAAGGCTGAATTTATTAGGCCGTGTAGGTACATGGAATGGGTTGCTAACATTGCGCCTGTAGAGAAGAAAGGGAGCGGCAAGATACGGGTGTGTATTGATTTCAGGGATCTGAACAGAGCCAATCCAAAGGATGAGTATCCAATGCCGATAGCCGACATGCTGATCAACAATGCTTCAAGACACAAGGTACTAAGTTTTCTTGATGGCAATGCTGGTTATAATCAGATCTTTATGGCCGGAGAGGACGTCTACAAGACTGCCTTTCGATGCCCTGGTTTTGTCGGTTTGTTCGAGTGGGTCGTCATGACTTTTGGTTTGAAAAATGCTGGCGCCACATACCAGCACGCTATGAACTTAATCTTTCATGACTTTCTAGGGGTTATGTTAGAAGTTTACATCGATGATGTTGTAGTCAAATCAGACGCTATGGGAAACCATTTAGCCGATTTGAAGGTTGCTTTTGATAGGATGCGGCAATACGGTTTGAAAACGAACCCACTCAAGTGTGCTTTCGGCGTGTCGGCAGGTAAGTTCTTAGGTTTCATGATTCATGAGAGAGGCATAGAAATTGATCCTAAGAGGCTTGAGAAGATTAGAAACATTGCAGCACCGACGTGCAGAAAGGACGTACAGAAGTTGCTAGGCAAGATGAACTATTTGCGTCGCTTCATATCCAACTTGTCCGGCAAGATTGATTCCTTTGTCCCCATACTCCGCCTAAAAAATGAAGCCGAGTTCACTTGGGGGGCAAGCCAGCAAAGTGCTTTTGAGAAGATCAAGGAGTGCTTGTCATCACCACCTGTGGTGAGAGCACCCAAAGCTGGGATTCTATTTTGGCTATATTTCACTGCTGAAGATAGCGTGATTGGGGCCGTGCTAACCCAGGAGGTAGAAGGGAAAGAGTACATCATCACATTCTTGAGTCGCCGCCTGCTGGACGCCGAAACCAGGTACGCGTTTGTGGAACGATTGTGTTTATCACTTTACTACGCGTGCACCAAATTGTGCCATTATCTTCTCCCCACTACATGTGTTGTCGTTTGCCAAACCGATGTTATAAAGCACATGTTACAGAAGCCGATTCTAAGTGGAAGAATCGGAAAGTGGTCTTACGCGTTGATTGAGTATGATTTGGCCTACGAACCCGTGAGAGCGATGAAAGGCCAAGTCGTGGCCAACTTTATAGTTGATCACCACAGTAGATGTCAGCTGGAGTGATACTATTGCTCTAGTTGAAGCAGTGCCATGGAAACTTTATTTTGATGGTTCGGCTTGCAAGAGTGGACAAGGCATTGGAGTGGTTCTCATATCACCTAATGGAATGCACTTTGAAACTTCGGCTCATCTAGAATTTTCTTCCACTAATAACCAAGCCAAATACGAAGCTTTGTTGCTAGCTCTTGAATTACTAGAATCTGTAGGTGCTAGGCATGTCCACGTATACGGTGACTCTCTGTTGGTAGTGCAACAAGTGGCTAAGAGTGCTCAATGTTTTAACGGCTTCCTGAATAGTTACTTGGATAAATGTCTAGACATAGTTGCTACATTGATGACTTCAAAATCTCTCATGTGTCAACAGAAGCCAATTCAGTCGCTAATGATTTGGCTCAACAAGCATCTGGCTACCAAGTCAGGAGAGGAAATTTTTCTGTCTTGGAGAAGCCGGTGTTTGATCTCACTGCCGAAGCCGGTAATGTTGGACAGGGACACCCTCCGGATCGAACCCCTATAACCGTCGAAGGTCACTTCGCGCCAAGGATCCTGGAACGGAGTACCCTGCCGACCGAAGGAGCTGGCACGCCAAAGTCTGTAGGCTGAAGCCTCCTACACGGAGAAGGCTCCCCGGAGTCCGAACCCTCCGGAGGGCTTCGGCCCAGCACACTCCAAAGGGTCACCCTGGCCAGGCTTCAGCAGGAGTTGGAATGGCTTGGGGGGCACCCCGAAGTTAGTAATTTAGAAGTTTTTTCAGATGGCGGGCCAGCGAGACCCTCTGAAACCTATAAGGTCGATTGGAGAGTCCCAATCATCCAATATTTGAGAGACCCTAGCCAAAGGGTTGATCGGAAGGTTTGGCAACAAGCGTTCAAATTCGTGTTGATAGATGACACATTGTATCACCAAACCATCGACGGAGTACTATTGAGGTGTTTGGACCATGAGAAATCCTAGGTGGTTATAAGAGAAATCCATGAAGGGCTTTGCGACACTCATCAGTCGGCCCAAAAAATGAGTTGGATGCTCAAAAGAGCGGGTTTTTATTGGCTGACTATGACTGAAGATTGTTTCAAGTACTATAGAGGGTGTGAAGCATGTCAGAAGTTTAGCAATATCCAGTTAGCTCCTGTCTCATTACTCAATCCTATTGTCAAGCCATGGTCGTTTCGAGGTTGGGGTTTAGACTTCATCGGCCAGATTCCCCCCTTCCTCAAAAGGGCATCGGTTCGTGTTGATGGTGACATATTACTTCACTAAATGGACCGAGGCCGTACCTCTCAAGAACATGACTCACAATGAGGTACGTGATTTTCTTTTAAAGCACATCCTATCATACATATATTCGACATTCCTCATACTCTTACTATGGATCAAGGTAGTTCATTTGTCTCTAGAGAAGTAAGGGACATCGCCGAATACTATGGTATTAAGTTGATAAACTCTTCACCTTACTATGCTCAGGCTAATGGTTAGGCCGAGTCTAGTAATAAAACCGTGATTAAGCTTATTAAGAAGAAAATTGAAGAGTTTCCTAAAAGGTGGCATGAAGTGCTTTCCGATGCGCTATGGGCTTGTAGGATTGCAAAGCACGGTGCTACCAAAGTTAGTCCATATGAATTGGTACATGGACAAGAAGCCGTTCTTCCGGTAGAGGTAGATCTTGGCTCCTTAAGAGTGTTAAAGCAAGATGGCTTATCGGTCGACGAGTATGAAACTCTTCTAATGGATAATCTAGAGGAAGTGACCGATAATAGACTAAGGGCTTTAGAAGCCGTATAAGTAGACAAGAAGAGAGTAGCTAAAGCCTACAATAAAAAGGTTAAACCAAAATTGTTTCAAATAGGAGACTTAGTGTGGAAAACAATTTTACCCGTAGGCACAAAGAGTACCAAGTTTGGTAAATGGTCACCTAGTTGGGAAGGTCCTTTTAAGATAGCCGAAATCGCTCCCGGCAACACATACGTGTTGAAATCCCTACAGGGAGAGTGGTTTCGAAGAGCTTTGAATGGTAGGTACTTGAAAAGGTATTTCCCAAGTGTGTGGCAAACATCATAAAAAGTGTCGAAAAGCCGATATGGATGGTATCGTCTTCAACTCATTGTGCTTTTAGTTCACTAAGTTCACTAAAAGGCAGGGGGCATGTGTTAATAGCAAAAAATGGCATTAATAGATAGATTGTCAAAATATCAATTTTGGTGATTTGGGCCAAAAATACACATGTCCAGGGTCCGTCCGAAGCCCTATAGGGCAGAAGGTCAATCGAGCTATAGGCTCCGAAAGCCTCTAGCCAGCCCATGGGCTTCGGCTGGGAAGCCTTCGGAGGCCCACGCCACTGGAGCTTCGGCCCGAGGAGCAGGCCTCAACAGGCCTGGCCGAAGCCCACTTCGGCAGAGATGGAGTTGTATGCAATTCTAGCTCAGTTTTTACCTTCATCCGGCCGGGTTAATAGCAAATTAGATCGGAAATTAAGCCCCTATAAATAGAGAGGTGAGGCCAGCGTAGAGCCCCCCAACTCAAACCAAACCAAAGCCCTAGCTTTGATCGTCTTTACTTTACCTTTATTTTACTGTACCTCTTCGTGGGCTTGCCTGGAAGCCCTCCACCGGCCACTAAGGAACAATGGTAACCCTTGTTACTTCGCTTGTGAAGTATTCGTTAATCTACGTAATAGATTGCTATTGCCTTGTTACTTCGTCTGTGAAATATCCGCTAATCTGCGTAATAGATTACTACCTTCACTACTAGTGCAACACTTAGCAAAATTCGGTCCTTAGGCCGAATTGGTACTTCGAACTCTCTTTGTTATAGGTTCCCATGTTCGGAGCTACCTCGTCGGAGGTGTTCGGAGCTGAGAGATCGGTTTCGGAGGTCACCAAGACACCCTTCGGCGGGACTGCAGGCTCCGGCAATAGGCTTCGCCAGCACACTTCATCATAACAGGCTTCGCTACGACCATACTCCACATTGGACGAAGTTACACCCACGCGTGGCCTTCACGACACTATTCTATAATTTGCCGTGTCAGAAACCTCACGCCGAACCCCGCTGTTCGGAGGTGATCGTTGCGTCTAGATCCGTTCGGAGTCCATCTTCAGCTGGATCAGTCTGAACGCCAAACCACCCTTCGGCGAGATACTTCACACCAGACGCCGAAGGTACACTTCGGTGACCCCTTCGCACCATACTTCGAAGCAGACAGGCTTCGACCGGTTTGCTGATTTTATTCTATTTAATCTATTTCTTTCGGCTAATTGTGTTATTTTGTGTGATCTGATTGCCTGGTGACTCCACCCCCGTTATCACGACTAAGGGTAGTCAGAACGCGACGTTGGTGCTCCATCACGCTTAGGATTGTCCCTAAGTATCCTCACACTTTTGGATCGTCGAACTGACCCAAGTGCAGGGGCATGTTCTCGTGTCTACAGACACCAACGTAAATAGTGTAACGAAACCTATGTGTCACCCATTTCGGACCAACATGTCTCACACGTGTCATGCGTGTGAGATCTATAGGTTTGGAATTGTCCCTTTTTGGACAGCCTCGGAGTGGGCGATAGAGTGTGGTATTTATGATGAGTCATGAGTCCGAATGAGATTTCAGTTACATAACCTTGTTGTTCTCCATTGCACAACTACCAGGCGTGCAATTAGAGAACAGCGGGGTTATGCTGCTGAAATTTTGTTCAGACTCATGGATCGTCATAAATACCATGTTCTGTCGGTCACTCTTGGGTGGGTTTAGGACCAATCTTTTCCTATATACATAGGCTCGTGGTATGTAGAAAACATCTATTACTTATGATGCATTCTCGATTGAATGAATGTTTTGCCTATAGAATGGCTGAGGACGACCGACGGTGGATGTATAGTGGTTGGATGAAAAGTGGAGTTCACACGAGGGTGTGGCTAATCAATGCTAAGAAATTTGTTGATCATGCATTCTCTTTGACAACAAACACTGGCGCGAGGTGCCCATGCATGAAGTGCAGAAATTCTCGTTGGCAAGACAAGAGGATGTTGTCATTCCATATTTGCAAATATGGTTTCATGCCAGGTTAGGAAGTTTGGACTTTTCACGGTGAGACAGCCGTGAAAAAAAGGTATTAGTAGTGGAATAAGAAGATAATAGCGTTGCTGACGATAGGATGGATGAGATGCTTGATGCTATACGGCCAGAGTTTGAATCAAACCTTGAGGATCATCCAACACTAGAGGTTCAAAAGTTTTTCGACATCCTTCGAGCTTCAGAAGAGCCATTGCATGAGCACACCACCATAAGCGTTTTCTCTTTCGTGACCTGTCTTATGGACATTAAGTAGAAGTTTGCATTCTCCAACAATTGTTATAAAGAGCTCTTGTATCTGATCAACGATATCCTTCCTATGAACCATAAGGTGCCGAAAGACATTTACTAGTTAAAGAAAATGCTTTCTGCTCTCGGTATGGAGTATGAGAAGATTGATGTGTGCAGAGATAATTGTATGCTTTTCTGGAAAGAACATAGGAATGAGGTAAAATGCTTAAAATGTGGTAAACCGAGATTCGGAGAGGTCGTAAACGAAGACGGTGAAAAGGTGATGACAGAGGTTGCTCATAAGGTAAGAGTTGAAGGTTGCATCGTGGAAGAATTTAAATTGAAAGAGATAGCATATTTCACTAGTGTATACTTCGCTAAGCATCACAATGTCAACACACCTGCTACACGGTACCATATGGATGAAGACCATCCTTGTAGTGATCTCCAAATTTTTGGGTGGAAGGGCATAAATGTTGGTGTCTCCACGACATATTATGTAACTCAGGAAGAATGGACATATGCCTTGCTCTACATATACTCAAATATGGAAGAGATGGAACAATATTTCCCGTAAGTAAATTCTTTTTAGTTTTATATTTTACCTCCAAATTTTATACCCATTTGTTTACCTATTTGTTACAATGACAATATGTTTGATTCGAAATACTTGATGTCTGGTCGTCAACAAACGGAGAAGCAATTAGAAAAATTGCGTCGAGAAGGAGTAAATGGCAGGCCTAGTTTCCTCACTTGTTTCAGAAAACATGTAAATCCTTACCTTTTGTGACTCATATTATTTTACTCTATTTTGAATTTTGCAAGATTTGGTCTTCAGCTGCATTCAAGAAGACTTCCGAGCAGCAAAGACAATGCCGTGGGATGGATCCGAAGCACAAATATGGTGCCGATGGACATATCCGCCACGCTAAACGCATGGTAAGACCTCCTTCTGTCATTTTATCTATAGATACATTGTAATGCGACTAACACATATCTATTGTACAGGAAGCTAAATCTGGCAATGTGCCAAGTGACATCGAGGTCTATGCTTCTGGTCACAAAGGAAATGAGCCTACATAGCCAGATGTCTTGTGTAGCCAGTCAGACACAGACCATTTGGTGAGATGTTAGCAATGTTAAGATTTTGTGTTGTTTCATTTTTCTCCGTCTAATCGGACATGTTGTTTTTTGCAGGTGAAGTATGGTGAACACATGGTTCAACTCCATGGAGTGGACTTTGATTGGCGGAGAGAACCTATCGACCCAATGTCCGTGTACTCCAGTGGTGGTGTAAAAAGCCATGGACGGTGAGACAATGTTTTTCTCAATGTTTTGTGTATGGTATTGTAATGGTAACTAACTCATTCAATGTTGCAGGTACTCCATGTTCAATGGAGTTATTGACTCGAGGGCGGTGAGAGCTCAGAAGTCAGCTCAATCATCACAGAGCTCCATCGGAGTTGGCTCCAGCCATCGTCGCTTAGAAGCAAACCCGGAAGTGGTTTAGCTGAGGGAGGAAATGAGGCAGTGCGACGAGCACATAAGGCAACAACAAGAGTACTATACCGCCTACTTAGAACAACAGCAGACGATGATCCAAGCAAGTTTAGTTTACTATGTTGCAGTTATAAAGTATTCAATAATAGGTTTAGAACTAACTGATTGCATTACAACATGTGTAGCAAATAGCCCAGCAACATGGATTTGACATGTCCTTGTTCCAACCACTACCTGCCCCGCCACCACCACTTCCATTTCTTCCTCCTCCTATAGCTGACGTACCTCCTGACATATCGTTACTTGAGTTACTTTAGTTAGTTAAGATACTTAAGTTAGCATTTATAAGGTTAGTTGAGTTCGTTCTCTAATTTTGTCTATTTCTTCAGAGTTTCTGTACGCCCAGTCAGGATGGAGCCTTCGGAGAAAATGTGGATGAAGCGGGAGGCAGCGGCGGCGCCCACAACCCAAATGTGGGTGATCAATGAGTATGTATGTGTATTGTGAAGTTTGTATTGAATCTAGATGTGACATGCAATTTGAATATGAATTTGAATGTGTTATGTGAATCTCGATGTGTTATGTGACTTTGTATGTGAATTTGGATGTGTTATGTGACTTTGGATGTGAATTCAGTTGTGTTATGTGATTTTGGATGTGATGTGCGAAGTTTGGATGTGAATTTGGATGGATATGTGAATTTGGATGTGAGATGTGATTTTGGATGTTATATGTGAAGTTTGAATGCGATTTTGGATGTGAGATGTGATTTTGGATGTTATATGTGAATTGTGGTTGGATGTGAGTGTGAATAGGGGAACCAGGAAAAACAAAAAAAATACCAGCTAACTTTCGTCAGCTTTGACCATAGCCGACGGAAGTTAACTGCTTTCGGCCACGTGGGCAGAAAGGCTAACTTCTGTTGGCTAGGGCCAAAGCCGATAGAAGTTAGAGGGGAATGGGCGCCTAAAAAATTCTTTCGAATCAATGGCCTGCTCCCAACACCCAACGCACCTCAACAAACTTAGCAGGGAAAAATAAACAGATCAACTAGACCTAAAATGATCTAGCCTAAAAACGACCGGTGCCCTAAACAAAGAGACACCAACACAGTGCTTAAAGGCAGGTTAGCAGAGTATTTAAAACATGGTCTTTTCAAGCTTCATGAAGGTAAATCATCACATGTACTTAACTTGAGTGCACGTAAAAGGAGATGAAAGTTTATTGTTCAAAATTTGTCTCCTGTTCGAAACTTGACGAAGCCTGTGCGATGTGAACGTGTGAAGCCTGAAGTAGTCAAAGCCTGTGCAGTACAGTTCAGCGAGGTGTGTAGCTGTTGAAGCCTGCTTTGAAAGATACAGTGCAAAACCGAAGTCTAAGGAAAAACTTCAAACCAAGCGGACAAAAACAAGCGAGGCATGTGTTTGCTGTGGGGACCACACAAGTACTCCGAAACCAGAACTCTACACAGCAACCGAAGTCTACAGACCGAAGCTAAGACTTCGAAGTCGTGAGCCCAAACAAATCAAAGTCTGCTGATCCGGTCAAGGGCTTCATGCGAAGTGTAGAAATGGACTTCAAACACGTCCAAAAACCAGCGAAGTGTAAGAACAACTCTGAAGCCAATAAAAACCAGAAACAAGCTCCGTGCTGCCTGCTGAAGATGCTAAAAAGACGTAGCCTGTGCAGCTATTCCGTAGGCCTGCTACCTAGAAGAAAGGCAACCGACTAGCTACTGGGGCTAAAACGAATGGCTATGAGACCTGCTGCAAAAATTGTGGGACCCACGAAGAGTAACTCCGATCAGAACATTTCGAACATGTCGGAGCAAAACAGGAAAGCAATGTATGCTTCGAAATAAGTCATGCTCTGCTACAAAACTTCGCTCCCGATGACTGGAAACAGCTGCTCACTGCCAGCTAGTGGGGTCCACAGAAAACACAGACCGAAAAAGCAGATGTAGATAGCTATTTGCTAGGAAGCTCACACACGCAAGCTGAACGCTGATAAAATCAAGCCTTGGCCAAAGTGCAACGCTGCTGCAGAGCTTGCTGAAAGGCTATGCTGTAGGAGCTGTAGCTATGCATCTAGCTGTTGCAAACCGTGCTAGCTAGTGCATGGAAAACAAGTGCAAACAATTGTTGCACCAATAGAGAAACAGACTGGAGATAAAAACAACGCCAGTGCAGATGAAATAGATTGTAACTCAAGGAATAAACAAACTCCCAGAGATGAGCTCAGAAACCGATGAGCACACTCAGCACGCAAACCAAGGCAACAATAAGACCAATCTATAGCATGACGACCGATAACTGAGAAAGAAGGAATTACACCTGATGTAATGATTTCTCTATCGGTTGAAGAAACAGATCATGGGGAAATCCGTGATGCACAGATCAACACATCAACCAGTGGCGCACACACAGAAACGAGCAGAGAAAAGCCAAAAAAGTGACCCAAACTTTTGTCAGAATAAACTTGATTTGCGAATGGGTAACGCTAACCCTAGGGATTGGGGCCATATTTATAGGTAGCCCAATAGCCTAGGAAAATACCAAAAGACCCTTAGGGTTTTTACAGACGCTGAAATAAAATGGAAAAGACCAAACTGCCCTTAGGATATTTTTACAGACTCGACTGACTGACTGTGGGCCTAAGGACAAAATAGTAAACTCCTAATTAGAGATGACTTATCCTGAAGCGGAGCTTTCGTAGCAACTACGGCTTCGCCACAGAACGGTCCGATCCGAGATCAGCGGTCATTAGTATTGCGCCGAAACTGACAAAGCGTCCACCAACTTTGCACCAGGTACCCGGATTGGGCCAGCTTGATTCCGCAGCTCTCTCTACCCGGCAATCGCTCGCCGGCCGTGTACTTGAGTCAATCCTAGTCAACAGCCTAGGGGATCCTCTGCTGCTCCTAGCCCAGGTACCCAGATTGGGCCAGCCCGACTTCGCGGCCCCTCTGCCCGACAGTCACTCGCTACCCGTATACCTGAGTCACATGCGGCCCAGACACAGCAGGTCTTCTCTCCTCATCAGTCATCTTTGACTTCTGTTGACAATGACTCATCACATCTGGAGCCATGAGGCCCACACTCTTTAGCATGGCTCCTCAATCTCCCCCTTGATGAGTGCATTGTCAACACTTCTCTTCAACAACTCTCAAGTACCTGCAAGCACATGTGGAAACACGAAAACAAAAACACAAGAAAGCAGAGAAGAAGAAAATAAAATAAAAGTTTAACCCTAATGACCAAAAGCCGAACAAAGGCAAGAAAACGGTCATTATGGTTAACCAAAAGTAAAGACTCAAAATGAGTGCAATCTCAGAATTATCAGCAAGGATATCCAAAGAGTAAGGACAACCGCGACAAAAAGTCCCCCTGAAACAAATCCTAGAGAAAGCCAAAACTCCCCCTTAAACTCTTCTCCCAAAATTCCCCCCACCCCTTGTTGACAATTGGACTCATCAAGCGAGACTAAATGCACTCTGAAGAGACACAGACTCCCCCTGAAATGCAACTCCCCCTCAAAATATGCAATTAATGCAACTGGGGTGCAGGTGGAGTGAAGAAAGCATGCTTCTCAGATATGATTGACTGCAATGACAACATCTAGCATGTATAGCAAAAGACATACTATCTAAGAAACATGGCATGATCAGTGCAATAGATGATATCCAAAGTAAGTCATTAGCACACATTTTTCAATTTTTGCAAACAAAAACATCACCACATTTTCTAGTTAACAAGCAAGGGAAAGCATGAGATACAAAAGCTAACTGATATCTACCAAGATAAGCATTGTCCAAAACAAAGTGATTTAGCAAACTTATTATCTTTTTAATTTTCAGGCTTTTTCATTTTCCTTTTCATTTTTGTCAGGGGTTATTTGCATGTCAAACCTTATGCTAACCGACCAAGTCAAGCCTACGCCAGAACTGGAACATTAAAAGCTTAAGACATTGGTCTTGGCATACAATACACTGTCCTAGTTCATACCAAAGTGCTATGGTAAGCAGTCAAGAACAATGCAATGCGACAAAGCAAATCCACCTGGATCTTTTCACCTCAAGCATAAAAAGTCATGGAATTTTCATTCATTTTTTATTTTTATCATTTTCATAGCACATTTTCCATGTTAAAGCATATAGATGTCCAAGTTGCATATCTACATCTAAGTGAGGAACTAGCTACAAGGCATGTAACAGATAGCAAAAGCATTCAGCCTACACATGCTGGTTACCAGAGGCAATGGTGATCATTTTTCAATTTTAAAGCATAAAAGCCATGCATATGACAGATATCATACATATCATGTGAACTGAAGCAAAGCATGATCATCAATAGGTAATCAAAAGCATGTACCAGCTAGAATAAGTAAAGCAGTTTAATCATATAACAGAAGCAGTGTGACGCCCCGATTTAACAAATCGAAACATTATTGAATTTCCAAAGAAAAAAAATAATACAAGAGTTTCATCATGCGACAACGTACATATGACAAGCATTCATGGTAAGCAGACCATATTATTACATAAGAGTGAAATTAAAATAATAAAAATAAACTGCATGACGAACGCCTTCTTCGGGATCTTTCTTCTTGACTGGGTCGCTACTCGAGGCCATCCTCGTAGTAGGCATCCTCTGAATTGTGTGTCCAAGGGGTATCAATACGAAGAGTACTCAACAAGCTACCGCAAATGCAAGTAATAATGCATGATAATAACAAAGGAAGGATAATGGCTAAAAGTGTGAAAAGTACATTTTCAGTTATTGCATTTAGTGTGGTCAAATTGTATCATGCGGAATAATAAACATGAACATCAATAATACCATCTAACTCGAGGAGTATGTTTTCCCTCCTCGCACAATAGTCCTTACATGTCAAACCATCATGCATATTGTTGGCGTAAAAGATTACGCTAACAGGTTTTCAGAGTTTAGAAACTAACAAATGAAGTGTTTGTGAAGTGAACTATTTCAATTCTCCGAATTGGATAATAGCTCGAAGCAGTTCGAAGATGTGTATTGAATAACTCAGTATTCTATCCTCATTACAGGGTAAAACGGGGGGTATTTATAGGCCAAAACCTTAAGGAAAAGACCCTTTTACCACTCTGTTACAACCGACATAGTGGAAACTATTCGGTACCCTTAACAGGGCTAAAACGGTAAAAGGCTAATCTAATGAGAAAGAAGATAAGTCTTCCATCTTAGCTGGCAAGGACGCTCTCTGAAGGGTCAATGTTCAAAGATATACTCCGAACTAGAGTTCACCTCTATCTTTTGAACATGTTCCTGTACACTTCCGGAGTTAGATGCTGGAAACCTTCGATTAAATCACCTGCCTTTGTCTTGTTTCAGCAGTGACCCCGACGATGAAGTATTTCCCCCAACAGTAGCCCCTCGAATACGCTTCTCCGGTAGATCTGTAACATTAGGAGAGCAGTATACGCAAGAAAAATAATCATGCGTAGGGGTTAACGGATTTAATCGACCTCCGAAGTATATGAAGATTCAAAACTTTGAATTGATTCCTAAAGAAGTTACATTTGAACAATCTCGGAATTAACTTAAGAAGCCAGAAAACCTTTTAGACTTAGAAGAAATAGCCGTTGGCTTTTTCCTTCCAGTAGAAGCTACGCGATGCGTTAACTTCGCAAAGAGTAACGGTCAAGAATGCGAAACGACAAATATGAACGGTAAAAAATTGTGGGCCTGGGCTATAAATAGGGGACCCAGACACTTCTCGAATACCTTTCTCACCGTCTTGTGCAACCAAGCCCTAGCCTGTAGACTCTAACTTTAGCATTCGGTGCGGGTTCATGGTGAAAACCAGCTTCAAGGTTCCTGGGGCGGCTTCGGCCCTAGCCCGGCAGCAAGCTGCGGCTGCGGCAGCGGCAGCAACAGTGGCGGCGCCAACGGCGCCGGCAGTGGCTCCGATGGGGAATCCCCACCAGACCGGTCCTCAAGATCTCCTTCCGGCCTCATCGAAGTACCCGGACCAATCTTATACCTTGGGCCCATCTACCTCCAAGATTGGCTCAGGGGTCATCATCCGGAAACCAGGAAAAGAAACCATCCTTGCTCCGAGGCCTAGAGAAGTTGTGGTCTTCAAAGCCTTCTTCTAAGCGGGGTTAGGACTCCCAGCAGTGGACTTCCTTTTGGAGGTATTAGATTTGTTCCACGTTACTCTTCCTCAGTTATCTCCAAATGCAATAGCACGCTTGGCCATCTTTGAATGGGCACTACGAGCTGAAGGCTATGAAGGAAGAGCAAAAATTTTCGCAGCACTGCACAGGGCGTCCTGCCAACCAAAAACATACCAAGGGTCCGGAGGGGAGAAGATTGTAGTAGCCTTCGGCAACATCAATTTCAGACTTTGGGATGAATTCCAACTGTGATTTCCAGCAAAAGCCATCAACGCTAGATGGTACACCGATTGGATTCTCCGATGGTTCTATACCGAGGTTGGAGCGGGCAGCCGTCTGGCCGGACCTCTGCAAGATATAAACTTCCGAAGAGAAGCTCAAGATCGCCCGGACCCCAGCCAGCTTGAAGCTCGCCTTAGCTTGCTTCAAAGGATTAGTCACCGCATGAGCATGCAGGACTTAGCCGAGGAGTTCATCGGGCTCTAGATTTCACCTCTGATGGCCAACTGGCCTGTAACCTTCGAAGAAGATCCGGAGGGTGGACTCCGAAAAATATCTTCGAACTCGAGCCCTGCAGGTAGCTTTGAAAACAACTTGTTGTATATACAATTATTTGATGAAATGACTAATGCAAACTTATCTTTCAGCTTCCCAAGCTCCCATGATTTCGGAGCAAATTGTTCGAGCTACGGAGAAGATTCTGGGAGTTCCAACTCCAGCCGAAAAGGAGTGGAGGAAGAAACTAGTGGGTAGTTGGGAGTGGCTCAACCGAGTATGGGGCGTACTCGGAGTCGCACCCCCTCCTCTTCCAGACTGGGTACCTTCCGAGCAAGGGCCGAATAAGAGGAAAGCGGAAGCTGGGCCTTCAGCTCCGACCAAGACTCCAGTGAAAAAACTAGCCCGAAAGCTAAAGAATGTGGCTCCAAGGCCTATGGCTTCACCCTCCGATTCATCTGAAGATGAGGGAGTTAGAGAAATGCAGAGGGTCCTCACGGACCTAATTACCGAAGATGAAGCCCAGGTAGATGTAAACACTGGTGACGCAGCAAGCAGGCCAGATGTTCCAGGTAGCTCCAGACAGGCTGAGACCTCAAGCGTCCAGCCTGACTTGCCCCATCAAGAAGCCTCTGTTGCTGAAGGCAGAGTCGAAGCTCCAGCTGAACAGGCTTCGATTCTGGACGAAGTGGTAGCTGTTGCTCCCAGGGAGGCTCCAGTAATCAACCCTTCGGTTCCAGCCACCGAGTCCGATGACGACTTCGAAGTGGCCTTCGATCCTCCAAGTAGCCCCGTGCTCCTCCGCCGACAGGGCTTCGGAGATAAACTTCACTTGAACTGCATTTTTCTTTGCCCTGCAAAATTATGCATTACATAATACCTTTTTTTGGCAGGGTCCGCTCCCATGGAGGTGAATCCTCCCAAAGATACTGTTCCGGGGACCTCGACATCTCCGGGGTCAGTTCCAGAAGCTCCCCAGATGGGACCTGGAAAAGGTAAAGGCAAAATGGACCCCTTTCCTGCTCCGAACTCAGGATTAACTCCGTCTGAATCAACAGACAGAGGTCAATCTACGGAGGGGGCCAGTCCACCGAGGTCTCTAGAGATGCAGTGCAGCGCTCCGACCCTTCGCCGAATGAAAACGATCAAAGGGCTCTGTCCATGCTCCCCCTTCTAGCTCCTTTTTTGGAGCGAAGGACCGGACTTCGGGCCCTGCTCGAGCCTTTGGATCGAGCCAACCGTGAAGTTGGGGAGACGGACCTAGTAGCCATACTTAGCGAAGCTGAGGGTTTAGAGCTCAACGCAGCCTTGGAACGGGCAGCGTACCAGGTATGAAGTATCTGCAAAACAAGATTGAGAAACCAAGGGTTGGTTTCAGTGTTTGTGATGAGTGATTGACAGGCTTTTAACCTTTGTTCGAAGGGGTACCTCCGAAGGGGTTCGGAGGTTGTACCTCCGAAGGGTGTTCGGAGGTGGTTTCACCGAAGGGTGTTCGGTGGTTTGCTTGCTGCAGCTGTTGCAGCGGAGTGTGCCTATCGGAGGGGTCCGACAGTACACGATGACTGGGTGTGTACCGATGGCTTCGGTACTTTGGGCGGTACACCGAAGTGTGTGCCGGAGGTTGCTAACCCAGAGAGGTCTCCGGAGTACTGGAAACACTTGTCTGTTTGTCTGTGGTGCGCAGGGACTTCGGAGGCGACGGACGAACGTAGCAGGTGAACCTGGGTCAAGCGGGAGGCTTGATGCCAGGGGAGCGGGGAGCTCCGTCACGGTGGCTGCGAAGGGGGTCCGGGTCGGTCCTCGGGTCGAGGTGCGCCAGGTGAAGGCAGAGAGTGCGGAGCGTGGCTCCGGGAGAAGGTACTCCGAGACAAAGTCCTCGGAGGTGAGGCACTTCGAAGGTACTCCGGATGGAGTGACTTCGGAGTTGGATGGATCAAGTCCTCTGCGGAGGCAAGGAGTTCGAAGTGTGCTCCGGAGGGAGACATTCGAAGGTGCCCGACGAAAGTCTCAAAAGTCGAGGCGCATCGAAGGCATGGTCCGGGTGAGGCTCGTCGAGGAGTGTGCTCGGGGAGAGACACTGCGACGAAGTGCTCATGGAATGCTTCGTGTGGAGGCCTTGGACGAAGGAGGGACTTCAAAGGGTGGTACTCCGAAGGTGGGGCTTCAGAGTGTGGAAGGCTTCGGAGTGAGGCTAGCTCCGGAGTGTGGTTGTCTTGAGGTGCTTCGGCCTGCATGGCTTCGGTACACGGACTGATGGAGTTCGAGCTGAGAGTAGCTGCGAAGCCGTGGTGGTCCACTCCGGAGGTGTTGGTGCGAAGGCCCAAGGGCTTTGACGGCTTCAGCTCAAAACCGTCACTGTATCGAAGGCTGACTTCGGTGAAGCGAAGGCCATCTGGCTCAAGGCTTCTCACCGAAGCTACCGCACCCCTCGCGTGCGAAGGGGGGCTTCGAAAAGGTCAAAGGCTGCAAGTCTGACAGTGTCTGCTCTGCAAAAAGCTAGGCGCTGTCCCATCTGCAAAGGCTGACAGAGAAGCCTCCAATAAAGTTGACTACCTTTTGTACCCCTCAGTTCTGTAGAGACAAAACCAATGTAAACCCTAGGGGTAAAGCAGTCAATTCCTTTGGGTGAACTGTGGGCTATAAATATGGGGGCTCGGTAGGTAACATTCAACACTTTGAGCATTTACTGTTGAGCTCCTGTATCCACACACTTCGTTGTATTTCATCCAGAGAGTTCATTTTCTATGTTCCTTGTTTAAGCGGCGAAGCCCTGCTTCTGTGTGCTTTTTGCTTGAGCTCGCTTTACATACCTCGCTAGTTATAGTACACCGAAGCCTTGTCTAGGCGAAGGGTGTTTTGTGCGAAGTGTGTTTTTCAGTGCGCGTTCGCTCTGTGTAACTTGAGGCTAGACCTCACTGCTTACTAGCGAAGCCCTGATCGAAGCCCATCTTGCTTCTTGTGTCGAAGCACCTAGCGAAGTCTATTAGTGTGCGTTTAGACCTTCGTGTACGAAGCCCAGCACCAGTTGCTGCTGCCAAGTACTTGGTCGAAGTCCTCAGTGGGGTGTCCACTCTTGCGAAGGGTGAAGTGTGAAGCCTGCTCGAAGCACCCTGTGTGCGGAGCCTGCACTGACTTAGCAGAGTAGATTTTCGAGGGTTGTTAGTAGAGCGAAGTCTTCTTGGCTTCGAACTTTTGCTCCTGCGAAGCCTGTGTTCGGAGCTGTCAAAGCACCTCCGAACCAGACCTCTGAAGGTAGTGTTTGAAGCCTGTTCCGCAGAAGACAGAACTGAAACCGAAGGCTAGTTTTTAGCCCGAAATTTTAAAAGCTCCCATTCACCCCCCTCTGGTCGTCGTTTCCGGTCCAACAATTGGTATCAGAGCAGGTTAAGATCACCAGTTGACCTTAACCGGTTTTGTGATCTGTTGGCGACATGGATAGAGGTAGTAAAATTCCTCTGTTCGATGGGACAGACTTTGCATACTGGAAGGTGCGCATGGGGGCTTACTTGTTAAGCCAAGGAAATACAATTTGGGAGATTGTGGACTCACAATACTCCATCCCTGATACTCGCACCACTCAAACAAAAAAAGATCAGTATAATGCCAACTCCAAGGCAAGAAATATATTGTTCATTGGTTTGAGCCGGAGTGAGTTTGATAGGGTGCAGCACCTTAGGACTGCTAGGGAGATTTGGACAACACTCACTATTTTTCATGAGGGCTCTACACAGATTAAGGCTAGGCGCCAAAGCACATACAATCAACAGTATCAGCTATTTGTGCAGGCACCTGGTGAATCTATAGATGCCATGTTTTCTCGCTTTGATGCAATAGTGAGTAACTTGCGATCCAACGGGACACTTGCTTACAATGATCATGATAGGGCTATCAAGCTTCTCTATGCTCTTGACCGTAGCATATGGGAAGTGAAGATATCCAGCATTGAGGAGTCTACAGGTTATGACACATTGACATGTGATGAGCTCTTCAGCAAGCTGAAGTCCACAAAGATTGCCAAGGCATCTCTTGCGGTGCACAGAAGCTCTTTGCCACAGCCATTGGCATTGGTTTCTAGCACTAGCCGTGGCACCACTGCAGAACCAAGCACATCTGGCACTTGTGTTTTTGCATATGGTTTTGCTTTGTCCTCCTTGGTCTCCGTCACAAAGGAGCAAGTGGACACTCTAGATGATGATGAGCTTGCTCTCATTGCCCGGAGGTTCACCCGTTTTCACCATGAGAGACGGGATCAGAGGAGAAGTAGTTTTAGTGGTTGTTTTGAGTGTGGCGACACTTCTCACATCAAGGCTAATTGCCCCAAGCTCAAGAAGAGAGATGAGAGTGAACGCCCCAAATACCACAAAAAGGAGAGGAAGCCTTTTGTGAAGGGCAAGCGCGGCAAGATGGCTAAGAAAGTAGCCAAAGCCGCTTCCAGAGATTTTGTTGCTGCTCTCAGTGACATCGACACTTCCTCAACTGAGGAGTCGAGCTCTGAGGAGGAGGAGTCCCCAAGGAAGGAGGACAAGAAGGACAAGAAGGGACGAGATTTCACCGGCCTTTGCTTCATGGCCGACAACGATCACAGCGGCGATGAGCTTGACTCATCTGAGGTAACTCTATCATCTGACCAGCTATTGATTAAATTAGATGAGCTGAATAAAGTAGTTCTTGGTCAGGATAGATTACTTGTGCAAGCCGCTAGAGAAAGAAAAGACCTTAGACTTAGGCTAGAATCTGTTTCTACTGAATATGCCATGCTTAAGTCTAAAGTTAATGATGCTGAATGTGATTCTTGTACCACTGTCATGGGTGAGCTTGCTCAGTTGCGTTCTGTTCATGCTCAAACTCTTTCTGAGCTTGAGACTGCACAGAAGCAGCTTTTGGAGGTGGATTCTAGACCTCATGATGTTATTGATTGCATGAACTGTTCTTTATTGCGCGAGAGCATTAATTTACGTGATAAACATGTTCATGATTTAGAGGCTAGACTGGAGAGGGCCGGTAGTTCTAAGGATGTGCAGCCTGTGTGTGACACTTGCATCACCCTTAAGGACCAGCTAGGCACTGTTAGAGAGCGAGCTGAAAACCTCATGTCAGAAAATGAATAACTTCTTTCCGTGGTTAATAAATGCATTGAGGGAAAGGGTAGGATGGATTTGCTCTTGGCCAAGACCAAGTTGTGTGCTGACAAAGCAGGGGTAGCTCTAGGTTTGGGTTTTGAGAGGATTCCTTCAGACAGTAAGACCAAAACTGTTTTTACCTCTCCCACTACCTTAGAGAAAGAGAGAGCTCTGTTAGACACCCCATCAGCCAAAAAGCCTACCCGACCACCAAAGAAAACCACACCTCCTGCCAAGAAAATCCCTCCCAAGAAAACCACTCAGAAGAAACCCAAGGAGCCTGTGAGAGTTGCTCCTATGACCCATGAGAGTGCCCCGAGGAGAGTTTTTCACTGTTCCTACTGTCAGCGGGCGGGTCATTTGGTTGGGTTCTGTTTTCGTCGCATCAAGGATGAGCGACGCTCTCAGGCGATAAGTTACCAGGACATGCATTACCCATCTTTAGGTATGCATGAGTCTGAGTTTTACTATCGTCCTGTTTTGAGGCTCCTCGTGCTTCTCAAAGAGGTTTTGCTCCTCGAGGTGTTCACCATGTTCCATATGGTGGTAGACCCCGGGCGAGTAACTTTGTACCTCGTCAGAGTAGGAGACCTCGACATGTTGTTCGATCACAGCATGTAGGTAGACCTCGCACTTTGCATCATTTCGATTTTCCTGTGCGTAGACCATCTACTTTTGCTGCGCCTACTACTCGTGTCACTCAGTGCTGGATGCCTCGTCATTTTTTCACTCACCCCAGCACTGAGCGATCGAGATATTCTTATCATGTGTAGGCGACAGATCGAGGCTTGAGGGCACGTGGATCATGGACTCCGGTTGTTCGCGCCACATGACCGGAGATGCAGCATGGTTCTCCACCCTCACCACAACCAAGCAAAGGGAACATATCACCTTCGGAAACAATCGAAGGAGTAGAGTGAAAGGTAAAGGTGTGGTAAGAATTAACTCGAATTTCACTCTCAAAGATGTTGCTTTGGTTGAGAATCTGGGATACAATTTGTTGTCTGTATCTCAGTTTCTTGATGAGGGCTTCGAAGTGCGATTTCATCGCGATACTTCGCAAGTACTCAATTTTGATGGCATTGTGGTGTGTAAGATCTTTAGAGTTGGGAGAGTTTTTGGAGCTGATTTTTCAGAGTCATCTGGTTCTTCTCATTGTCTTGTTGCACATTCAACTTCTGAGCTTTGGAAGTGGCATATGAGACTAGGGCATATGAGCTTTGAGTTGCTCGCTCGTTTGAGTGCCCTAGGTCTGATCCGAGGATTGCCCAAGCTCAAGTTTGAGAAGAATTTAGTTTGCGCTCCCTGTCGACATGGAAAAATGATTGCCGCTTCGCATTCGCCAGTCACCACATTGATGACTGAACAACCCGGAGAACTTCTCCATATGGACACTGTAGGTCCTTCTCGGGTTAGTTCTTTAGGCGGCAAGTGGTATGTATTAGTTATTGTCGGCGATTTCTCTCGCTACTCTTGGGTCTTCTTTCTTGCCAGCAAGGATGAAGTGTTTTCACACTTTCAGAGCTTGGCTTTGAGACTTTTTACTGAACTCCCTGGTGCATTGAAATTCATTCGAAGTGATAATGGCACTGAGTTCAAAAATAGTCTCTTTGTTGACTTTTGCATGGAGCATGGCATAGAACATCAATTCTCTGCTCCGCGGGTTCCTCAACAGAATGGTGTTGTTGAGAGGAAAAACCGCACTTTGGTTGAGATGGCTAGGACGATGCTTGATGAGCATAGGACTCCTAGAAAATTCTGGGCTGAGGCCATGAACACTGCATGTTACATCTCAAACCGAATCTTCTTGCGCTCAATTTTGAACTTGACATCCTATGAGCTGCGTTTTGGGAGACAGCCCAAGGTTACTCATCTTCGAGTTTTTGGCTGTCGCTGCTTTATCCTAAAACGTGGTAACTTGGATAAATTTGAGTCGCGATCTTCTGACGGGATCTTTTTGGGTTACACTACACATGGTCATTCTTATCGTGTTTATAACTTGGAGACTAACACTGTCATCAAATCATGTGATGTGTCTTTTGATGAATCAACCCCCTCTGTTAGTTCTGCTTTTGAACAGGCAAATGAACACGACATGGAACAGACCTTATTCGAAGAAGAAGATCCCGGAGAATTCGAGGATGAACCCCTACTACACTCGACATCGACCCCCGAAGCGACTACCTCAACATCGGTCATCTTGGACCACTCCAACGCACAAGTTGAGGGGGAGACTGCATCCCGCCGCGAGGCTCCACACCATGTTCAAAGGATGCACCCTCCCGAGCAGATCATTGGTGAGCTTGATCAAAGGGTAACATGTTATCATGCTCATTTCATTGATTCCGCTTTTGTTGCTTCTTTCGAGCCCTTAGATGTTAGTCATGCACTTTCTGATTCTAGTTGGATCAATGCCATGCATGAGGAACTTGAAAATTTTGAGAGAAACCAAGTCTGGTCTTTAGTTGATCCTCCACCAAATGTTCATTTCATTGGAACAAAATGGATTTTCAAAAATAAACAAGGGGAGGATGGGACTATAGTTAGAAACAAGGCTAGACTTGTAGCTCAGGGCTTTTCTCAACTAGAAGGGATTGATTTTACTGAAACTTTTGCACCTGTTGCTCGCCTTGAGGCCATTAGGATTTTGCTTGCCTTTGCTACATCCCGGGGATTCAAACTCTATCAAATGGATGTCAAAAGTGCTTTTCTTAATGGCTTCATAGGTGAAGATGTTTATGTAAAACAACCCACTGGTTTTGAAAACCCCAAGTACCCACATAAAGTCCTTAAACTTCATAAGGCTCTTTATGGACTCAAGCAGGCCCCTCGGGCATGGTATGATAGACTTAAGTCTTTTCTGCTTGAGCGGGGCTATTTGATGGGCTCTGTTGATAAAACCCTGTTTACTCTCAAGCATGGCAAATATTTCCTCCTAGTTCAGATTTATGTGGATGATATCATCTTTGGTGGCTCTTCTCATGCTTTGGTTGCCGAGTTTGCAGATACCATGAGCAGGGAATTTGAAATGTCGATGATGGGTGAACTCACTTTTTTCCTTGGTTTGCAAATCAAGCAAAGCAAACAAGGTACTTTTGTCCACCAGACAAAGTACACCAAGGACCTGCTCAAGAAGTTTGACATGTCCGATGTGAAGCCCCTCGCCACTCCAATGGCTACATCTGTAGCATTGGACCCTGACGAAGATGGAGAAGCCGTAGATCAGAAGGAGTTCCGAAGCATGATCGGCTCCCTCCCCTACTTGACTGCTACGAGGCCGGATATACACTTCGCTGTGTGTCTGTGCGCTCGTTTTCAGGCTTCACCACGAGCTTCGCACCGCCAAGCGGTAAAGCGCATCTTAAGGTATCTCAAACATACCCTCGAATTTGGCATATGGTATTCAACATCTTCATCTTTATGTCTTCGAGGTTATTCCGATGCAGATTTTGCTGGGTGTAGAATTGATAGGAAGAGTACCTCTGGTACTTGTCATTTTCTAGGGTACTTCCTTGGTTTGCTGGTCTTCCCGCAAACAGTTTAGTGTTGCACAATCGACGGCTGAGGCCAAATATGTTGTTGCAGCTAGCTGTTGCTCTCAGATTCTGTGGATGGTTTTCCACTTTGCGGGATTTCGGGTTAGATTATAAGAGTGTTCCACATTTCTGTGATAACACTAGCGCTATTTGTATTGCAAACAACCCGGTTCAGCATTCCAGAACCAAACACATTGATGTGAGATATCATTTTCTCAGTGATCACAATGAGAAGGGTGATATTGAACTTCAATATGTTGATACCCAACACAAGCTTGCCGACATTTTCACAAAACCCCTCGATGCTTCTCGATTTGCCTACTTGCGTGGGGAACTTGGTATTTGTCAGCCTTACGGCATTTTGTGAGGGGGCAGTTTTAGATGGATGTGCATTTGCTAATTGTGTTGAAATTGCATTTACATCTTTTGCATTTATATGCCTGCTTATAATTCATGAAATCATGTCAACTCAGCTCTTTTTAATTTATCTGAAACATTCATGTGCATGATGTTTTCTTTTCAAAATCAAATCGTGCTCACTGCTTAGTCTTGAATCTAGCATGTTTTGGCAGGACTGCTTTTAGCTATCTTTTATCTACTTGATAGCAAGACACATTTCTTTGGATGCTAAAAATTGCAACTTGAAAAATTGTTCTACATCTTCATGGATGTTCATAAAATGCCAAACAATTGGTTCATTTAGTTAAAATCAAAAATTCCATGATTTGCATGCTTCAAGTGAAAAGATCCAGGTGGATTTGTTTGTCGCACTACTCTATTCTAGACTGCTTTCCATTGCACATTGGTCTGAACTGGAATAGTGTCGTGTATGCCAAAATCATTGCTTTAAGCTTCTAATGGCTTTTCTGCCTAGGCTTGGCCTGATTGGAAAGTATAAGGTGGACAAACAAATAACCCCTGGCACTAAGAAAAGAACAACAAATTTCATTGATCATCAAGTTTGCTCTTCATGCTCCATTTGAACTGGACTTGTCTGTCTAGAGTAGAATTGGTCTAGCTCTGCGCAGTCACTGCTCTTACTTGTCTAGCTTCCTTGACTAAATGGTGATGCTTTTATTTCAAAACTGATCAAATCACATGCTTCATCATGTTTTAGAGATTGTTAATTTGAGCTGAGCCCATGATCATTGGTGTTATTGTTGGCATATTTTTGCTCTATATGTCTCTGCAATTCTGCCCATTTCACAGCTATGCATCTTTTTCATGCTCCTTGATGCTTGCATTGCCAAAGGGGGAGAGACTTTCTACGTTCTCTGCCACATGGGGGTATAATTTCCAAAGAGGGAGAAAATTTGACATAAAAGGGAGAAGGTTCTTTGTTGCCAAAGGGAAAATTTAACTCAGGGGGAGTTTTATCTTGAGATTTGCCGAAGGGGCTTTTACTCTTTTGAGAAAGGGGGAGGAAAATTCTTGTGTCAAGTGACATGATTTGGCTCTTTTCTGAGTTTTTATGGTCACTTGTGTGCTGAAAGTTTTAAATTTTCTTGGTTTTAAAGTTGGTTGTCAATGCACTCATCAAGGGGGAGATTGAGAAACCAAGGGTTGGTTTCAGTGTTTGTGATGAGTGATTGACAGGCTTTTAACCTCTGTTCGAAGGGGTACCTCCGAAGGGGGTTCGGAGGTTGTACCTCCGAAGGGTGTTCGGAGGTGGTTTCACCGAAGGGTGTTTGGTGGTTTGCTTGCTGCAGCTGTTGCAGCGGAGTGTGCCTGTCAGAGGGGTCCGACAGTACACGATGATTGGGTGTGTACCGATGGCTTCGGTACTTTGGGTGGTACACCGAAGTGTGTGCCGGAGGTTGCTAACCCGGAGAGGTCTCCGGAGTACGGGAAACACTTGTCTGTTTGTCTGTGGTGCGCAGGGACTTCGGAGGCGACGGACGAACGTAGCAGGTGAACCTAGGTCAAGCGGGAGGCTTGATGCCAGGGAGAGCGGGGAGCTCCGTCACGGTGGCTGCGAAGGGGGTCCGGGTCGGTCCTCGGGTCGAGGTGCGCCAGGTGAAGGCAGAGAGTGCGGAGCGTGGCTCCGGGAGAAGGTACTCCAAGACAAAGTCCTCGGAGGTGAGGCACTTCGAAGGTACTCCGAATGGAGTGACTTCAGAGTTGGATGGATCAAGTCCTCTGCGGAGGCAAGGAGTTCGAAGTGTGCTCCAGAGGGAGACATTCGAAGGTTCCCGACGAAAGTCTCAGAAGTCGAGGCGCATCGAAGGCATGGTCCAGGTGAGGCTCGTCGAGGAGTGTGCTCGGGGAGAGACACTGCGATGAAGTGCTCATGGAATGCTTCGTGCGGAGGCCTTGGACGAAGGAGGGACTTCAAAGGTTGGTACTCCGAAGGTGGGGCTTCGGAGTGTGGAAGGCTTCGGAGCGAGGCTAGCTCCGGAGTGTGGTTGTCTTGAGGTGCTTCGGCCTGCATGGCTTCGGTACACGGACTGGCGGAGTTCGAGCTGAGAGTAGCTGCGAAGCCATGGTGGTCCACTCCGGAGGTGTTGGTGCGATGGCCCAAGGGCTTTGACGGCTTCAGCTCAAAACCGTCACTGTATCGATGGCTGACTTCGGTGAAGCGAAGGCCATCTGGCTCAAGGCTTCTCACCGAAGCTACCGCACCCCTCGCGTGCGAAGGGGGGCTTCGGAAAGGTCAAAGGCTGCAAGTCTGACAGTGTCTGCTCTGCAAAAAGCTGACACTGTCCCATCTGCAAAGGCTGACAAAGAAGCCTCCAATAAAGTTGACTACCTTTTGTACCCCTCAGTTCTGTAGAGACAAAACCAATTTAAACCCTAGGGGTAAAGCAGTCAATTCCTTTGGGTGAACTGTGGGCTATAAATATGGGGGCTCGATAGGTAACATTCAACACTTTGAGCATTTACTGTTGAGCTCTTGTAGCCACACACTTCGTTGTATTTCATCCAGAGAGTTCATTTTCTATGTTCCTTGTTCAAGCGGCGAAGCCCTGCTTTTGTGTGCTTTTGCTTGAGCTCGCTTTACATACCTCGCTAGTTATAGTACACCGAAGCCTGTCTAGGCGAAGAGTGTTTTGTGCGAAGTGTGTTTTTCAGTGCGCGTTCGCTCTGTGTAACTTGAGGCTAGACCTCACTGCTTACTAGCGAAGCCCTGATCGAAGCCCGTCTTGCTTCTTGTGTCGAAGCCCCTAGCGAATTCTATTAGTGTGCGTTTAGACCTTCGTGTACGAAGCCCAGCATCAATTGCTGCTGCCAAGTACTTGGTCGAAGTCCTCAGTGGGGTGTCCACTCTTGCGAAGGGTGAAGTGCGAAGCCTGCTCGAAGCACCCTGTGTGCGGAGCCTGCACTGACTTAGCAGAGTAGATTTTCGAGGGTTGTTAGTAGAGCGAAGTCTTCTTGGCTTCGAACTTTTGCTCCTGCGAAGCCTATGTTCGGAGCTATCAAAGCACCTCCGAACCAGACCTCCGAAGGTAGTGTTCGAAGCCTGTTCCGCAGAAGACAGAACTGAAACCGAAGGCTAGTTTTTAGCCTGAAATTTTAAAAGCTCCCATTCACCCCCCCTCTGGTCGCCGTTTCTGGTCCAACAAAGATTAATTTCAACCTATGAATAATTCCTCACCTTGTTTTCTCTCTTCGTAGCAAATAGTTTTGGCTCAAGCTGTAACCGTCTCGAACGAGCGCGAAAGCCTTCATCTTTAGGAGAGGATTATTGCTCTCTAGAGGAGTCTTGACGGCTCCGATGTTCGAATCTCCAGCTTAGACGAAATGGTTGCAGCGGAGAGGAGGGCCAGACTTGGTCTGGAGGCTGCAAATAAAAAGCTCGAAGCCGAACAAATCGTGCTTCAGGCCGAGATAGAGAAAATGTGGGCAGAGCATGCCACGTCGGGGGCTGAGCTAGTTAAGCTTCAAGAGGAGAAGGCTAAAGCCACGGAGGAAGCCAGCAACCTGCTTAGCCAGAAGAGTTCTCTGTCTACGGAGGCAGCTAGACTATCTGCTATGGTAGATGAGCTAACTTCGTCAAGGGATGCTTTAATTGAAGATAAAGTGAAGTCGGAGATGGTAGCAATGGAGGTCATGAATAATCTTCTAGGTGTTCCGGAGTACTTCGGTACTCTTTGGACACTACCTTCGAGTGACAACGTCCCCTTGTTGCGATGGCTAAAGATGATCCAAGGAGCAGCGAAAATGATGAAGACAACAGGTATTCGGTATGGAGAACTCTCTGGCCATGTAGCTGCTCTCATTGTACTTCGCTACTACGAAGATCTAGGGCTATCAGTAGCACCAGATTCGGGGGCGGCTCCCATTACCTTCGACGACAATCAACTGTTAAACCCTTACGAAGATGTAGCCGCAGCTTGGCAAGCCTTTCAAGCTTCATGGAGAGCCGAAGGTCGAACAACGATCAAGGCTTGGATTGATGAAGGGCATCGCCAAAAACAAGCTCGGTCTCAAGCTTCGAGCAGCCAGCCTCCGCCGGACCCGCATGTTTAGCTTTGTTTAGGGGTCCGAATATGTAAAAATTATGCTTTCATATATTATGAATGAAAACTTATTTATCATGTTTTTAGGCTTCTCAACCTCGTATGGATGATGTCGAAGTATTAAATGTTACCGAAGAACTCCGCCTGCTATGGGCTACCTTCGATCTTTTAAAACATCACAAATGACCTCGATTTTTGGTTCCTCGAGAAAGCTCTGGTGCAATTGCACCCGAAATATGTAAAGATATATTATCTTATATTAAAGAGTAAGATAAAGAAGTTAACTTGGAAGCTTCGTCTTCTGAACACGTTGAATGGTCCGAAGACGAGGGTATTACTAAAGAACAAGGAAAGAAGCCTGAAGAACTTCGGAGCTGGGAAAGAAGCCCCGAGCGACTTCGAACTTGGGCTAAACTCCAACAAGAACAAAAAGATTTTCGAGCTTCGAAGGGAGGAAGAAGAATTAAATGTAAAGTTATTAGGACTCCCGGCTCTGGAACTAGTCATTCCGGCTTTAGTGGTAACTCTAGAGATCGAAGAGGTCTTCGATTCCTTCTTGGCATAGACACAGATTTTTCGTAATGTAATGTAATCTGTTCGAATAATAAAGATTGATTTTTAAAATTGTCTCCCTACTTCCTAGCCCCTCTTTGGGTGTAAGCAACTTCGAAGTGTAGTCGAAGATGGTTAGGCGCAAAGAAAAAACTTAGGAGTACAATTTTGGAGGTTCGGAGCCCCTCAGTAATTTAAAGATTGATTAAAATCATACAAAATGTCTTTGACTGCCTTGGAGTCATAAAACTGGTAACTTAGTACCTTTTGTTTGAAAGAAGTCACTTCGAACTAATTTCTCGGACACTTTGGCATCCACAATGATTGGTCACTTTGGACTCTTTTCACAGATATTCGAAGCTTATCATCTCAAACTCTATTTTGTTTTGGCCTCCTTCGGCTCTTTTTGCGAATGCTATCAAATCGGTGATTTGGAATTTGCAGTGGTCTCCTTGGACTCTTTTTACGGATGCTTGCAAGCCAGAGCTTGGAATCCACATTATTTGGTCCCCTTCGACTCTTTTTATGGATTCTTTCAAGCCAGTGGCTTGGAATCCATTTTTCAGTGACTTTCCCACCTCGTCGGAAGCTTCGAACCAGTGGTTCGATGTCCGAAAAATTGGTTCAAATTAATGACACTTCCCTCCCAGCCAACTTCGTTCTTCTAGTGCGTCCACTAGAAGTAGGATGTGTTTGAGAGGTAGGCATTATCTGAACCATGAACTTTATTAATTCAGAAGGTGTTTACAAATGGTTACAAGGAGTCCCTATGCGAAATATCGCTTTAAGTGCTCCACATGCCATGTATGCGATAACTCTTCGCCTTCTAAATTAGCTAACTTAAAAGAACCAGGTCTTCCTGAGCGGAGAATTATGTATGGACCTTCCCACTTATTCCCTAACTTCCCTGGTGCTATAATGCTTCACAAAACAAGATGACCCGACTTAAGTTCATTAAGCTTAACCTTCGGGTCAAACCACTTCTTCGTCTGCTGCTGATACTTTGACAAATTGGCGACAACTCGAAGTCTTGTTTCTTCTGTTAAATCAAGCGAAGTTTGCCTTTCTGCTTCTATTTCCTATTCGGTGCTACGAAGGGATCCTCCTTTGAGCTCCGTTGGTGTCATAGCTTCATCTCCGAATAATAGTCTGAAGGGAGTGAAACCTGTGGACCTTGTTTGAGTGGTCCGAATGGACAATAAAATCTTCGGGAGCTCCTTGGTCCACAGTCCTTTTGCCAATCCCACTATTCTTCGATTCAACCCTGACAAGATATTACCATTGGCTCTTTCAACAACTCCGTTAGACTGAGGATGTCGCACTGCAGCGAAGCATAATTGTATGCCAAGATCTTCACAAAACTCCTGAAGGGCTCTGCATCAAATTGTGTCCCATTGTCAACTGTGAGCTGCCGAGGCACTCCGAACCGGCGTATAATATTTTTCCAGAAAAATTTTTGTACACTGTTCGAAGTGATAGCTGTGAGGGGCTCTGCTTCGACCCACATGGAAAAATACTCAATTGCTACCACTGCGAATTTTAAATTTACTTTTGCTACTGGGAATGGGCCAATAAGGTCCATGCCCCATCTGGCCATGGGCGACACTGGGGCAATGACTTGAAGAGTTGTTGGCGGACGATGACTTTTTCTTCTGATCCATTGACAACCCTGGCAAGTGCGGACTAAGCTCTCCGCATCTGCTACTATTGTAGGCCAATAAAGCCCCTGGCGAAGTGTTTTTCCTGCCAGAGCTCGAGGGGCCAGATGACTACCACAAAGTCCTTCATGAATTTCTCGGAGAATTTCCTGACCTTCGGGTTGAGATATACATCGGAGCAGAGGAGAACATACTCCGGCCTTGTACAAAATACCGTTGATTATATGATAATTTCGAATTCTGATCTTCAACCTCGAAAGCTATGGCCCTTTAGGCAAAGTTGCTTCTCCTTGCAGCAATTCCATAATTGAACTCCACCAATCTGTACTTAGAATGCAAAGGACTTCCGCATAAGGGATTTGTGTTACCGAAGGTGAATTGAGCTCTTCATAAAAAGCTTCTTCTGGAATGTCCATAGCTCTGGCTGCAGCTTTCGCCAAGGTATCAACTTGCATATTTTCAGCTCTGGGTATACTTCGAATGGAAGTCCCTTTAAATGTTGTTTCAATCTTACGGATCTCTTCCAAATATTTTGCAAGCTGTGGATGGCGAACTTGAAAACTCTTATCTACGTGCCCTTCTACAATTTGAGAATTTGTTTTAATAACAACTCTTGTAGCCCCCAAAGCACGCGCCTTTCGAAGTCCTAACAAAATTCCTTCATACTCCGCTATATTATTGGTGGACTTAAAGTTGAGCCTTGCGGAGTACATTGCTCTTTGCCCTGAAGGCGAAATTATTACTGCTCCGACACCTGCTCCAGATGCTTGGAAAGCTCCATCGGAGTATATGGTCCAAATTCCTTCACTTGGTTTCTCCGGAGCCCACACTGCAAGGGGAGTCCATTCTGCCACGAAGTCTGCCAACACTTGTGACTTAATTGTTGTCCTTGCCATGAAGGAGATGCCGAAGGGTGCTAATTCAACAGCCCACTTCCCAATTCTTCCTATAGAATCCTTACTTCGGAGCATATCTCCTAAGGGATACGAAGTTGGTACAATCACATTATGTGCTAGGAAATAATGTCTTAACTTCCTCGAGGCCATTATTAGAGCATAGGTGAACTTCTCAAGCTCGGAATATCTTGTTTTTTCTCTGGACAATGCTTCGGATAAAAAGTAGACTAGATTATGTACCAACTTCCCATTGAACTCAACTTCTCTGACAAGGACTGCACTGACAGCGGAGCCAGTAGCCGCATGGTAAAGGAGTAGGGTTTCATCCGCAACAGGCACCGTGAGTGTAGCGAGGTTACTGAGATAATTCTTAATATCATCAAAGCTCTTTTGGCACTCCGATGTCCATGCAAAATCTTCAGACCCTTTCAATGCTTTGAAAATGGGCAAACTTCTCTCTACAGACCTTGCTAGGAACCTGCTAAGTGCTGCAAGGCGGCCAGTTAAATTTTGCACTTGCTTCAAATTTTCTGGAGGAGCCATCCTTTGCAACACAGTTATTTGAGTAGGGCTAGCTTCGATCCCTCTGCTTGAAACTAGATACCCTAACAATTTTCCAGCCTGAGCCCCGAAGATACATTTTTCTGTGTTAAGACGGATTCCACATGCTCGAAGGCTATTGAATGTTTCTGCTAAGTCTAGGCTATGTTGGTGCTTTAAAGCACTCTTTATTACAATGTCATCCATATAGGCTTCTACATTGCGGCCTATTTGATGACCTAGCGCCTTAGCAATTAACCTCGAAAAGGTTGCCCCGACATTTCTCAAGCCAAAGGGCATTCTTACAAAGCTTGTTTTGATTTCATCTTCACGCTTTCGCCAGCTTTGATGATAGCCGGAATACGTGTCAAGGAAGCTTAATAACTCCGAACCAGCGGTGGAGTCGACCAATTGATCAATTCGGGGCATGGGATAGGGGTCGCGGGGGCATGCTTTATTCAAAGATGTAAAGTCAATACACATGCGCCATTTCGCGAAAGATTTCTTCCTGACGAAGACTGGGTTGGCTAGCCACTCTGTATGAGCTACTTCTCTGATAATCCCAGCCTTCAGCAACTTTTCCACTTCATCTTTAGCAAGGATGGCTCTCTCCGCAGATAGCTTCCGGAGACCTTGTCGGACAGGCCGAGCCCTCGGGTTCACAAGTAGACTGTGCTCAATAATATCCTGACTGACTCCGGTAATGTCCTCATCAGACCAGGAAAAGACATCTAAATTTTCTTCAACTACTTTTTCCAACGAAGTAGCGACTTCTGGAGGCAAATCCTTGCCAAACTAAAATAAATAGTCTTTGCCGTCTTTGACAATAACCTTCATTATAATCTCCCCTTCAGGGCTTGGCCTTGGGAAGGACTTCTTCGAAGGTTCACCTGAAGCAGAAATATCCTCCGGGTTGCCTTGCACGCTGTTCACCTGTTTCGGGTCAAGAGGGGGGCCATGACCATATTCCGCTCTTCGCACAGTGGCCTGATCTCTGAAAACAGTGAGGACTCCCGCTTGTGTGGGCATCTTCATACACAGATAAATATGATGCACCACAGCTCCGAACTGATTCAACATGCCCCTCCCGAAGATAACATTGTATGCATACGGGGCATCCACAACATCCAAAATCACCTCTTCTGTCCTGGCCAGTAGCCCCTCTCCAAAAGTGACCTCCAGACCTATTTGGCCAAGGGCATCGAGAGGGGGTCCTGCGAAGCCTTGCAAAGGACGAGCTGCTTGGAGAAGATGCTTTCTGGAGATACAGAGTTGATTGAAAGCTTGGACAAAGATAATGTCTGCTGAACTCCCTCCGTCAATCAGTACTCTTCGGACTTTAGTCCCTGCTATGTCGGCAGTGATGACAAGTGGATCTGCATATGGAAATTTATGCCCGCTGCATCATCTGTGGAAAAAGATATTGGCACATGGGACCATTCAGGAATGGTAGCTGCAGACAAAGAAGTTCCAATATGGCCCACTTCTCGGACATATTCTCTTCTCTACCTCTTCGACATACTACCAAGAGTCCCTCCTCCAAAAATAGGGAGGACTACTATTTTCCTTCGATCTTGACCATCTTCCTGCTTCGGAGGTGGCATAGTATTGACCACCGGAGGTTGTTTTGCAGGGTCGAAGTTATCTATGCGTGCCACAGCCTAGATAGGCTCTGGACACACCTCGGAAGGAACTCGGTCAGTAGTGCCTCGACCTGAAGTTCCTTCAAGGTACTCGCCTCTTAAAGCGAGTATAGACTTGCACGCATCAGTTGCGTGACTTCGATTCTCACCATGGACACAGTAGAAGAAGGCCTGGGCTTTGCCAGCCGGCATCCCTAGCAGCCTCCAGCCGCTGGTCTTGCTTCCTGAAGGTTACGAAGTCTTGGGGGCAAATTTCTACGGAGGTGCAATGTAAAAGACTTCTGAACGAGGATGCTTTTGCCCCCGACACCTGTCATGCTGAACTTCAAAGCTAGGCCCTGCGAAGGTGTTGAAGTCTTCACTTCGAGCTTGACTTCTTGCAGGATTGATGGAGTTATAGGAGTTCTCCGAAGCCACCCTTCTTCTAACATTGCATACTCTTCGAAATAGACATCAACTGAGCAACAGAAGATATCTACTTCTAGTGAAGTTTATCAAGGAGGCCCGCATGGGTAACTCCCTCTCAAGCTGCATCAACTACGGAGGATGTAGTTAACCCTCAAATTTGCGACTTTGTATGGGCGAAGTGCTTGAAAAATTGCCTTAAAGTCTCTCCAGGGGGCTGCTTCACCTGGAAAAGACTTCCTGTTGACATTGAGGGTATGAAGGTACCCTGAAAGTTGCTTATGAACTTCTTCCTTAATTGCTCCCAGGTTCTGATTGACCCTAGCTTCAGGGACCAGAACCAGCCCTTCAAGAGCTAGAGGAAAACATTTGGCCATGGTCTCTCGCACTACTCCACTGGCCTCAATTGCCAATGCATAAGAATGGGAGAACTCCCCAGGGTCTTCGTCTCCAGAATATTTGCAGAGCTTCGAAGTTTTAAACTTAGGATCGAAGCGCACTTTCTGTAGCTCGGGATGCAGCGGAGACTCGCTGTCGAATGAAGCGTTCTCCATGGCTTCGGGATAAGGAAGTTCGTCGTCTTGGGGCACTTCGGGGATGATCGGGGTGGCCTGAGAATGAAGCCTATATGCGGCTTCTTGCTGCCACCTCGCTACTTCAGCTTGGAGACTGGCCATTTGAGCGGCCATATCGCCAAGACCGTCTTCATCTCCTCTAGAAGGACCTTCCGGGTCTTGAGAACTGTACGCATCAGTCCGAAGAGGAATCTGAGGTGGAAGAGGGACTCCGGTTTGCCGAAGTATTGATGGAGTTGGGGGAGGAACTCCGTATGCTTGAGGAAGGGGAATTCCTTCGGAGTCTGGGTGGAGGAATTGCCAAAGATCCTCCGACCTCTACTGTGTTCGAAGATCATACTTCAGAGGTCCGAGGGGACCTCTGAGTAGGACTACCACCTGAACTCCGCTTGGGAGGCATGGTTTGAGAACTTGGTAGAGAACGAAGTTTTTTGGACTAAGTTCCCCATGGACGGCGCCAACTGTTGGCGTAAAAGATTACGCTAACAGTTTTCAGAGTTTAGAAACTAACAAACGAAGTGTTTGTGAAGTGAACTATTTCAAGCCTCTGAATTGGATAATAGCTCGAAGCAGTTCGAAGATGTGTATTGAATAACTCAGTAATCGATCTCATTATAGGGTAAAACGGGGGGTATTTATAGGCCAAACCCTTAAGGAAAAGACCATTTTACCCCTCTGTTATAACCGACATAGTGGAAACTATTCGGTACACTTAACAGGGCTAAAACGGTAAAAGGCTAATCTAATGAGAAAGAACATAAGTCTTCCATCTTAGCTGGCAAGGACGCTCTCTGATGGGTGAATTTTCAAAGATATACTCCGAACTAGAATTCGCCTCTATCCTTCGAACTTGTTCCAGTACTCTTCCGGAGTTAGATGCTGGAAACCTTTGATTAAATCACCTGCCTTTGTCTTGTTTCAGCAGTGACCTCGACGATGAAGTATTTCCCCCAACACATATCCATTCCCAAAGTAAACTAACTGTGGGATGTCACGCAACCCGCCCTTTACCGTGGGCTCGACTTTTCGAAAATATTTATGACTCTGATCAGAGGTGTACTACTGTACCCACAAGGCACGCACTCATCCCAAACACCAAAGTGTAACGAGATGACCCATACCACGGGAACTCGTGCCAAAACCTCAGCATGAAATGCTCCAAGCGATAACAACCCGCTCTAGGTTTCGCCGGTGCGCCGGCCGCATCCCGGCTAACGTCGCACCCCCTTTTGCGCCACATCGGTACAAGCCACCCGCAGCTGCTGCTTGACCCATCTCCAAGTGGTGGCCTCGGTTTGGAACACTCCATACATTAGTTAGGACTTACCCATTAGACTTGTGGTTAGTACGGAAGTGTATTGCAACGGATCCCGCAGACCGGTCCTTATAGTGCCCCGGGTGCTACCGACAAATGCCCTAGCTTGCACCCGGAACCCACCATGCATACACTCTCAACCAAAATTCTATCACCAACAGAATTCCAAAGATAAGGATAACTGAGGATCATATAGTAGAACCAAGTTAATACGACTCATTTTTAATCCTATAACAATCGCATCGATACATTGGACAGTAGCTAATAGTACTAACCATATGGTGACAAGGAGTTTAGGCTAGATAGCATGGCTTGGGCTGCACATCAAGGTTGGGGGATCCTAAATAAATAAATTGTAAGGGTTCCATTTGACTAATGCATATATATCCTATGTGTTTTAGCGATAGTTTAATAAAACATGGGTTCAATATGCTCAAAAGTGTTGTTTGGTGACTTGCCTTGTTCAGCAAAAGGGGAGGGAGGAACTTCGGGAAAATATTTCGGCTCCTCGGCGGCGTCGTAGTCTTCTCAATATAAATAAAATAAATATAACATTCAATTAAACAATCCAAAATCACACAACAAGCATATAAGTTTTGATTGGCTTAATTTAAGGAAAATAAAGTTGTTAAGTTTCTAAAATTCATTTTATGAATATTTTAAAATCAACTATAATGAAACATTGTCCTTTATAAAAGAGATAATAATGTGAACAAGTTTATTTTAAATTTTCTAACTAATTCAAATAAGTGGTTCAGAGTAAACTTAGTGGTTTCATTGTATTAACAAGAAAAGAATAAAAGATAAATTTTGCTGAAATTGAAATGAGTCAATTTGTAATTTACCCTAAAGAGCATTTGAATACTTTATTAAATAAGCATGAAATATTCAAAGTAAACATACTGTTTTTATTGTATTAACATGTAGAGGATAAAATTATAAATTTTCTGGAATTGAAATAATAATTTTTGGAGTTAAAATGCGCCAAATATGAATTTTACAAGTTTAAAACAGTTTCTGGAATTAAATTTAAATCCAAAAACAGCCTCGGGTCCATGGTGAACCGGGCTCATGGTGAACCCACGCACTGTGCGCGTGGTCCGGCCCATCCTAGACCGTTGGATCTAGATCCAACACACGAGGGTGAGGCGGGGGTGTTAAGTTAATGTGGACGGCTGAGATTAAAAGGCTGAACCGGTACGCGATAGACAGCCCAGATTAAACGCGGGTTTTAAATACTAACGAACGCACAAGATTAAAACAAACCCCTTCGCTATGATCCGACGGTCCAGATTAAACCGAACACGTGATATAATCTGAATCGTTCGATCGCGATCGCACGGTCGCGATCGAATCCGACACGGCACAGGTACTCGACCCGTGCCGGTCGTCTTCTCCGGCGACGGCGAGCGGGCCAGGGGCCACGGTGAGCGACGACGAGGGGTCCTAAGGGCTAAAATGAAAAGAGGACACTACAGGGATCACGAGGGTACCGTTGCGGTGGTGAGAGGTCATCAGAGCATGGCCGGCGACGAGCGTAGATGAAGGAGGTGTTCGGGTCCTCGTCGGCGGTGGCGTTCTAGCGGGGTTCATTGGCGATGAAGTGGTGGCCGAGGTCGGGGTGGCCCTTGCAGTCATAGTGGTGCGGTCGTCGAGGACGGAGGGGGACTCCGACAACGGCAAGCGGTGACTAGAGTGCGGGCGGCGGAGGAATGTTAAAAACCGGAGCGAGGGCGTTCTGTTCGTTCTTGCAGCATGTGAGCGTGGGGGTCAAACGCGGACGGCCGGGGGGTTTAAATAGGGTCACAGGCGGGGGCAGAGGGGGCGCAATTGACGGTGGCCGATAGTAAACGCGTTTAAACGCTGGCGAGCTCGGGTTGCATGCAGGTTCATCGAACCAGGACGCGATCAGGCTGATTTTAATTGGGAAAACATTCGCCGGAGCGCGGGGTTTGAATTCCGGGCTCAATTTGGGGAGAGGGGTCAGGAGCAATGGATCTGAGGCGCATTAAGGCGTTGGCCGGCGAGGGGGGATTTGGGGGCGGATCTCACGTAGATGAAGGATCTGACAGACGGGGGCCACATGCCAGTGGGCGTAAGCGAATGGGGTGGCGACTGACGGGTGGGGTCGGGTGGTCGGGCGCGAGGGGTTCGGTTGGCACCGACAGGTGGGGTCTGGTTGTCGGGCGTGCACGCGAAGAGAGAGGGGTCACAGACGGGTGGGGTCCATTGGTCAGTCGGGGTACGGGGAGGAGTGGGCTGAGCCAGCCGGGAGAGAGAGAAGAGGGGGAAGGGGCCCGTTACTGTTTCAATTCTTTTCCGAATAAAAATAATTACAGAAATTGCTTTAAAATATTTGGGCTACTTCCAAGGGTGATAAAAATTTGTAAAAATTCTCAAAAATATTTTTTGGTCTTGGGAACTCAAACAAAATTTTCTAGCCTCTCCTTTGGTCATTTCAACTAGGTTCTTGTTCAAACAGGCTAAGAAGGGCATTAAAGGTATTTCCAAATTAAATAATCCCAGAAAAATATATTAAATTATATTTTTATTTCTTTGAAAATTTGAGGTGTTACAAGCAGGCTGAAAGTGTGATATGTGAATATGTATGATATGAACACACACAAAAAGACTTAAGAAAAAAAGTAAAGAAGAAATAAAACTGACTCAAAATATCCTAAAAAGGATACACAACACCCAAATCCCCTCGTAAACGCTCAAAAGTAGACTTATCTAGGGGTTTGGTGAAAATGTCAGCCAACTGATGATGGTTATCAACATGAACAAGGTCTATGACACCTTTCTCATATTGATCCCTCAGAAAGTGAATGCACACATCAATGTGTTTGGTTTTTGAATGGTGACAAGGGTTTTTCCCTATACTAATTGCACTGGTGCTGTCGCAAAACAGAGGAACTCTGGTCGGAAAGAACAACCCAAAGTCTCGCAATGTGGAAATCATCCAAACCAACTGTGAGCAGCATCTACATACTCAACCTTAGTGGTCGGAAGTGCAACTCCAGACTGCTTTCGAGAAGACCAAGAAACAAGAGACGAACCAAGAAACTGCAAGTACCGGAAGTCGACTTGCGATCCAACTGGCACCCACCAAAGTCAGCGTCCGAAAAGCCAGATAAATCAAGAGATGATGATGCTGAGTAATAAAGACCAAGATCGGACGCATAGGTGAGATACCTGAAAATGCGCTTGATAGCCTACCGATGAGACGCGCGTGGTGAAGACTGGAAGCGCGCGCACAGTCCCACGACGAACTGTATGTCTAGCCTCGTCGTCGTCAAGAACAGCAGCGAACCGATCATCCCTCGAAACTCTCTCTCATTGACCTTGACGCCACTCTCGTCCTTGTCCAGGCCCACAAATGTACCCATTGGGGTCATCTGAGGCTTCGGCTCTCCACCAAAGTCGAACTTCTTCAACATGTCCCGTGTATACTTACTCTAGTGGATGAAGGTGCCGTCCTTGGTCTGCTTGATCTGGAGCCCTAGGAAATACTTGAACTCACCCATGAGGCTCATCTCAAACTCGTTGTGCATGTGCTCAAAAAACTTGGACACAAGAGCATCAGTAGTACCACCAAAAATGATATCGTCCACATATATCTGAGCAACCAAGAAATTTGAGGCATCTTTGAGCAAGAAAAGAGTTTTATCGATAGAACCCATCACAAAGCCCTTCCCAAACAAAAACTGCTTCAACTGGTCATATCAAGCTCTGGGGCTTGCTTCAGACCATATAAAGCATTTTGCATCTTAAAAACATGTCGAGGAAACTCATGGTTCTCAAAACCGGGGGTTTTCCTAACATAAACCTCCTCCTTTATGTACCCGTTCAGAAAAGCACTATTGACATCCATTTGAAAAAGCTTAAAACCGTTCGAAGCGGCAAAATCAAGGAGAATGCGAATGGACTCAAGAAGGACAACAGGGCAAAAGTCTCCTCAAAGTCAATACCCTCCTTCTGGCAAAAACCCTGGGCAACTAGTCAAGCTTTGTTGCGCACCACAACCCCATCTTCACCTTGCTTGTTCTTGAACACCCACTTGGTGCCTATGGGGTTGCATCTGTGTGGCAGCTCAACTAGTGTCCAAACCCGATTGCGGACAAAATTCTCAAGCTCTTCTTGCATAACATTAATCCAATTTGAATCAGAAAGAGCATGAGAAACGTCTCTGGGCTCAAAAGATGCAACAAACGCAGATTCAACAAACAAAGCAAGAGAGTCAATAGAAGAGCATAAAGTCCTCTCAGACAAATCACCGATGATGAGCTTTGAGGAGTGATCACGCTGAACTGCTCGGGATCCCTAGTGATCTAAAGTCACCTCACCGGAGTCAGCAGCTAGCACCTCTAGACTCGACTGAGGGGGCTCGATCGAAGTGGAAGAAGTGATCAGAGGTCCGCCCTCGTCCTCAGTCGAAGTCTCAGAAGGTGTGGAGTCTGCAGGCTGTGCAGAAGGCCCACTCTCATTAGTACCTGGAGCGTTATAATCTCCCTCGAAGATGGACTCTCCGAGCTCACCATCTCCAGACAGCTCAAAAGAAGGAGTCAAATAAGGCAAGGTCTCATCAAATGTAACCTCGCAAGTCTCGACAAGCTGCTGGTAGTCGAGGTTCCAAACACGGAAGCCTCTAGAATGCAAAGCGTAGCCAAGAAAAACTCCTTCCCAGCAACGAGACTCAAACTTTTCCAAAAGCCCTCCCTTCTTGAGCACAAAGCACTTGCAGCCAAACGCTCGCAAGTGGCTCACCTTGGGTTGTCCGCCAAACCGCAACTCATACGATGTCTTACCTAGGTAAGCTCTAAGAAAAATGCGGTTGCACCGGGTACCCGGATTGGGCCGGCCCGATTCCGCAGCTCCCTCAGCCCGGCAATCGCTCGCCGCACGTGTATCCGAGTCAATCCCGGTCAACAGCCTAGTGGATCCTCTGCTTCTCCTAGCCCATGTACCCGGATTGGTCCAGCCCGACTTCGCGGCCCCTCTTCCCGACAGTCGCTCGCTGCCCGTGTACCTGAGTCACACGCGGCCCAGACGCAGTAGGTCTTCTCTCTCTTTTTTAGTCCTATTTGACTACCGTTGACAATGACTCATCACATCTGGAGCCATGAGGCCCACGCTCTTCAAAAGTAATCTAATTGTGGGATGCCACGCAACCCGCCCTTGACCATGGGCTCGGCTTTTCGAAAAGATTTATGATTCTGATCAGAGATGTACTACTGTACCCACAAGGCACACACTCATCCCAAACACCAAAGTGTAACGAGATGACCCATACCACGGGAACTCGTGCCAAAACCTCGTCATGAAATGCTCCAAGCGATAACAACCCGCTCTAGGTTTCACCGGCGCACCGGGCCGCATCCCGGCTAACGTCGCACCCCCTTTTGCGCCACGTCGGTACAAGCCACCCGCAGGTGCTGCTTGACCCATCTCCAAGTGGTGGCCTCGGTTTGGAACACTCCATACCTTAGTTAGGACTTACACATTAGACTTGTGGTTAGTATGGAAGTGTATTGCAACGGATCCCTCAGACCGGTCCTTATAGTGCCCCGGGTGCTACCGACCAATGCCCTAGCTTGCACCCGGAACCAACCATGCATTCACTCACAACCACGACTCATCACCGATAGAATTCCAAGGATAAGAATAACGGGGATCATATAGTAGAACCATGTTGCTACGACTCATTTTTATCCTATAGCAATCGTGTCAATACATTGGACACTAGCTAATAGTAGTAATCATATGGTGACAAGGAGGTTAGGCGAGATAGCATGGCTTGGGTTGCACATCAAGGTAGGGGTCCTAAATAAATATATTGTAAGGGTTTCATTTGACTAATGCATGTATATCCTATGTGTTTTAGCGATAGTTTAATAAATCATGGGTTCAATATGCTCAAAAGTGTTGTTTGGTGACTGTCCTTGTTTAGCGAAAGGGGAGGGAGGAACTTCCGGGTAATATTCCGACTCCACGGCGGCGTCGTAGTCTTCCCAATATAAATAAAGTAAAATAAAATAAATACAACATTCAATTAAACAATATAAAACAACACAACAAGCACATAGGTTTAAATTGGTTTAATTTAAAGGAAATCAAGTTGTTAAGTTTCTGAAATTTATTTTATAAATAATTTAAAAGAAATTATAATGAAATGTTGTCCTTTGTGAAAAGGGGTTTTAAATGTGAGTAGTCTCATTTTATGTTTTTCTAATTAATTTAAAATGAAAGGTTCTGTTGGGGGAGATAATCCCGATGATAGCAGGGGAGCATGAAGGTTTGAACGATTCCGATGGAAGACCACAACCAGGAGACCCGAAGCCCAGCGCCGGAGGTACTTAAACCTCCGAGCGAAGGAGCCGGAGGCCTTCGGAGGCTCTGAGGCGCGCCGGAGGGGGGGGGGTCTCCGGAGGAAGAGCGATCAGCCGGGTGCCGGAGGCCACCCTTCGGCCCGAGTGAGGCTACGGAAGGAGGCCAGACATTAAGAAGACCAGTCAATACCGCAGGGGGACAAGATCGTGATCGCTTGCGCCGTGTCAGGCGGACTTTGCAGCGCCCGACACGGCCGACACGCCGCCAGATCACACCTTCTTGTCTATACTATGTAACACTTATCTGTACTATGAAGTGTCTGTTTTGTCTGTACCACTGACCGATGTCAGACCGAGTGGTAGTTGGGGATTGCAGGGGCCCGACCCTTTAGAGAGGGCCACCCTATAAATACCCCCCAACTGTAGTTGTAATACACACGATCCGAGAATACAGAGCACACGACATCTCATTACTTCCACCTACTAAGAAAACTTGCTGGTTCGATCCGTCATCCCAACAGTTGGCGCCGACCGTGGGGATCCTAGTGCGAGAAGCTAGCGTCCTCTACCTCCAGTCACCAAAGCATGTCGGGTCGGAAGGGCGCAAGCACGGTTCCTCTGCGACGGTCAGCCCGCACCGCCGGAGTCGAGCCCACCCCGGTCGCCGTTCTCGACTAGCCAGTCGTTGCACCCATAGGGGCGCCTGCCGTAGAACCAACCCAAGCCCCGGAGGGGACGCCGGAGGTTCGGGGCCCTGCAAGCATGCCGGAGACAGCTTCCGTCAATCTCACGGGGCCTCCGGAGGGGCTGGAGACACACCTTCCGAGCGGGCCCCCGGTGGTGGCCCTCCGAACCGACTACGTCCGTTCGCAAGACCCTAAAACCGCCTCAGGAGGGAGCGGGAGTCAGGCCGATGCTCTAGCCGCCGAGAACGCCCGGCTAAAGGTGGAACTAGCCCAGTGGTGCTAGGAGGCGCCACTCCATCCTCCTGAACCCTCCCGTGCCACGAGGGTCGTGGTTGTAGCCCTGAGCGACGATGAAGATCAAGTGGAGGAGGAGAACGCGTCGTACGACGAGGAGTCTCCCCTGCACCCGGATCTTCGGAAGGTGCGCTTCGGCTCGAAGTTTCGCGTCGCCAAGCTTCCCAAGTACTCCGGGGTCTCCGACCCCGGAGAGTTTTCCCGCTCGTACGCTCTAGCAATAGAAGCGTCCGGGGGGAGCCGCGACACCATGGCTAAGTGTTTCCCTCTGGCGCTTGAGAGGATTGCCCTCCGGTGGTTCTGGTCGCTCCGGCATGGGACCATCCGTTCGTGGGACCAGCTAAGGAAGAAGTTCGTCAACAACTTTCAGGGAACCTTTGTGGCCCCTATGTCCACCGGTAGTCTCTTCCAAGTGAAGCAGCAACCCGGAGAAACCTTGCGGCAGTACTCCCAATGCTTCACGCACACCAAAGCCCAGATCAAGGGGCTTTCGGCTTCCTCGGTTATCGACGCCGCCCAGGAAGGTGTCACCCACCCGGGCATCCTCGACAAGCTCCATCGAAAGCCTATCTCCTCGGTGGCACAACTCATGACGTACTTTGAGGAGTATGCCCGGTCCGAGGAAGGCCAGATACGCCGACCAGCGATGATAGTCCCTGTCCGAGCCACGAGCACCAAGGCATACGAAGCTTCACCGGACCTCGACCGAGGAGCCCGCCCTGCTCCTGACTTCCGCCGCCAAGACTCCGACCGGCAAGACTCCATTCACCGAGACTCCTGGTGAGGTCAGAAGCACCTTCGGGGGGAGGTCCTCAGCATCGCACCCCGAGTCCCCGCTAAGCACCAGCACACGCCCGGTGGGAGTCTCTTCGCCGGGGCCAAGCCTCATCACGGGTGCCCTCCAGAGGGGCCACGTTTTACTGTAGCGTCCACGGCGAGAACCGGAGCCACGACACCGATTCCTGCCGAACCATCCTTGCCATCCGCAACGACTACCTCGAGCGAAATGCCGGCCACGGTTCCACCGACAAGGGGAACCACGTGCCTCGACCAGAAGCGGTCCAGGTGGTCGGGCGCCGCGACGAGCCAGAGGTCCTGTGCCTAGCCCCGGAGTTCGGCCGAGCCCAGGCTCCCAAACTCGAAGACGCACCGGATCGGGGGAAACAGGTGTCCTCCCCATATCTGGAGGAGGGGCCATGGGAGCCCTATACAAGTGCTAGCGGCGAGATTACGTTTGGGAGGTCGGGCATATCGGCACATCCAGCCCCGCTGCGCTCCCCGAATGGTCCCACGTTCCCATCTCCTTCACCGCCGAAGATGCCACCGGAGTCAAATTCCCGCATGCTGACCCCCTCGTCATCTCCGCAGATATCGCCGGAGTCGAGGTGCGTCGCATCCTGGTCGATGGGGGAAGCTCTGCTGACATCATCTTTGTGCAGGCCTTCGACCAGCTGTGTCTCTCCCGAAAGCACTTGCTACCAGCTTTCCGCCCACTCCAAAGCTTCGCAGGCCCCCCGCTCGATGCCCTGGGCCAAGTCACGCTGGAGGTGACCTTCAGAGATCCCCCCTCTAGCGCTGCGAGGAGATCCTCTTCGATGTGGTCGATGCTCCGTACACCTACAACGCCATCTTTGGGAGAGGAATGCTCAACCGCTTTGGAGCCATCGCCCACCACAACTATTTGTGCCTCAAAATGCCAACCCCGGGAGGGGTGCTGTCGGTCCTAGGCGACCAGGCCGCAGCTCGTCGGGTCGAGTACGGCCACTCAGCACCGCTAGAGCCGCGCCAGATTCATAGCGTCCATGAAGACGTGGACGGAGCCAACCTTTCCAGCGCCGGAGACTCTGGGCCGAAGGGGCATCCGGTCAAGCCTCTCCCGAAGGGGGAGATCATCACGAAGATTTTTATCCAAGATGGGAAGGAGCGCCCAATCTAGTTCGGAGGGGCCTGGAACCGAAGGTGTCGAAGCAGCTCGAGGAAGTCATCCGCAACAACCTCGACATCTTCGCTTGGTCCGACGAAGATATCCCGGGCGTTGACCGCTCGATTATTGAGCATTTGCTGGCGGTCGACCCGAAAGCTCGACCGGTGCGCCAGGGGCTCCGGAAACTCTCCGTTGAGCGGGTCGAGCTTGCCAAGGCCGAGACTGAAAAGCTGCTTCGAGCGGGGGTCATTCGGGAAGTGAGTCACACTGAGTGGTTGTCTAACCCGGTGTTTGTCCAGAAGAATACATCTGAAAAGTGGCGTATGTGTATTGACTTCACCACTCTGAATAAAGCTTGCCCCCGTGACCCCTACCCCATGCCTCGCATCGATCAACTAGTCGATTCCACCACCGGTGCAGAGCTCCTTAGCTTCCTCGACGCTTATTCAGGATACCACCAGATCTGGTTAAAGCCTGAGGATCAAGTCAAGACAAGCTTCGTTACCCCCGCGGGAGTATTCTGTTATGTCCGAATGCCTTTCGGCCTCCGCAACGCCGGGGCCACCTTTTCGAGACTGATATCCAAAGCTTTGGGCCATCAGATAGGCCCCAACATCGAAGCATATATGGATGATATTGTCATCAAGAGTACTGTCAAGGATCGCCATAGTGCGGACATAGCTGAGACCTTTGATAGCCTTCGGCGGTGTGGGATCCGCCTCAATCCGGAGAAGTGTGTCTTCGGAGCGCGCGCTGGGAAGCTGCTCGGGTATCTGGTTTCTTGCCGAGGCATTGAAGCCAGCCCAACACAGGTAAACGCATTGCAGAACATGTCCCCCCCTCAGAATTTGAAGCAAGCACAGAAGCTAGCCGGGCGCTTAGCCGCCCTCGGCCGGTTCCTGGCAAGATCAGCTGAGAAAAGCTTGCCCATCTTCAAGGCGCTTCGGGGCTCTAAAAATTTCGAGTGGACCTCCGAGTGTTAGAGTTGCTTCAATCAAATAAAGGAGTACCTCTCCGGCCTCGTAGCCCTCACCACGCCTCGAGCCGATAGCCCTCTTCTGGTCTACCTCGCTGCCTCCGGCAGCGTGGCGAGCACGGCCTTGATCCAGGAAGAAGAACTCGGCGGGAAGTTGGTGCAGCGCCCCATCTACTTTGTGTCTGAAGCCCTCTCCAGAGCCAGAATACGGTACTCTGAGCTCGAGAAGGTGGCATACGCTCTTGTCATGGCGTCCCGAAAGCTTCGGCATTACTTCCTGGCTCACGATGTCATTATTCCAACTGCATACCCACTCGGTGACATGTTCCGAAACAAGGATGCCACCGGCCGCATCGGGAAGTGGGCGGTGGAGTTGGCCCCATTCGGGATCTCCTTCGTTGCCCGAACTGCCATCAAGTCTTAGATCCTCACCGACTTCGTTGCCGAATGGACATCCACGGTCGATCATGCCAGTACCGAAGCAGGCGAGGAAGTTTGGACCGTCTATTCGGATGGTGCCTACCAGGCTTTGGGGGATGGGGCCGGAGTAGTCATTGTCTCCCCCTCCGGCCAGCAGGCCTCGTACTCCGCTCGGCTGAATTTCAAGGCTACCAACAACATCGCCGAGTACGAAGGAGTCCTACTGGGTCTCCGCAAGGCGCATGCACTCGGAGCCGCCGGCGTCGTAGTCAAGACCGACTCTCAAGTCGTCGTCGGGCATATCGACAAGAGTTTTCAGGCTCGGCACCCAGACCTCGCCTCCTACCTCGAAGCCATTCGGAGGTTTGAAGCATCCTTCAAGGGGATATCTGTTCAAAGCATCCCAAGAAGTGAAAACTGCCAAGCCGACGCCCTTGCTAAAGCCAGAGCCGGCGGCCAAGCCATGCCGTCGGGCGCCTTCTTCGAAGAAATTACCCGACCTTCGGCGCTCCTCCGCGACGAGGCATCAACCTCGGGGCCAGTCGAACCCCTGACATAGCTTCAGCCCACCCCAGTTCTCTGCACGGTCAGCAACGATTGGCGGGAGCCCATCTTGCGAACACTCGGTGGCACCACGGATGACCGGCCTGGCCCGGCTAAAAGCATGTCTCCAACTCCGTGCCCGGTCTTTCCAAGTCATTGATGGCATCCTCTACAAATCGGGGGTATGTTCCCCGCTGCTCCGATGCATCACTCACTCAGACGGTATAGCCATGCTATGAGAAATCCATGAGGGGTTGTGCGACAGCCATTTAGCACCTCGGGCCCTCACCAGGAAGGCCCTCCGGCAAGGCGTATACTGGCCCACAATTGTCGCCGATGCTGAAGACCTAGTGCGTACCTGCCAAGGGTGCCAATGGATGGGGCGCCGGAGTGACAGGCCTCCGGTCAGCTTGCAACTCATCCCACCTGTGTGGCCTTTGGCCCGCTGGGGCATGGACATCATTGGGCCGTTCCCTAGGGCAAGAGGCAATCTACGCTTTGCGGTCGTCGCCGTTGAATATTTCTCCAAATGGGTCGAGGCCGAGCCGCTGACTTCCATCACCTCCCGAAGTGTCCAGAAATTCTTCTGGTAGAATATCGTCTGCCGCTTCAGCGTGCCCAAGCAGCTCACGCTGGACAATGGCACACAGTTCGACGCAGGAGCTTTCATAGCATTATGCGAAGAATTGGGAGTCCAACTCTGCTTCGCAGCGGTTCGGCACCCGCAGTCAAATGGGGCAGTTGAGCGGGCTAACGGCCATATACTCTCTGGCCTTAACAAGCGCATCGTTGGCTTAGCCAAGGGATTGTGGCCTGACGAGCTCCCGAAGATCTTGTGGTTTATTCGGACCACAACCTCCCGTGCCACCGGGTTTACCCCATTTTGGCTCCTCTTCGGAGACGAAGCTATGACCCCGACGAAGATCCGGGCCGGCTCGATGCGAGTCACGTCGCCCGAGAGTGATCAAGAACACGCCATCTCCCTCGATCTCATGGAGGAGACGCGGCTCCGAGCCATCGCTAACCCTCACAATACCAACAAGAAACGAAGAAGTGGTATGACCCCAAGGTCAAGCGCAGCGAGTTCCAGCCTGGCCACCTCGTCTTGCGCGCAGTGGCCGCCCCAACGAAACTCGGCAACAAATGGGAAGGTCCGTACATCGTGACAAGCTCCGGGCGGCCTGGTTCCTACCGCCTGGCCACCTTAGAAGGCGAAGACCTGAAGCACACATGGCACGCCGAACACCTGAAGCGCTATTTTGCATAATTCTATAAGTATCTACCGGTGATGGCCGATGATGCCCGCCGTTGTACACAATTTGCCATCTTATAATACTATCAGGCAGGTGTTCTGGTCAACATACGCTCCTTGGTATCTTGTCGTCGTTCTTTTTACCAGGCAATCGGGTTCCGAGCTCCGGCTCAACGCACCCAATAATCGGGTTCCGAGCTCCGGCTCGAAGCACCCTCGATTCGGGTTCCAAGCCCCGGCTCGACGCACCCTATAATCGGGTTCTGAGCTTCGGCTCGAAGCACCTATAACCGGGTTCCGAGCTCCAGCTCGACGCACCCTACGATCGGGTTCTGAGCTCCGGCTCGAAGCACCCTCGATTCGGGTTCCGAGCCCTGGCTCGACGCACCCTATAACCGGGTTCCGAGCTCCGGCTCGACGCACCCTATAATCGGGTTCCGAGCTCCGGCTCGAAGCACCCTCGATTCGGGTTCTGAGCCCTGGCTCGACGCACCCTATAATCGGGTTCCGAGCTCCGGCTTGACGCACCCTATAATCGGGTTCCGAGCTCCGGCTCGAAGCACCCAATAATCGGGTTCCGAGCTCCAGCTCGATGCACCCTATAATCGGGTTCCGAGCTCTGGCTCGAAGCACCCTCGACTCGGGTTCCGAGCTCCGGCTCGACGCACCCTATAATTGGGTTCCGAGCTCCAGCTCGACGCGCCCTATGATTGGGTTTCGAACTCTGGCTCGACATACCTTACGGTCGGGTTCTGAGCCCTGGCTCGACGCACCGTCGACGCGGGCCCCGAGCCCCCTGTTCGATACAACTTAGTGCCTCTGCCTTCCTCACTGATGTTCGCGCCCAGTCGACAAGTCGCCTACCCGCGACGGAGGGGGGGAGGAGCAAGGAGGAAAGCTTCGATTATGTACATCGTCAATACAACATGCGGCATACAACGTTTGTCACAAATCAAAAGCAAGAGAGAGGTCAAGAGAAGTTTTCATCTAAACCAAGCAGTGACCGGAAGCCTCTTCGGTCCGAACAGTCATCCGGACCGGAGCCCGCTCTACTCCGAGGCTCCGGCGCTGCGTGCGTAGACTTCTCTTTCCTCTTCTGCCTTTTCTCCTCCTTCCTCTAGGCGCCAAGAGTCCTCTGGTCTTCCTACAATTGAGCCCAGCTACGCAAACCTTCGCCACCAGGCGATGCTCCGCTCGGACCAGCTTCCGTGTCGGACCAATCCACCGGTTCGGGAGATGAGGACGGAGCTCGGGGCTCTTTCTCTTCTTCCTTTACAAGGCTCAGAACCTCTTGAAGGACTTCGGGGTTCGCATGCCCATCGCTACCTCGGGGAAGGACGAAGCGGGCGGGCCGATTTGCTCTCAAGGCTTCGAGAATAGCCCATCGGTGCCAGAGAGCATCGTCAAGTTCGAGCACCTCAATATCGCAATCGCAGCCATAGACACCCTGAATAATCCCCGGGAAGCAAGTAATTTTTATTAATTGCATTGATAAGTTTCTAAAGCTATTACAAGATGTGCAGTGCAGAGATCCTAAGGAAACTACACCTTCGGGTCTGGTTGCCGTGCCGTTGCCGAAGGCTTTGAAGGGGCCAGAGGTTCACTGGAGCGAAGGGCCTCTTCCATCCAAGCCTTGATCACCTCGGGGCCCTCGGTCTACCAGGTCACCCTGAGCGCCCTCCAAGACTGAGCCACCGCCGGACTCGGCGACCAGAGGTGGCTCCCCCCAAAGGCGATGGGATGCGAGCTTGAAGGCGAAGGAAGGGGGAGGCTGGACAGCTCGAGATGCCGGAGGATCCCGAAGGCGGCTACCCGGGCTGATACTTCACCATATTTTGATATGGTGAGGCTTATCTGGCGGACGGTAGACTGGATGAACTTTAGCCGACGGAGAAGGGGCTCCCGGGCAACATTGAAGGCTACACATCCGGTGCCATAACGCGCCAGCACCATCCGGAGAGACGTCACGGTGTCCGCCGCCGTCTTTTCCCCCTGGGCAAGTGCTTCGGTCTCCTCCTCCTTCCGAGCCAGGAGGTCCGCCTCGGTCCGCTCCAGCTGGAGCACTCGGGCTTCAAGAGCTTCGGCGTTGGCTGCCGCTTCTCGGAGCTTGTCCATCTCCGCGACTCGGGCCCGGAGCACGAGGACCTCTCCTTCGAGTCGCTCCGCGTCCTCGGCTCGGGACAGGAGCCCTTCCGCCTCGGCAGCCCGAACCCGAAGGGCGTCAACCTCCACCTCGAGCTCGTCCGCTCGGGCAGCCCAAGCCCGGAGCCCCTCCAGCTCAACGACTTGAGCCTTGAGGGAATCGACCTCTGCCACCCGGGCCTCGAGCGCTTCGGCTCTAGCGGCCCAGAGGCGAAGGCTTTCAATCTCCAGCCGCCTGCTCGCAGACCAGCCTCTCGGCGGCGTCCGCTCGACCGGAGAGCCCCGAAGCATCATTCTCACGGTGGTGGCGCTCGAAGAGCAGGGAGAGCAGCGATCCCTGCGCCAGCACGACTACCTGCACAAGAAGTGGCGAATCAAGAAGAGGGCCAGGGGCTCAACAAAGGGTACTCCGAAGGGATACCTATCTGGCGGCGGTCTCGATGGTTCGGCTGAGCACGAGACTGTCCGATAGAACGAGCTCTTCTATCACCGGAGCCTCCCGCAAGCGAAGGTAGTAGTCATGGACCGGGGCCACCCTCGACGCGAAGTCCTCGCCAGCCGCCAAGTAGGGGCGCAAGAGGGGCACGCTAGAGCGCGCCCCCCGTGGGCTGGAAGGCAGACGAGGCCGGATCCCAGTCCTTTGTCCGGCTATCGGGGAAGCTTATCCAGAGGCTTCCTCTGGCTCCTCCCCGCCACGAGGCTCCGAAGCCCCCGCCACATTGGCAGGGACTCCGGACCCTGCGTTGGCAGCATCCTCGGAAGGAATCGGGGCTTGGTCAGGAGCCCGAACGGACGTACCTGCTCGGAGGAAACAGAGGTTAAGAATGAAAGGGCCCGGTGCTTCGAAGTAAAGGCCGGACAGGTTCACGTACCTTCGTCCACAGCCTCGGCGAAGACCTCCGAAGGCCGAAAGAACAGGCCGTCTATTGAGTTTACCGGAGAGCCCGTCGCCGCCACGGCCAGTTCGGCCTCGACGTCAGCACTTCCTTCGACAGCACCGAGGGGGTCAGCCAACCCCCGTCGGTCCAGGCTGTCGGTCTCCCGGCTCCCCCGGGAGCTGGCAGTGACCCCTTCCGAGGCTGGATAGCGTGGAGGAGTGGTCTTGGGAGAAGGCGTCACTGCAGTAGCCGACGCCTCCAGCCCAGTCCTCTGAGCAGGCTCCGAAGGGTTCGAATGGGCAGGAGCACCCCCGGCTTCTTCGGTGCTCGGTCGGTCTGGTTGGACCAGGTCCGGGAGCACCGGAGGGTCCTCTGGTTCCGACCCGGCCCCCTCGCTGGAATACCCCCATTCAGAGTGGGAAGCGGAGGAGTGGGCCGGGGAGAGCCTCCTCGGGCCCTTCACCATCTTCTTCTTCTTCGAAGGGCGCCGAGGAGAAAGTCCGCCATCAGGGTCGACCACTTTCCTCTTCGAAGCGGCGTGGAGGACCTCCCCTTCTGGTAGAAGTGGGGGCGAGAGCTCGAGTGCGTCCCACACTCGGTTGAATCTCCCCCAGGACCCTACCAGCTCCACCCGCCGTGCGTACTCGGCAGGAGTGGGAGACCCGATGATCTTCTCCGCCATGCGGGTAACCTCCTCAGGCGTCTTGGCGACGAGCGACCCTGCGATTCGGAGGTTAGAGTCATGCACCTCAGTCGGGCCAGAAGCGGTCGCCGCCGTGGCCGCCGCCACTACCATTTGACGCCGCAGGAATCGGGGATCTACCGCCGCAGCAGGAGCACTCTCTTTCGCCATGACAAGAAGAAACAAGGAAAAGGCTGGGGCACGAGAGCAAGTGTTCGCCGTCGAGTGAAGTTGAGGGTTTGGAGCGAGCAGGAAAGGGAATGGCTGGCCTAGCCATGTCTATTTAAGCACGAGGGCGGTCGTCGGTCCGCCTTCCGCCGTCCAAACGTGTGCGCGCAACGGTTGCGTGACGCCCGCATTTAAGACTACCGGCGCTTGACATGCCCCAGTCTCCGACGGTCCACCTTCTTTGCGTCGCCCACGCGCTCGCCGCATTTACTGCGTCCAGTAATGCCCCAGCTCATCTCCTCGGGTAACGGAACCCGACGGTCTAAGTCACGCCGGTGTCCGGCGAATGGTCAGGCCTGTTCCTCCGACGGAGCGGAGAGCGAACAGCCGGTCGGGGGCGCTCTGAAGGCAGCCCTCGGTCTCGGGACCCTAGGGCTCCTCGAGGCTCCCAAGCATCTCCGGAACAGCCGGTCTAGGCCGCCCCGCAGCAAGATGCAGCATCTTTGTGTAAGTTGATTTCTTATAAATGTTATCGAAATTATCATGTGCGCTTCCACCCTCTCTTACGCAGGACTCTCGAAGAGGAAAGAAGCGAGGGGCTACTGTTGGGGGAGATAATCCTGATGATAGCAGGGGAGCATGAAGGTTCGTACCATTCCGAAGGAAGACCACAACCAGGAGACCCGAAGCCCAGCGCCGGAGGTACCTAAACCTCCGAGCGAAGGAGCCGGTGGCCTCCGGAGGCTCTGAGGCGCGCCAAAGGGGGGGTCTCCAGAGGAAGAGCGATCAGCCGGGTGCCGGAGGCCACCCTTCGGCCCGAGTGAGGCTCCGGAAGGAGGCCGGACGTTAAGAAGACCAGTCAATACCGCAGGGGGACAAGATCGTGATTGCCTGCGCCGTGTCTGGTGGACTTTGCAGCGCCCGACACGGCCGACACGCCGCCAGATCACACCTTCTTGTCTGTACTATGTAACGCTTGTCTGTACTATGAAGTGTCTGTTTTGTCTGTACCACTGACCGATGTCAGACCGAGTGGCAGTTGGGGGTTGCAGGGGCCCGACCCTTCAGAGATGGCCACCCTATAAATACCCCCCAACTGTAGTTGTAATATACATGATCCGAGAATACAGAGCACACGGCATCTCATTACTTCCACCTACTAAGAAAACATGCTGGTTCGATCCGTCGTCCCAACAGGTTCAGAGAAAACTTAGTGGTTTCATTATTCTAACAGGGAATGAATAAATATAAATTTTGCTGTAATTTAAATAATCAAATTTGCATTTTACCCTAAGGGTATTTGAATACTTTATTAAATAAGAATGAAATATTCAAAGTAAATATATTGTTTTTCTTGCATTAACATGTAGAGGATAATATTACAAATTTTCTGAAATTGAAATGGTAATTTTTCAAGTTAAAATGCGCCAGATATGAATTTTGGAAGTTTAAAAGCATTTCTGGAATTTAAATTAAACTCAAAATAGCCTCGGGTCCATGGTGAGCCAGGCCCACGGTGAACCCGCGCACTGTGCGCGTGCGCCGGATCGATCTGGACCGTTGGATCTAGATCCAACGTGCGAGGGCGAGGCAGGGGAGTTAAAATAACGCGGACGACTGAGATTAAAACATCGAACCGATACGCGATGAATGGCTCAGATGAAACATGGGTTTTTAAAACTAACGGACGTGCGAGATTAAAACATATCGCTTCGATCAGATCTGACAGTGTGGATTAAATCGTGCACGTGGTGATGTCGGCACCGTTCGATCGCGATCGCATGGTCGGGATTGAATCCGACACAGCACGGGTACTCGACCCGTGCCGGTCGTCTTCTCCAACGACGGCGAGCGGGCCAGAGGCCACGGTGAGCGACGACGGTCGTAGCTAAGGCCTAAAACGGAAAGAGGACACTACGGGGATCACGAGGGTACCGTTGGCGACGCGAACGGTCGACAGAGCTTGGCCGACGACAAGTGGAGGCGGCTGTTGGCGTAAAAGATTACGCTAACAGGTTTCTGTGGAAAAGAAACTAACAAACAAAGTGTTTGTGAAGCGAATTTTTTTAAGCCTCCGAAAGGATAATAACTTAGAATAGTTCGAAAGTGTGTATTGAATAACTTGTATTCGGTCCCTATTACAGGGTGAAATGGGGGGTATTTATAGGCCCAAACATTAAGGAAAAGACCTATTTACCCCTCTATTACAACCGACATAGTGGAAACTATTCGGTACCCTTAATAGGGCTAAAATGGTAAAAGACTAATCTAATAAGAAAGAAGATAAGCCTTCCATCTTAGCTGGCAGAAAAGATCTTGGAGGGCATTAGTTCGAAGATGTACTCCGAACTTATGCCTATCTTCGTGCTTCGAACGGGGTTCCGGGCATCTTCGAAGATGATCTTCGGAGAATCTTCGAACTGGTTGACTGCCTTTATGCTGCTTCGGCAATAACCCCAAAGATGAGATATTTTCTCCCAACAGTAGCCCCTCGAATACGCTTGTCCGTTCGACCTTTAACGTTAGGAGAGCAGTATACGGAAAGAAAAGATAACCAATCATAGGGGTTATTAGTTTTTATTTTATCTCTGAAATGCATGAAGATATGAACTTCGAATTAGTCATAAGGTAGTTATTTTTCGAACTATCTTAGAACCGACTCCAGAAGTTCAAAAGTCTTTTAGACTTAGAGAAAATAGTTGTTAAGTTTCTGTTTCTAACGGAAACTACAGTAAACGTTAATCTCAAGGAAAAGTAACGGCAGGAATGCGAAACGACATGGGTTAACGGTAAAAAGTGAAGTCTAGCCTATAAATAGAAGGCCTAGAATTTACCTGGTTACCTTTTCATCGCGTTCTCGCATTCAAAAACTTTTTAGCCTCTTGAGTTCTTGAGCCCTAGCCTCCATTTCTTCAGAGCAATCCGGGAATCGCGATGGTGAAGACTAAGGGATCCGCTCCTCCCTCGGCCTTGGCTCGGCAGCAGGCGGCCGCAGCAGCAGCAGCGGCAGCGGCGGCGGCGGCACCTCCGATGTCGACGGCGACATCCATGGCGGCAGGGGGAAGAAATCCCCAAATCGCCGGTGACCAAGGTCTGTGCCCGCCATCGACCAAGTATTTGGATCAATCTTTTGAGTTGGGGCCTTCTACCTGCAAGAGAGAGTCTTTGGCAATCACAGCAGGGGGAAAAATTAGCAATGGAGTTATGATTCGGAAGCCGGGCAATGAATCAATTCCATCACCAAGACCCGGAGAAGTAGTAGTATTCGAAGCCTTCTTCGAAGCTGGCTTAGGCCTTCCTGCTGTGGACTTCCTGGCGGAGGTATTGGATCTGTTTCATGTAACCCTCCCCCAATTATCTCCGAATGCAGTAGCTAGGTTAGCTATCTTCGAATGGGCGCTGAGAGCCGAAGGTTGCGAGGGGAGGGCAGAAATCTTCGCTGCACTTCATAGAGCAACTTGCCAGCCAAAGACTTTCGTAGGCTCCGGAGGTGAAAAAGTGGTAGTATCCTTCGGCTCTATCAACTTTAGGCTTCGGGATGAATATGCCCTTCAGTTTCCTGCCAAGGCCATCAATGCTAGATGGTACACTGACTGGGTTCTGAGATGGTTCTATGCCGAAGTTGGAGCGAACAGTCCTCTGGCTGGGCCCCTTAAAGAAATTCAATTTCGGAAAGAAGCCTTAGTGCAGCCCAACGAAGGCCAGCTCGAAGCTCGTCTTAACCTGCTTCAGAAAATTAGCCAAAGGTTAAGCATGCGGGACTTAGCCGAAGAATTCCTCGGACTGCAAATTCCTCCGCTGATGGCCAACTGGCCTATCGTCTTCGAAGATGATTCAGAAGGCGGTCTCCGCAAGATCAACTTAACTTCGAGCCCTGCAGGTAACTTTGAAACCAACATGCATTGTACATATTTACTTCGAAGAAAAACTAACTTAAATTATTTTTTAGCTTCTTCAGCCCCTATTACTTCAGAGCAAATTGTAAGGGCTTCGGAGAAGATTCTGGGTGCCCCAACTCCGACGGAAAAAGAATGGTGAATTAAATTGGTCGGGAGTTGGGAACGGTTTAACAGAGTATGGGGAATGTTGGAGTTGACTCCGCCCCCTCTGATGGACTGGGTGCCTCTGGAGAAAGGACCCAAGAAAAGAATGGCTGAAGCCGGAGCTTCTAGCTCCGCAAGGACTCCGGTGAAGAAGGTGGCTCGGAAGCCAAAAAATCTCGCACCTTCGAATCCTGCGCCTTCGAACTCAAGAACCTCAATCTCTGGTTCTAAAGAAGATGAAGGTATATTATTAGTGAGATTGATTGATGAAGATGCAGCTCAACGAAATATTCACATTGAAGATACTGCAGGTATACCGGATCCCAAGCTAACATTGAAGAAGTGAGAGCTCCGGATACTCAAGAAGAGCAAATCGAAGCCCCTATGGGCGAAGATGAAGTTGAAGTTCCTACAACTTCAGTTGTGGAGGAAGGAAGGACTGCTCACGGAGATACTCCGACAGCAGAAAATTTAACTGTGGATTCAGATGATGACTTCACCTTTGATCCTCCGAGCAGTCCGGTGCTCGATCTCCCGGAGAATGTCGAAGGTAAATTTCGCATAATTCTTATCGTTTTCCGCAAAATTATACAATGTATAATATTTTTGTTTTTGCAGAGCCTCCTGCTGTAGAAGTACATCATGAAGATACAATTCAAAGGCCTTCGACAACTTCGGAGCCACACCCGGAGGTTACTCAACAGGGGCCTGGAAGGGGTAAAAGACACATAGAGCCTCTCCCTACTCAAGGATCGACTTCGTCTGAGTCAATAGATGAAAGTGAATCAACTGAGGGGGGGCCATCTTCAGAAGTTCCAAGGACCTCAGGAGAACACTCCGGAGCTTCGCCAAGCAGGGAAGATCAAAAAGCTTCGGCTCTGCTCCCTCTTTTAACTCCTTTTTTGGAGCAACGAAGAGGGCTTCGGACTTTGCTCAAACCTTTAGGTCGAGTGAGTCGAGAAGTCGGGGAGACAGAGCTAGAAGCAAAATTAAGCAAGGCGAAGAATTCGGAGCTTAACGTTGCTTTGGAACGAGCAGCCTATCAGGTACGGAGCACCTTCGAACCGATATCTTTAGCAAATTATTGGGTTCGAAGTACATCTTCGAACCAGTAGCAAATTATAAATGAATAATTTCTTACTTCAGTTTTTTTTAGCAAGCGGTCTTGGCCCGCGCTGCAGCCTTATCGAACGAAAATGAAATTGCTCAGCTTCGGGAAGAAAATGAAGCTCTTAAACGCAACTTATCTTTCTCCGAAGCTAGAGTACTTCAAATGGACAATGTAATTTCAGTGGAGCGCAGGGCCAGACAGGGCTTGGAGGCTGTTAATAAGGAGCTCGAAGCAGAAAGAATCGTGCTTCGGGCCGAAATTGAAAAGGTGAGATCGGAGCATGCTAGTGCTGGGTCCGAACTTGTAAGGCTCCAAGAGGAAGCTAGCCAACTACTAAACCAGAAGAAAGATTTAATTACGGAGAACGCTAGGATTTCCGGAGTTTTGGCAGAAACGACTTCGAGCAAGGATGCGCTAATTGAAGAAAAGCTTAAGTCGGAGAAGGTGGCTACGGAGGTCATCGAACAGATGCTAAGTGTTCTGGAGTACTTCGGTACTATTGGATCACTTCCTTCGGATGACAATGTGACTCTGCTGCGCCGGTTAAAAAGGATCCAAGGAGCAGCGAAGCAAATGAAGACGGCAGGCATGCGTTATGGAGAACTCTCCGGACAAGTGTCTGCCCTTGGATTACTTCGTTACTATGAGGATTTGGGCCGAATAATTACTCCGAGCGCAGAGGGCTCCATTACCTTCGACGATGAGAGACTTTTGAATCCTTCCGAAGGCGTGACTGCCGCCTGGCGAGCCTTTCAAACTTCATGGAGAGTCGAAGGTCGTTCTGCGATCAAGGCTTGGATTGATGAAGGCCAACGCCAAAAGCAAGTTCGGAGCCAAGCTTCGAGCAGTCAGCCTCCTCCGAACCAGCAGGTTTAGGAATTATTTAGGATTTTTTGATTATGTAAAGCTTATGCTTGTAAACATTTATCAATGAAAGTCTTGTTTGTCATATTTTTAGGCTTTGCCTCTTATGGAAGATATCGAAGTGTTAGAGCTTAACAGCAAACTTCGCTCATTGTGGAACACTTTCGAACTTCTAAAGAGTTATAAGCGTCCTCGATTTCTTATTCCTCGAGATGACTCCGGCGTAATTGCACCCGAAGTAATCAAAGACGTATTGTCTTATATTAAAGAGGAAGATAAAGAGGTTGACGCAAACACCTCGTCTTCTGAAGACACTAATTGGTCTGAAGACGAAGGTGAAGCCCAAAATAAAAGATCTGAAGATCTTAGAAGCTGGGAAAGAAGCCCCGAGCGGCTTCGAACTTGGGCCGAGCTTCAACTAGAGCAGAAGGATTTTAGAGCTTCGAGGGGGAGGAAGAGAGTTAAACGTAAAGTTCTTAGAACTTCCGATGTTGGAACTAGTCGTTCCACCCCTAGCTCTCGGGACCGAAGAGGTCTCCGATTCCTTCTTGGTATAGATACCAATTTTTCATAGTGTAATCTGTAAACACATTTATTTCAACAATGAATGCCGATTTAAAATTGTCTCCATATTTACTAGCCCCTCTTTGGGTATAAGCAACTTCGAAATGTATTCAAAGATGGTTATGCGCAAAGAAAAAACTTCGGAGTACAATTTTTTGGGGGTTCGGAGCCCCTCTGTCATTTAAAGATCTTTTGAAATCTTATGAAATGTCTTCGACTTTTTGCAGTCAGAAGAATGGTAACTTAGTACCTTTGTTTTACGAAAGAAATCAATTGAGATAACTTTCAGGACACTTTAGTGTCTTAAAAAATTTGTCACTTTGGACTTATGTTAACAGACATTCGAAGCTCATGGCTCAAATGTTGTTTTGCTTTAGCCACCTTCGGCTTGTCTTTGCGATCTCTGATGAACCAATGGTTCGGAGTTTGCAATGGTCTCTTTGGACTCTTTTTACGGATGTCTACCAGCCAATGGCTTGGACTCCGCATAATTTAGCCACCTTCGGCTGTTTTTGCAGAAGTCTACCAGCCAATGGCTTGGACTCCGTATAATTTAGCCACCTTCGGCTGTTTTTGCAGAAGTCTACCAGCCAATGGCTTGGACTTCGTAGATTTTGGCCACCTTCGGCTCTTTTTACGGAAGTCTGCAAGCTGCAGCTTGGACTCCGTAGATTTTGGCCACCTTCGGCTCTTTTTACGGAAGTCTACCAGCCAATGGCTTGGACTCCGTAGAATGTGGTTTTGGGCTCTTTTACGGATGCCTACAAGCCAATGGCCTGGGCTCCGGATTATGTCAGCCACCACGTCGGAGGCTTCGAACTTTATGGGTTCGAAGTCCGAAAATACAACCCAGCTTAATGACACTTCCCTCTCGGTCGACCCCGCGGTTCCAGTGCGTCCACTCGGAAGCTGGAAGTCTATGAGGGGAAGGCAACTTCCGTCGGCAAAACGCTATCTTCCGTCGGCCTTTGGCCGACGGAAGCGCGGCGACGGAAGTTAGCTAACTTCCGTCGGCGGCCGACGGAAGTTAGCTAACTTCCGTCGGCTTCACGTGGCCGACGGAAGTTAGCCCCGAACTCTGCCACGTCACCAGGGGGGCTTTAACTTCCGTCGGCCAGGCTGGCCGACGGAAGTTAGGGGCAGCTAACTTCCGTCGGCTTTGACCATAGCCGACGGAAGTTAGCCTTTCTGCCCACGTGGCCGAAACCAGCTAACTTCCGTCGGCTATGGCAAAGCCGACGGAAGTTACCTGGTATTTTTTTTTTATTTTTTCCTGGTTCCCCTACTCACACTCACATCCAACCACAATTTCACATACATTCACAATACACATCCAAATCACATTCAAACTTCACATATAACATCCAAAACCACATCTCACATCCAAAATCACATCCACACTTCACACATCACATCCAAAATCACATAATATAACTGAATTCACATCCAAAGTCACAGTAAACATCTGAATTCACATATAACATCCAAACTCACATACAAATTCACAAAACACAGCGAGAGCCACATACAAAGTCATATTTGTCCATATACTCACTGATCGCCCACATTTGGGTCGTGGGCGCCGCCGCTGCCTCCTGCTTCGTTCACATTTGCCCCGGAGGCTCCATCCTGGCCAGGCGTACGGAAACACTGAAGAAATAGACAAAATTAGAAACGAACTCAACTACACTTCTAAACGCTAACTTAGGTATTTAGGAGGTACCTCAGGTGATGTAGGAGATAGTGGTGGTGGCGGGGGAGGTAGTGGTTGGAACATAGACATGTCAAATCCACTGTTTTGCTGGGCTAGTTGCTACACATGTTGTAATGTAATCAGTTAGTTCTAAACCTATTTCTGAATACTTTTGAACTGCAACACTCTAAAGTAAGCTTACTTGGATCATCGCCTGCTGTTGTGCTAAGCAGGCGGTATAGTACTCTTGTTGTTTGCTGTAGTGCTCGTCGCGCCGCCTCATTTCCTCCCTCATCCGAACCATCTCCGGGGTTTCTTCTGAGCGACGACGGCTGGAGCCAACTCCGACGGAGCTCTGCGACGACTGAGCTGACTTCTGAGCTCTCACCGCTCTCGAGTCAATAACTCCATTGAACATGGAGTACCTGCAACATTAACAGGGGTTAGTTACCATCACAATACCATACACAAAACATTAATAAAAACATTGTCTCACCGTCCATGGCTTTTGCCACCTCCGCTGGAGTACACGGCCATTTGGTCCACAGGTTCTCTCCGCCAATCATAGTTCTCTCCATGGAGTTGAACCATGTGTTCACCATACTGCGCCTGCAAAAAACATGGCCGATTAGCTAGACGCAGAAAAATGAAATTACGTGAACTCTTAATAACATCTCACCAAATGGTCCGTGGCTGTCTGGCTACACAAGACATCTGGCTGTGCCGGATCGCTTCCTTTGTGACCAGAGGTATACACCTCTATGTCACTTGGCACGTTGCCAGATTTAGCTTCCTGTGCATTAGAAATGAGTTAGTCGCATTACAATGTATCTATAGCTAGAGAGTGACAGATCGGTCTTACCAAGCGTTTAGCGTGGCGAATATGTCCGTCGGCACCATATCTGTGCTTCGGATCCGTCCCGCGGCATTGTCTTTTCTGCTCGGAAGTCTTCTTAAATGCGGCTGAAGACCAAATCTTGCAGAATTCAAAATAGGCGTCCTCGCGGTTTGCCAACCACGGAATCCTCACCTGAACAGAGATGCTATTTGTATTATATGACAACAAATCTCAACAATCGAAGAGGTAAAAAGTTAGAATTGTTTACCGAACGGTATTCTTCTTCAGTCAAAACGTGGTATTTATGACGAGCCATGAGTTCGAACGAAATTTCAGCAGCATAACCCCGCTGTTCTCCAATTGCACGCCTGATAGTGGTGCAATGGAGAACAACAAGGTTATGTTACTGAAATCCCATTCGGACTCATGACTCATCATAAAACCACGCTCTGTCGCCCACTCCGAGGCTGTCCAAAAAGGGACAATTCCGGACCTACACATCTCACACGCATGACACGTGTGAGACATGTTGGTCCGAAACGGGTGACGCATAGGTTTCGTTACACTATCTACGTTGTTGTCAAATAAAAAATTGCATACGAAAAGAAAAAACTATAAATTAATAGAATAATATAATTAGAATCATATATACATAATATCACAACATATATTGCATATTAAAACAAAACATCACATATGAAACATATTTAAAAGCGTGAAACATACATAAAATCTCAATATTAATACATGACAAAATTCATATATGTAGCAAAAAATACCAAGAAGCAAGTCATACTAAAAAACATCTAAGAAACCTTTATAAAGCAAGATGCATACTACTATCATTCCACATTTCAATATATTGCAATCCAGTACAACGACAAAATTCAGAAATAAGTTAACTTTCAACTATACTAACAATATCATATCATGCACAAATTAAAAGCGAAAAAAATTAAAGCCGAAAAAAATTACTTAATCGTCGGGCGGCGACGAGTGGTGGGTGATGGTGTCCGGAGGCCGGCGGTGATCACAGTGGCACCACGCGACGGATGGCGATGGCCGAATTGGGGGCGGCGGTGGATCCTGAAAATTCACACATCTGATCATGCAAATTCAGAATAGGTGACAACTCACAAAACAAAAGATGAACTAAAGCTTCTAGTTACATATCACATTTCATCAATTAGTTCACATTATTCTATCAATTTTGCACAATTAATAAAAAATGACAACTTCTATGACACAAAATTAGAAAGGATAGCAATTAATTCAGATCAACACTCACTATAGCATATCAACAAAATTAGTAAGGATAGCAATTAGAAACCCTTACTATTGCGCGGACGGCGGCCGGGCGGGCGGGCGGGCGGCCGAGGCGGCGGCCGGGCGGACGGCGGCCGGGCGGGCGGCGGCCGGGCGGGCGGGCGGGCTGGCGGCCGAGGCGGCGGCCGGCGGGCGAGGGCGGCGGCGGGCGGCGGCCGGGCGGCGGCCGGGAGGCGAAGCGCGGCGGCGGGCGGGCGGGCGGGCGGGCGGCCGAGGCGGCGGCCGGGCGGGCGGCGGGCGGGCGGCGGCCGGGCGGGCGGCGGGCGGGCGGCGGCCGGACGGGCGGGCGGGCTGGCGGGCGAGGCGGCGGCCGGGCGGGCGAGGGCGGCCGGGCGGCGGCCGGGCGGCGGCCGGGCGGCGAAGCGGCGGCGGCGGCGGGCGGCGGCCGAGGCGGCGAAGCGGCGGCGGCGGGGAACGGGCGGGAGTGCGCGCGTGTACAGGGAGTTAGGGCTCCCTGTACGCGCGCGCGGTTGGGTGAAAAAGCCGCCTAACTTCCGTCGGCCAGCATTAAAGCCGACGGAAGTTAGCTAACTTCCGTCGGCTTTAATGCTGGCCGACGGAAGTTAGGGGGATCCGGGCGGCCGCGGAAAAACCCCTGCTAACTTCCGTCGGCCACTGTCAGAAGCCGACGGAAGTTAAGTTAACTTCCGTCGGCTTGTGGAGGCCGACGGAAGTTATTTAACTTCCGTCGGCTTGCCCAAAAGCCGACGGAAGTTAACTTGGCCGACGAAAATGTTCTGTTTTGTTGTAGTGAGGCAACTATCAGGGTCATATGCTTTATTAATTTAGAGGTGATTACAAGCGAATTACAAGGAGCCCTTATGCGAAGTATCGCTTTAGGTGCTCCGCATGCCAAGTATGTGCTAACTCTTCACCTTCTAAATTAGCTAATTTAAATGAACCAGGGCGCCCTGAGCGGACAATTAGATATGGGCCTTCCCATTTATTGCCTAACTTCCCTGGTGCTATAACACTTCGTAGAACAAGATGACCCGGCCTTAACTCGCTGAGCTTAACCTTCGGGTCATACCAAGTCTTCGTCTGCTGATGATACTTTGATAAATTAGCTACAGCCCGAAGTCTTGTTTCTTCTGACAAATCTAACGAAGCTTGTCTTTCTTCTTCAATGTCCGGTTTAGTGCTGCGAAATGATCCCCCTTTGAGCTCCGTTGGAGTCATAGCTTCGTCTACGAATAGTAGTCTGAACGGAGTAAAACCTGTGGACCTTGTTTGTGTAGTCCGAATGGACCACAGAATCTTCGGAAGCTCTTCGGTCCACGGTCCCTTTGATAATCCTACTATTCTTCGATTTAGCCCTGATAAAATATTTCCATTGGCTCGCTCTACGGCTCCATTCGACTGAGGATGCCTCACTGCAGCAAAACATAGCTGAATGCCTAGGTCTTCGCAAAACTTCCTGAAGGGTTCTGCGTCGAACTATGTTCCATTATCAACTGTGAGATATCTAGGCACTCCGAACCATCAAATAATGTTCTTCCAGAAGAATTTTTGTACATTATTCGAAGTGATAGCTGTTAAGGGCTCTGCTTCCACCCACTTAGAAAAATATTCAATAGCTACCACTGCGAACTTCAGATTTCCCTTTGCTAACGGAAAGGGACCAATTAGATCCATACCCCATCTGGCCATAGGCCATACCGGAGCAATGACTTGCAGAGTTGTTGGTGGGCGATGACTCCGTCGACCCATCCACTAGCATCCTTGACAAGTGCGGACCAAGCTCTCCGCATCAGCTGTTATTGTGGGCCAATAAAGCCCCTGGCGAAGTGTTTTTCCTGCCAGAGCTCTAGGGGCTAAATGGCTTCCACAAAGGCCTTCGTGAATTTCTCTAAGAATTTCTTGGCCTTCGGCTTGAGATATACATCGGAGTAGAGGGGAACATACTCCGGCCTTGTATAATATACCGTTGATTAATTGATAGCTTCTGGCTCTGAGCTTTAATCTGGACAACTGGGGCTCTTCGGGCAAATTTGTTCCTCCTTGCAAGAGTTCTATGATCGAATCTTTCCAATCTGCACTAGGAATGCAAAGAATCTCTGCAGAGGCAATTTGTGGCACCGAAGGTATATTGAGCTCCTCATAGAAAGCTTCTTCAGGCACATCCACAGCTCCGGCTGCAGCCTTCGCTAAAATGTCCGCTTGCACGTTTTCAGCTCTTGGTATACTTCGAATGGAAATACCCTTGAAGTGTGCTTCGATTTTGCGGATTTCTTCCAAGTATTTTGCAAGCTGTGGATGTCGAACTTGAAAACTTTTATCTACGTGCCCTGCTACTATCTGAGAATATGTCTTTATAATTATTCTTGTAGCCCCTAGAGCACGTGCTTTCCGGAGGTCTAACAAAATCCCTTCGTACTCCGCTATATTATTGGTAGACTTAAAGTTGAGTCTTGCGGAGTACATTGCTCTTTGCCCTGACGGTGAAATCAACACTGCCCCAATGCCTGCTCCGGATGCTTGGAAAGCCCCATCGGAGTAAACAGTCCAAACTCCGTCATTTGATTTCTCCGGAGTCAAATTCGCAGGTGGAGTCCACTCTGCTACGAAGTCTGCTAGGACTTGGGACTTGATAGCTGTCCTTGCCAAGAAAGATATGCCGAAGGGTACTAGCTCGACTGCCCACTTTCCAATCCTTCCAGTGGAATCTTTGCTTCGGAGCATATCTCCTAAGGGATACGAAGTTGGTACAATTACATTGTGAGCCAAAAAATAATGCCTTAGCTTCCTCGAAGCCATTATCAGAGCGTAAACGAACTTCTCAAGTTCGGAGTATCTTGTTTTCGCTCCTGACAATGCTTCGGATACAAAATAGACAGGATTTTGGACCAACTTCCCATTGAAATCCACTTCTCTGACAAGGACTGCGCTGACAGCTGAACCTGTAGCTGCAAGGTACAGGAGTAGGGTTTCGTCCGCAATAGGCACCGTGAGTGTAGCAAGATTGCTGAGATAATCTTTAATATCTTCGAAGCTTTTCTGACACTCCGGTGTCCATGCAAAATCTTCGGACCCTTTCAAAGCTTTAAATATTGGCAAGCTCCTCTCCGCAGACCTTGATAAAAACCTGCTAAGTGCGGCCAGACGTCCAGTCAGCTTTTGCACTTGCTTTAAATTCTCCGGAGGAGCCATCTTCTGCAGCGCAGTTATTTGAGTAGGGCTAGCTTCAATTCCCCTGCTTGAAACTAAATACCCTAACAACTTTCCAGCCTTAGCTCCGAATATACATTTTTCGGGGTTAAGACGGATCCCACATGCCCGAAGGCTATTGAATGTTTCTGCTAAGTCTAGGCTATGTTGGTGCATTAAAGCACTCTTTATTACAATATCATCCATATAGGCCTCCACATTGCGACCTAGTTGATGACCTAGAGCCTTAGCAACTAATCTTGAAAAAGTAGCCCCGGCATTTCTTAGGCCGAAGGGCATTCTTACATAGCAGAAGACTCCCGAAGGAGTTACAAAGCTTGTCTTGATTTCATCTTCGCGCTTCAACCATATTTGATGATAACCAGAATACGCGTCAAGGAAGCTTAGTAACTCCGAACCTGCAGTGGAGTCAACTAGTTGATCAATTCGGGGCATGGGGTAGGGGTCACGTGGGCATGCTTTATTCAGGGATGTGAAATCAATGCACATGCGCCACTTCCCGGAAGACTTCTTCCTGACGAAGACTGGGTTGGCTAACCATTCTGTGTGAGCCACTTCTCTGATAATCCCAGCCTTCAACAGTTTTTCAACTTCGTCCTTAGCTAGAGCAGCTCTCTCTGCGGACATCTTCCGGAGTCCTTCTCGAACAGGCCGGGCCTTCGAGTTTACAAGTAAACTGTGCTCAATGATATCCCGATCGACTCCGGTGATATCTTCGTCAGACCAAGCGAAGACATCCAAATTTTCTTCCACTACCTTTTCCAAGGAGGTTGCAACTTCAGGAGGTAAATCTTTACCAAATTGAAAAGTGTATTCTTTACCATCTTTAACAATGATCTTCGTTGCAATCTCTCCTTCGGGACTTGGTCTCGGAAAAGACTTCTTCGAAGCTTCGGAGGAGGCTGAAAAAATTTCTTCATTATCCTGCACACTATTTACTTGCCTCGGATCAAGAGGAGGACCGTGACCATATTCTGCCCTCCGAGCCATGGCTTGATCTCCGAAGATTGTTAGGACTCCTGCTTGTGTGGGCATCTTCATGCACAAGTAGTTGTGATGCGCCACAGCTCTGAACTGATTCAACATGCCCCGCCCGAAGATGACATTATAAGCATACGGGGCATCTATTACATCAAAGATAACTTCTTCAGTCCGGGCTAATAAACCTTCTCCGAAGGTAACTTCCAGGCCTATCTGGCCAAGTGCATCAAGCGGAGGTCCTGCGAAGCCTTGCAGAGGACGAGCCGCTGGGAGGAGATGCTTTCTGGAAATGCATAACTGATCGAAGGCTTGCACAAAAATGATATCTGCCGAGCTACCTCCGTCAATTAGCACCCTTCGGACTTCAGTCCCTGCAATATCAGCAGTGATAACCAATGGATCTGCATGCGGGAACTTAATACCAGCTGCATCCTCCGCAGAGAAAGATATCGGAACATGAGACCACTCCGGCATTGCAGCTGCAGATGACGAAGTTCCAATATGACCTACTTCTCGAACGTACTCTCTTCGCTGTCTCTTGGACATGCTTCCGAGGGTACCTCCTCTGGAGATAGGGAGAACTACTCTCTTTCCTCTATCTTGCCCTTCCTCTCGCTTCGGAGGTGGCATAACATTGGCCACCGGAGGGTGCCTTGCAGCATCAAAATTTTCTATCCGCGCCACAGCCTGGACCGGCTCTGGGCGCGCTGCTGCTGCTGGACTTCGGTCGGTACTACCTCGACCCGAAGTTCTCTCCAAGTACTCTCCCCTTAGGGTAAGGATAGCCTTGCAAGTGTCAGTTGCATGGCTTCGATTTTCTCCATGAATACAGCAAAAAAGGGTCTGGCCCTTGCCAGCCGTTTTCCCTGGCGGCCTCCAGCCGCTGGCCTTGTTCCCCGTAGACTGTGGAGCTCTTGGTGCAAACTTCTGTGGGGGTGCAATATTCAAAACTTCAGAGCGAGGGTGCTTTTGCCCTCTTCTCCGATCATGTTGCACTTCGAAGACTGGTTCCTGCGGCTGTGCCGAAGTCTTCGCTTCTGCTTTGACTTCTTGCAATACAGTCGAAGTAGCAGCAGTCCTCCGAAGCCAACCCTCTTCTGACCTCGCATACTCCTCGAAATATGACATCAACTGTGAGACTGAGGAGATGCTCTTCCGATGCAGTTTATCTAGAAGGCCTTGATGACTGACGCCTTCCCGAGCCGCATCAACCACTGAGGATGTGGACAGCCCCCGAATTTGCGACTTCGTATGAGCGAAGCGCTTAAGTACTGCCTCAATGTTTCTCCGGGGAGCTGTTTTACTTGGAAAAGGCTTCCTGTTGACATGGGAGGCACGAAGGTGCCCTGAAAGTTACTTATAAACTTCCTCTTCAACTGCGACCACGAATTGATTGATCCTGGCTTTAAAGACCAGAACCATCTCAACGCCACTCCTTGAAGAGCTAACGGGAAGCACTTCGCCATAGTGTCTCTGACTCCGCCGCTAGCCTCAATCGCTAGGGCATAAGAACGCGCGAACTCTCCGGGATCTTCATCTCCGGCATACTTGCAGAGCTTCGAAGTTTTAAACTTTGGATCAAAGCGAACCTTCTGCGGCTCAGGATGCAACGGAGATTCATTGTCGTAAGAGGTGTTCTCCGGGGCTTCGGGATAATCAAGATCATCGTCTTCGGGCACTTCTGGGATAGTTGGGATGGCTTGAGAGCGAAGCCTGTCCGCAGCTTCTTGTCGCCATCTTGCTACCTCAGCTTGAAGGTTGGCCATTTGAGTGGCCATATCTCCAAGGCTATCTTCATCTCCTCCGGAAGGACCTTCCGGGTCTTGAGAACTGGTAGGATCAGTTCGAATCGGAATGGAGGGTGGAGAAGTGACTCCGGGCTGTCAGAGTATGGAAGGGGTTGGCGGAGAGGCTTCGTATCCTCGAGGGATAGAAGCCCCTTCCGGAGTTTGTGGAGGGAAAGCCGAAGACCCTCCGACTTCAACTGTGTCGAAGGGTATCTCTCCGGAGATCCGAGAGGACCTCCGAGTGGGATTGCGAGGTGCGCTCCGCTTAGGAGGCATGATGTAAGAAGTTGGTAGAGAACAAAGTTTTTCGGACTAGGTTCCCCACGGATGGCGCCAACTGTTGGCGTAAAAGATTACGCTAACAGGTTTCTGTGGAAAAGAAACTAACAAACAAAGTGTTTGTGAAGCGAACTTTTTTAAGCCTCCGAAAGGATAATAACTTAGAATAGTTCGAAAGTGTGTATTGAATAACTTGTATTCGGTCCCTATTACAGGGTGAAATGGGGGGTATTTATAGGCCCAAACATTAAGGAAAAGACCTATTTACCCCTCTATTACAACCGACATAGTGGAAACTATTCGGTACCCTTAATAGGGCTAAAATGGTAAAAGACTAATCTAATAAGAAAGAAGATAAGCCTTCCATCTTATCTGGCAGAAAAGATCTTGGAGGGCATTAGTTTGAAGATGTACTCCGAACTTATGCCTATCTTCGTGCTTCGAACGGGGTTCCGGGCATCTTCGAAGATGATCTTCGGAGAATCTTCGAACTGGTTGACTGCCTTTATGCTGCTTCGGCAATAACCCCAAAGATGAGATATTTTCTTCCAACAGCGGCAAAGAGGTTCGGGTCCTCGTCGGCGAGGGAGATCTGGTCGGGTCCGACGGTGATGGAGGGGTGGCCGGGGTCGGTGAGGTCCTTGCGGTCGCAGCGGTGCGGTCGGCGAGGACGGAGGGGGACTCCGGTGATGGCGAGCAACGGCTGGAGTGCGGGCGGCGGTGGAGAGTAAAAAGTTGAATTGGGGCGCTCAGATTCGTTCTCGCAGCGATTTGTCGTGGGGGTTGAACGCGGTGGAGGCCATGGGGTTAAATAGGGGTGCCGGCAAGGGATAACGGGCGCCGTAAACAAGGAAAGCCGAGGGGGGGTCTTCAATGGTGCCGGTAAGGGTCGGCCATGCACGCGCAACGCGATCCTGGGGTGTAATCGCGAGGATTAATGAGGGGAAACGGTCGGCCGTGCGCGGGGGACTGATTAATGGCGTCAATTTAATGGGGGAGAGGCCGGCGAGGTGAATCTGAGGGCGAGGTCATCGGCCGGTGCAATTTGTGGGCGGTGGCGCGAGGTGGACGACGGTCTTGACAGGCGGGGGCCACAGGCCAGCGGGCGCGAGTGAGCGAGGTGGCGGCTGATGGGTGGGGTCGGGTTCGGCTGCGAGAGGGAAACGGTTGGCCGGTTTGGCCGAGTTGTATATGACCCGGATCGTGTGCCTGCACGGAGTTCCTAAGAAGATCGTATCTGACCGTGGGAGTCAGTTTACCTCTAAGTTTTGGAAGAACCTTCAAGAGGAAATCGACACCCGGCTAAACTTTAGCACCACCTATCATCCGCAGACTGATGGTCAAACCAAAAGGGTCAACCAGATACTGGAAGATATGCTTAGAGCTTGCGCTATAGACTTTAGCGGAATGTGGGACAAGAACTTGCCCTATGTGGTGTAGAACCGAAAGTAGCAACCAGAGCGGGGGTGAATGGGCGCCTAAAAAATTCTTTCGAATCAATGGCCTTCTCCAAACACCCAACGCACCTCGACAAACAAAAAACCGCAGAAGCAAAACAGATCACATGTACTTAAAATAATCTAGCCGAAAAACAACCGGTGTCCTAATCGAAAAGACACCACCACAGTGCTTAACGGCAAATTGGTAGATCAATTAATTTACAGACATCTTGACAAGCACAAACCAACTGATCAACAATATTCAGGACTATGATTCAACCAGATAAGTGAAACTGACTAAAAATGCCTACAAATGATTTAACGAGTGCCACTGAAGTAGATAGACAACAAGTATCACACCAAAACAGATATTTGTTGGGAGAAAATATTCCATCTTCAGGGTTATTGCAGTAACAGGACAAAAGTTGGTGATTAAGTCCAAGATTTCCAGCATATGACTCCGGGGATGCATTGAGTCTAGTTCGAAGTATGATGACGGAATCCAATTCGGAGTATATCTTCGAACTTGGATTCTTCCGAGAGCTTCTTTGCCAGCTAAGATGGAAGACTTATCTTCTTTCTTATTAGATTAGTCTTTTACCATTTTAGCCCTATTAAGGGTACCGAATAGTTTCCACTATGTCGGTTGTAATAGAGGGGTAAAAAAGTCTTTTCCTTAATGTTTGGGCCTATAAATACCCCTCGTTTTACCCTGTAATAAGGACCGAATACAAGTTATTCAATACACACTTTCGAACTATTTTAAGCTATTATCTTTTCGGAGGCTTGGAATAGTTTACTTCGCAAACACTTCGTTTGTTAGTTTCTAATCTTCAGAAACCTGTTAGCGTAATCTTTTACGCCAACAGTTGGCGCCGTCCGTGGGGAACCTAGTCCAAGAAACTTCGTTCTCTACCAAGTTCTCAAACCATGCCTCCTAAGCGGAGTGCAGGTGGTAATCCTGTTCGGAGGTCCCCTCGGACCTCCGGAGTAAGATCTTCAGACACAGTTGAGGTCGGAGGACCTTCGACATTTCCTCCGCCTCAAACTCCGGAAGGGATTCCCCTTCCTCGAGCGTACGGAGTTCCTCTGCCAACTCCATCTATACTTCGGCCAGTCGGAGTCCCTTTTCCACCTCAAGTTCCACTTCGAACTGATCCTTACAGTTCTCAAGACCCGGAAGACCCTTCTGGAGGAGATGAAGACAGTCTTGGTGATATGGCCGCTCAAATGGCCAGTCTCCAAGCCGAAGTAGCAAGGTGGCGGCAAGAAGCCGCGAATAGGCTTCGTTCTCAAGCCACCCCAATCATTCCCGAAGTGCCCGAAGACGACGAGGTTATTTATCCCGAAGCCCCGAAGAATGCTTCCTTCGACACCGAGTCTCCACTGCATCCTGAGTTGCAGAAAGTACGCTTCGATCCTATGTTCAAAACTTCGAAGCTTTGCAAGTATGCCGGAGATGAAGATCCTAGAGAATTTGTCCGTTCTTATGCTCTAGCAATTGAAGCCAGTGGGGGAGTGCGGGACACTATGGCAAAATGCTTCCCCCGAGCTCTTCAAGGAGTGGCATTGCGGTGGTTCTGGTCTTTGAAGCCAGGATCAATCAATTCATGGGGGCAGTTGAAGAAGAAGTTCGTAAGCAATTTCCAGGGCACCTTCGTGCCTCCAATGTCAACAGGAAGTCTTTTCCAGGTGAAGCAGCTCCCTGGAGAGACCTTAAGACAATATTTCAAGCGCTTCACCCATACGAAGTCGCAAATTCGAGGGTTAACTACGTCTTCAGTAGTTGACGCAGCTCGAGAAGGAGTTCTTCATCCAGGCCTCCTTGATAAACTTCACCGAAAGAGCATATCTTTTGTTTCTCAGTTGATGTCTTATTTTGAAGAGTATGCAAGGTCAGAAGAGGGATGGCTTCGGAGAACTGCTGCAACCCCGTCAATACTGCAAGAAGTTAAATTGGAAGTGAAAACTTCAACACAGCCACAAGGGCCTAGCTTCGAAGTTCAGCATGACAGGCGTAGGGGGCAAAAGCATCCTCGTTCAGAAGTTTTGAACATTGCACCCCCGCATAAGTTTGCCCAAAGAACTCCGCAACCTTCAGGGAGCAAGACCAGCGGCTGGAGGCCGCCAGGGAAACCGGCTGGCAAAGGCCAGACCTTTTTCTGCTGTATCCATGGTGAAAACCGAAGTCACGCATATGCATATAATGTCATCTTCAGAAGAGGCATGTTAAATCAATTCGGAGCTGTGGTGCATCATAATTACTTATGTATGAGGAGTGCTCACTGTTTTCGGAGATCAGGCCATCGCGCGAAGGGCGGAGTATGGTCATGGCCCTCCTCTTGACCCGAGACAGGTGAACAGTGTGCAAGATGATCCGGAGAATTTTTCTGCTCCTGGTGAATCCTCGAAAAAATCCTTCCCAAGACCAAGTCCTGAAGGAGAGATTGCAACGAAGGTTATTGTCAAAGATGGCAAGGAATATTCTTTTCGATTTGGTAAGGACTTGCCTCCAGAAGTTGTTGCCTCCTTAGAAAAAGTAGTGGAGGAAAATTTAGATATCTTTGCTTGGTCTGATGAAGACATCACCGGAGTCAGTCGGGACATTATTGAACATAGTTTACTTGTGAACCCGAAGGCTCGGTCTGTTAGGCAAGGACTCCGGAAGATGTCTGTGGAGAGAGCTGTCCTTGCTAAAGACGAAGTTGAAAAGTTGCTGAAGGCTGGGATCATCAGAGAAGTGGCTCATACGGAGTGGTTAGCCAACCCAGTCTTCGTTAAGAAAAAATCTTCAGGGAAATGGTGCATGTGTATTGATTTTACATCTCTAAATAAAGCATGCCCCTGATGAGGACATCACTTCACATGATACACACATGGAGCCTCCACCTACAATTCAATTACAAGGACCAATCACACGCGCCCGTGCCCGTCGCTTGAACCATGGGGTTAATTCTTTCCTTAGCAACTATGTTAATATTTGTTTGGACGGGATGCTACTGAATACTAGTGATATTTTGTTGCTTAGGAACATGGGAGATGGAATAGAAGAGTTGGAGTTGAAGACGGAGTCGAACGGATGATTTGAAGTCAAGAATTCGCTGGTTCGGACTACATCGACCATCATGCACCAAAATGGGCATAACTTCCTCATACGAAGTCCGATTGGCACGTTCTTGGACTTTTGGAAAGCTGAGGAGAAGACGGATCGTTTGCCATTGGTTTCGTCTCATTTGGAGTCTCGAGTCGACCTATGTGTTTGAAACAGTCCTGCGTGATAGAATTGGGTCGTGTTGGCCCATAGTCCGAGTCTGTACGTCTTCTAGCCCATAAGTCCGAGTCTGTACGTCTTCTACAGGCTGCCCACGCCTTATATACTCATGCCAGCCGCCTTTAGGGTTAGGTTTTGCTTTGTTTGCATCTACACTTGTGTGTTTAGATCCTGCTCCTGCACCGGACCGATTGGCTGCTGCATCAGCGTTTGTGAAACCTCTCCTCTTCATAGTTTATCTGTGGTTTGGCATTCGGCTTGTATCCTTCCTGTTCTTGCTTGTGTTCTTGGGTTCGCTTGCAGGAATTAGCCTTTGTGGTGAGGTCAATCGCGCCTGCGTGGTTGATAACCAACGGAGACGGTGGTGTAGCGATTGCAAGGTTTTGATCCGCCAGACCGGAGCCTTGGATCGTCAACGTCGAGATTCTCCATCAATCCAAGTTATCCTTTACCTAGCAGAAGATTGGGACCAATACCCCATTAGCCCCCGCGACCCCTACCCCATGCCCTGAATTGATCAATTGGTTGACTCCACTGCTGGTTCGGAGTTATTAAGCTTCCTTGACGCGTATTCCGGCTATCATCAAATTTGGTTGAAGCGCGAAGATGAAATCAAGACAAGCTTCGTAACTCCTTCACGAGTCTTTTGTTATGTAAGAATGCCCTTTGGCTTAAGAAATGTCGGGGCTACATTTTCAAGGTTAATTGCTAAGGCTCTAGGTCATCAATTAGGTCGTAATGTAGAGGCCTATATGGATGATATTGTAATAAAGAGTGCTTTAAAGCACCAGCATAGCCTAGACTTAGCAGAAACATTCAATAGCCTTCAGGCATGTGGGATCCGTCTCAACCCCGAAAAATGTATCTTCGGGGCGCAGGCTGGAAAATTGTTAGGGTACCTAGTTTCAAGCAGAGGGATCGAAGCTAGCCCCACTCAGATAAATGTGTTGCAGAAGATGGCTCCCCCAGAGAATTTAAAGCAAGTGCAAAAGCTGACCGGTCTTCTAGCAGCACTTAGCAGATTTCTGGCAAGGTCTGCGGAGAGAAGTTTGCCTATTTTCAAAGCATTGAAAGGGTCCGAAGATTTTGCATGGACACCGGAGTGTCAGAAGAGCTTCGAAGATATTAAGAATTATCTCAGTAACCTTGCTACACTCACGGTGCCTGTTGCGGACGAAACCCTACTCCTCTACCTTGCAGCCACTGGCTCTGCTGTCAGTGCATTCCTTGTCAGAGAGGTTGATTTCAATGGGAAGTTGGTACAAAATCCAGTTTATTTTGTCTCTAAAGCATTGTCCGGAGCAAAAACAAGATATTCTGAGCTTGAGAAATTCGTTTATGCTCTGATAATGGCTTCGAGGAAGCTAAGGCATTATTTCTTGGCACATAATGTCATTGTACCAACTTTGTATCCTTTGGGAGATATGCTCCGAAATAAAGATTCCACTGGAAGAATTGGGAAGTGGGCTGTTGAGTTAGCACCCTTCGGCATATCTTTTCTGGCAAGAACAGCAATTAAGTCGCAAGTATTGGCCGACTTCGTGGCAGAGTGGACTCCCCTGCAGCATGGGCCCCGGAGAAGTCAAGTGAAGAAATTTGGACTATTTACTCTGATGGAGCTTTCCAAGCATCTGGAGCAGGTGTCGGAGCTGTGATAATTTCGCCTTTAGGGAAAAAGGCAATGTACTCCGCAAGACTCAACTTTAAGTCTACCAATAATACCACGGAGTATGAAGGAATTTTATTGGGACTTCGAAAGGCACGTGCTCTAGGGGCTACAAGAGTCGTTATTAAAACAGATTCTCAGATTGTAGCAGGGCACGTAGACAAGAGTTTCCAAGTCTGGCATCCACAGCTTGCAATGTACTTAGAAGAAATCCGAAAAATCGAAGCAGCATTTAAAGGGATTTCTACTCGGAGTATACCTAGAGTAGAAAATATGCAAGCTGACATCTTAGCAAAAGCTGCAGCCGGAGCTATGGACATACCCGAAGAAGCTTTTTATGAAGAACTTAGTACACCTTCGGTGCCACAAATTCCTGCTGCGGAAGTCCTTTGCATTCCAAGTACAGATTGGCGAAGTTCAATCATGGAAGTGTTGCAAGGAGAGGCAAATATGTTAGAAGGGCCACAACTTTCAAGGTTAAAGCTTAGAACTCGGAATTATCAAATAATCAACGGTATTTTATACAAGGCCGGAGTATGTTCCCCTTTACTTCGATGTATATCTCAAGCCGAAGGTCAAGAAATTCTTCGAGAAATCCATGAAGGACTTTGCGGTAGCCATCTGGCCCCTCGAGCTTTAGCAGGAAAAACACTTCGCCGGGGCTTTATTGGCCTACAATAGTAGCTGATGTGGAGAGCTTGGTCCGCACTTGCCAAGGATGTTAGTGGATGGGACGAAGGAGTCATCGCCCACCAACAGCCCTTCAAGTCATAGCTCCAGTATGGCCCATGGCCAGATGGGGCATGGATCTTATTGGTCCCTTCCCAACAGCAAAAGGAAATTTGAAGTTCGCAGTGGTAGCAATTGAATACTTTTCAAAGTGGGTCGAAGCAGAGCCCCTAACAGCTATCACTTCAAACAATGTACAAAATTTTTTCTGGAAGAATATCATTTGCCAGTTCAGAGTGCCTAGACAACTCACAGTTGACAATGGAACACAATTCGACGTAGAACCTTTCAAGAAATTTTGCGAAGATCTAGGCATCCAACTATGTTTTGCTGCAATGCGACGCCCTCAGTCTAACGGAGCTGTAGAAAGAGACAATGGTAACATTTTGTCAGGGCTAAATCGAAGGATAGTAGGATTGGCAAAAGGACTCTGGACCGAAGAACTTCTGAAGATTTTGTGGTCCATTCGGACCACTCAAACAAGGTCCACGGGTTTCACTCCATTCAGACTATTATTCGGAGATGAAGCTATGACACCAACAGAGCTCAAAGGAGGATCACTTCGCAGCACCGAACCGGAAGTAGAACGAGAAAGACAAGCTTCGCTGGATTTAACAGAGGAGACAAGACTTCGAGCTGTGGCAAATTTGTCAAAGTATCAGCAATAGACGAAGGCTTGGTTCGACCCGAAAGTCAAGATTAATGAACTTAGGCCGGGTCATCTCGTTTTGCGAAGTATCATAGCACCAGGAAAATTAGGAAATAAATGGGAAGGTCCATACTTAATTGTTCGCTCAGGGCGTCCTGGTTCTTTTAAATTAGCTAATTTGGAAGGTGAAGAGTTAGCGCATACATGGCATGCGGAGCACCTAAAGCGATACTTCGCATAAGGGCTCCTTGTAATCATTTGTAAGCACTTTCCAAATTAATAAAGCATATGGTTCAGATAATGCCTACCCCTCATAAACTTCCCACTTCCGAGTGGACGCACTGGAATAGCGGAGTTGACCGAGAGGGAAGTGTCATTAATTTGAATCATATTTTCGGACTTCAGACCACTGGTCCGAAGTTTCCGAGATGGTGGGCTGACATAATCCGGAGTCCAAGCCACCGGCTTGAAGACATCCGTAAAAGAGCCCGAGACCATAGAATGCGGAGTCCAAGCCAACGGCTGGAAGACATCCGTAAAAAGAGTCCAAAGAGACCAAATGATGTGGATCCCAAGCCACCGGCTTGTAGGCATCCGTAAAAAGAGTCCAAAGAGACCACTGCGAACTCCGAACCACTGGTTTGACTGAATTCGCAAAAAGAGCAGAAGGAGGCCAAAACAAAACAGAGTTTGAGCCATGAGCTTTGAATGTCTGTTAAAAAAGTCCAAAGTGACAAATCATCTAGGATACTAAAGTGTCGGGAAAGTTGTCCAAAGTGATTTCTTTCAAAAAAACATAAAGTACTAAGTTACCATTCTTCAGACTACAAATAGTCGAAGACATTTTATAAGATTTTAATCAATCTTTAAATTGCTGAGGGGCTCCGAACCCCAAAAATTGTACTCCTAAGTTTTTTCTTTGTGCCTAACCATCTTTGAATATATGTTCGAAGTTGCTTACACCCAAAGAGGGGCTAGTAAATAGGGAGACAATTTTAAATCGATATTTATTATTCGAACAAATATGATTACATCATGAAAAATTGGTATCTATACCAAGAAGGAATCAAAGACCTTTTCGATCTCTAGAGCTAGGGTTGGAACGACTAGTTCCAGAGCCGGGAGTTCTAACAACTTTGCGTTTAACTCTCCTGCTTCCCTTTGAAGCTCTAAAGTCTTTCTCTTCTTGTTGAAGCTCAGCCCAAGTTCGAAGCCGTTCGGGGCTCCTTTCCTAGCTTCCAAGTTCTTCAGGCTTTTTACCTTGAGATTCATCTTCGTCTTCGGACCATACAATGTCTTCGGAAGATGAAGTTTCCAAGTTAACTTCTTTTTCTTCCTCTTTAATACAAGACAGTATGTCTTTGCTTACTTCGGGCGTAATCGCTCCAGAGCTATTCCGAGGAACTAAAAATCGAGGGCGCTTGTGAAGTTTTAAGATATCGAAGGTAGCCCATAGAAAACGGAGTTCGTCGTTAATGTCTAACACTTCGACATCTTCCATATGAGACAAAGCCTAAAAACATGATAAGCAAATTTTCATTCATAAATATACAAAAGCATAAAGCTTTACATAGTCGAAGATCCTAAGATAATTCTAAACTTACGGGTTTGGCGGAGGTTGACTGCTCGAAGCTTGGGACCGAGCTTGCTTCTGACGTTGCCCTTCGTCAATCCAAGCCTTGATCGCAGAGCGACCTTCGGCTCTCCATGAAGATTGAAAGGCTTGCCAAGCAGCGGCCACACCTTCGGAAGGAGTAAGGAGCTGGTTGTCGTCAAAGGTAATGGGAGCCCCCTGCGTTCGGAGTTATCGATTGGCCCAGATCTTCGTACTAACGAAGTATGCCGATAGCAGCCACTTGTCCGGAGATTTCTCCGTACCGAATGCCTGCTGTCTTCATTTGCTTCGCTGCTCCTTGGATCCTCTTCAACCGTCGCAGAAGGGAGATGTTGTCATCTGAAGGAAGCGTCCCAGTAGTACCGAAGTACTCCAGAACGCCTAGCAATTGGTCCATGACCTCCGCAGCTACCTTCTCCGACTTCAGCTTATCCTCAATTAAGGCATCCTTCGTCGAAGTTAATTCTCTTACTACTCCAGAGAGCCTAACTGCCTCCGTAGCTAAAGAATTCTTCTGATTGAGTAGCTGGCTAGCTTCTTCGGCAGCTTTGGCTTTTTCTTCTTGGAGCCTAACAAGCTCAGCCCCCGCAGTAGCGTGCTCCGCCCACATCTATTCAATCTCCGCTCGAAGCACAATTTGTTCTGCTTCGAGCTCTTTATTCAAAGTGTCCAAGCTTTGTCTGGCCCTGCGCTCCGTCAAAACCTTGTTGTCCAAGTGGGCCACCCGACCTTCGGAGATAGTAAGATTTCATTGAAGAGTTGTGTTTTCCTCTCGAAGGCGAAGGCTTCCACGCTCGTTTGAAATATTCGCAGCTCGGGCCAAGACTATTTGCTACGAAGAGAAAAAACCAAGGTGAGAAATTATTTGTATATAAGTTTGATTTTGTTTTGCAGATACTTCGTACCTGGTATGCTGCACGTTCCATGGCAGCGTTAAGCTCCGAACTCTCCGCCTCGCTTAAGATGGCCACCAAGTTCATCTCCCCCACTTCGCGGCTAGCTCGATCCAAAGGCTCAAGCAAAGTCCGAAATCCAGTTCTTCGCTCCAAGAAAGGAGCTAGAAGAGGGAGCAAACTCAAGGCTTCCTGGTCATCTTCGTTTGGCGAAGGTCCGGAGTGCTGAGCCGTATTTTTTGGAGCTCCATCAGATTGGCCCTCCTCCCTAGATTGGCTCTCGTCTGTTGACTCAGACGGAGTTGATCCTGAGCTCGGAGCAGGGAGGTGGTCCATCTTTCCCTTGCCTTTTCCAGGTTCCAATTGAGTGGCTCTGGGAATTGGCTCCGAAGTTGTCGAAGGTCCAGGAATTATATCTTCGAGGCGGACCTCTTTCACGGGAGTGGATCCTGTTAAAACAAAGGTATTATAAATTGTATAATTTCGCAGGAAAAAAGAACAAAAGAATTATGTGAAGTTTACCTTCGACATTTTGGTGACGGGTGAGCATTGGGCTGCTTGGCGGGTCGAAGGCTACTTCAAAGTCTTCGTCGGAGTCAGCAGTCAAATCTTCGACTATTGGAGCATCTTCGGGAGCAGCCGTTGTTATTTCACCCAGAATCGAAGCTGCACCAACTTCAACTCCGCTTTCGTCCACGGGGGCTCCGTCTTGCGGTAAATTTTCTTGAGCAGCCGGAGTCCTCATTTGCTCAAGGTTCTCTTGAGACTCCGACACGCTCGTAGCTTCATCAATATGTGCATCTCTTTAGGCTGCATCTGCGTTGGTCAGGTCGACAAGCATCCTGCCTTCATCCTCCAAGGAATCGGAGACTGAAGCTCTTGGGCTCGAAGGTGCAGGAACTCTTGGCTTTCGAGCCACCTTCTTTAACGGAGTCTTGGCAGAGCTCGAAGCTCCAACTTCGGCTTTTCTCTTTTTGGGCCCTTTCTCCGAAGGTACCCAATCCACAAGAGGGGGCGGAACAACTTCGAGTAGCCCCCATACTCGGTTGGACCGTTCCCATGTACCAACTAGCTTAATTCTCCATTCTTTTTCGGTCGGAGTTGGGACGCCCAAAATCTTCTCCGAAGCCCGTACAATCTGCTCCGAAGTTATATGGGCTGAAGAGGCTGAAAAATGAGTTAAGTTGGTTATTCCTTCAAATAAATATGTATGATATATGTTGTTTTCGAAGTTACCTGCAGGGCTCGAAGTCGAAGAAATTTTGCGAAGACCGCCCTCCGAATCTTCCTCAAAGGTGATTGGCCAGTTGGCCATCAGAGGAGGGATTTGAAGCCCGAGGAATTCTTCCGCTAAGTCCCGCATACTCAGGCGGTGACTGATTTTTTGGAGCAGGCTGAGACGAGCTTCGAGCTGGCCCGGATCCGAATGCACAAGGGCTTCCTTTCGGAAGTTGATATCTTGCAAAGGTCCAGCTAGGCGACTGCTCGCCCCAACTTCGGCATAAAACCATTTCAGGATCCAGTCTGTATACCATCTGGCATTGATAGCCTTAGCAGGAAACCGGAGAGCATACTCGTCCCGAAGTCTGAAGTTGATGCTTCCAAAGGCCACTACCATCTTCTCACCTCCGGGGCCTACGAAGGTCTTTGGTTGGCACGAAGCTCTGTGCAGTGCTGCGAAGATCTCCGCCCTTCCCTCACAACTCTCAGCTCGCAACGCCCATTCGAAGATGGCAAGACGTGCTACGGCATTCAGAGAGAGTTGGGGGAGAGTAACGTGGAATAAGTCCAATACCTCCGCTAAGAAGTCGACTGCCAGAAGCCCCAAGCCAGCTTCGAAGAAGGCTTCGAAGACGACCACTTCTCCGGGTCTTGGCGACGGAATGATCTCTTTCCCGGGTTTGCGAATCATGACTCCCGAACTAATTTTGCCTTCTATTGCGGCCGCGAGTGATTCTCTTTTCCAGGTTGAAGGCCCCAATTGAAAGGATTGATCTGTGTACTTCGTTGATGCTGGAAAAAGGTCTTGAGGGCCGACATTTTGGGGATTTCTCCCCACCGCCGCCATTGTTGCCATTGCTGGTGTCGGAGTTGCTGCCGCCAATGTTGCAGCCGCTGCTGCTGCCACAGCCTGCTGCCAGGCCAAGGTTGAAGCTGCTCCAGGACCCTTGAAACTAGTTTTCGCCATTAGATCTCACGGATTGCTTCAGAAGAAAGATGGAGGCTAGGGCTTGATTGATGGGTTGTTTGCACGAAAGCGGTGGAAAGGTACTCGAGAAGGGTCTGGGCCCTCTATTTATAGCCCAGACCCCGATTTTTTACCGTTTGCCTATGCCGTTTTGCATTCTTAACCGTTACTTTGTTACGAAATTAACGTGTCACGTAACTTCCATTTGAAGGAAGAAGCCAACGGCTATTTCTTCCTAGTCTAAAAAGACTTTCGGGCTTCTCGAGTTAGTTCTAAGATGGTTCAAATGTAATTGTCTTAGAAACTGATTCGGAGTTTTGCATCTCCATGCATTTCGGAGATGGATTAAAATCTGCTAACCCTGACGCATGATTATTTTTCTTGCGTATACTGTTCTCCCAACTTTACAGATTTAGCGGAGAAGCGTATTCGAGGGGCTACTGTTGGGAGAAAATATTCCATCTTCAGGGTTATTGCAGTAACAGGACAAAAGTTGGTGATTAAGCCCAAGATTTCCAGCATATGACTCCGGGGATGCATTGAGTCAAGTTCCAAGTATGATGACGGACTCTAATTCGGAGTATATCTTCGAACTTGGATTCTTCCGAGAGCTTCTTTGCCAGCTAAGATGGAAGACTTATCTTCTTTCTTATTAGATTAGTCTTTTACCATTTTAGCCCTATTAAGGGTACCGAATAGTTTCCACATGTCGGTTGTAATAGAGGGGTAAAAAGGTCTTTTCCTTAATGTTTGGGCCTATAAATACCCCCCGTTTTACCCTGTAATAAGGACCGAATACAAGTTATTCAATACACACTTTCGAACTATTTTAAGCTATTATCCTTTCGGAGGCTTGGAATAGTTTACTTCGCAAACACTTCGTTTGTTAGTTTCTAATCTTCAGAAAACTGTTAGCGTAATCTTTTACGCCAACAATATTCAAAATGATTCTTACTGCAGATTAATTTATCCCAGATAGTTCATGAACTAAAAGCAGTAAAATACTAGCACGTTGGGAAAAACTAAACAACGAAATCTCTGATTAAGCACGTAAATCAAGACAAAGAGAAAATACCATGTATTGTTGCCTTTTCTCCTCTGCCGATGCGCTGCACGATCCCCACGCCAAGTTGAATCTCCAGCTGGGTCCCACTTCTTGAAACTGCGCGAGATGACCGAGCGTTTTGCTCGTGCGAGGCCGCTGTGACGCGACGCGGCTTCTGCTTCCTGCCGTGCCTGATGCCGCTACCGCACGAAGAAGCTAGCTGCGCTGCCGTGCGTAGGAGCTAACAGCCGCCCTAGGGGCTAGCTGCCAGGCGATAGCTGCTGCGCTAGGGATAGCTGCTGGCTTCCAGCCGCATGCAAGCTAGGACACAGGGCTAGTGCTGTAGGCATAGGTGCCAGCCGCAGCATAGCCTGCGCATCCTTGGCTGCCGCGCTGCAACATAGAACGATCTACCAGGAAAAACAACGCCGGAAGAACAAAAACTAATCGCAGCGGCGACACAATTTCTGAACAGTAGAACAAATGCCGCGGCGGAAAACAGTGGAGAGGAAAGGGAAAAGTGACCCATGAATTTCAGAAATTGGGAAAGTGTATTTCAAAAATGGGTACCCTAACCCTAGGATATTGGGGCCTATTTATAGGCAGCCCAATAAATGGAAAAATGCAGAAATACCCCTAGGGTTTTTTTACAGACGCTGAATAAAAATGGAAAAGACCGAAATGCCCTTAGGATTTTTTACAGACTCGACTGACAGACTGTGCGCCTAAAGGCAAAATAGTAAAACCCAAATAATGATAACTTGTCCTGATGCGGAGCTTTCGTAGCAGCTACGGCTTTGCCTCAGAACGGTCAGATCCGAGATCAGCGGTCGTCAATTTTGCGCCGAAACTGACAAAGCGTCAACCGACTTCACACCGGGTACCCAGATTGGGCTGGCCCAATTCCGCAGCTCCCTCAGCCCGGCAATCGCTCGCCGCCCATGTACCTGAGTCAATCCCGGTCAATAGCCCAGTGGATCCTCTGTTGTCCTAGCCCATGTACCCGGATTGGGACAACCCGACTTCGTGGCCCCTCAGCCCGACAGTCGCTCGATGCCCGTGTACCTGAGTCACACGCGGCCCAGACGCAACAGGTCTTCTCTCTCTTTTTCAGTCCTCTTTGACTACCATTGACAATGACTCATCACATCTGGAGCCATGAGGCCCACGCTCTTCAGCATGGCTCCTCAATGCCCCCCCTTGATGAGTGCATTGTCAACACTTCTCTTCATCTGCTCTTCAGTACCTGCAAGCAACTGTGGAAACACGAAAACAAAGCACAAGAAAACAGAAAAGAAGAAAATAAAGTAAAAGTTTAACCCTAATGACCATAAACCGAACAAAAACAAGAAGCGATCATTATGGTTAACCAAAGGTAAAAAGCTCAAAAACGAGTGCAATCTCAGAATCATCAACAAGGATATCAAAAGAGTAAAGAGTAAGGACAATCGGGACAAAAACTCCCCCTGAAACAAATCCCAGAGAAGGCCAAAACTCCTCCTTAAACTCTTCTCTCAAAATTTCTCCTCCTTGTTGACAAGTGAACTCATCAAGCGAGACTAAAAGCACTCAAAAGAGACACAGACTCCACCTGAAACGCAACTCCCCCTCAAAATATGCAATGAATACAACTGGGGTGTAGGTGGAGTGTAGAAAGCATCCTTCTCAGATATGATTGACTGTAATTGACAAAATCTAGCAGGTATAGCAAAAGACATACTGTCTAAGACACATGGCATGATCAGTGCAACAGATGATATCTAAAGAAAGTCATTAGCACGCATTTTTCAATTTTTGCAAACAAAAAAATCACCACCTTTTCCAGTTGACATGCAAGGTAAAGCATGAGATGTAGACGCTAACTGATATCTACCAAGATAAACATTTGTTCAAAACAAAGTGCTTCAGCAAACTTGTTGTCTTTTTAATTTTCAGGCTTTTTCATTTTCCTTTTTCATTTTTGCCAAGGGTTATTTGCATGTCCAACCTTATGCTAAACGACCAAGTCAAGCCTAGGCCAGAACTGGACCATCAGAAGCTTAAGACATTGGTCTCGGCATACATTACACTGTCCTAGTTCATACCAAAGTGCTATGGTAGGCAGTCCAGAACAATGCAATGTGACAAAGCAAACCCACCTGGATCTTTTCAACTCAAGCATAAAAATGCATGGAATTTTCATTTTTCTGATTTTTCATTGTTTTAATAGCATATTTTCCATGTTAAAAGCATAAAGATGTCCAAGTTGCATATTTGCATCTATGTGAGGAACTAGCTACAAGGCATGTAACAGATAGCAAAAGCACTCAGCCCACACATGCCAGTTACCAGAAGCAATGGTGATCATTTTTCAAGTTTAAAGCATAAAAACCATGCATATGACAGATATCAGACATATCAAGTGAACTGAAACAAAGCATGATCATTGACAAGTAATCAAAAGCATGTACCAGCTAGAATAAGTACATCAGTTCAATCATATAACAGAAGCAGGCTCAAAGTGTGATATGTGAATATGCAAGATATGAACACACACAAAAAGACTCAAGAAAAGAGTAAAGAAGAAAGAAAAACTGACGCAAAATATCCTAGAAAGCATACACAACACCCAAATCCCCTCGTAAATGCACAAAAGTAGACTGATCTAGGGGTTTGGTGAAAATGTCAGCCAACTGATGATGGGTATCAACATGAACAAGGTCAATGACACCTTTCTTATATTGATCCCACAGAAAGTGAAAGCACACATCAATGTGTTTGGTTTTTGAATGGAGACAAGGGTTTTTCCCTACACTAATAGCACTGGTGCTGTCGCAAAACAGAGGAACTCTGGTAGGAAAGAACAACCCAAAATGTCGCAGAGTGGAAATCATCCAAACCAACTGTGAGCAGCAGCTAGTAGCATCTACATACTCAGCCTCAGTGGTCGAAAGAGCAACTCCAGACTACTTTCGAGAAGACCAAGAGACAAGGAAAGAACCAAGAAACTGGCAAGTACTGGAAGTCGACTTGCGATCCAACCGGCACCCACCAAAGTCAGCATCCGAAAAGCCAGATAAATCAGAGATGATGATGCTGAATAGAAAAGACCAAGATCAGGCGCATAGGTAAGATACGTGAAGATGCGCTTGACAGCCTGCCGATGAGACGTGCGTGGCGAAGACTAAAAGCGCGTGCACAGCCCCACGATGAACTGTATGTCCGGTCTTGTCGCCATCAAGTAAAGCAATGAACCAATCATCCCTCGAAACTATCTCTCGTTGACCTTGACGCCGCTCTCGTCCTTGTCCAAGCCCCCAGATGTGCCCATTGGGGTCATCTGCGGCTTCAGCTCTCCACCAAAGTCAAATTTTTCAACATGTCACGAGTGTACTTACCTTGGTGGATGAAGGTGCCGTCCTTGGTCTGCTTGATCTCGAGCCCTAGGAAGTACTTGAGCTCACCCATGAGGCTCATCTCAAACTCACTGTGCATCTGCTCAGAAAACTTGGACACAAGAGCATCAGTAGTACCGCCAAAAATAATATCGTCCACGTAAATCTGAGCGACTAAAAAATCTGAAGCATCTCTGAGCAAGAAAAGAGTTTTATCCACAGAACCCATCACAAAGCCCTTCCCCAACAAAAACTGCTTCAACCGGTCATACCAAGCCCTGGGGGCTTGCTTCAACCCGTATAAAGATTTTTGCAATTTAAAAACATGTCGAGGAAACTTGGGGTTCTCAAAACCGAGGGGCTGCCTAACATAAACCTCCTCCTCTATGTACCCGTTCAGAAAAGCACTCTTGATGTCCATTTGAAAAAGCTTAAAACCCTTCGAAGCGGCAAAAGCTAAAAGAATGTGAATGGACTCAAGACGGGCAACAGGGGCGAAAGTTTCTTCAAAATCAACACCCTCCTTCTGGCAAAAACCCTGGGCAACTTGTCGAGCTTTGTTGCGCACCACAACCCCATCTTCACCTTGCTTGTTCTTGAACACCCACTTGGTGCCTATGGGGTTGCATCCTGGTGGCAGCTCAACTAGTGTCCAAACCCGATTGCGGACAAAATTCTCAAGCTCTTCTTGCATGGCATTAATCCAGTTCGAGTCAGAAAGAGCATGAGAAACGTCTCTGGGCTCAAAAGATGCAACAAAAGCAGATTCAGTAAACACAGCAATAGAGTCAACAAAAGAACACAAAGTTCTCGCAGACACATCACTGATGATGAGCTCTGAGGGGTGATCACGTTGAACTGCTCGGGATCCCTAATGATCTGAAGTCACCTCACCGGAGTCAGCAGCTAGCAACTCTGGACTCGACTGAGGGGGCTCGATCGAAGTGGAAGAAGTGATCAGAGGTCCACCCTCGTCCTCAGTCGAAGTCTCAGAAGGTGTGGGTTCTGCAGGCTGTGCAGAAGGCCCACCCTCATCAGCAGATGGAGTGTCATCATCTTCCTCGAAGATGGACTCTTCGAGCTCACCATCTCTAGAAGGCTCAAAAGAAGGAGTCAAAGAAGGCAAGGACTCATCAAAAGAAACCTCACAAGTCTCGACAAGCTGCTGGGAGTCGAGGTTCCAAACACGGAAGCCTCGAGAATGCAAAGCGTAGCCAAGAAAAACTCCGTCCTAGCAACGAGACTCAAACTTGTCCAAATGCCCTCCCTTCTTGAGCACAAAGCACTTGCAGCCAAACGCTCGCAAGTGGCTCACCTTGGGCAGTCTGCCAAACCGCAACTCGTATGAGGTTTTACCAAGGTAAGCTCTAAGAAAAATGCAGTTGGCCAGATAGCAAGTCGTGTTCATGGCTCCAGCCCAAAAACGCCTAGGAGTCCTGTGCTCATCGAGCATCGTCCTGGCCATCTCGACTAGCGTGCGGTTCTTTCGTTCCACAATGTCATTCTGTGGGGGAGTGTAAGGAGCAGAAAACTGATGATCAAGACCCTGATCACTACAGAAGCTGACGAACTGAGAGTTCTTGAACTCAAAGCCGTTGTCGGAGCGAATTGCTCGCATCCGACCATTGTTCTCATTCTTCAGCTTCAAAATCAGGTCATGAACAAACTGAAAAGTTTCATCCTTAGACTCAAAAAAGAAAACCCACGAGAATCGAGAAAAATCATCAACGATCACAAGCGCGTACCACTTCCCACCGACTGAGCGTACCCGAGCTGGACCGATAGTGTCCATATGTAACAGCTCGCCCGGATAAGAAGTCATCACCTGAGTCATAGGTGAGTGATAAGCGGCAACCATTTTCCCATGACGACAGGGATGGAAAACTAGATCCTTCTCCATCTTAAGCTTGGGCAATCCTTGGATGAGGTCCATAGAGCTCAACCTGACTAGCAGATCAAAACTCAAATGACCTAACCTCATATGCCACTTCCAGAGCTCAGAAGAGGATCCAAAAATCAAATAGCGAGAAGGGCCAAAAGAACTAGAGAAGTCAATCCGAAAAACCTTACCAAAAGGTAGGATCTAGCAAATCAAAGACTCTCTAGAATCAATCACAGAAGAACTGCCCTTCTTAAAATGAACCTCCAACCCATCCTCAAGAAGTTGCGAAACAGAAATCAATTTGAAGTTCAAATTTCCAACCAAAGCAACGTTCTTTAAAGAGAAATGGTCAGAGATGCGAATTGAGCCAATGTCGTGTACCTTCCCTTGACCACTGTTCCCGAATGTGATGTACTCTTTGGAGCTCGGGGGAGTGAGACTGGAGAACCATCTGCGATGTCCCGTCATGTGGCGAGAGCATCTTGAGTCCTTGATCCAAACATCCTCCAGTCCCCGATCCTGTACAATCAGAGGTTGTAAGGGGGAGCAAATGATCCAGCACCAGGTTTAGCAAAAGAGCTAAACCAATGTTGAGCCATCTGCTCAAAAGACAGAAAGCAAAAATCATCATAAGGGTTCGGACCAACACGTGGCTCAAAGCGTTGTCCTTGGTTCTGTCTAAAGCCTTAGCCTCGAGGTCCAGGACCGTAGCCAAAATGGCCTGGAGCTCTGCCGGAACGAACACCACCATCTGGAGCACGGGCATGAAAGTCGTCTCCTCTACCCCCACCTACACGATGCGGCCTGGCCTCCAGCCTCTCCCCACGTCGAGGAACTCTCAGTCTACCACCCTACTGGTAGAACTACTCCTGACCACCACGAGCTCTCTCTGCTCTCTCAACCCGCTTCCTCCTGAAGAAAAACTCCTCAAGATGCCCGTCTCTCTGACAGTACTCACAATGATAGGTGGGCTTCTTGGGATGTGGTTGAGGCTTGGGGTTCTTGGGCTTAGTGGTGTTTGGTGTAGTCTTCTTGGGTTGAAAGGGTCCAGGAAGAGATTCAAGAGAAGTGTGGAGGTGTTTGGGCTTTGGAACCCAGATAGGCTTCTTGGGTGGAGCTTTGGGCTGTTCTTGGATCACTCCATCCTTGGGCTGACTAGCCTGGAAAGACTAAGTGGAGTGAGTCTTGGGGTATCTCTACTCAGGAGTCATTTTACTCCACTCCACTGCCCGGCTAATGGCACTCTCAAAGTCAGCCTTGGTGTAGGTGTAACCTACCCTAAAACCCATCCTGCCTCTTAAACTGCTGGATCATCATGCCGAGTTGTGGCTCTCTGGCACTGATCCAACTCAAGATAGAATGGAGGTAAAAGTTTTCATTCTGAGAATCAGCTAGCTCCTCTCTCAAGGAAGCTAGTACCTCCACCTGAGACAAACAGGTTTCACACTCGCTATCTACCTGGACAGACTTCTCGGCTTTCAGCTTAATCAACTCCAGTCTAAGAGACAAGCCATTCTCATAGACAGTGGTTGGAACTGACAGTGTCTCAAGCTCTAGCCTAGTCTGTGCTAGCTCAGCTCTCACTCTCTCAAAATCATCCAAATGCGCATCGCCCTTGGATTTCAGCTCAGCTAGACTAGCTAGATGAGATGGGCAATCAGCATAGGGCACGATGACAGTGGCTTGAGCATCTTTCAGCTCCAGCTGTGTGCTTTCAAGCTCAGTGGCCAAAGCGTCCCTCTCATTAACCCTTTCTGTGTACCTGGACTTCAGAGTTGACAGGTCACACAGAAGCACCTCACACTTTGGGCACTCACTGCTATCACCCAAGCAAGGGGAAGAAGATAGACTCTCAATTCTGCCGTTGGCCATGGCAAGCTCACTCTCTAATTCATCTATCCTCTTCTTAGCCCCTCTAAGCAGTTTTTCCCGATATTTTAACTCCTGACGATTGCTTTCAAGTAAATCAACGATTTCACGTTCATAAGATGATACCTTTTCATTGTCGTCGTCGTCGGAGTCATCGGAGGAGCCCTTCTCTTCTTTATCCCCAAGAGCCATTGAGCAGAAGCTCTTGTGGGATCTTTGGCGCTGATGTGAGCTGCTCTTCAGTCTATCCCCGAAGGCCATGAAGCAAAGACCCGCCGGATTGTCCTTGTCCTTCCCCTTCCTGATGACGATCTACTCATCGCTTGAGCTCGATGAAGAGGAAGAAGACGTGGACCGCTTGGAGTAGCTCTTCTCCATCTCGGCAAAGAAGGCCTTATCACGCTTCTTGTTCTCATGCCGGTAGTCCTTCAGGGCCTTTTTGAAGAATCTGGTCATTGGCTTGCCCTTGTTGAAGGAGGAGCTGTCGTGCTTGCCGGAGTCGTGGAAGCCACCATCAGTGCCCTTCTTGTGGCCATTGCGCTTGGGGCAGTCGGCGATGAAGTGTCCTGGGTCACCACACTCAAAGCACCCGGATTTCGTGTCATGTCATTTGAACATTCTTTTGTCATAAACACGACGCACCCGGTTGTTAAAAAGACACAAATCACCGTCTCCTAACGACTCAAGCTGGTCCTTAGTGATAGACATCAAAGAGAACCCAGCACAGCTCATAGAAGAGGGATCAACAGAAGGTGTAGCAAGGGCCAGAGACTTTGATCCAGAGCCAGTGAGATTTGATCTCAACTGGGTATCAACCTCGGTGGCCTTTAGCTTGCTAAACAACTCAGAAATGGTCAAGGTATAATAAGATGTGCTCTCAATGATAGAGGATACCTTGATCTCCCAGATCTTTGGTCCAAGGTATGGAGAACCTTGAGGGCCTGCTCATGATCTGAGACTAACTGAACACCCTCAGCCTTGTTGTCCCGAAGCTTGTTTATGATCGATTGAAAACGACCAAACAACGCTTCAACAGATTCACCCGGCTTTTGTGTTAAGTTCTCATATTCACCAGTAGGTCTGATAGAGCCAAGCCTTGACTTGGGCTGTCCCCTCATGGTGTGCCTGGAGGGTAGCCCAGATCTCTCTCGCAGTGGAGAGATGGCTCACACGCTCAAACTCGGTGGGACCTAAACCAGAAAACAAAATATTCATAGCTTTGTTGTTGTTCTGATGCTGGGCAACAATATCTGGAGTAGTGCGCTCAGCAACAGGCAACACACTGAAAGTAGCGTGAATACAAATGTCCCAGATGTCCGAGCTTTGGCTCATGAGATAGGCTCGCATGCGAGTCTTCCAATAATTATAGCCATAAGCTTCCAAGGACGGGACCTTTCCAGGAGAAGTCATGATCACTACTGGGGTTTAGAACCGGTTAAGGTATGGAAAAACCCTAACCACGCTCTGATACCACTTGTAGGACCGAAAGTAGCGACCAGAGTGGGGGTGAATGGGTGCCTAAAAAATTCTTTCGAATCAATGGCCTTCTCCCAACACCCAACGCACCTCGACAAACAAAAAACCGCAGAAGCAAAACAGATCACAGGTACTTAAAATAATCTAGCCTAAAAACAACTGGTGTCCTAATCGAAAAGACACCACCACATTGCTTAACGGAAAATTGGTAGATCAATTAATTTACAGACATCTTGACAAGCACAAACCAACTGATCAACAATATTCAGGCATATGATTCAACCAGATAAGTGAGACTAACAAAAAATGCCTACAAATGATTTAACGAGTGCCACTGAAGTAGATAGACAACAAGGATCACAACAAAACAGATATTCAAAATGATTCTTACTGCAGATTAATTTATCCCAGACAGTTCATGAACAAAAAGCAGTAAAATACTAGCATGTTGGGAAAAACTAAACAATGAAATCTCTGATTAACCACGTAAATCAAGACAAAGAGAAAATACCATGTATCGTTGCCTTTTCTCCTCTGCCGATGCGCTGCACGATCCCCACGCGAAGTTGAATCTCCGGCTGGGTCCCACTTCTTGAAACTGCGCGAGATAACCGAGCATTTTGCTCGTGCGAGGCCGCCATGACACGACACAGCTTCTGCTTCTAGTCGTGCCTGCTGCCGCTACCGCACGAAGAAGCTAGCTGCGCTGCCACGCGTAGGAGCTAACAGCCGTGCTAGGGGGTAGCTGCCAGGCGCTAGCTGCTGCGCTAGGGATAGCTGCTGGCTTCCAGCCGCATGCAAGCTAGGACACAGGGCTAGTGTTGTAGGCATAGGTCCTAGCCGCAGCATAGCCTGCGCATCCTTGGTTGTCGCACTGCAACGTAGAACGATCTACCAGGAAAAACAACGCCGGAAGAACAAAAACTAATCACGGCAGCAGCACAATTTCTGAACAGTAGAACAAATGCCGGCGGCGGAACAATTTCTAAACAATAGAACAAATGCCGGCAGGCGGAAAATAGTGGAGAGGAAAGGGAAAAGTGACCCACGAATTTCAGAAATTGGGAAAGTGTATTTCAAAAATGGGTACCCAAACCCTAGGATATTGGGGCCTATTTATAGGAAGCCCAATAAATGGAAAAATGCAGAAATACCCCTAGGGTTTTTTTACAGACACTGAATAAAAATGGAAAAGACCGAAATGCCCTTAGGATTTTTTACAGACTCGACTGACAGACTGTGGGCCTAAAGGCAAAATAGTAAAAACCTAAATAAAGATAACTTGTCCTGATGCGGAGCTTTCGTAGCAGCTATGGCTTCGCCTCAGAACGGTCAGATCCGAGATCAGCGGTCGTCCGTTTTGTGCCGAAACTGACAAAGCGTCCATCGACTTCGCACCGAGTACCCGGATTGGGCCGGCCCGATTCCGCAGCTCCCTCAGCCCGGCAATCGCTCGCCGCCCGTGTATCTGAGTCAATCCTGGTCAACAGCCTAGTAGATCCTCTGCTGCTCCTAGCCCATGTACCTGGATTAGGGCAGCCCGACTTCGCGGCCCCTCTGCTCGACAGTCACTCGCTGCCCGTGTACCTGAGTCACACGCGGCCTAGACGCAGCAGGTCTTCTCTCTCTTTTTCAGTCCTCTTTGACTACCGTTGACAATGACTCATCACATCTGGAGCCATGAGGCCCACGCTCTTCAAAAGTAATCTAACTATGGGATGTCACGCAACCCGCCCTTGACCGTGGGCTCGGCTTTACGAAAAGATTTATGATTCTGATCAGAGATGTACTACTGTACCCACAAGGCACGCACTCATCCCAAACACCAAAGTGTAACGAGATGACCCATACGATGGGAACTCGTGCCAAAACCTCGGCATGAAATGCTCCAAGCGATAACAACCCGCTCTAGGTTTCGCCGGCGCGTCGGGCCGCATCCCGGCTAACGTCGCACCCCCTTTTGCGCCACGTCGGTACAAGACACCCGCAGGTGCTGCTTGACCCATCTCCAAATGGTGGCCTCAGTTTGGAACACTCCATACCTTAGTTAGGACTTACCCATTAGACTTGTGGTTAGTACGGAAGTGTATTGCAACGGATCCCTTAGACCGGTCCTTATAATGCCCCGGGTGCTACCGACCAATGCCCTAGCTTGCACCGGAACCCACCATGCATTCACTCACAACCACGACTCATCACCGACAGAATTCCAAGGATAAGAATAACGGGGATCATATAGTAGAACCATGTTGCTACGACTCATTTTTATCCTATAGCAATCGTGTCAATACATTGGACACTAGCTAATAGTAGTAATCATATGGTGACAAGGAGGTTAGGCGAGATAGCATGGCTTGGGTTGCACATCAAGGTCGGGGGATCCTAAATAAATATCTTGTAAGGGTTTCATTTGACTAATGCAAGTATATCCTATGTGTTTTAGCGATAGTTTAATAAATCATGGGTTCAATATGCTCAAAAGTGTTGTTTGGTGACTTGCCTTGTTCAGCGAATGGGGAGGGAGGAACTTCCGGGTAATATTCCAGCTCCTCGGCGGCGTCGTAGTCTTCCCAATATAAATAAAGTAAAATAAAATAAATACAACATTCAATTAAACAATATAAAACTAGACAACAAGCACATAGGTTTAAATTGGTTTAATTTAAAGGAAATCAAGTTGTTAAGTTTCTGAAATTTATTTTATAAATAATTTAAAAGGAATTATAATGAAATGTTGTCCTTTGTGAAAAGGAGTTTTAAATGTGAGTAGTCTCATTTTAAGTTTTTCTAATTAATTTAAAATGAAAGGTTCAGAGAAAACTTAGTGGTTTCATTATTCTAACAGGGAATGAATAAATATAAATTTTGCTGTAATTTAAATAATCAAATTTGCATTTTACCCTAAGGGTATTTGAATACTTTATTAAATAAGAATGAAATATTCAAAGTAAACATATTGTTTTTCTTGCATTAACATGTAGAGGATAATATTACAAATTTTTTGAAATTGAAATGGTAATTTTTGAAGTTAAAATGCGCTAGATATGAATTTTTGAAGTTTAAAAGCATTTCTGGAATTTAAATTAAACTCAAAATAGCCTCGGGTCTATGGTGAGCCAGGCCCACGGTGAACCTGCGCACTGTGCGCGTGCGCCGGATCGATCTGGACCGTTGGATCTAGATCCAACACGCGAGGGCGAGGCGAGGGAGTTAAAATAACGCGGACGACTGAGATTAAAACATCGAACCGATACGCGATGAACGGCTCAGATGAAACATGGGTTTTTAAAACTAACGAACGTGCGAGATTAAAACATACCGCTTCGATCAGATTCGACGGTGCGGATTAAATCACGCACGCGGTGATGTCGGCACCGTTCGATCGTGATCGCACGGTCGGGATTGAATCCGACATGGCACGGGTACTCAACCCGTGCTGGTCGTCTTCTCCGGCGACGGCGAGCGGGCCAGAGGCCACGGCGAGCGACAACGGTCGTAGCTAAGGCCTAAAACGGAAAGAGGACACTACAGGGATCACGAGGGTACCGTTGGCGAGGCGAACGGTCAACGGAGCGTGGCTGGCGACGAGTGGAGGCGGCGAAGATGTTCGGGTTCTCGTCGGCGAGGGAGATCCGGTGGGGTCCAACGGCGATGGAGGGGTGGTCGGGGTCGGTGAGGTCCTTGCGGTCACAGCGGTGCGGTCGGCGAGGATGGAGGGGGACTCCGGTGACGGCGAGCGACGGCTGGAGTGCGGGCGGTGGTGGAGAGTAAAAAGTTGAATTGGGGCGCTCAGATTCGTTCTCGCAGCAATTTGTCGTGGGGGTTGAACGCGGTGGAGGCCAGGGGGTTAAATAGGGGCGCCGGCGAGGAATAACGGGCGATGTAAACAAGGAAAGCCGAGGGGGGTCTTCAATGGCGCCGGTAAGGGTCAGCCATGCACGCGCAGCGCGATCCCGGGGTGTAATCGCGAGGATTAACGAGGGGAAACGGTCGGCCAGGCGCGGGGACCGATTAATGGTGTTAATTTAATGGGGGAGGGGCCGGCGAAGCGAATACGATGGCGAGGTCATCGGCCGGCGTGATTTGGGGGTGGTGGCGTGAGGTGGACCACGATCCTGACAAGCGGGGGCCACAGGCCAGCGGGCGCGATCGAGCGAGGTGGCGGCTGACGGGTGGGGTCGGGTTCGGCTGCGAGAGAGAAACAGTTGGCGCCGACAGGTGGGGCCAAGGCGTCGCTCACTGACAAGCGGGGCCCGGGTGTCAATCCGAGGCACGCGGGGGTAATGGGCTGGGCCGGCCGGGAGAGAGAGAAAAGGAGGGGGAGGCCCATTACTGTTTAAATGCATTTCTGATTAAAAACAATTATAGAAATAGGGCTACTTCCAAGGTTGACAAAAATTTGTAAAAATTCTCAAAAATATATCTTGGCCTTGGGATCATATACAAAATTTTCTAGCTCCTGGTTTGGCCATTTCATCTAGGTTTTAGTTCAAAATGGTTAAGGAGGGCATTAAAGGTATTTCCAAAATAATAAATTCCAAGAAATTAGTTTAAATAATATTTTTATTCCTTTGAAAATTTGGGGTGTTACAAACCTATCCCCCTTACAAAGAATCTCGTCCCCGAGATTGGATCGCTACTCGAATAGTTCAGGGTATTGGGTTTTCAGTTCGTCTTCCTTTTCCCATGTGGCTTCTTCGGCGGGGTGGTTGTCCCACTGAGCCTTGCAGAAGCGAACCACACGGCTCCTGGTTACCCTTTCCTTGGTTTCCAAGATCTTGACGGGTTTCTCGATGTAGGTCAAATCCTCTTGGACGTTGAGTAGTTGGAGGTCGGCTTGCTCGGTGGGCACGCGAAGACACTTCTTCAGCTAAGAGACGTGGAACACATCATGAACTCCTGCCAATGATGGAGGCAGTTCTTGTTGATATGCCACATCTCCTTGCCGTCGGAGGATCTAAAAAGGTCCGACATAGCGGGGTGCTAGCTTTCCTTTCATGTTGAACCTTTGAGTGCCACGGAGGGGAGTGACTCGGAGGTAGACATAATCGCCCTCCTCAAAGGTTAGGTCTCTTCGACGGTTATCGGTGTAGCTCTTCTGTCGGGACTGGGCTATCTTCAGCTTCTCTAAGTATATCTGTCCCAAACAATTGCGACTCTCTGGTCTGATCCCAGAGCAGTGGCGTTCTGCACTTACGCCCGTAAAGTGCTTCAAACGGGGACATTTGCAGGCTGGCTTGATGGCTATTGTTGTAGGAGAACTCCGCATAGGGCAAGTTCTTGTCCCACATTCTGCCAAAGTCTAGAGCGCAAGCTCTAAGCATATCTTCCAGTATCTGGTTGACTCTTTTGGTCTGACCATCAGTCTGCGGATGATAGGCGGTGCTAAAGTTTAGCCGAGTGCCGAGTTCCTCTTGAAGGTTCTTCCAAAACTTGGAGGTAAACTGACTCCCACGGTCAGATATGATCTACTTAGGAACTCCGTGCAGGCACACGATCCGGGTCATATACAACTCGGCCAACTTGGCGATGGTGTAAATTGTCTTGACGGGGACGAAGTGAGCCACCTTGGTGAGTCGGTCGACGATCACCCAAATAGAATCATGACCGGCTTGGGTCCTGGGTAGTCCCGTGATGAAGTCCATTCCTATCTCTTTCCACTTCCATTCAGGGACCTTGAGAGGTTGCAATAGTCCAGCAGGTCTTTGATGCTTTGCCTTGACTCGTCGGCATGTGTCGCACTTGGCTACATACTCAGCTATTTCTCTCTTCATGCTGACCCACCAATATTTTTCTTTCAGGTCTTGATACATTTTTGTACTCCTGGGATGAATGGAGTATAGAGTATCGTGGGCTTCCTGAAGGATGCGGGTCTTCAACTCAGGCTTGTCGGGCACACATATCTGGTTTTCGAACCAGATGGTACCTTGCTCGTCCTCGGAAAATCCGGGGGCTTTACCCTTCCGCATGTTCTGCTGGATTTCCAAGATGTCCGGGTCTTCCTTCTGCTTTTCTCGGATCTGGTCTATTAAGACAGGCCTAGACTCCAAGGCAGCAAGGTACGCTCGGGTGGTGATCCCTAAGTTCAGCCTTTCAATCTCGTTGTATAGCAAAGGGGCCTAGTCCTGAATCATGATGGCATTGCAGTACCCTTTTCGACTAAGGGCGTCTGCCACCACATTTGCCTTGCCTAGATGATAATGGATGCCCAAGTCGTAATCCTTAATCAGTTCCAACCATCTCCTTTGCCTGAGGTTCAAGTCCCGTTGGGTAAATATGTACTTGAGGCTCTTGTGGTTGGTGAAGACCTCACACCGATTCCCCACAAGGTAATGTCTCCATATCTTCAAGGCATGAACCACGGGTGCTAACTCCAGGTCATGGGTTGGGTAGTTCAGCTCATTCGGTCTCAACTATCGGGAGACGTAGGATATAACCATCTCATCTTGCATCAAGACACATCCCAAACCATGACGAGAGGCATCACAATAGACGTGGAAGTCTTTCCGGATGTCTGGTAGAGTCGGGATAGGGGCTGACACGAGCTTCTTCTTGAGGGTCTGGAAGCTTTCTTCACAATCTGGGGTCCATTCAAATTTCACTTCCTTCTGCAGCAGCCTAGTCATAGGCTTGACGATCTTCGAAATATTCTCGATGAACCGGCGGTAGTATCCGGCCAACCCGAGAAAGCTCCGGATCTTGGTCACGCTCGTGGGCTGCAACTAGTTGGTCACTGCTTCCATGGTGGTCGGGTCCACTGCTATTCCTCCGGCAGATATAACATGTCTGAGGAACTTCACCTCTGACAACCAAAACTCGCACTTGCTGTATTTGGCGTACAGTTGTTGTTTCCTTAGCTTTCCGAGGGTCAGACGGAGGTGGGTTTCATGTTTTTCCTTGGTCTTGGAGTAGACGAGGATATCGTCGATGAATACCATGATGAACTTATCAAAGAACTCCATGAAAACATTGTTCATCATGTTCATGAAAATGGCCAGAGCATTTGTGAGTCCGAACGACATCACTGTATACTCGTAGAGTCCATAGCGGGAGGTGAAGGCAGTCTTGGGTATGTCCTCTTCTCTAATCCTTAACTGGTGATAACCTGACCTGAGTTCAATCTTGGAAAATACCAAGGATCCTTTCAATTGATCGAACAGGTCGTCGATCCGAGGCAATGGGTACTTGTTCTTGATGGTTACATCATTCAAGGCTCTATAGTCCACGCACATCCTTTTAGTCTTGTCCTTTTTCATGGCAAAGATGACCAGTGCACCCCAGGGTGAGGTACTCGGTCAGATGTACCCTTTTTGCTCTAGGTCTTCGATGTTGCTCTTGACCTCGGCTAATTCATTGGCGGCCATCCGGTATGGGCGCTTGGAGATTGGAGTGGTCTCGGGGACAAGTTCGATTCTGAATTCGATGTCTCGCTTGGGAGGCATTCCTGATAGGTCCTCTGGGAAGACATCCCTGAACTCCTTAACTATGGGCACTTCTTCAAGGGCTAGCGAATGGAGCGACACTTCAAGCGGTTTGCGGCTGGTCATCCGAAAGGTGATGGCTTCGCCTTCAGGTTTGGTCACTGTTACGGACTTGTTGGCACAGTCGATCACTCCCTTGTGCTTCATCAATCAATCCATCCCTAGGATGAGGTCGAGTCCGGTACACTTAATGAGGACTGGCTCGGCCCGGAACAATATTCCTTGGATCGCTATCTTAACCTTAGGACTGTATAAGTGGGCTGAGGTTCTATTGCCTGGAGTGGCAATCATCATGGGGACGGATAGAGGGAGCACGTCCAAGTTGTGGGTTTTCACAAAGTCTTCCGAGATGAAAGAATGTGTTGCTCCAGAGTCAAATAAAATCATAGCTGGTACGGAATTTGCGGTAAATGTACCGAGTATGACTTCGGGAGCCTCCTGAGCTTCCTCCGCACTGATGTGATTTACGCAGGCACGAACCGCCTGGTTGGGTGCCGCGCCTTAGGGCTGCTTGGGGTGAGGACACTGGTGCAAATAGTGCCCTTCCTTCCGGCAGTTGAAGCAGACGACCGGCCTCCCTTGGCGATCCTTCAAGATCGGGGCCTTGGCGGTGGGCGTTGGCTGAGCGGCCGGAGCAGGTGGAGCGGGGCGGGGATGCCCGACATTGGATCCACCGGCGAAGTGAGGTGGCCTGTAGGCGGGCTGAGGATGGTAGGCGGGCGCTGGTGGCGGAGGAACGAAGCGGGGTCTCTGGGAATTTGCCTGCTGATGCTTGAAGGCGATCATCTTCCTCTTCTTGAGGTCCAACTTGTTTTGCTCCGTCTCTTGGATGAGCACTTTATTCACTAGCCGTTGGAAGTCGGCATAGTCGGTGGTGACGAGCTGGATGGACAGCTCATCCTTAAGTCCACGGAGGAACTTAGCCTAGCAGAGGGCGTCGGTCCGCACCTCTTCTGGCGCGTAGCAAGCCAGACGGTTGAACTCATGGAGGTACTCCATGACAGTCCGGCTGCCCTGGTGCAGGTCGTGGAACTCCTGCTGCTTCACCGCGATGACACCGACGGGGACGTGGGCGGCGCGAAAGGCGATAGTGAACTCCACGCATGTCACTACGTGGTCCTCTGGCTGGTACTCATGGTAGTTGTCCCACCATTCTGCGGCGGGACCCTGGAGCTGGTGAGTGGCGAAGGCCACTCGCTCCTGGTCGGTGCAGGGGAGGAGGTCCAGCTTCTTCCCTATGGTGCGGAGCCAATCTCCGGCCTCCATGGGGTTGGTGGTGCTAGAGAAGATGGGTGGGCGCACGCGCAAGAACTCAGAGAGTTGGGGCGCGGGTGCGGGTGCTGGTGCGCGAGGGGCAGGCTCCGCGTACTGCAGTCGGTCCAACTGAGCCTGTTGGTGCTGCATTTGAGTGAGGAGGGCGATGATCAGCTGGTTCTGATTCGCCATCATTTTCGCCAAGGTAGGATGGTTGGCGGATGGCGACCCAGCCTGCCGTGGGCCTGTTGCACCCCAGTTGGGCACAACACCCTCGGGCAAGCCGCGGCTTCCCCCTTCTCCGTTGTTGGAGCCAGTGTTCTAGTTGTCGGCCATCTTCTGAACATATAAAAGCTTAAGGCATAAGGTAAAAAGGCGACGATACAAGTATTTCAATCAAAAGGGCCGATGAGGCCCATATACATGTTTCCATGTGGTATAAAAAGTTCATTACAATAAGCTCTTATTTTAATACACCTACAACCCAACTTGCTGTAGGTGGTACCACAACATTATTTCAACCAACGATAGATAACGCCTACTCACCACCAGAGGCGGTCTCCGTGCTCTCGGAACCACGAGTACGCGGCTCCCGAGGGACGGTGGGCTAGAGAAAATTCTCGATGATCGGGTCGGAGACGAGAATGGGGCGTGGTGCAGGGGCGCTGGCGGTGGATGGTCCAGCGGTGGAGGGGTGTGGCGGGATCCTCTTGGGGCGAGGGGCAGACTCACGGATGGTCTTCCTCTTCCTCGGGAGGAGGGGAACCATCTCCGCGATGTCCTTCTGCAGCTGCGTGATCTTGCGCTGCAGCTCACTGTTCTATTGGATCAAGTTCTTCATCTCCTCATGAAGAAACTCAACCGCCTCATGGTGCTCATCGGCGTCGAGCACCGCCTCAGTATGGAGGTCATCCATGGCCTGAAGAAGACGCGACTGTCGGGCCATGACCGGATCACGCACGGAGTGAACTCTGAGGTAGATGCTACGGTAGGAGCCGGGAGTGCGCTTCGGCACAAGCCGAAAAGATGAGTTCTGAAGACGATCATCATAGATCATCCTCAACTCCATAAGGGCCTGGAGGGCGATGCGTTGGAACGCGACGTCGAAGGTCGGGCCCCCAAGTGCGGTGGTGTAGGTCGGCAGATGCTCTTCGGAGCCGTGGATAGTGAGGGAGACATTGCAAGGTCCGGCGAACTACTCCAGGTACACCCCCTAGAATTCGGGCTCGAAGAGGAACCCGAGAAATGTGAGCATCATATGGAGCTCCCTGACGAAGCCCTCGTAGTGGCGGCAGTAGTTGTGCACTTGGTAGACTAGCATCTACAAAAACAACAAGTTGAAGAAAAGTGAGGGGAGGAACAAAGTTTATAAAGTAGGTTTTCGAGAAATAATTTTCTGCAGCTATTGGCTAGGCGGGTCTGTTTGGCTTCCTACAGTCAAGTCGGCTCTGATACCATCTTGTGGCGCCCCGATTTATCGAAATCGGAACATTATTGAATTTCATAAGAAAAACAATAATACAAGAGGTTCATCATGCGACAATCGTACATACGACAAGTATTCATGGTGCGCAGACCATATTTATTACATCAGAGTAAATTAAATAAGTAAATAAAAGCATGATGAACGCCCTCTTCAGGATCTTCTCTCGATTGGGTCGCTACTCCAGACCATCCTCTTCGTAGTAGGCATCCTCTGAATTGTGTATCCAACGGGGATGAGTACAAAAAGTACTCAAGAAGCCACCGCAAATGCAATAGTAATGCAAGGTAATAACAATGGAAGGATAATGGCTAAAAGTGTGGAAAACTACATTTTCAGTTATTGCTTTTAGTGTAGTCAAATTTTTATCCTGCGGAAACATAAACATGAACATCTATAACACCATCTAACTCGAGGAGTACGTTTTACCTCCTCGCACAACAGTCCTTACATGTCAAACCATCATGCACATATATATCAAAAGTAATCTAACTGTGGGATGTCACGCAACCCGCCCTTGACCGTGGGCTCAGCTTTTCGAAAAGATTTATGACTCTGATCAGAGATGTACTAATGTACCCACAAGGCACGCACTCATCCCAAACACCAAAGTGTAACGAGATGACCCATACGATGGGAACTCGTGCCAAAACCTCGGCATGAAATGCTCCAAGCGATAACCACCCGCTCTAGGTTCGCCAGCGCGCTGGGCCGCATCTCGGCTAACGTCGCACCCCCTTTTGCGCCACGTCGGTACAAGCCACCCACAGGTGCTGCTTGACTCATCTCCAAATGGTGGCCTCGGTTTGGAACACTCCATACCTTAGTTAGGACCTACCCATTAGACTTGTGGTTAGTACGGAAGTGTATTGCAACGGATCCCTCAGACCGGTCCTTATAGTGCCCCGGGTGCTACCGACCAATGCCCTATCTTGCACCCGGAACCCACCATGCATTCACTCACAACTACGACTCATCACCGACAGAATTCCAAGGATAAGAATAACGGGGATCATATAGTAGAACCATGTTGCTACGACTCATTTTTATCCTATAGCAATCGTGTCAATACATTGGACACTAGCTAATAGTAGTAATCATATGGTGACAAGGAGGTTAGGCGAGATATCATGGCTTGGTTGCACATCAAGGTCGGGGGATCCTAAATAAATATATTGTAAGGGTTTCATTTGACTAATGCATGTATATCCTATGTGTTTTAGCGATAGTTTAATAAATCATGGGTTCAATATGCTCAAAAGTGTTGTTTGGTGACTTGCCTTGTTTAGAGAATGGGGAGGGAGGAACTTCCGGTTAATATTCCGGCTCCTCGGCGGCGTCGTAGTCTTCCCAATATAAATAAAGTAAAATAAAATAAATACAACATTCAATTAAACAATATAAAACCACACAACAAGCACATAGGTTTAAATTGGTTTAATTTAAAGGAAATCAAGTTGTTAAGTTTCTGAAATTTATTTTATAAATAATTTAAAAGGAATTATAATGAAATGTTGTCCTTTGTGAAAAGGGGTTTTAAATGTGAGTAGTCTCATTTTAAGTTTTTCTAATTAATTTAAAATGAAAGGTTCAGAGAAAACTTAGTGGTTTCATTATTCTAAGAAGGAATGAATAAATATAAATTTTGCTGTAATTTAAATAATCAAATTTGCATTTTACCCTAAGGGTATTTGAATACTTTATTAAATAAGAATGAAATATTCAAAGTAAACATATTGTTTTTCTTGCATTAACATGTAGAGGATAATATTACAAATTTTCTGAAATTGAAATGGTAATTTTTGAAGTTAAAATGCGCCAGATATGAATTTTTGAAGTTTAAAAGCATTTCTGGAATTTAAATTAAACTCAAAATAGCCTCGGGTCCATGGTGAGCCAGGCCCACGGTTAACCCGTGCACTGTGCGCGTGCGCCGGATCGATCTGGACCGTTGGATCCAGATCCAACGCGCGAGGGCGAGGCGGGGGAGTTAAAATAACGCGGACGGCTGAGATTAAAACATCGAACCGATACGCGATGAATGTCTTAGATGAAACATGGGTTTTTAAAACTAATGGACGCGTGAGATTAAAACATACCGCTTTGATCAGATCCGATGGTGCGGATTAAATCATGCATGTGGTGATGCCGGCGCCGTTCGATCGCGATCGCACGGTCGGGATTGAATCCGACATGGCACGGGTACTCGACCCATGCCGGTCGTCTTCTCCGGCGACGGCGAGCGGGCCAGAGGCCACGGCGAGCGATGACGGTCGTAGCTAAGGCCTAAAATGGAAAGAGGACACTATGGGGATCACAAGGGTACTTTTGGCGAGGCAAACGGTCGACGGAGCGTGGCCGACGACGAGTGGAGGCGGCGAAGAGGTTTGGGTCCTCGTCGGCGAGGGAGATCTGGCGGGGTCCGACGGCGATGGAGGGGTGGCCGGGGTCGGTGAGGTCATTGCGGTCGCAGCGGTGCGGTCGGCGAGGATGGAGGGGGACTCCGGCGACGGCGAGCAACGGCTGGAGTGCAGGCGGCGGTGGAGAGTAAAAAGTTGAATTGGGCGCTCAGATTCGTTCTCGCAGTGATTTGTCATGGGGGTTGAACGCGGTGAAGGCCAGGGGGTTAAATAGGGGCGCCGGCGAGGGATAACGGGTGACGTAAACAAGGAAAGCTGAGGGGGGGTCTTCAATGGCGCCGTTAAGGGTCGGCCATGCACACGCAACGCGATCCCGGGGTGTAATCATGAGGATTAACGAGGGGAAATGGTCGGCCGGGCACGAGGGACCGATTAATGGCGTCAATTTAATGGGGGAGGGGCTGGCGAGGCGAATCCGAGGGCGAGGTCGTCGGCCGGCCCGATTTGGGGGCGGTGGCGCGAGGTGGATGATGGTCCTGACAGGCGGGGGCCATAGGCCAACGGGCGCGAGCGAGCGAGGTGGCGGCTGATGGGTGGGGTCGGGTTCGGCTGCGAGAGGGAAACGGTTGGCACCGACAGGTGGGGCCAAGGCGTCGGGCCCGCGCGCGCAAAGAGAGAAGGGCTCGCTGACAAGCGGGGCCCGGTTGTCAGTCCGAGGCGCGCGGGGGTAACGGGCTGAGCCGGCCGGGAGAGAGAGAAAAGGAGGGAGAGGCCCGTTACAGTTTAAATGCATTTCTGATTAAAAATAATTATAGAAAATGGATTAAAATAATAGGGCTATTTCCAAGGTTGACAAAAATTTGTAAAAATTCTCAAAATATATATCTTGGCCTTGGGATCATATACAAAATTTTCTAGCTCCTGGTTTGGCCATTTCATCTAGGTTTTATTTCAAAATGGTTAAGGAGGGCATTAAAGGTATTTCCAAAATAATAAATTCTAGGAAATTAGATTAAATAATATTTTTATTCCTTTGAAAATTTGGGGTGTTACAAACATCGAAATCGGAACATTATTGAATTTCATAAGAAAAACAATAATACAAGAGGTTCATCATGCGACAATCATACATACGACAAGTATTCATGGTGCGCAAACCATATTTATTACATCAGAGTGAAAATTAAATAAGTAAATAAAAGCATGACGAACGCTCTCTTCAGGATGTTCTCTTGACTGGGTCGCTACTCCAGACCATCCTCGTAGTAGGCATCCTCTGAAGTGTGTCCAACGGGTATGAGTACAAAAAATACTCAACAAGCCACCGCAGATGCAAATAATAATGCAAGGTAATAACAATGGAAGGATAATGGCAAAAGTGTGGAAAAGTACATTTTTAGTTATTGCATTTAGTGTAGTCAAATTTTATCATGCGTAAATGTAAACATGAACATTAATAACACCATCTAACTCGAGGAGTACGTTTTACCTCCTCGTACAACGGTCCTTACATGTCAAACCATCATGCACATACATATCAAAAGTAATCTAACTGTGGGATGTCACGCAACCCGCCCTTGACCGTGGGCTCGGCTTTTCGAAAAGATTTATGACTCTGATCAGAGATGTACTACTATACCCACAAGGCATGCACTCATCCCTAACACCAAAGTGTAACGAGATGAACCATACCACAAGAACTCGTGCCAAAACCTCAGCATGAAATGCTCCAAGCGATAACCACCCGCTCTAGGTTTCACCGGCACGCCGGGTCACATCCTGGCTAACATCGCACCCCCTTTTGCGCCACGTTGGTACAAGCCACCCGTAGGTGCTGCTTGACCCATCTCCAAATGGTGGCCTCGATTTGGAACACTCCATACCTTAGTTAGGACTTACCCATTAGACTTGTGTGCCCGACAAGCCTGAGTTGAAGACCCTCATCCTTCAAGAAGCCCACGATACTCTATACTCCATTCATCCCGGGAGTACAAAAATGTATCAAGACCTGAAAGAAAAATATTGGTGGGTCAGCATGAAGAGAGAAATAGCTGAGTATGTGGCCAAGTGCGACACATGCCAGCGAGTCAAGGCAGAGCATTGAAGACCTGCTGGACTATTGCAACCTCTCAAGGTCCCTGAATGGAAGTGGGAAGAGATAGGAATGGACTTCATCACGGGACTACCCAGGACCCAAGCCGGTCATGATTCTAACTGGGTGATCATCGACCGACTCACCAAGGTGGCTCACTTCATCCCCGTCAATACAATTTACATCGTCGTCAAGTTGGCCAAGTTGTATATGACCCGGATCGTGTGCCTGCACGGAGTTCCTAAGAAGATCGTATCTGACCGTGGGAGTCAGTTTACCTCCAAGTTTTGGAAGAACCTTCAAGTGGAACTCGGCACTCGGCTAAACTTTAGCACCGCCTATCATCCGCAGACCGATGGTCAAACCGAAAGGGTCAACCAGATACTAGAAGATATGCTTAGAGCTTGCGCTCTAGACTTTGGCGGAATGTGGGACAAGAACTTTCCCTATGCGGAGTTCTCCTACAACAATAGCAATCAAGCCAGCCTGCAAATGTCCCCGTTCGAAGCACTTTACAGGTGTAAGTGCAGAACATTGCTACTCTGGGATCAGACCGGAGAGTCGCAACTGTTTGGGACAGATATACTTAGAGAAGCTGAAGAGAAGGTCAAGATCATAAGGGACCGATTGAAGATAGCCCAGTCCCGACAGAAGTGCTACGCCGATAACCGTCGAAGAGACCTAACCTTTGAGGAGGGCGATTATGTCTACCTCCGAGTCACTCCCCTCTGTGGCACTCAAAGGTTCAACATGAAAGGCAAGCTAGCACCCCGTTATGTCGGACCTTTTCAGATCCTCCGATGGCAAGGAGAACTGGCATATCAACTAGAACTGCCTCCATCATTGGCAGGAGTTCATGATGTGTTCCACGTCTCTCAGCTGAAGAAGTGTCTTCGCGTGCCCGCCGAGCAAGCCGACCTCCAATAACTCAATGTCCAAGAGGATTTGACCTACATCGAGAAACCCGTCAATATCTTGGAAACCAAGGAAAGGGTAACCAGGAGCCGTGTGGTTCGCTTCTGCAAGGTTCAGTGGGACAACCACCCCGCCGAAGAAGCCAGATGGGAAAAGGAAGACGAACTGAAAGCCCAATACCCTGAACTATTTGAGTAGCGATCCAATCTCGGGGACGAGATTCTTTGTAAGGGGGATAGGTTTGTAACACCCCAAATTTTCAAAGGAATAAAAATATTATTTAATCTAATTTCCTGGAATTTATTATTTTGGAAATACTTTTAATGCCCTCCTTAACCATTTTGAACTAAAACCTAGATGAAATGGCCAAACGAGGAGCTAGAAAATTTTGTATATGATCCCAAGGCCAAGATATATTTTTGAGAATTTTTACAAATTTTTGTCAACCTTGGAAGTAGCCCTATTATTTTAATCCATTTTCTGTAATTATTTTTAATCAGAAATGCATTTAAACAGTAATGGGCCTCCCCCTCCTTTTCTCTCTCTCCCGGCCGGCCCAGCCCGTTACCCCCGCGCGCCTCGGACTGACACCCGGGCCCCACTTGTCAGCGAGCCCTTCTCTCTTCGCGTGCGCGCGCCCGACGCCTTGGCCCCACCTGTCGGCGCCAACCATTTCCCTCTCGCAGCCGAACCCGACCCCACCCGTCAGCCGCCACCTCGCTCGCTCGCGCCCGCTGGCCTGTGGCCCCCGCCTATCAGGACCATCGTCCACCTCGCGCCACCGCCCCCAAATCGTGCCGGCCGACGACCTCGCCTTCGGATTCGCCTCGCAGGCCCCTCCCCCATTAAATTGACGCCATTAATCGGTCCCTCGCGCCCGGCCGACCGTTTCCCCTCGTTAATCCTCGCGATTACACCCCGGGATTGAGCTGCGCGTGCATGGCCGACCCCCTCGGCTTTCCTTGTTTACGTCGCCCGTTATCCCTCGTCGGTGCCCCTATTTAACCCCCTGGCCTCCACCGCATTCAATCCCCATGACAAATCGCTGCGAGAACGAATCTGAGCGCCCCAATTCAACTTTTTACTCTCCACCACCGCCAACACTCCAGCCGTCGCTCGCCGTCACCAGAGTCCCCCTCCGTCCTCGCCGATCACACCGCTGTGACCGCAAGGACCTCACCGACCCCGGCCACCCCTCCATCGCCGTCAGACCCCGGCAGATCTCCCTCGCCGACGAGGACCCGAACCTCTTCGCCGCCTCCACTCGTCACCGGCCACGCTGCGTCGACCGTTCGCCTCGCCAACGGTACCCTCGTGATCCCCGTAGTGTCCTCTTTCCGTTTTAGGCCTTAGCTACGACCATCGTCGCTCGCTGTGGCCTCTGGCCCGCTCGCCGTCGCCGGAGAAGACGATCGGCACGGGTCGAGTACCCGTGGCGTGTCGGATTCAATCTCGACCGTGCGATCATGATCGAACGGCGCCGGCATCACCACGTGTGCGATTTAATCCGCACCATCGGATTTGATCAAAGCGGTATGTTTTAATCTCACGCATCCGTTAGTTTTAAAAACCCATGTTTCATCTGAGTCGTTCATCGTGTACCGGTTCGATGTTTTAATCTACTCCCCTGCCTCGCCCTCACGTGTTGGATCTGGATCCAACGGTCTAGATCGATCTGGCGCACGCGCACAGTGCGCGGGTTCACCGTGGGCTTGGCTCACCATGGACCCGAGGCTATTTTGAGTTTAATTTAAATTCCAGAAATGCTTTTAAACTTCAAAAATTCATATTTGCTGCATTTTAACTTCAAAAATTACCATTTCAATTTCAGAAAATTTGTAATATTATCCTCTACATGTTAATGCAATAAAAACAATATGTTTACTTTGAATATTTCATTCTTATTTAATAAAGGATTCAAATACCCTTAGGGTAAAATGCAAATTTGATTATTTAAATTACAGCAAAATTTATATTTATTCATTCCCTGTTAGAATAATGAAACCACTAAGTTTTCTCTGAACCTTTCATTTTAAATTAATTAGAAAAACTTAAAATGAGACTACTCACATTTAAAACCCCTTTTCACAAAGGACAACATTTCATTACAATTCCTTTTAAATTATTTATAAAATAAATTTCAGAAACTTAACAACTTGATTTCATTTAAATTAAACCAATTTAAACCTATGTGCTTGTTGTGTGGTTTTATATTGTTTAATTGAATGTTGTATTTATTTTATTTTACTTTATTTATATTGGGAAGACTACGACGCCGCCGAGGAGCCGGAATATTACCCGGAAGTTCCTCCCTCCCCATTCGCTGAACAAGGCAAGTCACCAAACAACACTTTTGAGCATATTGAACCCATGATTTATTAAACTATCGCTAAAACACATAGGATATACATGCATTAGTCAAATGAAACCCTTACAATATATTTATTTAGGATCCCCCGACCTTGATGTGCAACCCAAGCCATGCTATCTCGCCTAACCTCCTTGTCACCATATGATTACTACTATTAGCTAGTGTCCAATGTATTGACACGATTGCTATAGGATAAAAATGAGTCGTAGCAACATGGTTCTACTATATGATCCCCGTTATTCTTATCCTTGGAATTCTGTCGGTGATGAGTCGTGGTTGTGAGTGAATGCATGGTGGGTTCCTGGTGCAAACTAGGGCATTGGTCGGTAGCACATGGGGCACTATAAGAACTGGTCTGAGGGATCTGTTGCAATACACTTCTGTATAAACCACAAGTCTAATGGGTAAGTCCTAACTAAGGTATGGAGTGTTCCAAACTGAGGCCACCATTTGGAGATGGGTCAAGCAGCACCTGCGGGTGGCTTGTACTGATGTGGAGCAAAAGGGGGTGCGACGTTAGCCGTGATGCGGCCCGGCGCACCGGCGAAACCTAGAGTGGGTGGTTATCGCTTGGAGCATTTCATGCCAAGGTTTTGGCACGAGTTCCCATGGTATGGGTCATCTTGTTACACTTTTGTGTTTGGGATGAGTGCATGCCTTGTGGGTACAGTAGTACATCTCTGATCAGAGTCATAAATCTTTTCAAAAAGCCGAGCCCAAGGTCAAGGGCGGGTTGCGTGACATCCCACAGTTAGATTACATTTGATATGTATGTGCATGATGGTTTGACATGTAAGGACTGTTGTGCGAGGAGGTAAAACGTACTCCTCGAGTTAGATGGTGTTATCGATGTTCATGTTTATGTTTCCGCAGGATAAAAATTTGACTACACTAAAAGCAATAACTGAAAATGCACTTTTCCACACTTTTAGCCATTATGCTTCCATTGTTATTACCTTGCATTACTATTGCATTTGTGGTGGCTTGTTGAGTACTTTTTGTACTCATACCCGTTGGATACACAATTCAGAGGATGCCTACTACGAAGAGGATGGTCTGGAGTAGCGACCCAGTCGAGAGAAGATCCTGAAGAGGGCGTTCGGCATGCTTTTATTTACTTATTTAATTTTTACTCTGATGTAATAAATATGGTCTGCACACCATGAATACTTGTCGTATGTACGATTGTCGCATGATGAAGCTCTTGTATTATTGTTTTTCTTTTGAAATTCAATAATATTCCAATTTCGATAAATCGGGGCGCCACACGGTGTTACCTAGATCCGAGCAAGGTTAGGGACATTGACGTCGTGCTTGATGAAGCCCACACGTGTCTTGACATACCTCCCAAGCATGAGGTCCCGTAGTGCCTTCATCTTTGCCTCGATCTCTGCTCGGTCTTTAGTGGGGATATCCTTGAGGGTAGGCGTCAAGATGTTGCGGTTGTGGATATTCGCGCCTCCCATGGGATCCATTGGCGGTGTAGACGTAGTAGTCGTCGTAGACGTGCCTATGGCCGATGTAGATGTACTTGTCATGTTGGCACAGCCTTCCCCAACAGAGTCACCAAAAAGTGTGTTGACATGAAAACGTGCCCCGCACTTGGGTTAGTTCGACAATCCAAAAGTGTGCGGATACTTAGGGACAAGCCTAAGCGTAACACAACACCAACATCACATTCCGACTACCCTTAACCGTGGTAAGGGGGTGGAGTTGCCAGGTAATTAGTTCACACAGAAATAATCCAATTAGCCGAAAGAAATATATTAAACAGAACAAATCAACAAGATGAGCGGAGCTTGAATGATTCAAAGTGTACAATGCGAAGGGTATCGCCGAAGGGTACCTTCGGCGTCTGGTGCGAAGTGTCCCGCCGAAGGGTACCTTTAGCGTTCGAACTGATCTGGCTGAAGACAGGCTCCGAACAAATCCTAACGTGACAATCACCTCCGAACAGCGGGGTTTGGCACGAAGTCTCTGATACACTAAAATAACTTAGACGCAACACACGGGCGTGACTTCGTCTGACGTGGGGTACAAGCGTGGCAAAACCTATCGTGACGGAGCCTGTTGCGAAGCGTGTTGGCGTGCGGTACTTGGTCAAACCGACAATAGCATGATGGTCCGGCACGGGTAGTCGAAGTAATAATCCCATCGAGGGGTGTTCAGGCAACCTCCGAAACCAATCTCTTGGCTCCGGACACCTCCGGTGAAGTGGCTCCGAACGATGAAACCTGCAACAGAACAGATATCAAGTGCCAATTCAGCCTAGGGACCAAATTCTACTAAGTGTTGCACTAGGGACGAAGGTAGCAATCTGTTACACAGATTAGCGGATACTTCACAGGTGAAGTAAAAAGGCGATAACAATATATTACGTAGATTAACGGATACTTCACAAGCGAAGTAACAAGGATTACCACTGTTCCGAAGTGGCCGGCGGAGGGCTTCAGGCAAACTGTGGGATCGGAATGGCGGCTAGAGGGGGGTGAATAGGTGCCTTGACAAATTCTTGCGAGTATGATGGCCTTTTCAAATCACTCAACGCACCTCTAAATGAACAAGCAGAAGCGGATGTAGTAAAAACTCCGATAAAAACAGATGTTATCACCCTCCTATCTGATATTATGTCAAATGATGGATTGAGGGATCACCAGCACTGAATTTGCACACACAAAGACTGCACTTTAAAAATAGCTCTGATACTTTTTCTGTTCTATACAAAAGACTCACATAAAAAAACAATTTTAGCATGGGCTTGGTGGAACATGTGCTCGGCAGTACATGTAGTTTTCAATGGTGAAAAATATCACTGCATACGACAACACACGATCGGCAAGCTGGGAAAGAAAAAGAAGGGAGAAAAATATTTCTAGATTCAACTTTCAACATTCAAGATTTTCAGCAAATGACCACCTTCCAGAATTTGTATAGCATATAGATGAGCCAAAAACTATATGTAGACGTGTTCAGAAACTTTTGCAAACATCAAACATGGAACCCTTGTAACTTGGACAACAAGAGTTATGTATAACTCAGGTCCAAAAACAGAACCAACACAGATCAATCGACTCAAAGATTGAATCTAGACTGAAAACAGAACACAACTTGTCAGAAATCAGCAGTTTTCAGAATATTTTAGGCACTTTGTTGGACAAGAAAATATATGCATAAGTGGTCGAAACCTTTTATAAATTTCAAACAGGGAACCCTTGAAACTTGGACAACAAGAGTTATGTAGAACTCAGGTCCAAAAACAGAACCAAAACTGATCAAAAATCGACTGAAAGATTCAATCCAGACTGAAAGCACAACACAACTTGGCAGAAATCAGCAGTTTTCAGAACATTTTAGATACTTTGTTGGACAAGAAAATATATGCATAAGTGGTCAAAAACTTTTGAAAATTTAAAACTTGGAACCCTTGAAACTTAGACAACAAAAGTTATGTAGAACTCAGGTCCAAGAACAGTACCAAAACAGATCAAAACTCGCCTCAAAGATTGAATCCAGATTGAAGACAACTCAATTAGTAGAAATCAGAAGTTTCCAGAACTGTTTAGGCACGTTGTTGGACAGAAAAATATATGCAGAAGTGGTAAAAACTTTTGCAACCTTCAAAAATGGAACCCCGAAAACTTGTACAACAAAAGTCATGAAGAACTCAGGTTCAAAAACAGCATCAAAACAGTTCAAAACTCAACTCTAAAAGTGAATCCGAAAAGGATGAACAATACCTAAGCTGGAAGCTCCTAGATGTTTTTGCTTGATCCGAATGATGAACACTAAGCACGAAATTAATAACAGTAAAAAGGCTAGAACAAAATAGAAATTGTGGTTGGTAGCCCTAAAATGTTCAGGCTGAAAGAGTCTAATGACAGTCACAAAAGTCACACCAACCCTAGGCCTTTGGGTCCTTTACATAGGCAAGCCCACAAAGGAAAACCCCAAAATGCCCCTAGGATTTAATTACAAATTAATAGTTAAAACTAATTAAACCTGAAATACCCTTTGTTATTTTTCAGAATTAAAATTCAGAAAAATACACAAAGAATATACGTATTTTATTACAACACTTAAACCTATACTTTTAATATATCTTCAGAATTGTGACAATTCTGAAAAATACTAAAAGTTTACACTTAATCTAAATTACTAAATGAAAATAAACTACTAATTATTGGAATTTAAAAAATTTAGAGATGAGACGGTTTTCAGCAAAAACCGACAAAGCTTCCTCGATCGCCGACATGTGACGCCAATCTGCGAACTCGACCACCATCAAGTCTCTCTCGCTCTCGATCCCCTCGAGTCACCAGATCACTTGCACTGGCCACCCTTTCGCTGACTTGACTGTCACCCTGTCTCGACCATCCGCCCGTCCATGTCTTGCTCTATCTCCTCGTGCACTCCTGAGATCATCTCCAACTTCACCCGGCATCCTGGATCCTCTGGCATCGAGCTCCCCGCTCGACCCTTGATCACCCGCCGTTTATAGTTGGTTAGAATCTCCACCCTACACACATGAGAAAGGGAAAAACAAGAGACACAACGCACACTGATCCCCTTGGTATCCACTCTCCATAACCACACATCGATCCCATCGATGCAATCAAACCATCACTCACTCATTCACTAGATCGCTCAACCTTGTCAATCACTCATCATAAAGACAGAAACCACAACGCGACCTCTCTTGATTTCACACAAACCCACGAAGATTGCAGAAAGTAAAGGTAAAATAAAGGTACAGTTCAAAGCTAGGGCTTTGTGTTGATTTGTGTTGGGGGGTTAATGAACCGGCCTCACCCCTATATTTATAGGTGCTAGACTTCTAATCTCTAAGCCTAATCTGATTGGATTTGGCCTAATCTCATGTAGGGATAAAACTTAATAGAATCGGACTCATCTTTTATCTTTGATTTCCTACCCGAAGTGGGCCTTCGGCCAGGCCCGCCAAAGCCTGCTCCTCAGGCCGAAGCTTCGGTGAGGTGGGCCTCCGAAGGCCTTCGGGCCAAAGGTTGCAGGCTCACTGGAAGCTTCTGAAGCCCACAACTCAATGGGTCTTCGGCCCTGTAGGGCTTCGGCCTAGTCCAGGACACGTGTATTTTTGGCCCAAATTACCAAAATTGATATTTTGATAATCTTAACCATTAATGCCATTTTTGCTATCAATAGGGTGGAGCTAGTCAGGAGATAGGATCGCTCCAACCGAGTGTGGAGTGCACTCAGGATTGAAGCCCCTCCTCTTCCAAGCTTTGATGCAGCGGGCCCAGTTCCTCGAAAGAGGAAAGAAGCTATTGGGACCTCCAAGACCATGAAGACTCCAACAAAAAAGGTGGCTCGGAAGGCTAAGCTCTCATCTCCTTCAGTGTCTCCACCTTCGTTGGATATTCGTAGCTCTTCTTCGGAGGAGTCCGAAGAGGAGGAGACTTTGGATGCCCGAATGGGGAGGGAGCTTGAAGCTTTACTCATGGAGGGTGGTGAGGGGGATTCTCGGACCAAAACCGAGGATCCACATTGGGTTGATGTCGAGGCGGTGCCGGTGGCTGAAGGGGAGGAGGCAGTCTAAACTGAGCTCATAGGGGCTCAGGGAGCGGAGCCGGAGGGCTCCGATTCACCCGTGATCGGAGTGGTAGTGATGGAGGTAAGGGCCTCTACATCTGCCACTCTAACCCAAGCTTCGGGGGAGGACATCGAGGAGTACCTCAGATTGTACGATTATCTGGAGGATCCCGTAATTCTCCGCTAAAATTTAGATGGAGGTAAGCCTTCGGTCTTTACTTCATGATTCATCATACCTAAAATAATTTCATTGTATTGGAAATATCTTTTAGATGATTGACAAATACCTTATGTTTGTAGATGCTTCGGGGAGCAACATGGCTCCGACCCGGGACAGAGCCTTGGCAGAGGACTTGACTCCAACTAGGGATGAGGCTCCGGCAGAAGAGGTGGCTCGGACAGTAGAGGCTACTTCCATTGGAGTTGCTTTAGCAGAGGGGGTCACTCCTGTGGAGGGGACCACTCCGACGGATAGTGACACTCTATGGAAGAGGTGGCTCCGATGGCTCCCGCTATGGGGAGAGGTAAAGGCAAGTTTTGGCCTGGCCCTCTCCCTTCTTTGGTGATGACGCTATTGGGGTCGACGAACGATCCTTCGGTGGAGGCTTTGGGGGAGGATCCCGCCGAAGACGATCAGAGGGCCCTATCCTGGCTCCCGCTGTTAGCCCCATTCTTGGAGCAGCGGACAGGGCTTCGGCCTCTCCTATAGCCCTTGGCTCAAAAGAGCCAAGAGGTTGGTAACTCCAAACTAGTCTTCGCGCTGAGTGAATCCAGTGGATCGGAGCTAGACATTGCACTTGAAAGGGCTACCCTCCAGGTATGTGAAGGACATAGTATATATTTAATTTATTGTAATTACACCATACTTACTTTGCTTTTTGCAGCAATTTGTTCTTGCTAGAGCGGCGTCAACTTCCAATGAGCTCGAATTTAATCGGCTCAAAAGGAAGGTTACATCTCTCCATGGTGCTCTTAAGGGCTCCGAAGACAAGTCCGTGCAAAGGGCGAAGGCCATTGCGGAGGAGGCGCTTCGAATGGAGCAGCATGCTCAAGCTGGCCTGACGTCTTCAATTAAGGAGCTTCAAGCAGAGCGGGTGGTGCTCAGAGCTGAAGTTGACAAGCTTAAAGCAGCGGAGGTGACTTCCGGGGCTGAGCTTGTGTGGCTCCGAGAAATGCTCCAGCAAGCGTTGTCTCAAAATAATTATTTGATGATGAAGACAATTGAGCTCTCCACCAACACCACCGACATGACAAGGGTCGAGGCGAAGCACAACGAGGTGGCTGATCAGACCATGGACACCCTTCGGGGTGTTCTGGAATATTTTGGAACAGTCTTTCCATCATCCTCAGCTGCGACAAATGAACCTCTTGGTCGTAAGGTCAAGATGATCCAAACGGCGGCCAAGATGATGAAGGACTCCGGTACTCGCTACGGATAAATCTCTGGACAAGTAGTCGGGATCAGAGTCCTTCGTCACCTTGAAGCCATCGGGGTCTCCATTGCTCCGCTGAAGGGTTTGACGCCTGTAGGCTTTACTGACGAAGGCTTGATGCAACCATCGCTGGACGTCGCCTTAGCTTGGGAAACTTTGCGGGCAACCTGGAAAGCAGATAGCGAAGCTGTGGCCAAGGCATGGATCGACGAAGCCCATCAGCAGAGGCAAGCACAGATGAGGCCTCTGGCTCCACCTCCGCTAATTGCTCCGCCTCCGGACCCAAAGGTCTAGCTTCTTAGGGCATTTTTTCTATGTAAAACGACTTTGTAATGTTCTTTTTGTTTTAATGAATGAAAAGTCTATGTTTGGATGTTTGTTTTTAGGTTTTGCCGTATGCTTCGGATTTTGATCTCGAAGTATTAGAAGTTGACAAAGGGCTTCGCCAACAGTGGGCTATTCTTGAGAGCTTAAGGCCTTATAGGTGTCCATGATTTTCTATTCCTCGGGGGAACATGGAGTGATAGAACCCAAAATTTATAGCGAAGTGCTCTCTTACATCAAAGAAGAAGGTAAAGTAATAACGTCTTCATCTTCGGAGTATGTAGATTGGTCTGATTCAGAGCATCAAGTCGAGGATCTAATGGAGGTTAGCTCCGAACGGCTTCTAACTTGGGCCGAACTTCAGGAAGAGCAGAGAGTCTGGAGAGCTTCACAAAAGGGCAATTGAACTCTAACCAAAAGGAAGGTTTTTAAAACTCTAAGCTTCGAAAACCGAGCTGGTCCCGGAGGTAGATCTAGGGGTCGGAGAGGCCTTCGTTTCTACTTAGGCTTAGATACTAATTTTCTTCATTATGATGTTTGTAATGTGATTTTATCAAGCAATATAATTTGGTGGAGAAGCATTGTTTGATTGTGCCTTATTCCCCTACCCCTCTTTGTGGGTGGGTGGCCTTATGCAATGCAATAGGGCCGGTCACGCACAACGCACGATATATTAAAGCCGAGGCTTCGCAAATAGTACTTGATAACCATGAACTCTACTTTTTGTTGAGTTCTTCGAATTGTATGTTCATATCATAATATCCTACCTAATAGAGGTAGAGTAGGTGAGGCATCAAACTAATGGTTTGATGTCTGAAAACATAGTCACTATAGACTTCGTATAGGGCTTCGAACTTATAAGTTAGAACTTCGAAATTGGTCACTTAGGACTCTTGATGGGGTTCATTTGGACGGGGCCTTGAAACCTCATAATGTGGTCACCTTCGACTCTTTTTCACATGCTTCAAAGCTGGAGGATCGGAATGTGTTTGTTTATAGTCCTTAGACTCCTCTACGGATGCTATCAAGCCGGTGGCTCGAAATCCGTAGGTTTTGGCCACCTTCGGTGCTTTTTCAGATGCTTCGAACCCGGAGGATCGGAATCTATGATTTTATAGTCCTTAGACTCTTCTACGGATGCTTTCAAGCTGGTGGCTTGGAATCCGTAGGTTTTGGCCACCTTCGGCTCTTGTACGAATGCTCTGAACCAGTGGTTCGAACTCCATGATTTTATAGTCCTTAGACTCTTCTATGAATGCTTTCAAGCTGGTGGCTCGGAATCCATAGGTTTTGGCCACCTTCGGCTCTTTTATGGAAGCTCCAAACCAATGGTTCGAAGGTCATTTATTGGGTTCTGATGAAAGATGCTTACCTCTGCAAGCATCTCCATTCCCCTGATGCGTCCATCAGGGGTAGGGCATATTGAGGGGTAACCATAATTGGAACCACAAGCTTTTATTCATTTAGAAAGGTACTTTACAATTCTTTACAAGGAGCCCCTAAGCGTAATAACGTTTAAGGTGCTCCGCATGCCATGCATGCTTTAATTCTTCCCCTTCTAAATTTGCTAATTTAAAAGATCTAGGGCGCCCTGAGCATAGGATAATATATGGTCATTCCCATTTCTTTCCTAATTTCCCCGGAGCAATTACACTTCACAGTACCAAATGACTCAGCCTAAGTTCATTGACTTTTACCTTTGGGTCATATCATGCCTTCGTCTGGTCTTGGTACTTTGTCAAATTGGTGACAGCTCGAAGCCTCGTTTCTTCGGACAAGTCAAGCGAAGTGTTCCTTTCATTTTTAACTTCTAGCTCCATTGTGCGGAGGGATCCACCTTTCAGCTCTGTTGGAGTCATGGCCTCGTTTCCGAACACCAACCTGAATCGGGTAAAACCTGTAGACCTAGCTTGAGTGGTCCGAATGGACCATAAAATCTTAGGTAGCTCTTCGGTCTACAGCCCCTTTGCCAACCCTACAATCCTCTGATTTAAGCCAGACAGAATATTTCAATTGGCCCACTCCACGGCTCCGTTGGATTGGGGATGATGGACGGTTGCAAAGCACATTTTAATGCCCAGCCCTTCATAGAATTCTCTAAAAGTTTCGGCATCGAATTAGGTGTCATTGTCAATTGTCAACTCTCTAGGCACTCCGAACCTACAAATAATATTTTGCCAAAAGAATTTCTGCACATTTTTCGAAGTGATAGTAGTTAAGGGTTCGGCTTCGACCCATTTAGAAAAGTATTCGATTGATACCACCGCGAACTTCAAGCTTCCCTTCGCCATTGGGAAGGGGTCGATGAGATCCATTCCCCATCGTGCCATTGGCCATACTGGAGCAATCACTTGAAGGGGTGTTGGAGGACAATGGCTTTGTCTTCCCATCCATTGGCACCCTTGATAGGTTCGAACCAATGTTTCTGCATCTGCTACAATTGTTGGCCAATAAAATCCCTGGCGAAGTGTTTTGCCTGCTAAAGCCCGAGGGGCTAAGTGGCTACCACACAAGCCTTCATGGATCTCCCGAAGTATATCTTGGCCTTCGGGTTGCGAGATGCATCGGAGTAGAGGAGAACATACTCTGGATTTATATAGCACTTTGTTGACAAGCTTATAATTCCGGACCCTTGACTGTAACCTTTGCAATTCTAGGCCCTTGAGTGAACTTGCTTTGTTCTGCAAAAAGTCTAATACTAGGCTCCACCAATCAGTGATTGGTATGCAAAGTACTTATGTGGAGGGTGGCTGAGGCACCGAAGGGTTGACAAGCTCTTCATAAAAAGCCCTTTCTAGGACATCCAATGCTCCGGCAGCAACCTTCGCCAGGATGTTTACATGCTGATTATCTGCTCGTGGGATGCTCTGGATGGAAATCCCTTTGAATAACGCCTCCGTCTTGCGGATTTCTTCTAAGTACTTTGCAATATGTGGATGCCGAGCCTAGAAGATTTTGTCAACATGCCCTGCAATGACTTGAGAATCTGTTTTGATTATAACCCGAGTGGCGCCAAGTGCGCGCGCTTTGCGGAGGCCAAGCAGGATTCCTTCGTACTCTATAATATTGTTAGTAGACTTAAAGTTGAGCCTTGTAGAGTACATTTCTTTCTGCCCTGAAAGCGAAATTATCACGGCTCCGGTACTAGCTCTGGATGCTTGAAATGCTCCATCGGAGTACGCCGTCCACACTCCTTCGCATGATTCTTCTGGAGCCCATACTACGGATGGAGTCCATTCTTCCACAAAGTCAGCCACAACTTGAGACTTAATGGTTGTTCTTGTGGTGAAGGAAATGCCGAAGGGGGCTAGCTCGATAGCCTATTTTCCAATTCTCCCTGTGGAGTCTTTGCTCCGGAGCATATCGCCAAGGGGATACGATGTAGGGACAATTACATTGTGTGCTAAAAAGTAATGCCTTAGCTTCCATGAGGCCATTACCAAAGCATACGTGAATTTCTCAATCTCGGAGTACCGCGTTTTTGCTCCGGACAAGGCTTCTGAGACAAAGTATACTAGGTTCTGCACTAGTTTTCCATTGAGCTCTATTTCTCTGACAAGCACTACGCTGACTGTGGAGCCTATTGCTGCAAGATATAGGAGGAGAGTTTCCTCTACAAGGGGCATAGTAAGCGTTGATAGATTTCCAAGGTAGTCCTAGATTTCGTCAAAGCTCTTCTAGCACTCCGGCATCCAATTTAAACTTTCGTACCCTTTTAAGGCTTTGAAAATTGGGAGGCTTCGCTCCGCTAATCTGGCCAAGAATCTGTTGAGAGCTGCAAGACGTCCGGCCAACTTCTAGACTTGCTTCAAATTTTCAAGCAGAACCATCCTTTGTAGTGCACTTATCTGCGTTGGGCTAGCTTCGATTCCTCTGCTCGAAACTAAGTACCCTAGCAATTTTCCTACTTGAGCTCCGAAAATACATTTTTCAGGGTTGAGGGGAACTCCACATGCTCGGAGGCTCTCAAAAGTTTCCGCTAAGTCTAGACTATGTTGGTGCTTTAAAGCACTCTTTATTACAATGTCATCCATATAGGCTTCGACATTTCGGCCTATCTGGTGACCTAGAGATTTAGCAATAAGACGTGAAAAAGTTGTCCCGGCATTTCTCAAGCCGAAGGCATTCGGATATAACAGAATATTCCAGAAGGGGTTATAAAGCTTGTCTTGGTTTCGTCTTCGCGTTTCAGCCATATTTGATGGTAACCGGAGTATGCATAAAGGAAACTCAAGAGCTCAGAGCCAGCCGTAGAGTCAACAAGTTGATCAATGTGGGGCATGGGGTAGGGGTCTCGTGGGCATGCTTTATTCAAAGATGTGAAGTCAATGCACATGTTCCACTTGCAAGAGCCCTTTTTCTTGACGAAGACAGGGTTAGCCAACCACTCCGTGTGGGCCACTTCCCTAATGATTTCGGCTCTTAACAACTTTTCCACCTCCACTTCAGCGAGGTCTTCTCTCTCGGTTAACATCTTGCGGAGCCCCTGGCGAACGGGTCAAACCTTAGGGTTGACGAGTAAGTTATGCTCGATAATGCTCCGGTCAACTCCGGGGATATCTTCGTCTGACCAGGCGAAGACATCCAAATTTTCTCGAACCACTTCTTCTAGCGAGGTGGCGATCTCCGAAGGCAACTCCTTGCCAAACTGAATGGGGTATTCCATGCCTTCTTTTACAATGATCCTCGTGACTATATCACCTCTTGGGCTTGGCTTGAGGGAAGGGTTCTTCGGAGGGTCCTAGGACCCCGATGCTTCTTCCGAGTGATCTTGCACACTATTTACCTATCGAGGATCGAGAGGTGGGCCATGGCCGTATTCTGCTCTTCCAGCTGTAGCTTGATCTCCGAGGATCATAAGGACTCCTCATTGCATGGGCATTTTGAGGCACAAATAATTGTGGTGCGCCACAGGCTCCAAATTGATTCAGCATCCCTCTTCCAAAGATTGTGTTGTAGTCATACGGGGCATCGACAATGTCAAAGATAACCTCTTCGACTCTGGCCAGGGGGCTCTAACTGAAAGCAACCTCGAGGCCTATTTGGATGAGGGCATCGAGAGGAGGGCCTGCAAAGCCTTGGAGTGGGCGAGCCGCTAGAAGTAGATGCCTTTGGGGAATGCACATTTGATCGAAGCCTTGGATGAAGAGTATGTCAGCGGAGCTTCCACCATCGACCAGCACCCTTCAGACTTCCACCCCTGCCACGTCGGCTGAAATGACGAGGGGTCAGCATGGGGGAACTTCACCCCTGCAGCATCATTGGTAGAGAATGATATGGGCACATAGGACCACTCGGGCATTTCTGCAGTTGAGTTTGAAGTCTCTATATGTCCTACTTCACGAACATAATCTCTCCGTTGACGCTTCAACATATTTTCGAGGGTCCCCCCTCTGGAGATGGGTAGGACCACTCGCTTGCCATGATCTTGAAGGTCTTCTTGCTTTGGTGGTGGCATAATGTTGGCCACCGAAGGTTGCATAGGGTCTTCGAGATTGCCTGCACGTCCAATGGCTTGCACGGGCTCCGACCATGCTACCGAAGGGGCTCGGTCTATAGTGCTTCGATCCGAGCTTATCTCAAGATAGTCGCTCCAGAGAGCCAGTATGGACTTGCAATCCTTGGTGGCGTGGCTTCTGTTTTCACCATGCACACAACAAAGGAAAGTCTGGCTTTGGCCAGCTGGCTTCCTTGGTGGTCTCGAGCCACTAGCTTTGTTGCCCTGAGCCTGTTGATAGTTGGAAGGCATCTTTGAAGTGGAGGGGGTAGTATTCAATACTTCAGAGCGAGGGTGCTTCCTCCCCCTTCTCTGATTGTGAGAACGATTATCGAAGGGGGTTTGTAGAGGACTCATAGCCCTTGGCTCCGTCTTGACTTCTTGGGGGAGGGTTGGTGTGGATGAATCAGTCCTCCGAAGACACCCTTCTTCTGATTTGGCATACTGCTCGAAGTATACCATCATTTGTTCCACTAAATACACTAGCTTCCAGTGAGTTTGTCGAGGAGGCTAGGATTCATTACACCTTCGCGCGCCGCATCCACGACAGATGACGTGGAAAGCCCCTTGATCTGAGACTTGGTGTGGGCGAAGCACGTGAAGTATTGTTGAAGAGTTTCTCCCGCTTGCTGTTTCACCCAAAAAAGGCTTCTAATAGACATCGGGGATACGAAGGTCCCCTATAAATTACTCACGAATTTCTTCTTCAACTGCTCCCACGACTTAATTGATCCTGGCTTTAGAGACCAGAATCAACAAAGGGTTACGCCTTCTAACACAAGGGGGAAGCATTTTGCCATAGTATTTCGGACCCCTCCGCTAGCTTCTATTGCAAGAGCATAAGAACGAGAGAATTCCCCGGGGTCAACCCCTCTAGAGTATTTGTGCAGCTTCGAGGCTCGAAACCTAGGATCGAAGCGCACCTTTTGCAAGTCCGGATGCAGCGGAGATTCATCGTCGAAGGAGGTGTTCTCGGTGCTCTCTCGTACTTGGGGGGCTTCGGGATAATAATCGGAGTCGTTGTCTTGATGCGTCTCCGAAGCGGCAGGGTTGGCCTAAGGACGAAGCATGTCCACAGCTTCCTGCCTCCATCTTTCCACCTCCACCTGAAGTCGGGCCATCTGAGCGGTCACATCTTCGGGGAGGTTCTCACTTCCTCCAGAGGGGTCCTCCAGGTCTCGGGAATTAACATAGTAAGTTCGGAGCATGGGTGGAGCTGTCCAAGGGGCTCTGGTTGCTCAGGGGTTATTGACTACTTCAGGAGTTTTGGGGTGTCTGAAGGTCCTGCCCCGGAGGTCCGAGAGGACCTTAGAAGGGGGCCGGTGGCCATACTCCACTTGGGAGGCATGACTTATGAAGCTAAGAAGTGTCTGGAGACCGAGGGCTTCGAACGGTGGTGGTAGGCGAGAAAGGCCTTCGAACTGTACTTGAAGCCCCTTGCCGAAGGGTGTGCGGAATCCTGGGACTCCGAATCTCCCTCCGCAAACGTACATCGAAGTACATGCAGTGGCAGAGAACTAGCTTTTAGTACTAAGCTCCCCACGGACGGCGCCAACTGTTGGCGCGATGGATTATGCTAACAGGTTCTATAAGACCAAGAACTGACAAACAAAGTGTTTGTGAATGCGGACTATCTCAAGCCTCCGAATAGGATAATAGCTCGGAATAGTTCAAAGTGTGTATTGAATATCTGACTATTCGATGCCTCTTATAGGGCGAGAAGGGGGTATTTATAGGTAAAATCTCTAAGGAAAAGACCTTTTTACCCCTTAATTACAACCGACATAGTGGATACTATTTCGGTACCCTTATATGGTTAATATGGTAAAACATGCTCGAAGGATGTTGATAAAGCAGACGTCTCATCCTTCTGGTTGTTTTCCACTCTGGAGGGGAAGCCTTTCGGAGGGTCTCTTTGGACCGGAGCCTGGATGGATCCTTCGGCTTCGAGCCCTTCAGTTCGGAGGGGTTCTTGGGCTCTGAGATTAAGACTTGCCTCTATCTTCGTTGTATAATATATTTGCTTGGAATCTTGGAGGATCATGGGGATGAAGTATTTTCCCCCAACAAATACTATTATGGTGACAAGGAGTTTTAGGCTCAATAGCATGGCTTGGGTTGCACTTCAAGGTCGAGGATCTAAATAAATATAATGTAATGCTTTTAATTTGACTAATGCATTTATAACCTATGGGTTTTAGCGATATTTTAAGAAAACTAGGTTCAATATGCTTCAAATTTAGTGTGATGACTTGCCTTGCTCGGCAAAGGGAGATGGTGGAACTTCAGGGTAGTACTCCAGCTCCTCGGCGGCGGCGTAATCTTCGCGGCACACAAAACGAGAACAACAAACAATTAAACATAATAAAATAAATAGTACAAACACTTCAATTAAGTTGGCTAAAGTTGTAGAGAAATAAAAGAGGGGCTTTCTAGAATTGAAAAGGTGAAATTTGAAGTTAAAATGGAGAAGATGTGAATTTCTAAAGTTTTAAAAAATGTTCTTGGTTTTATTTTGAATAATAAACATTGCAAACATGTCAATTAAATTGGCTAAGGATGTAGAGAATAGAAAGATACATTTTCTAAAATTTGAATGGTAAAATTTGGAGTTAACTTGAAGAAGTTATGAATTTTTGAAGTTTAAATCAATTTCTGGAATTTATTTTAAATCTTAAAACAACCGCTGGTCCACGGTCAGTCAGGTCCACCGTGAACCCACATACTATGCATGTGAGCCAGATCAAGATCGACCGTCGGATCGAGATCGGGCGACCACTGTACACGCGGGGAGATTAAATGAAATCGGATGGACCAGAACGCTCCGTACCCCCTTCGATCTGAACGGACGAACCATATTAAACCGACTGGCAATTTAATCGTGGCCATACAACTTGGATCGTGCGGTCGAGGGAAAATCTGACACGACACGGATAATTGCCCATGTCAGTCGTCTTCTCCAAAGATGGTAGGGGAGGGCGGCGGCCACAGCGGCGACGGCGATGGATGGCGACCGAATCTGAAGGCGGAAATGGAATCAGGAAAGCATGGTGAGTCCGGGGTACCGAAGATGGGGCTCGGGGGTCGTTGGGGTGTGGTCGGCGATGAGCGAGGTGGCGAAGAAGCATCGGGTCGACGGCGGGACAATGTTTCGATGGTCGGGGTCAGGGACGTCCTGAGGAACATGATGGAGTCGATGGCTAGGCGGATGGCGGGCTCCGGCGATGGCGAGTGGCGGCTGGAGTGTGAGCAGAGAGACGGTACTGAAAATAGTGTTCGGGCGCTCTGATCGCGAGAGGTCATGTGGTTTCGAAAGGGTTTGCTGCGGTGGTGTGCGGGGGTTCTTATAGCGGCGTAGGGCAGTGAATAAGGTTGGCTAATACATATAAACCCGAGGATAAACTTTCCTAACTCCGGCAAGCTCCTTCTATACATGCACACTGTGATTTCGGGGTTTAAATGTGTCGGTTAATAGGGGGAAATGGCCAGCAGATCACGGGGAATTTAATGCCGACGTCAATTCGACAAAAGAGGGCCGGCAACGTCGTAATTGTAGCGCTAGGGTTTCAGCCGGCGAGATTTGGGGGCGGTGACGACGCGGGGAAGAGGATACTGATGAGTGGGGACCACTATCAGCGGGTGGGTGCAGGCGTGGGTGCGTCAACGGTCGGCGCCGATAGGTGGGGGTGCCATGTCAGCGGTCGGGTGCATGCTGAGTGGGTTGGTGCCGATCGGGGTGGTCGGGCTCGGGTGTGGGGCGTCCGGATTTAACAAAATCCAGACATTATTGAATTTCCATAGAAAAACAATAATAACAAGATGTGCATCATGTGACAACGTACATACGGTCGATCATCCGTGGTTCGCAGACCACATTATTACATAAGTATAAAATTAAAAGAAACTATGAAAATAAAACTATGTGATGGACATCTCTTCCCGTCTCGCGTCCTTAACTGGGTCACTACTCCAGACCATCCTCCTCATAGTACGCTATCTCTGAAGTGTTTTCCAATGGGTATGAGTACGAAAGTACTCAACAAGCCACCGAGAATACAATAGTAATGCAGGGTAATAACAAGGAGATGATAAGGGTTTAAAGTGAAGAAAAGTACATTTTCAAGTTGCAGTATTTAATGTAGTCGAGTTTAATTGTACTGAATAATAAACATGAACAATGCAACATCTTCTAACTCGAGGAGTACAGTCAGCCCTCCTCGCTCAATGGTCATTACATGCCAATTCATCATGCACCACTCATAAATATAAACTTACTGCGAGATGTCACGCAACCCGTCCTTGACCATGGGCTCGGCTTTTCGAAAAGATTTAAACTCTCATCAGAGAGTAACGGGATCATATAATAGAATCCAAATCTCTAGGACTCATTTTTATCCTGTAGCGGTTGTATCGATACATTGGACACTATCTAATAATAATACTATTATGGTGACAAGGATTTTTTGGCTCAATAGCATGGCTTGGGTTTGCACTTCAAGGTCGGGGATCTAAATAAATATAATGTAAGGTTTTAATTTAACTAATGCATTTATAACCTATGGGTTTTAGCGATATTTTAAGAAAACTAGGTTCAACATGCTCAAAAAATTAGTGTGGTGACTTGCCTTGCTCGGCAAAGGGTGATGGTGGAACCTCCGGGTAGTACTCCGGTTCCTCGACGACATCATAGTCTTCGCGGCACACAAAACGAGAACAACAATAAAAAATTTAAACATACAAAAATAAACAGTACAATCATTTCATTTAAATGGGCTAAAGTTGTAGAAAAATAGAAGAGAGAATTTCTAAAATTGAAATGATGAAATTTAGAGTTAAAATGGGGTAAATATGAATTTAAAGTTTAAAACAATACTCTTGTTTTTATTTTGAATAATAAACAGTACAAACATGCCTAGTAAATTGGTCTAGAGTGTAGAGAATAAAAAGATGAATTTTCTAAAATTTGAATGGTAAAATTTGGAGTTAATTTGAAGAAGTTATGAATTTTTGAAGTTTAAATCAATTTCTAGAATTTAATTTAAATCCTAAAATAGTCATCGGTCCACGGTGAGCCAGGTCCACCGTGAACCCGCGCATTGTGCGCGTGAGTCGGGTGAACCAAACGCATCCGATCTGGATCACGCGGCTCTGGGTGAGGTGGGAGGTTTAAGTGGACGTGAATGACCAGGATTAAAAACATCGAAACGATACGCGATGGATGACCCAGATTAAAAGTGAGTATTAAAGGGAAATGGACGGTCGTGATCGCCCCGTACCCCTTCGATCAGAATGGATGAACCAGATTAAACCAAATGGCGATTCAATCCGAGGGTGAATCTGACACGACATGGGCAATTTACCAGTGTCGGTCATCTTCTCCGACAACGGCAGGGGAGGGCGATGACCACAACGGTGACGGCGATGGCCGGCGGCCCTAACCGAGCGCAGAAATGGAAATAGGACAACGAGGGGAGCATGAGGGTACCGTTTCGGGGGCCTGAGGTCGTCGGGTGGTGGCCAACGACGTGCGGGTGCGGCGGAGAGGTCTCGGGTCGACGACAGGATGGTGCTCCGGTGGGCTTTGACGGTGAAGGAGAGGTGGCCGGGGTCGGGGAGGCGACGACGGTCACGTTGGTGCGGTCGACGGTGTCGGTGGAAGGCTCTGGTGACTTCGAGCGATGACTAGAGCATGAAGAGAGGGGCGGAGCTAAATTGACGTTCGGGTGCTTGAGAATGCGAGGGCCTAAGCATGTATTAATGGACCCGACGGGTACGGGGGAGCCCAATCTTTCGATGAGAGATGGGGGATGTGGTGAATTTGGTGGAAGCCGACGTTGGCTGCCCGACTACCACAACCAAGATGGTGTGGCGCCTTGAGCAACAGGTACACCGTCTCCTCATAACTACGATTTGGGGGTGGAGATCGACGTTGTGCTACCCGACTACAACAACCACAAGGATGTTGCGCCTTAGCGATAGTTACACCGACTCCAGTTGTTGCTGCTCTTGCCGTGCCAAGAACAGCCTTGATCCTGCAAGCAATCGAAGAACAAGCAAGAACAAGATGACAAGCAAACACTCACGGATATGATAGAAGTTGGAGTTTTGATTCAAGTAATTGGGCGGTCTAGCCAACACGCGTGTTACAGGGAAGTAGCAGCAGCTAACTTACATCAAACAAAACCCGAGTTCCTTTGTGGCTACCACTTGCTTTTAAAGGGAAAACTAGAAACTCAGGAGTCACGAGTGTTCTTCAGAAGTTTCTGGACGTTTCGTCTCTCCTCTGCCATTGATTCTTGATCCGTTGGAAAGCAGACGAAGAGACCTTTCCAACAAGTACTTATTTGCATTAAACAACCTTGGGAGTTGAAAGATATGCTCCATTTAATCTTGGATTTCTGCAGTTACAAGAGTCCCTTCGGGAGTGCGAATATTTATTGCATTGTTGCCTTCTCCACTCCTAGCTGGTTCAATTCCTAAGCACTTAAGGATAATAAAGTCATCACAAGGCTTTAATAGTACCCCATTGGAAAAATAATTAACTTGAACAGCTAGGAACGAGTTCACTAGATAATTAAGTTCACGTGCACGGGCACGTGTCATTGGTCCTTGCTTAGGTGTAAGCGGTGAAGTGTTGGCTACTGTTGTGGTTGTATCAATGGCAGTGATGTCCTCATCATCCTCCCCTTCTTGCAATAGAGTCGTCCTCGACTCGAACGTGTCCTCCTCACGCAAGTATGGTTTCAAATCTGCAATGTTAAAAGAGGAACTAACCCCAAAATCTGCAGGCAACTCAATTTTATATGCATTATCATTTATTTTTTGAAGCACTTTGAAGGGTCCAACAGCTCGTGGTAGTAATTTAGACTTTCTTAAATCCGGAAATCTATCCTTTCTCAAATGAACCCAAACTAGATCACCAGGTTCAAAAGTAACATGCTTCTACCCTTGCTACCGGCTTGTTGGTACTTAGCATTCATGGCCTCAATGTTTGCCTTAGTTTGCTCATGCATCTTAAGAATCAGTTCAGCACGGCTAGAAGCATCAAAATTCAATTTTTCTGAAGGTGGAATGGCCATAAGATCAATGGGAGCATGACGGACAAAACCATACACAATCTCAAAAGGGCATAATTTAGTAGTCGAATGCAGCGAACGATTGTAAGCAAATCCAATATGAGGAAAACATTCTTCCCACAATTTGATATTATGTTTCAGAACAGCCCTAAGCATGGTAGATAAACTACGGTTTACAACTTCTGTTTGTCCATCAGTTTGAGGGTGACAAGTAGTAGAAAAGAGTAATTTAGTTCCCAATTTAGCCCATAAGGTTTTCCAAAAATGACTAAGAAATTTGGCATCCCAATCTAAAACAATAGTGTTTGGTACCCCATGCAAACGAACAACTTCACGAAAGAACAAATCAGCAATATGGGTAGCATCATCAGTTTTGTGACATGGTATGAAGTGTGCCATTTTAGAAAACCTGTCCACAACAACAAAAATACTATCCCTCCCCTTCTTTGTTCTAGGCAGTCCTAAAACAAAGTCCATAGAAATATCCTCCCATGGAGTACTAGGAACAGGGAGAGGCATGTACAAACCATGTGGATTAAGATGGGACTTAGCTTTTTGACAGGTGGTGCAACGAGCAACAAACCGCTCCACGTCCCTTCTCATCTTTGGCCAATAGAAATGGCTTGCTAGGATGTCTTCTGTTTTCTTCATACCAAAGTGCCCCATCAACCCACCGCCATGTGCTTCCTGCAATAGTAACAGACGCATAGAACTAGCTGGACTACATAATTTGTTAGCCCGAAACACGAAGCCATGAGTGAGAACAAACTTGTTCCATGTTCTCCCTTCTTTACATTGCAGCAACACATCTTTGAAATCATCATCAAAAGCATATTGTTCTTTAATTGTTTCCAAGCCAAAGATCTTAAAATCAAGTTGGAATAACATAGTATAACGGCGAGACAAGGCATCCGCAATGACATTATCTTTTCCTTTCTTATGTTTGATGACATAAGGAAAGGACTCAATAAATTCTACCCACTTGGCATGCCTACGGTTCAGATTGGTTTGGCTCCTAATGTGCTTCAAAGATTCATGATCAGAATGTATAACAAATTCTTTAGGCCATAAATAATGTTGCCATGTTTCCAAAGTTCGAACTAGAGCATATAATTCTTTATCATAAGTGGAATAGTTCAAACTAGGCCCATTCAGTTTCTCACTAAAATAAGCAATAGGCTTTCCTTCTTGCAACAAGACACCTCCCAACCCAATACCACTAGCATCACATTCCAATTCAAAAGTCTTATTGAAATCTGGTAATTGAATAAGGGGTTTGTGAGTTAACCTATCCTTCAAAGTGTTAAATGCAACCTCTTGCGCCTTCCCCCAGGTGAACAGAGCACCCTTCTTCGTAAGCTCGTGCAGTGGGCCTGCTATGGTGCTGAAGTCCTTCACAAATCGGCGATAGAATCCAGCAAGCCCGAGAAAGCTTCGGACTTGCGTGACCGTGGTAGGAACCGGCCAACTGTGTATTGCCTCCACCTTGGCTTGATCAACTTCAATTCCCTGTGGTGTCACAACATAGCCAAGAAAAGAGACTATATCTGTGCAAAAGGTGCACTTGTCAATGTTACCAAATAAGCGTGCATTGCGTAAAGCATTAAAAACAGCACGTAAATGTTCAAGATGTTCTTCGAGAGATGTGCTATAGATCAAGATGTCATCAAAGTAAACTACCACAAATCTCCCAATGAAAGCACGTAAAACTTCATTCATTAATCTCATGAAAGTGCTAGGTGCATTAGTGAGGCCAAAAGGCATGACCAACCACTCATAGAAACCGAACTTGGTTTTAAACGCTGTTTTCCATTCATCTCCTAGCTTCATGCGAATTTGGTGGTATCCACTACGCAAATCAATTTTAGAGAAAATCATCGAGCCACTAAGTTCATCAAGCATATCATCTAACCTAGGGATAGGATGACGATATCTGATGGTAATGTTATTAATTGCTCGGCAATCTACACACATGTGCCATGATCCATCTTTCTTTGGAACCAACAGAACAGGAACAGAGTAAGGACTAAGGGACTCACGCACATAGCCTTTGTCGAGTAATTCCTGAACTTGTCGCTAAATCTCCTTGGTCTCCTCCGGGTTGGTCCTGTATGGCGCTCGATTTGGCAAGGAAGCCCCAGGGATGAGGTCAATCTGATGCTCAATACCTCTGATTGGTGGTAGCCCGGGTGGCACTTCTTGTGGGAACACATCAGCATATTCCTGCAAAAGATTAGTGACAGTAGGAGGCAAAGTAGATGGTATGTCGTGAAGTGAGAACAAAGCTTCTTTGCAAACAAACACATAGCAGATTGTGGCATCATCATTTAATTCAAGTAAATCAGATTTTGAAGCAAGGAAACAAGCACTTTTCAATTTTATGTCATTTTTCCCAACATGATCAGATTTAGATTTGTCATTCGTAGGTTAAACCGATCTGTTCACAACACCACTTTCATTTTGAGCAGATTTCTTGTTTTTCTCCTTGCAAGCTCTAGCAACTTCATCCCTCAAAATAGTATCGGGGGACATAGGATGCAAAACAAGCTTCTTCTCATTATGCATGAAAGAATATTGATTTGATTTACCATGATGCAATGTATCCTTATCAAATTGCCAAGGTCTACCAAATAACATAGAGCAAGCTTGCATAGGTACCACATCACAATCAATGTAATCATGGTATGAACCAATTGTAAATTCCACTCGGACCATTCGTGTTACCTTAAGCTTACCACTATCATTGAACCATTGGATGTAGTAGGGATGTGGGTGTGGAAGTGTTTTCATCCCAAGTTTTGCTACCATGGTGGCACTCGCCAAGTTGTTGCAGCTTCCTCCATCAATAATAACGCGACACGATCGTTCCAAAACTACACACTTTGTTTGGAACAGATTGTGTCGCTGGTTCTGTTCAGCTTGAATCATTTGTGCACTCAAGATACGCCTCACAACAAGACTCTCGTAGTGTTCAGCATGTTCAGCCCCAATGTGTTCTTCATCATCATTCTTCTTTCCTGCATCTTGGGCAGCAAGCATGGCATATGTTTCATCATCTAAATCACTAGCTGATGAATACTCACCATTTTCTCGTATGATCAGCACACGCTTGCTTGGACAGTCCCTTTGTATGTGCCCAAATCCTTTGCATCGGAGGCACTGGATGTCCTTCATTCTCCCGGTGGAAGCGACAGAAGAAGAAGTGTTGGCTGCAGCTTGGGTGGATCCTTTTGTTGTCTCGGTAGTACGGACAGGTGCTGATTTTGATGTAGTTGTGGACTGCCGATTGGAAGCATCTCTCTGAAAATCATGTTTAGGGCCAGCGGCACTTGTGCGGGGCTGCCACGATGTAGTCCGACCTGCAGGAGTGTTATTTATTGTGCGGCGTCCCTGCACTTCTCTTTCAGCCTTACAAGCAAGATGAAATAATCGAGTGACATTAGTGTACTCCTTGTAAGCCAATATATCCTGAATTTCTCTAGTTAAACCACCCATGAATCGAGCCATCGCAGCCTCTTCATTTTCAACTAGACCACATCTCATCATGCCTATTTGTAGTTCTTGATAGTACTCCTCAACCGATTTATTGCCTTGCCTAAGCTGTTGTAATTTATGCAACAAGTCACGAGCATGATAGGAAGGAACAAAACGACTATGCATGATTCTTTTTAAAGCATTCCAAGTTTGTGGTACAATAGCTGGATTTTTAGTTTGATACTCATGCCACCAAACAGAAGCAAAGTTAGTGAATTCACTAGTGGCAGCTCTAACCTTTTTATCATCAGGAAATTCATGGCATGCAAATTTTTGATCTACCGACAACTCCCAAGTCAGATATGCATCAGGATCATATTTCCCATCAAAAGATGGTATGGAGAATTTAATCCTGTGTAGGGAATCATCGTTGTCACGTACCTCACGTCGTGGAGCTCGGCCAACCATACCGTGACAGTTGCGACGTGGTTGCCGTCGATACCTGAAAGATCCATCATCAAGCTCGGTATCCGCTGAATACTCTAGCTCGTCATATCTTGCGACGCTAGCAATGGAGGTATGGCCGTCATCATCACGTTGTTCCCTCTCTCTGAGCCCAGCTTGTTCCATCCTCTCTAATCGCACATTGATTGCTGCAAGAGAGGTGTTAATAGCCCCAGCTGTTCTCTCTAATGTGGTCAGCTGGTTGTTGGCAAGAATCTGTGCCGCCTCTAATTGACCAATGCGCTCATTGGTGACTTGAACATCCTCATTGAGGGCTTCCGTGTGCAACCTTAGTTGGCGTTCGAAATGTTGAATGATGCCCCTCGTACGTGGTGAATGTGGAAGCGTCTCACTCGCATCAGCTGACATGGTTAGTACAAAAGAAGTACAAAAGCAAGCGGATTAAACCTAGCAGTTGCTAGGAGATGGTAGGACACAAACACTTTCTCACTAGCAAGAAATCAAGCTCTTGCAAGTTCTTACCACACAATGCAGGAGGCGTCGGCAAACAGCAAGAACAACAACAAACGGTGACTGCCAGCACAACCCAGTGGTGTTGTAGATAATTTTGTGGAGCTGTAGGTGGCTGCTAAAACAATTGCACAAAGGAACAGCTAGTACCACGTTAGTCACAGCAAGTTGAATAAATGTTCCACGATGGTACTGTGCTGGTCCTAGTCCAAACCATGATAGAGACGTGAGCCGTCACCCAAACGTAATCACCAAAATGCTCAAAACAGCAAGCTGAATTTCGAAACTTTGGAGCAAAGGTCACACAAAATGTCTTTCTTTTTTTGTACTTGGAATCTTTATATAGAAAATTGAATTAGTGCGCCTTTTTTTGTTTTTTTTGGCACGTGCCTTGTTTCATGCTGATCTGTGCGGCTTTTGTTTTGCACTTGCCTTTTTCTCTCTTTGCAACTTCAGCTAGAGAATGAAAATGGAGATAGAACAAGGTGCATGAACTCAAAACTCTAGCGGTAAAAACTTAGGACCAGCAAGTTGACACAAAGAAGTAACCGTGAATTCCACAAGCCAAGAGCTAAGTAGCAAAGCAAAGGCACAAAATGTTTTTGGGATTTTCAGATCAAAACTTATCTTTGGGCAAAAGTGGACTGCAGGAAAACAAAGAACAAAGGAGAAGGAGAGCTCTCACCGATCAACCTGAAATATGATACCACTTAATGGACCCGACGGGTACGGGGGAGCCCGATCTTTCAATGAGAGATGGGGGATGTGGTGAATTTGGTGGAAGCCGACGTTGGCTGCCCGACTACCACAACCAAGATGGTGTGGCGCCTTGAGCGTGTAGGACCGAAAGTAGCGACCAGAGGGGGGTGAATGGGCGCCTAAAAATTTCTTGCTAAACTATATTTTAAACCCAACACCCAAACAAACTTAACCAGACAAATAAGATTAGCAAAGCAAATTACTGGAATTAAAGTTGTCTACACCAAAAATGATCGATATCCTAACTAAATTGATATTAAAGCTAAACTAAAAAGAATCACTGTGGTAAATAAAATGGGTACTAGAAATATTTAATGACGTAATAAACAACACTAAATATCTTAATAAAATGTTCAGATTTCAGTCAAACAATACAATACTAATTAACTGAATAAAATATGGATCATCCAAAAATTAATTCAGAAATAACCTAAAAATATTTCAGAAAAACTAGAATAGATATATTACTGCGACCAATAAATTTTTCTTTTTATATGAGCAGATTAAACACACTTAATTAATTCGGAATAAAAATTTAACAGATTAAAATTTAATGACGAGATTAATTTTAATTAAAAAACAGATAACTACGAGTTTATTAATTAAACTGAGATTACCTAAAAATAGGAGATTGAATATACTTACCTGCTCGCCGTAGATCCGCACGAAATCACCGTGGCCCGCTTGACGTTGAAAACAGCAGCATCGTTTACCTGTTCGCCTGGCGCCCCTGCGTGAAGTTCCTTGAAGAAAAGAAAAGTTGTCGGCTGTGTTGCTGACTTGCGCCGAAGAACGAGCCGCACGTCTATGGTCTCCTTGCCGTGCGGCGTGAAGACGGCCGTGGGGCCCACGTTGACGTGTGGCAAGGCAAAGCCTCAAGGATGCAGCAGGTTTGCCTTGGTTCACGCGCGACGGAACACACAAAAAAATCAGTGGCCTTTACACGCCTCCCGGAGAATGCATCTTCCGCCCAACACCAGATTCATGTGGGCACACGCCGTGGGAAAAAATTTGCTGCTGCAAACGTCGAGCCACGAACCAGAAAATAGAAAATACTTTCGCCGGCGGCAACTAGGAAGGAAACTATGGCGACCAAAAAAAACTTGTTGGACTGTAGATAGTAGATTGATCTTGAAAAACTAAACCGTCATCTATCCCCAAGGGGATAGGTGCCTATTTATAGGCAAATCCTAATACATGAAAAGACTACTTTACCCTCGGGTAAAATAAACTGACTCTAAAATAAATTCCGAAAATTACTAAAATATTCTTAGAAAAATTAACTGACTCGAATAAAAATATTCTAAACTTAAAACTAAATATTAATATCCTAAAAACGAATTAATGATAGATTGTCAGTTTTACGCCGAAACTGACAAAGCGTCCACCGTCTTCGCACCGGGTACCCGGATTGGGCTGACCCGACCCCGCAGCTTCCTCAGCCCAGCAATCGCTCGCCGCCCGTGTACCAGAGTCAAACCCAGTCAACAGACCAGTGGATCATCTGCCGCTCCTAGCCATGTACCCGGATTGGGCCAACCCGACTCCGCGGCTCCTCTGCCCGGCCGTCGCTCACTGCCCGTGTACCTGAGTCACATGCGCCTCAGACACGGTAGGTCTTCATCTCTCCCTTCCTTTGACTTCTGTTGACAATCACTCATCACATCTGGAATATCAAAACCATATTCTTCAACATGGTTTCTCAATCTCCCCCTTGATGAGTGCATTGTCAACACCCTTTTCAGCTCATCTCCAGAACCTGCAAAACATGTGGAAACAAGAAAACAAAAACAAAAAGAAAATAGAAGAGAGAAAATAAAAGTTTAACCGTAATGACCAAAAACCAAACAAAAGCACGAAAACGGTCATTTTGGTTAACCAAAAATAAGGCCTCAAAAACAAGTGCAAATCTCAGAATTTACCAAACAAGAATAAACTCCCCCTGAAATAAATCCCAAAGAAAGCCGAAAATATATCCAAAATTTCTCCCCCTTGTTGACAATTGGACTCATCAAGTGAGACTAAATGCACTTTAAAGAGACATAAACACAAACTCCCCCTGAAATGCAGCTCCCCCTCAAAATATGCTATGAATGCAGATGGGGTGCAGGTGGAGTGTGAAAAGCATGCTTCTTAGATATGATTGACTGCTATTACAACGTCTAACAGGTATATCAAAAGATATACTGTCTAAGATACATGACATGATCAGTGCAATAGATGATATCTTAAGAAAGTCATTAGCGCGCATTTTTCGATTTTTGCAAAACAAAAGCATCACCACATTTTCTAGTTAACAAGCAATGTAAAGCATGATATGCAAAAGCTAACTGATATCTACCAAGATAAGCATTGTCCAAAAACAAAGTGCTTCAGCAAACTTGTCATCTTTTTAAATTTTTTAGACTTTTTCTTTATATTTTTCATTTCTGCCAGGGGTTATTTGCATGTCAAACCTTATGCTAACCGACCAAGTCAAGCCTAGGCCAGAACTGGACCATCAGAAGCTTAAGACACAGATCTTGGCATACATTACACCGTCCTAGTTCATACCAAAGTGCTATGGTAAGCAGTCCAGAACAATGCAATGCGACAAAAGCAAACCCACCTGGATATTTTCTGATAATCATAAAAATGCATAAATTTTTATTTTTCTGAATTTTTATCATTTTTATTGCACATTTTTCATATTTAAAGCATATAGATGTCCAAGTTGCGTATCTGCATCTAAGTAAGGATCTAGCTACAAGGCATGTAAAAGATAGCGAAAGCATTCAGCCTACACATGCTAGTTACCAGAAGCAATGGTGATCATTTTTTTTAATTTTAAAGTATAAAAGTCATGCATATGACAAATATCATATATATCATGTGAACTGAACCAGAACATGATCATCGACAAGTAATCAAAAACATATACTAGCTAGAGAAAGTAAAGCAGATTAATCATATAGCAGAAGCAAGCTCAAAATGTGACTAATGATTATGCATGATATGAACGCACACAAAAAGACTCAATAAAAAATAAAGAAGAAAGAAAAAACTGATACCAATGAAAAGCTGACTCAAATATCCTAAAAAAAAGGATACACAACTCCCAAATCAAGATCAATAAACATGAGTGGGACCAAACGGTCCAATGCCAGGTTTAGTAAAAGTGTTGAACCAGTGTCGAGCCATCTGCGCGTATGTAGGAAAGCAAAAGGAATCATATGAGTCTGGACTGAAACGCGGATCAAAGCGCAGTCCTCTGTTCTGACTAAAATCATGGTCACGAGGTCCAAAATCGTATCCATAATGATCTGGAACTCTGCCGGAACAGAAACCACCCTTCGGAGCACGATCATAAAAACCGTCTCCACTACCACCACCTACACGATGTGGCCTGGCCTCTAGCCTCTCTCTACGTCGAAGAACTCTCTGTCTACCACCCTGCTAGTAGAACTGCTCCTGCCCACCTCGAGCTCTCTCTGCTCGCTCAACCCGCTTCCTCCTGAAGGAAAACTCCTCAAGATGCCCGTCTCTCTGACAAAACTCACAGTGATAGGTAGGCTTCTTGGGATGTTGTTGTGGATTAGGGTTCTTAGGCTTGGTGGTGTTGGGTGAAGCATCTTTGTTGTGGGAGGGTCCAGGTAAAGAATCAAGGGATGTGTGAAGAGTTTTAGGCTTGGGAATCCATATCTGCTTCTTAGGTGGAGCTTTAGGTTGTTCTTGTATCACTCCATCCTTGGGCTGACTATCCTTGAAGGACTCAGTGGAGTGAGTCTTGGGATATCTCTGTTCTGGAGTCATCTTACTCCACTCCACTGCACGGCTAATGGCGCTCTCAAAATCAGCCTTGGTATATGTGTACCCTACCCCAAAACCATCATGTCTCTTGAACTGCTGGATCATCATGCCGAGTTGTGGCTCTCTAGCACTAATCCAACTCAGGATTGAACGGAGGTAAAAGTTCTCATTCTGAACATCAGCTAGCTCCTCTCTCAAGGAAGCTAACACCTCCACCTGAGACAAGCAGATCTCACACTCTTTATCAACTTCCACAGACTTCTCAGCTTTTAGCTTGATCAACTCCATTCTAATGGATAAGCAGTTCTCACAAACAGTGGATGGAACTGACAAGGTCTCAAGCTCTAGCTTAGTCTGCTCCAACTCACGTCTCACTCCAGCTAACTCGCTCAACTGCTCATCACTCTTGGCTCTCAGCTCAGATATACTAGCTAAATGAGATGGGCAGTCTACACAAGATGCGACGACAGTGGCATGAGCATCTTTTAGCTCCTGCTGAGCGCTCTCAAGCTCAGTGGCCAATGCGTCTCTCTCATCTACTCTCTCGGTGTACCTGGACTTAAGAGTCGTCAGGTCACACAACAGCACCTCACAGTTAGGGCACTCAACACTATCACACAAGCAAGGGGAAGAAGACAAACTCTCAATCTTGCCATTTGCCGTGGCAAGCTCACTCTCAAGCTCATCTATTCTCTTCTTAGCTCCTCTAAGCAGTTTCTCCCGATACTTCAACTCCTTACTATTTTGTTCTAGTAAATTAACAACTTCTTGTTCATAGGAAGATGCCTTCTCATCGTCGTCGGAGTCGGAGTCATCGGATGAGTCCTTCTCTTTCTTCTCTCGAAGAGCCATTGAGCAGAAGCTCTTGTGGGGTCTTCGGCTGTGACGTGAGCGATTGTTCGGCTTGTCCCCGAAGCCCATGAAACAGAGGCCCGCCGGATTGTCCCTGTCCTTCCCTTTCCTGATCATGACCTCTTCATCACTTGAACTTGAAGACGAGAAGGAAGACGAGGATCTCTTGGAGTATCTTTTCTCCATCTCGGTGAAGAAGGTCTTGTCTCGCTTCTTGTTCTCATGCCTGTAATCCTTCAGAGCCTTTCGAAAAAATCTTGTCTTGGGCTTGCCCTTTGTGGAATTGTTGTACTTGCCGGAGTTGTAGGAGTTGCCGCCAGTTCCCTTCTTGTGATTCTTCTGCTTGAGGCAGTCGGCAATGAAATGACCTGGGTCACCACACTCAAAGCACCCGGATTTTGTACCGTGTCTCTTAAACATTCTCTTATCATAGACACGTCGCACCTAGTTGTTAAACAGGCACAGATCATCATCTCCTAGAGTATCAAGTTGTTCCTCGGAGATAGACATCAAGGAAAAGGCAGTACAACTCATGGCATTAGGATCAGCCGACGGTGTCTCAAGCGCCAGAGTCTTTGATCCAGAACCACTGAGATTTGATCTCAACTGGATATCGACCTCTGTGGCCTTGAGCTTACTAAAAAGCTCTGCGATGGTCAAGGTATCATATGATATGCTCTCAACAATAGACGAGACCTTGATCTCCCAGATCTTAGGGTCCAAGGTATGGAGTACCTTAAGAGCCTGTTCATGATCCGAGACCAGCTGATCACCCTCAGCCTTGTTAACACGAAGCTTGTTAATGATCGATTGAAAGTGACCAAACAAAGCCTCAACAGTCTCACCCGGCTTCTGTGAGAAATTTTCATACTCACGTCGGTAGGTCTGGTAGAGCCTAGCCTTGACCTGAGCTTTCCCCTCATGATGTGCCTGGAGAGTAGCCCAGATCTCTCTAGCAGTGGTGAGATGGCTAACACGCTCGAACTCACTAGGACCTAGACCAGAAAATAGAATGTTCATCGCCTTACTATTATTTTGATGCTGGGTAATTATATTTTCAGCAGTATCCGCAGCAATAGTCGTAATGGTGAAACTAGGATGAACACAAATCTCCCATATGTCCGAGCTCTGGCTCATAAGGTATGCTCGCATGCGAGTCTTCCAATAAGTGTAGCCAAAAGCTTCAAGGGATGGGATTTTACCTGAAGACGTCATGGTCACTACCTAGGTTTTAAATCGGTTAAGATATCTAGAAAAACCTAACCTTGCTCTGATACCACTTGTAGGACCGAAAGTAGCGACCAGAGGGGGGGTGAATGGGCGCCTAAAAATTTCTTGCTAAACTATATTTTAAACCCAACACCCAAACAAACTTAACCAGACAAATAAGATTAGCAAAGCAAATTACTGGAATTAAAGTTGTCTACACCAAAAATGATCGATATCCTAACTAAAATGATATTAAAGCTAAACTAAAAAGAATCACTGTGGTAAATAAAACGGGTACTAGAAATATTTAATGACGTAATAAACAACACTAAATATCTTAATAAAATATTCAGATTTCAGTCAAAAAATACAATACTAATTAACTGAATAAAATATGGATCATCCAAAAATTAATTCAGAAATAACCTAAAAATATTTCAGAAAAACTAGAATAGATATATCACTGCGACCAATAAATTTTTCTTTTTATATGAGCAGATTAAACACACTTAATTAATTCGGAATAAAAATTTAACAGATTAAAATTTAATGACGAGATTAATTTTAATTAAAAAACAGATAACTACGAGTTTATTAATTAAACTGAGATTACCTAAAAATAGGAGATTGAATATACTTACCTGCTCGCCGTAGATCCGCACGAAATCACCGTGGCCCGCTTGACGTTGAAAACAGCAGCGCCGTTTGCCTGTTCGCCTGGCGCCCCTGCGTGAAGTTCCTTGAAGAAAAGAAAAGTCGTCGGCTGTGTTGCTTCCTTGCGCCGAAGAACGAGCCGCACGTCTGTGGTCTCTTTGCCGCGTGGCATGAAGACGGCCGTGGGGCAAAGCCTCAAGGATGCAGCAGCTTTGCCTTGGTTCACGCGCGACGGAACACACAAAAAAATCAGTGGCCTTTACACGCCTCCCGGAGAATGCATCTTCCGCCCAACACCAGATTCATGTGGGCGCACGCCGTGGGAAAAAATTTGCTGCTGCAAACATCGAGCCACGAACCAGAAAATAGAAAATACTTTCGCCGGCGGCAACCAGGAAGGAAACTATGGCGACCAAAAAAACTTGTTGGACTGTAGATAGTAGATTGATCTTGAAAAACTAAACCGTCATCTATCCCCAAGGGGATAGGTGCCTATTTATAGGCAAATCCTAATACATGAAAAGACTACTTTACCCTCGGGTTAAATAAACTGACTCTAAAATAAATTCCGAAAATTACTAAAATATTCTTAGAAAAATTAACTGACTTGAATAAAAATATTCTAAACTTAAAACTAAATATTAATATCCTAAAAACGAATTAATGATAGATTGTCAGTTTTACGCCGAAACTGACAAAGCGTCCACCGTCTTCGCACCGGGTACCCGGATTGGGCCGACCCGACCCCGCAGCTTCCTCAGCCTGGCAATCGCTCGCCGCTCGTGTACCAGAGTCAAACCCAGTCAACAGACCAGTGGATCATCTGCCGCTCCTAGCCATGTACCCGGATTGGGCCAACCCGACTCCGCGGCTCCTCTGCCCGGCCGTCGCTCACTGCCCGTGTACCTGAGTCACATGCGCCTCAGACACGGTAGGTCTTCATCTCTCCCTTCCTTTGACTTCTGTTGACAATCACTCATCACATCTGGAATATCAAAACCATATTCTTCAACATGGTTTCTCAGAGCGATAGGTACACCGTCTCCTGATAACTACGATTTGGGGGTGGAGATCGACGTTGTGCTACCCGACTACAACAACCACAAGGATGCTGTGCCTTAGCGATAGTTACACCGACTCCGGTTGTTGCTGCTCTTGCCGTGCCAAGAACAGCCTTGAACCTGCAAGCAATCGAAGAACAAGAAAGAACAAGATGACAAGCAAACACTCACGGATATGATAGAAGTTGGAGTTTTGATTCAAGTAATTGGGCGGTCTAGCCGACACGCGCGTTACAAGGAAGTAGCAGCAGCTAACTTACATCAAACAAAACCCGAGTTCCTTTGTGGCTACCACTTGCTTTTAAAGGGAAAACTAGAAACTCAGGAGTCACGAGTGTTCTTCGGCAGTTTCTGGACGTTTCGTATCTCCTCTGCCATTGATTCTTGATCCGTTGGAAAGCAGACGAAGAGACCTTTCCAACAAGTACTTATTTGCATTAAACAACCTTGGGAGTTGAAAGATATGCTCCATTTAATCTTGGATTTCTGCAGTTACAAGAGTCCCTTCGGGAGTGCGAATATTTATTGCATTGTTGCCTTCTCCACTCCTAGCTGGTTCAATTCCTAAGCACTTAAGGATAATAAAGTCATCACAAGGCTTTAATAGTACCCCATTGGAAAAATAATTAACTTGAACAGCTAGGAACGAGTTCACCAGATAATTAAGTTCACGTGCACGGGCACGTGTCATTGGTCCTTGCTTAGGTGTAAGCGGTGAAGTGTTGGCTGCTGTTGTGGTTGTATCAATGGCAGCGATGTCCTCATCATGTATGGGGTGGTCGGATTGCGGAGGGCGTGGGGGTTAAATAGAGGGTGTTGGCGGTGTAGTTGGCAGGTGAATATATGGTAAGCTGGGGGTTTCCATATTTCCAGCGAGGTATTTCCAAGCTTCGGGATCTGGCGATTTCGGGATTAAACATGTCAACATAATTGGGGAAACGATTGCGAGATCGACGTGAATTCAACGTGTGAATCAATTCGGGGAAAGGAGCACGGCGGGGCGGATTCCCCGGGCTAGGGTTTCGGCCAGCGTAATTTGAGGGCGATGGCGTGAGGAGGATGAAGGTACTGACAGGCGAGGGCCACTGTTAGTGGGCGGGCGCGGCAACGGTCAACTCTGACGGGTGGGTCGAGCTCGGGCAGGGAGGTTTGGCGCCGACACGTGGGGCCAGGGGCTCGGGCGCGCGCAGAGAGGGGTAGGGGACACTGATGGGTGGGACCCGGGTGTCAGAGAGGGGCGTGGGGATGGAGCGGGCTGGGCCAGCCTGCAGAGGGAGAAAGGGAAGGATGTGACCCATTACTGTTGAAAAGAATTTCTGAATAAAAATAATTGCTGAAATTGATTTAAAATTTAAGGGCTCCTTGCAAAGGTCTTAAAAATTTGTAAAAATTCTCAAAAATATACCTTGGTCTTAAGATCATAATAAAATTTTCTCAGACCTTGGTTTGGATTATTTCTCTAGATTTCTATCTATTTGGACATTTTCAGCTTTATGAAAAATTAAATATAATCCTTTTTCCAGAAAGTTTATTTATAAATTTTATTTTTACCTTTGAAAATTTGGGCTATTACATCGGGCACGCGCGTGGAGAGAGGAAGGGGCACTGACGGGCGGGACCCGCATGTCAGTGAGGGGGGCGTGGGGTAACGTGCTTGGCCGGCCTGTGGAGAGAGAGAGGGGGCTGGCCCAATACTGTTTAAAATGTATTTCTGAATAAAAATAATTGTTGTAATTAGTTTAAAATTTATGGGCTACTTTCCAAGGCTCTAAAAATTTGTAAAAAATCTCAAAAATATATCTTGATCTTAAGATCATAATATAATTTTTTCAGACCTTGGTTTGGATTGTTTCTCTAGATTTTTATTTATTTGGACATTTTTAGCTTTATAGAAAATAAAAAATAATCCTTTTTCTAGAAAATTATATTTATTAATTTTATTTTTAACTTTGAAAATTTGGGTTGTTATAGATACGAAGCCCCCCGCACTTCGGACTTGGGCTGACCAGCAAGAGGAAAGGAGGGTTTTGCGGGCTTCGAAGCGTGGACGATCCGGCCACGGGAGGTCAGGCTCTGATGGGGCTTCGTCCAACCGAGGGGGCTCTAATCGGAAGAAAAGCAAGCGAGGGTCGAACCTGTCAGGGCCTCGGGCCTGCTTTTTCTTCGACTTAGACAATGCTTTCTCGTAGCGTTTTGATTTCGAAGTGTACTTCATAATTGTATTGTACTTCATTATTTTAATGAATGAGATTAATTTTATTCATGCTTTGCGTAAGTGAATATCGAGCATGTGCGTACTCCGCACGCACACTCCGCACGCATATTCATCGGTCCCCCTTGCACGGGATGGCTAGGGACATCGGCGTGGTCGGTTCGTGCAATCATGCTCAATGCAATATAGAGCGCGGAGGGGCGTTCGGCCAGACAGCTTTGAACTACCGGACGCTTTAATCATGTTAAGCGCTTCAATCAGCGTAGTCACACTTCAAATCGCATGGTTCTGGTACCCCTTTGTGTGTAGCGACTAGGGACTTCGGAGCAATCAGTGCACGCAATCGTAATGTTCGGAGGTCCCAGGGGGCTTCGGCGCACTTGGCGAGAATAAACGTAATGTATCATTTTGGCGTAAAGCGGGGCTTTGGGGTAAGCGATCAACGAAGTAGGGCTTCAAGATAATTGGTCAAAGCAAGGCTTCAGAACTTATATAGGGGTAAGCGAAGCAGGGCCTCGAATTATATGGCATATGAAGCAAGGCTTCAAAAACATGCTTAGATAGCGAAGCAAGGCTTCAAAGATCATTTTTTAGAAAGGATGGTGCAGATCGCACTAGATTATTGGAGCCACCTTCGACTCTGAGCCACCTTCGACTGTTTCTTGGATGCTTCGGGCTGGGGCCCGGAATCCTTAGACGCATCGAGTTGCGAGCTTGGAGTTCCCAAGATGCTTCGAGTCGCAAGCTCAAAATCCTGTTTTTTTATATCGCTACGAACCCGGAGGCGTTATGTAGTGATAACGGTGGAGCGGATCACACCAAATTACTGGATGCTTCGAGTTCTTGCTCGGAATCCAATGATTTGTTTCTATGGGCCCGAAGGCACTATGTAGCTTCACGAAGCAAGGCTTTGGTTTTTTTATAAAACGAAGCAATGCTTCGGATCTATATATGATGAAGCAAGGCTTCGGATTAGGATATGATGAAGCAAGGCTTCAAATTGTGATATGACGAAGCAAGTCTTTGAATTGTAATAAAATGAGGTATGATTTCGACTTTTGATAAGGTGCAGCGAGGCTTCGGGTTTTTGATAGAATGATGTGAAATTTCGATCGCTAATAAGGTGAAGCGAGGCTTCGGGTTTTTGATAGAATGATGTTAAATTTCGATGAGCGTACGTACCTTCGCAAGCCTAACAAGGTCCGGAGACCGAGGGCTTCGCGTCGGCGTTGAAAACTTGCCTCGTAGCCCCTAGGGCTTAGAGACTGGGAGGGAAGGCTAGGAGGCCTTCGGCGTGCGCTTGGAGCCCCTTGCCGAAGGATGCGTGAAAGGCTATTGGGCCCCACTTCTTTCTTCGTGGGTGTACTATCCAGGGTGCAGATGGTGGCAGAGACACTAGCTTTTAGTACTAGGATCCCCACGGACGACGCCAACTGTTGTAGCAATTACGTTAGCTACAAACATGTTTCTATAATAAGGGTGTAGAATGTAAGATATGAACCTCAAAGGGTTCTTTCAAAGAGAGGGAATTTTTATACTGGTTCGAACCTCCCTAGAGGGATAATAACCCTACGTCCAGTTCATAGTGATTTTGGCATAATGTTGCCTCCATGAGATATGTCCCTATTACAAGGATGATGCCCTGCTTATATATGCAATAAAGTAAAGGAAATGACCTTTTTACACTCTACATACCATGGGCTTTGTAGGGGTAAAAGGGGACAAAACTAGGCTATTGTACATGCAACTTTACAGACATGGTAGATATACATCATTCCAGGGGTAGGGGCCCCCGATATGGCTATTTGTACTATACTAGTACTGAGATATTTCGTCTTTTGGGCCGGAGTACTTATCGGAGGGTCGTTGACGGAGCTCGCCGGAGAGGACTCCGAAGGGGGCTCCGGAGGGGGCTCCAAAGAGGGCCTCTGTTGGGGGAATATATTTCCCTTAAACAGGGGCCAAATGACGTCAGCTTCCGACAGCCTTCGGCCCAGAACCAGGTACTGTCGGAGCCTGTTTTCTCTAAGTATTATTTCCAGGTCCCAAGGTGCCTGTCGGGGCCCGTAGCTTCGGAGCCCCTAGACCAGGAGGTCCGGCCCGGAGCCCCCAATTCAGGCCCGGGCGCAGGACAGTCCGGAGGCCACCCTCCGAGAGCCAAGTCCGGAGGCCACCCTCCGAAGTCCTGTTCGGAGGCCACCCTCCAAGAAGCCAAGTCCGGAGGCCACCCTCCGAGAGCCAAGCCCGGAGGCCGCCCTCCGGGAGCCCAGTTCGGAGGTCGCCCTCCGGAGCCAAGTCCGGAGGCCACCCTCCGAGAGCCAAGCCCGGAGGCCGCCCTCCGGGAGCCCAGTTCGGAGGTCGCCCTCCGGAGCCAAGTCCGGAGGCCACCCTCCGAGAGCCAAGTCCGGAGGCCGCCCTCCGGGAGCCCAGTTCGGGGGTCGCCCTCCGGAGCCAAGTCCGGAGGCCACCCTCCGAGAGCCAAGCCCGGAGGCCACCCTCCAGAGTCCTGTTCGGAGGCCATCCTCCAAGAAGCCAAGTCCGGAGGCCACCCTCCGAGAGCCAAGCCCGGAGGCCACCCTCCGGAGTCCTGTTCGGAGGCCATCCTCCAAGAAGCCAAGCCCGGAGGCCACCCTCCGGAGCCAAGTCCGGAGGCCACCCTCCGGAGTCCAGTCCGGAGGCCGCCCTCCGGGAGCCCAGCCCGGAGGCCGCCTTCCGGAGCCAAGTCCATACCGGGGGCCCCCGCCCCTGGAGTGTCGTTTAGCTGGTCAAAGCCTGGCGCAGCCTGACACGCCAGTAAGGCGGTAAAGTTGTCTGGCACCTTTTGTACCGTAGCTAAGCTCCTTTTCCCCTCTCTGCCCCTATGAACCAAGGGTTCATAGGGGGGCATTCCAGTCTTTTCCTCTGGCCTGCGTGCCTATATAAGCAGGGCCAAGCCCTTGTAACGGACAGGCTCCAGGGGGCCATGAGACCCTGAAGTTATCCTCTCCACATTAAGGCACACCATGCCAAATCTACCACAAACTGGACGTAGGGTTATTATCCCCTAGGGGAGGCCCGAACCAGTATAAACCCTATCTCTCCCCGTGAGAACCCATCGAGGTTCATTCTCCATATCATACTCCACCACAGACAAACCTGCTGGAACTAATGCAATTGTTCCAACAGTTGGCGCCGTCCGTGGGGACCTTAGTCCTAAAAGCTAAGTTCTCTACCACTGCCTGCAACCCGAAGTGCGCCCGAGGGGGGAGCGCCGAGGCCTTCTCGCTTCGCGCATCCCCCGACAAGGGGCTTCGGGTGCAGGTCGAAGGCCACCTTCGCCTTCCTCCACCCTTCGCATACCGGAGCCCGCTCTCCGGCAAGGGGCTCCGCTCCACGTTTCAAAGGACATCGAAGCCCCGAGGGTTACAAGGTAAGTACCGCCCGAAGCCATCAAAGCCATGCTAATCCTTGTTTAAAAACCGAAGCCATGCTTCGTCTTATTTAAAACCCGAAGCCTTGCTTCGTCTTATTTAAAACCGAAGCACCGCTTCGTCTTATTTAAAAACCGAAGCCTTGCTTCGTCTTATTTAAAAACCCGAAGCCATGCTTCGCCTTATTTAAAACCCGAAGCCTTGCTTCGTCTTATTTAAAAACCCGAAGCCATGCTTCGCCTTATTTAAAACCGAAGCACCGCTTCGTCTTATTTAAAACCCGAAGCCATGCTTCGTCTTATTTAAAAACCGAAGCCATGCTTCGTCTTATTTAAAACCGAAGCACCGCTTCGTCTTATTTAAAAACCGAAGCCATGCTTCGCCTTATTTAAAACCGAAGCCATGCTTCGTCTTATTTGAACCCGAAGCCACGCTTCGCCTTATTTAAAACCGAAGCCACGCTTCGCCTTGTTCAAAAACCGAAGCCATGCTTCGTCTTATTTAAACCCGAAGCCACGCTTCGCCTTATTTAAAACCGAAGTCTTGCTTCGCTTTATAAAACCCGGAGTACCCCTCCGAAGGCTACACAGTGCCCCCGGGCCCGTAGCAGTGGGCTAAAAGGACTCCGGGCCACTGGCCCGACGCGTCCAGGGATTCCGGGCTCCGCGCCCGAAGCATCCCAGGGATTCCGGGCTCCGCACCCGAAGCATCCCAGAGTCGAAGGTGGCTCACATTATCACAGGGATTCCGGGTTCCGCACCCGAAGCATCCCAGGGATTCCGGGTTCCGCACCCGAAGCATCCCAGAGTCGAACGTGGCTCAGAGTCGAAGGTGGCTCACATTATCACAGGGATTCCGGGCTCCGCGCCCGAAGCATCCCAGGGATTCCGGGTTCCGCACCCGAAGCATCCCAGGGTCGAAGGTGACCCAGAGTCGAAGGTGGCTCAGAGTCGAAGGTGGCTCACACTATCACAGGTTCGGTGAATCCACACCAAATATCCTTCTCATTACAGGACCAAGCTCCGAAGCCCAGCTTCGTTACCTAAGCACGCTCCGAAGCCCTGCTTCGCGTGTTAATATAGTATACGCCCGAGCGTCTCGAAGTCTTACTTCGCTAAAATCTAAGTGCGTTCCAGAGCCTCGCTCATGCACAACATCCAAATCCTAGCGTGCCGAAGCATGCCTCGCTAAACTTGGTTATGCCAGAGCCCTGCTCCGCACCAAGTTAGCGCGCACGGAGCCCAAAAGAGGGCTCCGCTCAGTAAATTTCAGCAGCCGAAGCATTGCTTCGCACCCGTTTAAAGCATTCGAAGCCCAAAGGGGCCTTCGCTTGAATAAAATTTCATGCATCAAGCCGCCAAAAGGCGCACCCTTCGCATCTTTTATTTTTTGCCCGTACCAGCAACGGCTAAGTCCCTAACTGCCACGTGCAAAGGGGGGAAGCATATATGCGAGGTGTGCGAATGTAATGTACAGTACGAGCGTGACAAGCTAAGCGTTCGAAGCCAAACAATGCGAAGCATACAAACGAAGTATGCGAGTATAATAAACTCCGTTCATTAAGAGAGCTGAGAAGTATGTTACAAATATACTTCGAAGACAAAACTACGAGTAATCTGTATCTAAGCCTAAGAAGAACCGAGTGCGAGGCCCCAACCCTCGCCTGCCTCTCCGTCGGCGAGGGCCCCCTCGGCTGGATGTTGCCTCGTCGGAGCCCGCTCTCCCTCGACCGGCTCGTCCAGACTCCGAAGCCTGCAGGTTTCGGCTTCCGCTTTGCAGGTCGCTCCAAGTTCGCGAAGCAGGCGGTGCCGTGTCGAAGGCAGAAAAATCTAGGGCTTCGTCGCCCGCTAAGGCCGTTCGCGGAGGCAAGGGTAAAGAACCTTGAAGGGGCTCCGTCTTCACAGCGGCTAGCAAATCCTGAGCTATTTCGGAGATGGCTTCGCCCCGAGGCCCCCTCGGCAGCTTAAACCGAGGGGGGCCTTCGGACCTAGCTACTTCAAGGATCGCCCACAGCTGTTGAAGCTCTTCAGAGTCCTCGAGGACTTCGAGGTCTACGCTCGAAGGCTGAGCCTGGGCAGGTATAAAAAACCCCCGCATTCGTATTAATGAACTGATAAGTCTTTACAAGCCTACAGCTAGGTATTACAAGGAAGCCTAAGGAGATCTACACCTTCGGAGGCGGAAGCGTCGAGGTCGAAGGCTTGTCCGGGTCAGTGGGCCCCTTGAACCGGCGTTGTCGGAGGGCCTTCATAAGGTCAAGGACTGCCTCGCAGCCTTGCTCCTTCCAGGGATCCTGCAGCCGCCGCCAAGCCCCGCGGACTTCGCCCGGAGGCGTCACCAAGTGCGGACCCCCGAAGGCCACAGGGGCCACGGAGGTTGCCGCCCGAAGGTGGTCACACCCCGCGGCATGGAGCATGTGCAACACTCCTTGACCGGCGACGCGACCGGCCATGAGAGCGAAGCCTGTCAGCGCTTCGTCCGCAATCGAAGCCGCTGTCTTCAAATAATCGGCGCGGTCCCCAATCGGGTCTTGGTCGCCAAACTCCGGAGCCCGGCACTCGGTCCCTATTTTCTCAAGGACCTCGGTCAGGCTCTGGGTGGCCTCGCCAAGGTTGGCCACAGCGAAGCTCTCGAGGTCCTGGGCCCGTTGACGGAGCTCTTCGATCTCCTTCGCCTGTCGGGCCTCGGCATCCTTTGAAGCTTGGAGCTCCGCGCGAAGCCGAGCCGTCTCCGAGGTCAAGGCCTCCCTCGCCTCCTTCGCCTCCGCAGCCGAAGCTTCGGCCCGTTTCCGCCCCTCGGCTTCCTCCGAAACCTCGCGGCGAAGGGCCTCCTTCTCCGCTACGAGGCGCTCCAACCGCCTGTCAGCAGCAGTCGAAGCTGCCGCATTTAGTGCGAGGGCCTGCAGAAATTCAAGAAACCCTAAGTATTAACCAAGGGGCAAAGTATAGTTCGAAGTTGCAAGGGGCTTCGCTCACCCGAAGGAGGACTTCGTTCGAGCTAACGAAGAGGTCCGCCGGGTCCTGATGGCTAAGCTGGGCCACCAAGTCCCCCTCCTCCGCAGAAGCACAAGCCTCGCGGAAATCGCGGATCGCCGCCACCGTCACACCTCCCCTCGGCTTGAAAGGGTGAATCACGGCTACGGTCCCCTCCGCGGGCTTCGGCGAAGCGGGGCTCAAGCCCACCACATCGACTTCTTCTTCGCCTCGAGGGTCCACGCGGCCCCCGCTGTCTTCGCCGTCAGACGAAGTGCTCTCCGACTCGCTGCTGCTGCTACTGCTGCTGCTGCTCGAAGCCTCCGCGGGCTCCGCCTCGGCGGACTTCGACCCGCCTTCGCCGGCCGGCTTCGCCGCAGGGGGCCTCGCGTCGTCTTCGTCCTCTGCAGGAAGCCAAGTTAAAACCTGCGTATGAAGGAGAGGCGTGCAAGAAGAAAAAGGGTTTACCATCGTCAGAGATCGCTTGGAAGGCAGGAGGGGCTAAGTGTGTCCTCCAGCTCCCTCGCTGCGAAGCCGGCGCATGCACCTCCGCGCCCGAAGTTGGTTCCGCCGGGGCACCCTCGGTCTCCTTGGCAGCAGGAGTGCGCGCGTCGGCCTCCGCCTCCGAGGTCCTCACCGCCGGAGGCTTCGCGGCCTTCTTAGGGGCCGGAGTAGCTGCGGGCTTCGCCGCAGTCTCCCCCGAGGCGTCCGGTTCATCCTCGTCCCCCCTCTTCCTCTTGGCTCCGGCCGGCGAGGTGCCCTGGTGGGCGAAGTCCGGCAGAGCCGGGAGCCCTCCGAGGTCGAGCGCGCTCCATACTCTGTTCCAGCGCTCCCAGGACCCCACCAGGGCGAGGCGTTGGTTCTGCTCCTCGGGAGTCGGAGTCCCGACGACTCGGTCCGCCGCCGCGATGGCCTCCTCCGGGGTCCTCATGTCGAGGTCGGCTACGCGAAAAGGTTGAAGTTAGGAGCAAGGTATTCCAAGTATTAAAAGCAAGAAGAGTGCGAAGCCTTACAGAGACGGTCGAAGGCCAGCTCGCTGAGTTCACCTCGAGCCGAAGCCTGGAAGAGGCCCGCCGGCCAGGAGCGCGCAAGGGGGCTAAGCCGAAGGGTAAGGAACTCCTCTGCGAGGTCCCTCATGCTCATCTTCGCCGCCACCCTTCGGAGCAGCGAGATCCTCGAGCGCAGGAGGCCTTCGCTGGTCTTGACCACCCCTTCGCGCCGATACAGAATATGGGCGTTGGTGCTCCGGAGGGGGGAGTTGGCTCCGACGGAGGCATAGAACCACTCTTGGTCCCACCTCGAGTGCCACTTGTTGTTGACGGCCCTCGCCGGGAAGGCGTCTTGGTACTCCTTCCGAAGCTGAAAATTGGCGCTGCCGAAGGCCAGCGCCCTCTTGACGCGGTCCGGCCCCTCCCGCGGCTTCGGTTGGCAGTTGGCGTCATGGAGGGCGACGAAGACGTCCGCGCGGCCCTCGCAGCCCTCGGCCCTCATGGCCCATTCAAAAACGGCTAACCTCGCCACGGCGTTGGGCGAAAGCTGTGGAAGCTCGAGGTTGTAAGCCTCGAGGACTTCGCTCAGCATCCCCACTGCTGGCAGACCGAGGCCGGCCTCGAAGAAGGCCTCGAACACTACCACCTCGTCAACGCGAGGCCTCGGCTCAGCCTCCGACTTCTCCGGGACCCGAAGCTGGATCTTCGCCGCAATCTTCCCTTCGCAGGCCCTCCGAACCGACTCCTCCGTGGAGATCGAGGCCCTCATCTCCAGGGTCTGCTCGAACTTGTCGGAGGGGGTCCGAAGGTCCCTTGGCCCCATCCGCCTGGGCGCAGTCTTCGCCGCCGCAGCCGCCGCCGCCTGCACCTGGGCGGAGCCCGAGCTCGAGCCCAAAGCAAGAGGCTTCGCCACCGCCTTCTTCGGCATGTCGCTGGGACTTCGGCGCGAAGAGCTAAAGCTAAGCGAAGGGGGGGCTCGGAGCGAAGCTAGAAGAGGAGCAGAGCGAGGTTTGCAAGGCAACAAGAAGAGAGCAAATGAAGGTGTGCCGAAGCCGCACGCGGTAAGTCTCTATTTATAGGCGCGGTAAGAATTCCAACCGTCGTGGGCCGGGCTCACCGCCAGATGGGCCTCCGGCGAAGGCGAACCGGCCCATAGCAAGGTAACGGTAACATTTTCGACCGTTGCGGAGCCGTGCGGGCTCCCCGAGCCCCGAGGCCGTTCTGACGGCAAGCGCGGGCATTTATTGCTCCCGGATGTCGAGGCCGCCCTCGGTCCAGGCGCCGAAGGTATGTTTTCTCTGTAGTTATGTTTCCAGGTCATTTGTCCTAAGGACGCGTGCACCCCTTCGTTCCGAAGGCCTACACGCGAGGGGCTACTGTTGGGGGAATATATTTCCCTTAAACAGGGGCCAAATGACGTCAGCTTCCGACAGCCTTCGGCCCAGAACCAGGTACTGTCGGAGCCTGTTTTCTCTAAGTATTATTTCCAGGTCCCAAGGTGCCTGTCGGGGCCCGTAGCTTCGGAGCCCCTAGACCAGGAGGTCCGGCCCGGAGCCCCCAATTCAGGCCCGGGCGCAGGACAGTCCGGAGGCCACCCTCCGAGAGCCAAGTCCGGAGGCCACCCTCCGAAGTCCTGTTCGGAGGCCACCCTCCAAGAAGCCAAGTCCGGAGGCCACCCTCCGAGAGCCAAGCCCGGAGGCCGCCCTCCGGGAGCCCAGTTCGGAGGTCGCCCTCCGGAGCCAAGTCCGGAGGCCACCCTCCGAGAGCCAAGCCCGGAGGCCGCCCTCCGGGAGCCCAGTTCGGAGGTCGCCCTCCGGAGCCAAGTCCGGAGGCCACCCTCCGAGAGCCAAGTCCGGAGGCCGCCCTCCGGGAGCCCAGTTCGGGGGTCGCCCTCCGGAGCCAAGTCCGGAGGCCACCCTCCGAGAGCCAAGCCCGGAGGCCACCCTCCAGAGTCCTGTTCGGAGGCCATCCTCCAAGAAGCCAAGTCCGGAGGCCACCCTCCGAGAGCCAAGCCCGGAGGCCACCCTCCGGAGTCCTGTTCGGAGGCCATCCTCCAAGAAGCCAAGCCCGGAGGCCACCCTCCGGAGCCAAGTCCGGAGGCCACCCTCCGGAGTCCAGTCCGGAGGCCGCCCTCCGGGAGCCCAGCCCGGAGGCCGCCTTCCGGAGCCAAGTCCATACCGGGGGCCCCCGCCCCTGGAGTGTCGTTTAGCTGGTCAAAGCCTGGCGCAGCCTGACACGCCAGTAAGGCGGTAAAGTTGTCTGGCACCTTTTGTACCGTAGCTAAGCTCCTTTTCCCCTCTCTGCCCCTATGAACCAAGGGTTCATAGGGGGGCATTCCAGTCTTTTCCTCTGGCCTGCGTGCCTATATAAGCAGGGCCAAGCCCTTGTAACGGACAGGCTCCAGGGGGCCATGAGACCCTGAAGTTATCCTCTCCACATTAAGGCACACCATGCCAAATCTACCACAAACTGGACGTAGGGTTATTATCCCCTAGGGGAGGCCCGAACCAGTATAAACCCTATCTCTCCCCGTGAGAACCCATCGAGGTTCATTCTCCATATCATACTCCACCACAGACAAACCTGCTGGAACTAATGCAATTGTTCCAACAGCCTCAAAGAGGGCGTCGGAGGGGTCCTCGGAGGGGACCGAAGGTTTGCCTTGATCTTGTGGTTTCTTGTAGTATTTGGAGTGATCTCGACCGAAGGGGGGGCGGGGGCCTGACTGCAGGCCTCGCTAGCTTGACAGACTCTAGGACTTTATACCTCTTGAGGCTGGCGTCATTTGACCCCTTGTTAAGGGAACACTATTTCCCCCAACACATATATCCTATGACCTATATTACTTTTATATCATTAACAGGTAGACCTAACTTATTAAATATTTTTTATTTTATTTGTTTTTTTATATCACCAATATGTGGGATCAAAATGGATAGGGAGTATAAATTACTCTCTAAGGGCCTGTTTGGGAACCCCAAATCCCGGCCCATTCCCTGTGGATGGGCCGGGATTTTAAACTAAAATCCCGGCCCATCCACAGGGAATGGGCTGGGATTTGAAATTCCCAAACAAGCCCTAAGTGAGGATGAAGGAAGATTTAAGGATCACCTTATTCTTTGGAGTCTTTTAGGGCTGGTTTGGGAGCCCACAATCCCGGCCCATTCCCTGGGGATGGGCCGGGATTTTAGTTCAAAATCCCGGCCCATCCCCAGGGAATGGGCTGGGATTGTGAATTCCCAAACAGGCCCTTAAACTATGTGTTGGAGTTAATTTTTCAGTTATAATCTATATTTTTTAAAAAAATAGAGTTTCTTCTTCGAGATGCTCAGGGGAATGTTTGGGGTTTTCCCGTGTACAGTTATGTTCACAAATATATGGATCATATGATATAAGAAATCACTATTTCTACCATGGTACGGAACTGATTGCCCTGCCATTCCTAACTAGGCTTCTCGCCCTTTTCTCCCTATTTTTGCTTTTGTTTTCTTTTGCTGTTTGGTTACTGTGACCCAGAGAGCGAAAAATTCAGAATCAAATGGGCCGTGGAATGCAGGGTAATGAAAGCGTAGGACGTAGGTAGATGCCATTTGCTGTTTTAAAAGACGTCTTGTCGCCACCCTCGGTGGACGCACGCAATCATTGTCTGGCCTTGGCCGTCACGCTAGCATCAAGTGATCCGTCACTGGAATATTGTGGAAGCAATTTCTGCCCTCAACTTGGTGAATATTTTTTTAGGTTATCCGTATTGTCATATTCTGATTGTTTGTTAGGCCGTTTTAAGATGGAACAAGTTTATTTTTGGCCATCGAACTGAGGCTGAAGTTTGCTTTTGGCCACTGAACTTTACAAACCGTGTATAATTGACCACGGAGTCCTGTTTTGAATGGTTTCAGGTGGTTTTGACCGCCACATTGGACTCCGTCGCCACATCACCCGCCACATTGTCTTGCTGACTCACTTACGGCCCACACGTCAGGTTAGGGGTCTTCCTTATCTCTTCGTTAGGTCACCTGACAATATCTCGTTCTTCAAATCGTCGGTGCGCAAGGTAGAGGGCGGTGTGGCGTAGCGTCAACAGTAGCAGGTGAAGTAGTGTCGTCCTAGGTTCGCTTCGCTCTAAGAAATCCACCGCGTCGCCTTGTTCCTGCAATAGCATATTGTCGGCGACGAGTAATCTAGGGGACCATGCCTATACAGGATTGGAGACTCTTCACCCAAACTTCCAAGCCTACCCGTCGAGGAAGATGAGCTCGACGACCTGGGCATGGCTCTCGTCCCGTCCCTTCCGCCGCCCCCTCCTCAAACCCTAGCGCCATCGTAGGATTCGAATGAGCCAGCGCCGCTGTCGGGTGATCTAACAAAGAGATAAGGAGGGCCCCTGACCTGACGTGTGGGTTACAGCTGAGTCAGCAAGCTGATGTGGCGGGTGATGTGGCGACGGAGTCCAACATGGCAATCAAAACCACCTGAAACTATTCCAAACAGGACTCCGTGGTCAATTATACATGATTTGTAAAGTTCAGTGGCCGAAGATTCCTGGTTTTCGAGTTCGATGGACAAAAGCAAACTTCAGCCTTAGTTCGATGGCCAAAAATAGACTTATTCCTTAAGATTCTTAACTTGTTCTGAAATATATACGTACACTTTTCTGGAATATCATTTATTTGTCATTGCAAAATAAATATTAGGTCGCTCATATAAATGACTCGTCTTTTGAATGTTGATTCAATGTGCAATCAAGATATTTAAATTGTTTTTAATTTATGTGCATAAATCTAAAATAAATTATGTTTAAAATGAGAGTGAGTAATATTAATGTATATCGAGGAGAGAGAATCTCCGATGTCACGGAGAGGGGCAAAAATACTTGTTTTTCTTTCAGAAATCAGGTGGCATTTTATAATATCTGTCAAGGCGTTAAGGTTTGGTAAACTTCGTTTTAATTAGTTCTTTTTGGAAGATTGACTTGGTTTTAACTGCTCACCATTTCATTCACGTTTTATGTTATAGGTCATTTGATTTTTTAAGTTATTTTTTAAACTGTAATAAAATTTAAAGAACAATATATTAAGAATAGCAAATAAATATGCTCATTAGCTAACTAATGGTTAGTATATTGGTCAAAAAAGTGAACTAATTTAAATTAATAGGGGCCCTTAAACTATTTTGCCTCCTACACCAGTATAGTATAATTATTGTAGCCAAGGCAAAATCGATTTTATCCACCTATTAGTCTAAAGATCTAAATATACGTGACTAATTTTTAACAAACCAACTATTAATTAGCTAACAATTAACTCTAGTTATTAGTTAGCTAACTATTAGTTTTAGTTCATTTGAACGACGAAACTTTAATAATACGGAAGCACATAGATTAGTCAGTAAGGAAAAATCATGTGGGTGTTTTTTAAGACAAACATCGGTACATGTTCGTGAGCCATACGTTACTGTATACAACACTGTCACGGAAGAAGGTGAGCTGAACAACAATCTTTTGCCCTTTTGTGAATTTCCAATTGCAAGCTGCTGACTAACAAACGTTGGTACCTCCTCCTGTTTCAGTAGTTGGACAGCCGAAACAAAAAGACTCGGCAAAGTAGGCAACGACAGGAGTAGGTGCTTCATCAGAGTACATTTTTTAAATTTGCAAAATACTTGTGTGCTGCAAATTTAGTTTTTACTATCTCCTTAGACCTTAGCACTAATCAAATGATGAAACTTGGAACCTGCGACGAATGCCCGCTGTGACTACTGAACTGTGAGATGTGTTTGAGCTAGTTGAAAGTTGGAAATATTTATAATATTGACGTGTCACCAATAGGAAGGAGTCAACACAATCATTTATGACGACATTTTTAAAATTCTCAAACATTAACATTTGAGAAATTTTTCATGTTTTTAAGCTGCACTCTAGTTAAGTACACGATTACACAATTTTTATTAGGTTAGTTGATTTGATTAGTCAACCGTAGAAGGGGATAAGGATGCTTTGATGGGAAATTTGGGCTTGATGCCGCTGTTTACAAAGATAATGACTCGCTGGTTTGTCACTGTCCATATGTTTCAGTTCGTCTAGCACTTGGCCATTAAGTATTTCACTGTCCGTTTGACATTTATTTTGATTTAATCAATTTTACCTTAAACAAATATGAACACATGAAACAACACTGGCAAGATGAACTATGTATAGGAATTGCAGCTTTCTGTCTTAAAAATCTACTTCAACTGTAATTGTTAAGACCATTGGAGAAATAGTATGGTCAACTTGGTCAAAAACAATGAATTACGAGACGATTTACTTGTCAAAAAGTGATATCACTGTCGACACGCATGCCGCCAACCACATCGTAACGGTCTCAAGCGCGTTATTCTATTTTTACGTCACCTTTGTACCACTTATGAAAATGGAGCGAAATTTGTTGCACACAAGTGCACCATACATGTACATGTATGCGTTTTTAAGAGAAACGAAAACGAATACCAATGTTCCGAAAGCGGATAGCATCAAAAATAAATACATATTGAGAGCAGATACGAATACGAAACCAAATATCTATCAAAATTAAAAATATCCTTAATATATGAAAAAATATGATAAATTAATAGATTCAATTTACACACATACTAATAAATGATAAATACATATAATAAAGTAAAAATAAGTTTTATTTCAGTTGTAATGAATATATATTATTTATTTTTAGCAAATAATTATATATTAATTAAAATTAAATTGTTAATATTTTATTAATAGTAGATAGTTTAAAGTTATATATATATAATGTGAAAACATAAAAGCTAATATTCTATATAGTGCAGTCAAAAACAATGAAAATGAAAAATTTTCGTTTTTATTGTGCGGAATATTATATTTTTATATCCATTTCAGTCAGAAATGACTGTTTCGTTTCTAATTTTGTTTTCGCTTAAAAAATTATGTTTTTGTTTTTACTCCAAAATATTCTGTATTTGTTTTCATATAACCCTCTCCATTTCCTTTTTTCCGGAATGGACGTCCGTTCCATTTTCATCCCTAGTACCACTGAAAAACATACTTTATTTAATAAAAAAACTATATGTGACTAACTGTATAAATTACTTGTTTTACTTATGTACTGATTTAACCTGAGCACACTTGGATGACCTGACTTTGTTTTTGAGCTCATGACTTGTAAAATTGGAATTGAGAGTCTAAACACAAAGAGCACCACAGATGCTTCAACCAGAAGACCCAAAACCCCCGGCAAAAACAGTCTAAACACCACATTACCACATACACTGACAACACAAGACGCGCCGCACAGAGACTCAGAGAGGCCCAGCCGGACAAGATCCTCTTCGCAACATGCCCACGCTACTCCGGGTCCACGCCGCCGCATTGTGCTCGCCGTGGACGTGGACCAGCCGCGGCGACGACGACGAAGCTCCGAAGCGAGCTGTTCCACCACGTCACCGGTGCCCCACCTGCCGGCGCAGAAACTTGTGATTCCAGTTTGGGAACCGCTCTCTCGGAGAACCATCGGATAAGAATCTACAAAACAAATGATTCCTCACTTTCTGTATTCATTTATTTTTATTAGATTATTTAACTATTAAATTTTATAATAATCTTTGAAGATTTCGATAATCATTAAAAGTTTCTTAGACTATAAATATTAGTTTATTTCTATATTTTAGAGCTATTCATTTAACTTTTAGAATTTTAAAAAGAGTCGCTAATCAGTCACGGAATATATTTCGTGTGACGTGCTATAAATATTTTGGGAGTCATTTATAATATTTTTTAGTCATTTTAAAAAGAGAATGTAACTACTTTATTTCGGGAGTCATTTATAATATGATTTTTGGGAGTCATTTTAAAAGGGGTCTCTAACTAGTCCAAAAAAAGTTCTTGTATGCTCTCTAAAATTAGGAAGCGAAATAGATTTTCTTAGATTTTAGTGTTACAACTTCTAACAGATATTTGATATTATAAATGATTTCAAAAAATAAAATCTTTTTATGTTCTAACAACTCCTAATATTATATTCCTTATATTTACTCTTGTATCATTGATAGATAGATGGACGTTACTTAGAGCAACCACATTGTATGATTGTAAAGGGTGTTTGAGAGAATCTTTTTGTCTTAGTACTAGTTCTATACATTGAGAAGGTAATACTAAGTAAGGTATGGATTCTAAGTATGAATACTAGTACTTCAAATTAAATAGTACTATTTTTTACCTTGCTAGCTGTCAAATGGATAAAGCATCCATTATTTTATATTTTGCTAAGAGTTTTACCTCTAATACTATACATTATAGTATTTTTAATAAGAAATAACTTTGTCACATGTCAATCTAATATTAGTTTCATAGTTCCTCGCATTATGGGTGCTCTTATTAAACATCTTCTATATTCTTTTATTTATATTTCTCGTATCACCAATTCGAGACTAGAGCAGATAGAGTAGATAGAGAATAAAAATTGCAAGGAAAGATTTACATTTTTAGAGTAATTTAAAATATTTGTTGAAGCTAATTTTTTAATTATAATATATAGGGAAAGTCTTCTCTTATATTAGCATAATCACATGACGGGCCTTGTGAAAGACTTTATCAATTCTCACATAATTTATTATGTAAATTAACTTATCTCTTTATTTAATGTTAACAAGGATGATAGATTATAATCAATCCATTCTACAAAAGATACACTTTACAGCCAATTACATGGAATTTATCAAAAAGCTATCCGTACCGGGGGAAAAAAATATAAAACGTAGGCTTCCGCGAGCGAAATTCCCTGCCATTTCGCCCTCTGTTCCTCCGTTCTTTTTTTTACGCCTCTCCGTCGCGAGCCGCGCCGGCGCGCCGAGCCGCCGGATGCCCACCTTTTTACGCCGTTGTTGCGTGCCTGTTCTGCCAGCCATCCTGCGTCCCTCATCTCCTCGCCTCGGCTCCTCCTCCTCGCTTCCGTCCACTTCTCCACCACCTCTCTCGCTCGCTGGCTCGCTCTGTTGCTGCTAGCATATACTGTTGCGCCGCCGCCGACGAGGAGCGGGGCATTGGGTGTGTGGCTGGCGGGATCCGGTGGCCTCCTCCCCTCGTCGGTCAGGCGGTTTCGATACGATTGCGGGCGCCTGGTGGTCACGTGTGGTGTGGTGTGGGAGGCGGTTGAGTGGAGCTGTGAGCCTGTGAACGTCGAATGGTGTGATCGGGAGTAGATGCGGCGATCTCCGGTGCGTGGAGGGGGTGGGGTAGGCCTGCTGGCGCTGGTGGTGGTCGCTGCATTGGTGGTGCCGCAGGTCGCGCACGCGGCCACCGTCGCCGCTGACGGTATGTTTTTGCTCGTCATGGCCTTGGTTTGTTCAGTTGGGTTCAGTAGCGCTAGCGAGTCGTCAGTCGAATTCCTCGATGCTCGTGCTGTTCATGCGGTGATGAGCGTGCGTGCGTGCGTACGTGCGTGTGTGTGGGTCGGTGGGTTCTGTTTTGTCGAGATGATCTGGGAGCATGGGATTGATTCGCTGTGCTGCTGCTGCTGCTGCTTGCCAATGCTTCGAGTTCGAGGCCGCGGTTTGTGCTGCTTTTGCGTTTTGTTAGCCTCTGCATTTCTGCAACTAACGGTGCTTGGAGCCGTGGAGAACTTGGGTCGATGGCAGCACGCAAGTCGTGGGAATTGAGAAACGAGGATGGCCTGGTTTTGTGGATTGGTCTGGTTCGACTTTCTCGTGGGATTGCTAAGTTTTTGTCTTGAATTCAGAAATGCAATACACCAATAAGCCAAGATGTGACATGTATAATTCGGATTAATTGATGTTTTCTTGCTCGATAAAGGCAGTCTAGCTGTCCCTTTCGTCAAAGATAACGAAACGAACATTTGAGGCCTTATGATAATGTGGTGCTATACTGCTATGTGCTCCCTGCCTTATCATCCTCAATAGAATGGGAGAAATGGGAGAAAGAGATGGATTGTTCGCATCCTGGATATAGGTGGAACTGTTGAAATAAAATAACCACACTGCAGGAGAAAACCATTGTATTTGTTATGAAAGTAGTAACTGATCGGGCACTTCAATTGCATATTGATGATACAATTGCAGGAAAAGAATTATGGAAGCAATACATCTATGTTGTTCTCATTATCATGGCTCATTAGTCGATCTGGTATAATGTGGGTACAGTGGGTTTATGTTGTAAAATCGGGGACTTAATGTTTTCTTTCAGAATGTGCATATGTTATTCCTATAAATTTATTTTGACGTAAATTATAGCCATAAATTATCTCTCTGCTTCATGTGTCCTGCAACGTAGGTGATGTCATGGGCATGTGCTGACAGTTTCAGAATGTGCAGTCTCTGCTATAAATGGATTGTTCGTTGCATTGGGATCACCAAAACTTCCTGGATGGATGGGAAATGGTGGAGACCCCTGTGGTGAACATTGGCAGGGTGTTGAATGTGTTGGCTCAAGTATAACCTCAGTGTAGGGCACGTTGCTCATTTCGTTTTCTTCCATTTGGTTGACTCCTTTGTTTTGCACTCTTATCAACTCACCATTTCTAGAACGATGAATGTGGCAAACTTGGGTGGTCAGCTGAGCAGCTTAGGGAACTTCACCTCAATCGTTACCATGTAAGGGTGTTGATGTTGTAATTTTTTCGTTACCATCAAATATCTGTCAAAATTAGAAGATTCTAGGAATGCTTTTTTGACTGGTCGAATTTGCTTTCTGTTTGTATCTAGGTTGAGTTTCTGATTGATTTATTTATATATTTGATGTAGAAATCTTAGTAACAATAAAATTGGTGGAACTATACCAGAAGACCTGCCTGTTACGTTGCAGCATCTGTATTTATCATTGACCTTTCCTGCAGTTCTTCAGTCTTTGGTATTGTTCAATTCATTCTGTGACGTTTGCACTGGTACAGTTTCCTTTCAGCTAATCAGCTCACTGGAAGCATCCCGAGTTCATTGGCAAAACTTAAAAATTTGGCAGACATGTAAATTCCCCCCACTTTTCGCAGAAAGATTATATACTTGCTATTTTTGTAAAGCACTTGCATTAATGTCCTTGTTTTCCCAGGTCACTCAATGACAACCAACTAAATGGGCAACTACCAGATGCTTTTGATTCACTGGTTGGACTTGTAAATTTGTAAGATATCAATTATGTACATTTTTGTGTCTGTCTAGATGGCAGATGCTGTCTTATTTTGCTGATGATGGCATATATGTTTCTTGCAGGGATATTTCTTCAAACAACTTGACTGGTGTGTTACCACCATCGATGAAAAGTTTGTCATCTTTGACTACATTGTAAGTGTACATGAGTACATCAATTCTTATCTCAATTTTTAATTCCTATTTTCCAACTTATTTCTTCATCTGCCATCTCATAGGCACATGCAAGATAATCGACTGTCCGGGACTCTTAACGTATTGCAGGATCTCTCCCTTAAAGACTTGTATTACCTCTCTTTCTTCTTCATTATCACCATGCTCTTTCAGTTTCTCTAGCATATTATGATGTAAATAGTTGAAGCCGATCCTTCTGAAGGCTACATATCACCGTGGTTCATTGGAACATAACTTGGCTGTTATCGCCGCTAGTTTTGCTTTGTTCATGTTTTACCATGGTTGTCTCAAAATATTTTCTGCTCCTCCGACTTGTAGAATTGAGAAGAGTTCATATTTATATTTATAGTAGAATTGAGAAGAGTAGAAGGCTAATTGACTTATAGCAGGAATCGGACAGAGTAGATCGAGGGACACTGTCTTTACTTAAATCATTTTTTGAGCAAATCAATGCTTCTTTTTCTTTACCATGCGCTCATTCCCAGCTATGCTGCTTCTGTACTCTTGACCATTTTTATTTAAACAAGTACTGTATGTTGTTTAGTTGATTTACTAAAAAATGGTGCTAAAGTAATACACTTTAAATTTTATATGCTTTTTGTGGTGAAAATGGTACTATAGATTATTGAATAGTTTGATTTCTGTCCTGCTTCTTACTCTGATCAGGAATATAGAGAATAATTTGTTTTCCGGACCGGTGCCTGCAAAGTTACAGAGCATACCAAACTTCAAGTGAGATTTTTTTCTCGCATTCAAGTTTATTTTGATGCCAGCCAGTTGAAATAACATTACACTCTCTACATTTACGTTATTTTATCTATTGAAAACTAAAAAAATAATCAGAACTGATCGGCGTGGCTTGTTTAGTGACTAACAGTATACAAGTGCAGAAAGGATGGGAATCCATTTAATACTAGTATAGCCCCAGCTGCTTCACCACCATCAGCAACAGGAGGACCAGCACCGACTCCAACACCAACAAGACCTGCACCAAGTCCGACACCGACAGGACCTCCAGCATCAACACCTTCAGGAGCCTCTTCACCATCTAGAACACCCTCAAACTCTTCTGATGGGCCAACTACCCGAAACAGCATTTCATCTTCTAAGAAACAGAATTCATCAACCCTCAAAATTGTTGGATTTGTTCTTGCTGGGGTAGTGCTGTTCATAATAATAGTCCTGCTGGTAATATTTTGTTTGTCAAAGCACCAAGAGAGACAGTCAAGATATGATTCTAACAGAAATCAGTTGGCAAGGGCGCATCATAGGGTTGAACCCAGTATCAACCCATCTTCAGTGCAACCAAGGAATAATGCTAGAAGAGGTAAATTTATTTTAGTTTCCAAATAGGATAGGGATTTATTGTTCTTTTGCAGCATTCATATAAGATGTTTTATTTGAAATGTTCAGATGAGAAGCCTCCTGAAAACCAAAGAGAGCACACAATTAATTTAGTGCCACCATTTCCTGTTGAAAAAGCTATTGTAAATCCTGTTATTCCTCTAGAAAAGAGAGATAGCTCTTCACCAATGACAAGCAACCCAACTTCTGCGACACCATTCTCTGTTGCATCTCTTCAACAATATACAAGCAGTTTCAGGGAGGAGAATTTCATAAGAGTGAGTAGACTAGGAAAGGTATATCTAGCAGAGTTTCCTGAAGGAAAGGTATGTTCTAACTACTAAGTATTATTTGTCTTAATAAAAAGTGTGACACATCACGTTCCGTGTGCAGCTATAATATAACTAATAAGCATGATTCCTTCTATTCTGTGTAGTTACTGGATGTTTTGAAGATTGACAATACTAATGTAAGAATAGTAGTAGATGACTTTCTAGAACTAGTTCAACTTGTCTCAGATATCAAGCATCCTAACGTCCATGAGTTAGTTGGCTATTGTGCTGAATATGGGCAGCGGTTACTTGTTTACAATCACTTTAGTGCAAAAACACTAGATGATGCCCTTCATCATGGGGAGGGTGTTGATAGTGCACTCTCATGGAATGCTCGCCTCCAGGTCGCGCTTGGTTCAGGAAAAGCCTTAGAGTGAGTGGAATGGAATTGTGGTTCTATTTTTATGTAACCCATCATCCATGCATGGCTTTCATTTTTTAAATGTGCGACCTTCATACCTTTTTCCTGCAGGTATCTCCATGAAAGCTTCCAACATCCAATTGTGCATCAGAATTTTGAACCAGCTAATGTGCTCCTTGATAATAATTCTTCAGTGCACGTTACTGAATGTGGACTAGCAGAATTGATGACAAGTTCTGTCCCTCAGGTAAAGTATAATATGTGTGGTATAGATGTTGCATGCTTTTATTTGGAGTGCTGAAGTTGCTATAGCTGAAGCAGCGCAGATTTATAATATCATGTAAAGACTGATAATTACGGTCCATGAGGTCTTGAGGAGGCACAGAGAGATCCTTAGGTGTTAGCAATGAGAGTAATCAGACATAGCATGTGCACTACCTATTCCTGGGCTCCAGGTTAACTCTGGGCCTATGGCATACTTTGGCTCAACTTTTTGGAAGTTTCCTCAAACAAGACACTAGACAATTCTGCTCGACCCATTGGTTGGAAAGAATTAAATTTTGACTTACCCATAATTATTACTCCCCAATAATATGACATTTTTAGTACTAAACTTAGTATTAAAGACATAACATATTAATGACTGGAAATACTAGTTACTTTTACTATGCTGCTAGTTGATGCCATGCATTCTCATAATTTGATTGCAAATGAGTATATTTAGCTAATTTAATAAGGCCAGGCAGTGACAGAATCATCTCGTTATGTTGATGGAAAAGACAGATTGGTTCACTTACAACTGGTATATTTTTTCCAGTTGTCAGGTCGGATGCGTTCATTGTTGAACTATGAATCGCCTGAATTCAGGGAATCCGGGACCATTGCAGTACAAGGTGATGTTTACAGTTTTGGAGTGGTGATGCTAGAACTTCTTACTGGGCGTAAACCATATGATAGGTAAGAAACTTTTAAGTCCCATGTTCTCATGTTTGATCAGGACTTCAGAACCTATAAACACTGTAGTGCGAACTGCGAAATGAGGAAAGAGCTATCGGGTTAACAGACCTGTTTTATGCGAACAATTTCAGATCTCTCCCCCGCGCTGAGCAACATCTTGTTAGATGGGCCAGTTCTCAGCTTCATGACATAGAATCACTGTCCAAGATGGTGGACCCTTCTATACAAAGGCAGTGTACTGAGAAAGCATTGTCACGATTTGCTGATATAATCAGCCGCTGTATCCAGGTAATTCGTGTGTATTTTCATGATTCATAGTGGGACGGCATTTGGCCCATGTCTGATGCTTTACGAAATACGTTCTTCGCATAATGCCTTTTGAATATTAGAGATCACGTGTCTAATCTGGATTTTCCTAATGCAGCGGGAACCAGGATTCAGGCCACCAATGTCTGAAATTGTCCAGGACCTAGCTAGAATTGTAAATGCTACTGGTGAGGAATCGGAGTAACACAGAAATCAAACATACTCAAATCTCGTAAACCAAGTTGCCTGTAGATACTGGGAGAAAATTCTTTTGGCACATTATGGGGATAATCCTGGCAAAGAAAGAATTTTCCATAGAGCAGTATACAGTATACACAAACAACCATGACACGTGTCAACTTGAAGCAACTTTCACACAGGAAAAGATAATGGGAGGTACAACAAACATGCACCTAATTTTTGCAAACTTGAAATTCAGTTCGTTTGCACACACGATATCAGATGACCAATTGTAACCAACATCCATGAATTGGTTAAATGTTGCGCCTAAGCTAGCTTACTTCATTCTTTGCTCGTCTTCACGTTCTTTTGGAAAAAAGTGTTCAGCCATCTGTAAATATTTTTTTGTTGCATTGAAGCACGTGACTTTCATCCTTCACTAGTCAGATATCCATACTTTGCAATGGAACCTTCTTCTTAATGACAAACATCTATTTAGAAAATGACATTTATTTAAATATGCTTAGTAATATTACGCTGATAAAAAGCAATGATTATTCTTGTCCAAAACAAATCATAAACTGAGATTCAATTATCACTAGCAAAAACATAAAAGAGTGTTTCCCATTTTCTACGTCTCAAGCAGAAGCAGAAAATATTTCTGATTACCAAAAGGGCTGCTCCATTTTTAAAGATCAACAACAATACTCTTGATACATAGCTGATCATGAGCACTTATGAATATAAGTAGTTATAAGTTTGTCTAAAGTCAGCAATTCTCGTATCTAGCAAGCTACATCCATTTAACTAAAATGGCAATGACATTACACAAATATTATAAGGTTAGAACATTTAGTAAATTGCAGTTGATTTATCTAAAAAAGCTTTATTGAACTTCCATCAACATCCTAACAATGCAATTCCAAATACATTATGGGTCCATAAATCATCCATTATGGGTGTAGCTCCACCTATTGAAAAGAAGATATGAAACAATCAGAGACAACTGATTATGGTAAAAATCTATACATTAACTGACATATACAATCATCATTGTCCACGATAAAGAAAGACGTGATTGATATAAGCAACTTAACATACAATTGCTACTGTGCAGAACCTAAAATTTGTTACATTTGTACCATAGTATGCCCTCTAACAACTAAAGCTAGCTACTAAGAGAATTTCACAGCATCCTGATAGAGCAAACAACAGATGGCATATAAGTCACCAAGTTATGTGTTCCGCTGAGTCGAGACCATGAGACATGCAAAACTTTCAACATATCATAAACATCTACTTCAAGTCAGTTTTTGCTAGGTTTCAAATTTTCACCAATATTCACATACAAACTATTCCTCATTGTTCTCCTTCCTACAACACCGACATTTCCCTTTCTCATCATTGCAACAAACTCGCTATAATCAATTTGTCCGTCCTAAAAATGATTCACAAATTAAGCAAAAAGCATCAAAGTAAAGATGTAGTAACCAACAAGTAAAGATCTAGGAAAAAATTTCACTGGATCCAACAGGAAAAACAATGCAATCTAACAACCTCCCTCAAAATCTAATCTTTTGGTACATCTAACAAAAATTGCTCACTGATAGCAAAAAAAATGACAAGCTTTTCCTCTCTAATCAATAAAAAGAATTAACGGAAAAAATCACGAATCGCTCACAGGAAATTCCACCTCATCCCAATACGTGATAATACCACCCAACACCAAATTGGGAGGCGGCCATGGCGGAGGCGCCCCACGCATGGCTCGGCGGGCGGCATGGGAGGTAGCACCGGATGAGTGCGGCACAAGTTTTGTCACGGTGGCCGGCGTGGAAGGGAGAGGCAGCACTGCGGCGCAGAAGGGAGAGCTTCATGATCGGCCAGACCTTGGATTCACACATATTTCAAATCAAATCTCCCGGATCTGGTCCCCGCTTCCGCTAGTGAATGTGCTGCCCATGTTGTGGGTTGCTCCTCTAGCCCCTGCCACCACCATCTTGCCTCCTCCCCGCGACCAGCCCCTCCGCCTCCTCTGCCCAGGCGTCCTTCTCCCCCGCCTACGAGCATCCTCAGGGCCACTCACGAATCTTTGCTCCCCTTCACTGACATTGTGGCGACGTGGCGCATGAGGGAGGCAGCAGTTGCATGCAGCACGTGTGGGGGAGGAGGCGGTTGCTGGCCGTTGTGGGAGGGAGCGTGGGGGAGGAGGCGGGGGAGGGAGTGAGCGGACGGACGTGACACAATCAAGTAGGGAAAAGTGATTTAGTCTTCAGAAGATATCCGTCATGTACGGTTGGATGGACCTGAGCAATGGGCCAGGCCACATACTTGCCTGCCTGGCAAGAGTGTCAGGTTAACGTTCAATGGGTTGATTTAGATTGGGCTTAGATTAAATGCCAAGTTTACTTGCCCATTTTTTGTTGGGCTAGGACTATGTTTATGATGAATTTTTTGTCCAGTCACTCTGATCCTTCTATTTCACTAAAACTAATATTATCTCAAGTTTTTGTTGGTATTATTTCTATTAGCAGAGTTTATATACCCTAAGCCCTAAAACAGAGTTTTAGCATGGTTCCTAATTTTAATCGTACTTGCTCCACACCCATGTAGATGCCAACGGGTCTATTCTCTATTTTCCTGTGAAATTTTTTCTCGTTAGGGCTAGTTTGGCATATTTTGGCAGTCCAATATCACATGCCATTCCACGAGATGCACGGAGATGGGTAAAGATAACGTAGAATGGGCCGAGATTTTAGACTGTTTGAAACTAAACAAAATCCCAGAGAATCTCCAAGAAATTATCTATGTAGCTATTAAAATTTAAATTTAGATATTTTGGTAAAAAATAAAGTTCTAATAGTTTCTCTAAATAAGTTTCTTTTCTAATACATTTCGTAAATTATCTCTAATCTCTCAAATATTTGATTAGCTTGGCTAGCCCTTATTTTGATCGTGCCTATTTTTTTCTGTTACATATGCAATGTTTTCTTCTCCGCATGTTGTTATAGGTTGGACGACACACATATTTAAAGGTATCATTATTGCACAAAATTATTATAGATTATAGGCCATGTGTTGATATTGGAATTTGGACCAACACACCATCGACTAAGTGATCCAGGCAATAGGGAGCCGATGGGCCACCGATGGGCTTTAACAGGAGAATACTACCAGCACATGTCATAGATTGATACTTTGTTAAGTAGTTTTTTGCTTGATTAAATAAATCAGTTAGGATTTTATGCTTTCTCTGGATGACGTGTCAATCCAGCTATAAATATGTAAACCCAGGAGCATCATAAACACACACAATCATATCAAACAAAACCTTCAGCGTATCATCAACTATTAGGTACGTAGCATTAGGGCGATCCTCCGCTAGATCTATGGTAGATCGGTTCAGTCCGATCAATAATTTCAACGGAGATAGTTCACTGGTAAGCTGATTCATATGTTCATGGCTTTCTCGGTTGAGTCCGATACTGTGATAAGATAGAGTAGGTTTACTAGTTATCGGTTAAATACATTGATTATCATTCGTTTATCATGCTTTATGGATTAGATTCTGTATTTGCCAATCGCGAAGTTTTGGCTTATTGAATTAGATTAGATCGTATGACAATCGATAATGACATGCTGTCTTGGTTAAGTTTGATCTATGGTATTGACGAGGTCACATATAGGAAGATCTAGCTCGATGTGAGCTTTTCCTTCTCCTTTGCCCAGCTGGAGGGACTGGTTCCTCAGGGTATCGACCGTAAATCTCACATTCTAGTATGAAATTGACATTAGGCATTACATCGGCCTTTCTCTCACCGAACCCACTTTGCTTGATGTCTTGGCTTTGACTTCCCTTGACATTGTTTCTCCCAGCAACCCACTCTTTTTCCTGTCTAAACCAACCTACCGTCTTGTCATTAAATCTTCCAGAGGTTGCAGCAAATACATCTCAAAACATAACACAAAGACCAGGCTAGTAGACATCCGTGAGCATGTTGATTTCCGCAACCTCTGGTTAGAATGATTTGTTTTCTGCGGATCTACCTTGGGTCCAACCTCCCACCTTCAATTTATTGCCGAATAGCACGCCATAAACAAGAAGATCCTTATTGTCCGTGTTAGGGGGGAAATATTTTATCCTCCAAAAGCCAAGGACATTTTCATGTTAACACGAGACGAAGAAACGAAGCCAAGAACCTAGATATCCAAGGATTCTAAAAGCAATAAGGCTCCGTCTGTTCGGAGCCTAAAACAACGGAAACCTTCATCAAGGCTTCGACACAACGAAGTCTATTGAAGCCTCTTCACCCAAAGGGGGTTGCCAGCAAGGACAGAAGATTTATCTTCTCACTAATTAGATTAGCTTTTTACTCTTTTACCCCTATGAAGAATACTAAATAGTATCTTCTTAGTCGGTTGTAATTAGAGAGTAAAGAAGTCTTTTCCCATGTATTCGGTCTATAAATACCCCTCTTCACTTTGTAAAGGGTATCTAATACTTAGATAATACACACCTCGAAATGTCTTAGGCTATTATCCATCTCGGAGGCTTGGAATAGTTTACTTAAACAAACACTTCGTTTGTTACACACTTAGTTTCCTAAACCAGTTAGCATAATCTTTTACGCCAACAGTCCGATACTTGCTCGGATCCACTTACCATCTTCTACACCAAGTGTCCATCAAGCTATTGGCTAGGGAACCCGTAGGCCACTTTGGTGGTCCCTTGTGGTTACTGCAGCTCTAGCTCAAAGTCTACATAGCTGAATAATTGATAATCCCCCTTTTGCCTTGATGGAGTTCCCTTCTGACTACCTAGAATCGACCACTTTGACTTATCGCCAATGCATATCTCTGGGCAAAGCTGCTGCTTGCCGCACTATTTTTTGGATGTCGCCCGATTCTTTGAGCCCCTAGTTTAAAGGTTATTACCACGACTTCATCCGTGAAAAGGGTATTTGGTACCCATATGATTCCTTGCATGAATACGAGTTTCCTCATCAGTTGCTTTTAATTTATGTCTGTAGATATGAGGAGTCCTTTGGGATCTTCAAATCCTTCATTACCCCTTGTATCTTGCCCACTAACTTCACCATCGGTCACCTTAGAAAGACATCTTATTAATTCTATCATCCGACGGTTTGCTCGTGGCAACTGGGGTTTGGTCAGCTCCCATCTAATCTTTTCTTCATCAGTCTACTCCAAGTCCGCGGAGAAGTTAAAGACAACGTGGAATACCACTGCCTGCTCCTCATGGTCGACCAAATCCCATATGGTGATTTTACTTCCCGGTCGGCCTGTCGTGCCACTTCTACCAACTTCGTCCAATGGTGGGGCAAATGGAACAAGCAATTCTTCAATTGCCCTTCGAAGACATACTATTTGCTTTTGCACCGTGAATTTGAGGGAGTGAACTTTGAGGTATGCTCTCCTGATTTGTCTCTTCTTTATCCATTTCACATTTCCTTCATTTCTTGATCGTCTTTGTATCTACAGGAGGACCTTGACGCACCCACTGAGTGTCAAAGCGGCCGTCCAATATGTTATGGGCCTGTAACGGCCATCACCAATTTAGGCACTAGCGCCCCACTCCGATAGCTTGGCTCAACCAGAAGAGGGTCAAGACCCCAGGGTGCAAGCGCAAGGCGCCGGGCATGACTGTGCAACGGGTCACCACAGCTTGGCTTGGCCGAGTGACTCTATCAGTTTCGACTTCATTGCGCCCGATAAACTTCCATACTTTTCCTCGCGACAAACTCTTCCACCCATTCAGCCTTAACATTTATCTTTTTCCTTCCTTATAGCTAGCGCCAATCGTCCCTCTGATCGCACAAACTTCTACTGACGAGGTTCCTCTACCGATTGCCATTGTTTCATCTTCGACTCAGGTTTGTGTTTAACATCCTACAACATCTTGCTTTGTACCTTTGGAATTCAAATTTCTTCATCTTAGTCAGCCATGAACATCTAATCCTCTTATCTCCGCGTCTATCCATGTACCCGATGACCATGTTGGCGCTCCACCGGTTCTAGCTATCGAGGCTATCATCGTAGAGACTGTGGCCGATACCACCATTGTTGACTAGCTTGATGATGCCATCGGAATCCCCGCCGTTGTTGTCGACGACACTTGTTAGGTACCTTCTTTTTTCTTCAACCTCATTTTTTATTCTCAAGAGATTTACACAAGCCTTAGATGCAGTTGTCTCCTAGTCCTGCTATCTCGTCTGCCCCTAGGCCGATTTTGATGAAGGGAGTACGCTTTGGGATCAGAATGGCGACTAGAGGGGGGTGAATAGGCACCTCGACAAATTCTTGCGAATATGATGGCCTTTTCAAATCACCCAACACACCTCTAAATGAACAAGCAGAAGTAGATGTAGTAAAGACTCCGATAAAACAGATGCTATCACCCTCCTATATGATATTATGTCAAATGATAGATTGAGGGATCACTAGCACTGAATTTGCACACACAAAGACTGTACTTTAAAAATAGCTCTGAAACCTTTTCTGTTCTATACAAAAGACTCACATAAAAAACAATTTCAGAATGGGCTTGGTGGAACATGTGCTCAGTAGTACATGCAGTTGTTAATGGCGAAAAGAATCACTGCATACGGCAGCACATGATCGGCAAGCTGGGAAAGAAAAAGAAGGGAGAAAAATGTTTCTAGATTCAACTTTCAGCCTTCAAGATTTTCAGCAAATGACCACCTTCCAAAATTTTTATAGCATATAGATGAGTCAAAAACTATATGTAGCTGTGTTCAGAACTTTTTGCAAAATTCAAACATGGAACCCTTGTAACTTGGACAACAAGAGTTATGTAGAACTCGGGTCCAAAAACAGAACCAAAACAGATCAAAAATAGCCTCAAAGATTGAATCCAGACTAAAAACAGAACATAAAACTTGGCAGAAATCACAAGTTTTCAGAACTTTTTAGTCACTTTGTTGGACAGAAAAATATATGCATCATAGGTCAAAACCTTTTGAAAATTTCAAACATGGAACCCTTGAAACTTGGACAACAAGAGTTATGTAGAACTCAGGTCCAAAAACAGTCCCAAAATAGATCAAAAATCGCCTCAAAGATTGAATCCAGACTGAAGACAAAACTCAACACTCGGTAGAAATCAGAAGTTTCCAGAACTTTTTAGGCACTTTGTTGGACATAAAAATATATGCAACAGTGGTAAAAAACTGTTGAAAACTTCAAAAATGAACACTGGAAACTTGTACAACAAAAGTTGTGAAGAACTCAGAACCAAAAACTACATCAAAACCGCTCAAACTCAGCTCCAAAAGTGAATCACACAAGGATGAACAGTACCTGCGCTGGAAGCTCCTGTGGCTGCACTAGAAGCTTCTTGATCCGACACAAAATGAATGAACAGTAAGCACAAATTAAGATTATCAAAAAGGCTATAACAAAATAGAAATTATGGTTGGTAGCCTCTAAAATGTTCAGCTGAAAAAGTCACCTAAACACTAAGCCTTTGGGTGCTTTATATAGGCAAGTCCATTAAAGAAATCACCAAAATGCCATTATGGTAAAAGTTCTAGCTATTTACCTAATTGCCATAATGAATTTTTAGAATTACAAATTCTGAAAAATCCATTAATGCAAACTCCTAATTTATTACATCATAAACCCTCTTCTTTTAATATTTTTTCAGAATTAAGAATTCCAAAAAATAATAAAGGATTACACTTAATCTAGACGACAAAACAGAAAAAATAAACTCCTAATTAGTGGAACTAAAAACATTTTCTGATGCGATGATTTTCAGTAAAAACCGACAAAGCCTCCTCGATCACCGACATGTGATGCCAATCTGTGAACTTGGCCGCCAGCAAGTCTCTCCCGCTCTCGATCCCCTCGAGCCGCCTGATCACTTGCACTGGCCTCCCTTTTGCTAACTTGACCGTCACGCTGTCTTGACCATCCATCCGTCCATATCTTGCTCTATCTCCTCGTGCACTCCTGAGATCATCTCCAACTTCACCCGACATCCTTGACACATGAGACAAGCCAAAACATGAAACGCGACGCACACCGAGCCCCTTGGCATAAACTCTCCATGTCCACACATCGATCCCATCAATGCAATCAAGCCATCACTCACTCATCACTCAACCTTGTCAATCACTCATCATACAGACAGAAACCACAATGCGACCTCACTTGTTTTCACATACTCACACTCCCCTATCGATGAGGCAGGGGGCAATGCTGTAACTCTTGCCACCGATGGAGGCTCACAATCAACGGATTCCGTTAGGGCCAACTGACGTGAGTATATCTCATACTTGCTATCCAAATATGATTTCTTCATTCATCTAACTCTTTTCTCTCTCTCTTTAGCTGTTCGTCCAAAGAGTCACATTCAACATATCTCAATATCTTCAAAATGAGGAGGTCACCGATGCACCCCAATTGACTACACACCAACCATCATCAGAGGTAAGGGAAGTGCTTTCGGACATACTGCACCGTCTAGGTGACCTAGTGGAGGTCCTGATCAACGATTTGAGTCCCATAAGTGCTTGCTTTTATGATGTTCTACACTTCTTTCCCTATGAGCTCATTGATATTTTTAGACCGGTGGCATATTTGGAATGCCACCGGTTGGTCGATTGGGCGAGGCATGCGTCATAGTTGGAGGCTGCAAAAGCGCATGATGATGTGATACTTACTGAAGGTGCTGACTTGAATAGTCTCCATGACGAGTCATTGGCTACATCACTGTGCCTTGGTGAGCTGAGGGCGGAGGAGGATGGTTTGGTTGCAAAGATGGATGATGTTCGGGCGGAAATAGCCAGTGAAGAAAACATCTATCCACCCTCTTGGATCGGATCGAGGCCCAGGAGCACCGTCTTGCCGATGCCGCTCACCGCACGCATAAATTTCACCGTGCCATCAAGATGATATCATCGACGATGTAGACAATATTCGGCAGCAAGAAATTGAGGCTATCTGTCGATTTTTATCTTGAAATGTTCCCTTTGTATTCACCGATTGTTATGTAACCTTAAGCTTTTGCGTGTCATTTTGTGCTGTAAACTTTTATTCACTTCTTCTATCTTGAGTGCTTTATATGTGCATCTAAGGGCGATGTTTTACCATCAGCCATCTAAAGGTGATACCCCTAGTATCGTCTATTTCCCTGCTTCCATGTATATGTTTAGGCATTGATCCATACGCTCGAGAAATACTTCTTCAGATATTTTCCATTTAGCACCTTCCCGAACACTTCTCCTTCTAGGATCTCAAGTAGATAGGTGTTACTAGGAACAACTCGATGTACCTAAAAGGGTCCTTCCCAATTAGGTGACCACTTACCGAACCAATTATCTTTAGATCCGATCGGTAGGATAAGTTTTCACACAAGGTCTCCTTCTTCAAATGACTTGGGTACTACTTTATTGTTGTAATGCCTAGCCACCCTTGCTTTTTTCTCTTCAATCTTCTCCAGGGCTCTCAATCGGTTCTGTGCTAAGTCATCCATACCATCTATCATTAAATTGTAGTATTCATCAACTATAAGCTGATCCTGTAGTACTATCCTTCTAGAGCCAATGTTATTTTCCCAAGGCAGTACTACTTCATAGCCATAGACTAACTGATATGGTGGCACTTGCATGGACCCATGATGTGCCATGCGATAAGCACAAAGTGCTTCTGATAGGGATCGATGTCAATGCTTCAATTGTTCATTAATCTTTCGCTTTATCAACTTGATCAAACTCTTATTGGATGCTTCAGCTTGGCCATTGGCCTGTGCATAATATGGCGACAAATTTAAGAGCTTGATTCCCATACCAGCTGCAAATTGCTGGAACTCCTCGGATACGAAGATTGACCCTTGATCTATGGTGATGGTCTGAGTGATCCCGAACCGGTATACTATGTGCTCCTTGATGAACTTGATGGCGTCAGTAGGATCTACCTTTCTATGTGGAACGACTTCTACCCATTTCGTGAAGTAATCAGTGGCTGCTAGTATGAACTTATGCCTTTGCTCTATGTAAGTTAAATATGGTCGATCATATCACTGCCCCATCCTCTGAAGGGCCAAGGCTTAATTATCGGATTCATTGCTGATGCAGGTGCTCTCTGAACGGCTCCAAACTTTTGACAATCCTAACATGCTTTATACTACTTTATGCAGTCTTCTACCATGGTCAGCCAAAAGTAACCTACTGTTGACACGGAAATGTGCCCCCGCACTTGGGTCAGTCCGGCGATCCAAAAGTGCACGGATACTTAGGGACGGGCCTAAGCGTGACGTAGAACCGATGCCACGTTCCGACTACCCTTAATAGTGATAAGGGGGTGGAGTCGCTAGGCAACCAGATTACAAGAAATAATCCAATTAGCCGAAAGAAATAGATTAAACGGGTTAAAATCAGCAAACCAGTCGGAGTCCTCCTGGTTCGGAGTCTGGTGCGAAGGGTGCGCCGAAGGGTACCTTCGGCGTCTGATGCAAAGTGCTCCGCCGAAGGGTGCTTCGGCGCTCGGTGCGAAGTGCTCCGCCGAAGGGTGCTTTGGCGTTCGGACTGATCCGGTCGAAGATAGACTCTGAATGGATCTGAACACGGTGATCACCTCCGAACAGCGGGGTTCGGCGTGCGATCTTCGATGCAGTAGATTACAGAGTGATGACGCGAAGGCCACATGCGGGTGCAACTTCATCCGGTGCGGAGTGTAGTCGTGGCGAAGCCTGTCACGATGAAGTATGCTGACAGGGCCTGTTGTCAAAGCCAGCGATCCTGTCGAAGGGTGTCCTGGGGACCTCCGGAACCGATCTCTTAGCTCTGAACACCTCTGGCGAGGGGGCTCCGAACGTGCGAACCTGCAACAGGGATGATGCGAAGTACCAATTTGGCCTTAGGACCGAATTTGTGAGGTGTTGCACGGGTGGCGAAGGTAGCAATCTATTACGCAGATTAGCGGATACTTCACAGGCGAAGTAACAAGGCGATAGCAATCTGTTACGTAGATTAACGGGGAATTCACAGGCGAAGTACCAAGGATTACCACTGTTCCGTAGTGGTGGACGGAGGGCTTATAGGCAAACCCACGAAGAGGTACAGAAAAGTAAAGGTAAAAGTAAATGTACGATCAAAGCATGGCTTTGGTTTGGTTTGTGTTGGGGGCGCTCTCCACGCCGGCCAGGCCTCTCTATTTATAGAGGATTAACACTAATCTAATCTACTATTAATTCGGCCAGATAGAGATAAAGATTGAGCTGGAAACGCGTCCAACTCTATCTTTGCCGAGCTGGGCTTCGGCCAGGCCCGCCGAGGCCTGCTCCTCAGGCCGAAGCTTCGGCAGCGTGGGCTTCAGCCAGGCCCATTGAGGCTTGCTCCTCGGGCCAAAGCTTCGACAGCGTGGGCTTCGGCCAGGCCCGTTGAGGCTTGCTCCTCGGGCCGAAGCTTCGATAGCGTGGGCTTCGGCCAGGCCCGTTGAGGCTTGCTCTTGGGCCGAAGCTTTGACAGCGTGGGCTTTCGAAGCTTCGGCAGCGTGGGCCTCCGAAGGCTTCCTGGCCGAAGCCCATGGGCTGGCTGGAGGCTTTTGGAGCCCATAGCTTTATGGGCTTCGGCCCGTAGGGCTTCGGACAGACCCTGGACATGTGTATTTTCGGCCCAAATCACCAAAAATTCGATATTTTGATAATCTAGCCATTAATGCCATTTTTTGCTATCAACACATGCCCCTATGCCTTTAGTGAACTAGTGAACTAAAAGCACAACGAGCTCGAGACGATACTGTTCATACCGGCTTTTCGACGCTTTTATGATGTTTTCCACACACTCGGGAAATACCCTTTCAAGTACCTACCATTCAAAGCCCTTCGAAACCGCTCTCCCTGTAGGGATTCCAACACGTATGCGTTGCTGGGAGCGATTTCGGCTATCTTAAAAGGACCTTCCCAACTAGGTGACCATTTGCCAAATTTGCGACTTTTCGTACCTAAAGGCAAAATCGTCTTCCATACCAAGTCTCCTATTTGAAACGATTTTGGTTTAACCTTTTTATTGTAGGCTCTAGCTACTCTCTTCTTGTCTACCTCTATGGCTTCTAAAGCTCTTAGTCTCTTATCAATCACTTCCTCTAGATTATCCTTCAGAAGATCTTCATATTCATTGACTGATAAGCCGTCTTGCTTCAACACTCTTAAGGAGCCAAGATCTACTTCTACAGGTAGAACGACCTCTTATCCATATACCAACTCATATGGACTGACCTTGGTGGCACCGTGCTTCGCAATCCTACAAGCCCATAATGCCTCGGAAAACACTTCATGCCACCTTTTAGGAAACTCTTCAATTTTCTTCTTAATAAGCTTAATCACGGTTTTATTACTAGACTCGGCCTGACCATTGGCCTGAGCATAGTAAGGTGAAGAGTTTATCAACTTAATGCCATAGTATTCGGCGAAGTCCCTTACTTCTTTAGAAACAAATGAACTACCTTGATCCGTAGTAAGAGTTTGAGGGATGCCGAATCTATGTATGATGTGCATTAAAATAAAATCGCGTACCTCATTATGAGTCATGTTCTTGAGAGGTACGGCCTCGGTCCATTTGGTGAAGTAATCTATCGCCATTAACACGAACCGATGCCCTTTTGAGGAAGGAGGGTAGATTTGGCCGATGAAATCTAAACCCCAACCTCGAAACGGCCATGGCTTGACAATAGGATTGAGTAATGAGACAGGAGCTAACTAGATGTTGCAAAACTTCTGACATGCCTCACACCCTCTGTAGTACTTGAAGCAATCTTCAGTCATAGTCGGCCAATAAAAACCCGCTCTTTCGAGCATCCAACTCATTTTTTGGGCCGACTGATGAGTGCCGCAAAGCCCCTCATGGACTTCTCCTGTAGCCACCTAGGACTGCTCATGGTCTAAACACTTCAATAGCACTCCGTTAATGGTTCGGCGATACAATGTGTCGTCTACCAACACGAATTTGAACGCTTGTTGCCGAACCTTCCGATCAACCCTTCGGCTAGGGTCTTTCAAATACTAGACGATTGGGACTCTCCAATCGCCCTCACAGATTTCAGAGGGCTTCGCTGGTCCACCTTCTGAAAAACCTCTAAAATACTGACTTCGGGGTGCCCCCCGAGCCTTTCCAGCTCCTGCCGAAGCCTGGCCGAGGTGACCGTTCGGAGCGTGTTGGGTCAAAGCCCTTTGGAGGGTTCGGACTCTGGAGAGCCTTCCCCGTCTGAGGGACTTTGAACTATAGGCTTCGGCATGCCAGACCCTTCGGTGGGCGGAACACTCCGATCTAGGGGCTCCGGCATGTGGCAGCCTTCGGCGATCCGAGGGCTTCGACCTGAAGGGTGCGCCTGTCCAGCATCACTGGCTTCGGCAATGAGACCAAACATTGGCTTTTTCAACACAGAAAATTTCCCTCTCCTGACTTGATAGCAAGATGCTTGCTGAGCCAAATCATTAGCGATTGAATTGGCTTCTCTTGACACGTGAGATATTTTGAAATCATCAAAAGTAGCAACTATGTCTAGGCATTTGTCCAAGTAGCTATTCAGCAAGCCATTAAAACATTGAGCACTCTTAGCTACTTGTTGTAATACTAATAATGAATCACCGTACGCGTGAACATGCTTAGCGCCTACAGACTCTAGTAGTTCAAGACCTAGCAACAAAGATTCGTATTCAGCTTGGTTATTAGTGGAAGAAAACTCTAGTCGGGCCGAGGTTTCAAAGCTCATACCATTAGGTGATATGAGAACCACTCCAATACCCTGGCCATTTTTGCAAGCTGAACCGTCAAAATAGATTTTCCATGGCACTACCTCAACTAGAGCAATAGCATCACTCCAGCTAGCATCTATGTGATGATCAACTATGAAGTTAGCTACGACTTGGCCCTTCATCGCCCTTAGGGGCTCGTAGGCCAAATCGTACTCAATCAACGCGTAAGACCATTTCTCGATTCTTCCACTTAGAATCGGCTTTTGTAACATGTGCTTTATAACATCGGTTTAGCAAACGACAACACATGTGGTGGGGAGAAGATAATGGCGTAACTTGGTGCACGCGTAATAAAGGGATAAACATAATCGCTCCACAAACGCGTACCTGGTCTCGGCGTACAGTAGGCGGCGGCTCAAGAATGTGATGATGTACTCCTTTCCCTCTACCTCCTGGGTTAGCACGGCTCCAATCACGCTATCTTCAGCGGTGATGTATAGTCGAAATGGAATCCCGGCCTTGGGTGCTCTCACCACGGGTGGTGATGACAAGCACTCCTTGATCTTCTCAAAAGCACTTTGCTGGCTTGTCCCCCAAGTGAACTCGACTTCATTTTTTAGCCAGAGTATGGGGACAAAGGCATCAATTTTGCCGGACAAGTTGGATATAAAGCGACGCAAATAGTTCAACTTGCCTAGCAACTTTTGCACATCCTTCTTGCATGCCGGCGCTGCAACGTTTCTAATCTTCTCAAGTCTCTTAGGATCAATCTCTATACCTCTCTCATGAATCATGAAACCTAAGAACTTACCTACCGACACGCCAAAAGCACACTTGAGTGGGTTCATTTTCAACCCAAAAGTCATGACGACCCATTCGAATAAACCAACAAAACTAGGGCATCGAAAGGCAGTCTTATAGACATCCTCTTCGGCCATAAATATTTGGTTATAACTGGCATTGCCATCAAGAAAACTTAGTACCTTATGTCCCGAAGCATCGTTGATCAGCATGTCGGCTATTGGCATTGGATACTTGTCTTTTGGAGTGGCTCTGTTTAGATCCCTGAAATCGATGCATACCCGTATCTTGCCGCTCCCTTTATTCTCTACAGGTACAATGTTAGCAACCCATTCCGCGTACCTGCATGGCCTAATAAATTCAGCCTTAAGTAGTCGTTCCACTTCCTCTTTAACTCGGTCATAGACGACCGAATTGAAGCGGCGGGGAGGTTGTTTATAAGGCCTAAAACCGGGTTTGATGGGCAGCCGATGCTCTACGAGGTCGTGGCTTAGCCCTGGCATTTTGCTATACTCCCATGCGAAACAATCGACATACGGCCGAAGTAACTTTATTACTTCAGCCTTTACATCGGGCTGTAAATGTTGGTTTACAAAAGTCGGCCTTGGGATGCTACCATTACCTATATCAACTTCCTCCAAGGGATCGGCCGATGGAAAACCTTGCCCTAATTTTTCTACCTCGCTAAAGTCCTTAATGGCCTCGGCAATACGGTCTTTATTAGACCGATACTGCTCCACGCGAGACTTTAGCCAATCTAGATTATTCCTGCTAGACATGACTACTAATACAAAAATAGCCGTGCTACTCCAGCTGGCTTTACAGATACTGGTACAAACCGTCCTCCGGATATGCTAACAAAGTCATAATCCGAAAGATCTCTACCTGATAGACATTCTACTTTGTTATGGACGGCATCAACTGACACATCGGCCAAAGCTACTAAGGCCGAAGTGTCCACGGGGATGACCTCCACCTCATCGCCGTCCCACTGTACCAAGCACTGGTGTAGGGTAGAGGGGATGCAACAGTTCGCATGGATCCAGTCACGTCCGAGTAACACGCTATAGTTACCTTGAACGTCGACGACGAAGAACGCTGTTGGCAACATCTTGTTGCCCACCGTCAACTCCGTAGAGAGTACTCCCTTTGCCTCGGAGCTCTCGCCATTGAAGCCGTTGAGCATCAAGTTAGTCTTCTTCAAGTCAGCTTTGTCCCTGCCAAGTTTCTTCAACAATGAATAAGGCATTAGGTTAACAGTGGTGCCGCCGTCGACGAGCATCCGGGAAATCGGCTTCCCATCGATATGACCCCTGACATAGAGGGGCTTTAGATGGCGAGCCAAGTCCTCGGGCTTCTCGAAGATGGCATTGCATGGACCGAGGTTCAATTGAGCGACCTCGGCCTCGTCCCGTGATGGTGCGAACTCGGCGGTAATGTGACAATGTTGATGTCCATCGCCTGAGGTGCGGGTCCCTCAGAGACGGGCAGTAATCATCGTCAAGCATGTCATCCTCGTCGTCGCTTGGACTGGGAGCCAGGTTGGTTATCTCAACCGACTTCTCTCTCCATACCTGTTTTGTGGCTGGCCGAGGGCGGATCTCTTCAAAGATAGCATCGCGCTCGGCCTCAACTACCTTCTCGCGCATCTCCTATGCTCGCAGCCTTTGTAGGCGTCTCTTCTGTGATCTGGTCATGCCCGAAGGAGCCCAAGATGGCTTTGGATTGGTGCCTGGAGCTACTGTTTGACCCCTTTTAATTCTGGCCGAAGTGTGCCCTTCGACCTCGGGCGCCCTGTGTTCGAAGGGGGCTTCGCTGCGAACCCCGTCGAACGGATCGGCCTCGTTCGGCCGATCGAACCAAGCTTCGGCGCGGAGCTCGGCCGAAGCATGCGGCTTACCTCCGTCAAACTTCGACGACGAAGTCTTCGGGATTGGGACTTCCTAAGACCCAACTCTGATAGTTATGGCTTCGGACTCCCTGAATTCGGCCTCCGCGTGCTCACACCCTTCGGCTTCGCTCTGCAGGGTCCGATTCGGTGTACCACAGAAAGTCTGTGGACGATGCCCCCCTCCGCTGTGTCTATTTGCCCCTGCCATCCATAATACTCCGAAGGAAAACAAGGCATAGCGTTAGTCTGCGGAGGGTACCCCGACCCAGATACGTGCGGAGCCCACGGGGTTCCCGCCCAGTCATACGGCGGAGGCATCGGCGGCTCTAGTGGCCTTGGCCACTACGAGCCGAACCCATCGCCCGGAGGGGGGTTCGGCTAGGTCAAAGGTGTCTCCGACCACACCAGCAAAGGATCCCGCCAGTACAGGCCGAAGCCTCCCATCGGAGAAGTCCACCATGGTGCGGGGTTCGGCCATTGGGGGCCGAAGCTGTCACATAGGGGACCCGACCACTGGGGTTCGAAGTTGTTTTCGGCCATTGTGGCTCAAAACCACCGTGCGGAGCACCAGGATACCTCGGCCCGAAGCCTTCATGCGGAGGGTTCGCAACCTTCGGTCCGAAGGCACCCTTCGAAGGTCTTGGCCCCTTCGGCTGCTTGAGCGCACTGGCCCGCTTCTTTGGCCCTCTTCTGATGTTTGTTCAACAACATGTTATATGTTACCTTCAGTCTCTTGCGAGCCTTAGCCGAAGTGGTATTGATGTTCTTCTTCCACACTCCTACCTCGGGGTTCTTGGTACGAGTGTGCGAGTACGCGGTTCTCCAACAATCACATCTTTTCCTTTAGCGGACTCGGCCTGTTCTGGCCGAATCAACACCTTCTTCTCGCCGAGGTCGATGGCGTTGACTGAAAAAGGATCTTTATCCAGCTTCATTTTTGGATCATGGTCTATCTTCAATCATCCTTCTTCTATGGCCAATTGTATCTAACGTCGAAAAACATTGCAATCATTAGTATTATGAGAATGTGAATCATGCCACTTACAGTATGGATGCTTCTTTAACTCGTCGGCAGGTGGGATAACTTGACCCTTAGGTAACCTGAGAAGCTGACTCTTTAAGAGGAAATCAAATATTTTATCACATTTAGTCACGTCGAACGAGTACTTGACCTCATTAAGTATATTCTTTGTGGGGGATGGTCGTAGTTCAGAGCAAGTGACGGGTTTGTTTTTAGCGTTTGTAACCCATTCGGCAGCGTACATGTCGGCCGAATCCTCCTCCTCTGACTCCTCTTCATCAGAGCGATCCATGATGTGGATTTTGGCCCTAGGCTTGCTAAACGTCTTAATAAATTTCTTATCTTTGGCTCGACCTTCTTGGACCAGAGCCTACTGTAGAACTTGGCTAACTTCTAAAAAGTTTTGGTTATCTAACCTTTCTTTAAGTTCGGAATGCAACCCATTAAAAGCTAATTCCGCCAAGTCCCTTTCTAAAATATTAAGACTAAAACATCGGTTTCTGGTATCTCTGAAACGCTTGATATACTCAGAGGTGCTCTCACTAAATTTTTGTTTATCCGATGTCAAATGTGAAAGCCTAAGTTCTATTTCACCCATGTAGAAATAATCATGGAATTTCCGCTCTAAATCGTCCCACATGTGGATGGAATTCGGCGGGAGCACCGAAAACCAAGTGAAAGCTGTGCCGGATAGCGAGAGAGAAAATAGTCTAACCTTTAGGGCATCTATCCCGCTAACCTCTCCACACTACGCCAAAAATTGACTAACATGCTCTAGTGTGGTCTTGCTACCCTCTCCATCGAATTTAGTGAACTCAGGGATCCTATAGCCGCGGGGGTAGGGTACTGTATCAAGATGATCGGGGTATGGTTTGCAGTAAACCCTAACCCGTCCCTTGGGCACGAAGCCGGCACACTCCCTAAACAGTGCGCGGATTCGCTCATCTAAATCATCTTGGTAGTTTGTTTGCATGCGCCTCTCATGTGGGGGCGCGACACGCGATGGGATATCGGCGTGTCGGCCATGTGCTTCTTCCCTATGCGCTATTTGTATAACGTGCTCATGTCCGGGCGCCTGCGTGTGTGGTGCGGGTAGCGCGGGTATTGGCGCGGGCGTTGTGTGGTATGCAATATTAGTTTGACCATAGGCATAATGATTAGTCTCGGCCATAAGTGATGAGGCCAAAGACATGTTTTTCAGAGGTGCACTAGCTATAGGAACCGGGGGTGCGGCCTCAGTGAAGCCGAACCTTCTAAGAGTCGCCTCTACTTGGGAGCTAACTGCCGAATCTAAACAGTTGGCTAGCGAAGCGCTAACGACCTGATCTACTGATGCAGCTATTTTTTGCTCAATTTCTAAAGAAGATAAACGAGGCGATACTGGTGTTACCTGGACCTGAGCGGGGTCAGGGGTGACGATGTCACGCTTGACGATGCCTGCGCGTGTCTTGATGTAGCCTCCAAGCATCATGTCTTGGAGCGCCTTTAGCCTTGCCTCGATCTCTGCTCGGTCTTCTGTGGGGATATCTTCAAGAGTAGGTGACATTATGTTGCGGTTGTCGATATCCACGCCTATTATTGTGTCCATCGGTGGTGTAGACGTAGTAGTCGAAGTAGATGTACCGGCGGCCGATGTAGACGTACTCATCGTGTGTTGGCGTAGCTCTTCCCAAGCGGAGTCGCTAAAAAGTGTGTTGACACGGAAACGTGCCCCCGCACTTGGGTCAGTCCGGCGATCCAAAAGTGCACGTATACTTAGGGACGGACCTAAGCGTGACGTAGCACCAATGCTGCGTTCCGACTACCCTTAATAGTTATAAGGGGGGTGGAGTCGCCAGGCAACCAGATTACAAGAAATAATCCAATTAGCCGAAAGAAATAGATTAAACGGGTTAAAATCAGCAAACCAGTCGAGTCCTCCTGGTTCGGAGTCTGGTGCGAAGGGTGCGCCGAAGGGTAGCTTTGGCGTCTGATGCGAAGTGCTCCACCGAAGGGTGCTTTGGTGCTCGGTGCGAAGTGCTCCGCCGAAGGGTGCTTTGGCGCTCGGTGCGAAGTGCTCCGCCGAAGGGTGCTTCGGCGTTCGGACTGATCTGGCCGAAGATAGACTCCGAACGGATCTGAACACGGTGATCACCTCCAAACAGCGTGGTTCGGTGTGCGATCTCTGATGCAGCAGATTACAGAGTGATGACGTGAAGGCCACACGCGGGTGCAACTTCGTTTGGTGCGGAGTGTAGTCGTGGCAAAGCCTGTCATGACGAAGTATGCTGATGGGGCCTATTGTCGAAGCCTGCGGTCCTGTCGAAGGGTGTCATGGGGACCTCCAGAACTGATCTCTCAGCTCCGAACACCTTCGGTGAGGGGGCTCCGAACGTGCGAACCTGCAACAAGGATGATGCGAAGTACCAATTCGGCCTTAGGATCAAATTTGCGAGGTGTTGCACGGGTGGCGAAGATAGCAATCTATTACGCAGATTAGCGGATACTTCACAGGCGAAGTAACATGGCGATAGCAATCTGTTACGTAGATTAACGGGGACTTCACGGGCGAACTACCAAGGCTTACCACTATTCCGTAGTGGTGGACGGAGGGCTTCTAGGCAAACCCACGAAGAGGTACAGAAAAGTAAAGGTAAAAGTAAAGGTACGATCAAAGCATGGCTTTGGTTTGGTTTGTGTTGGGCGGCTCTCCACGCCGGCCATGCCTCTCTATTTATAGAGGGTTAACTCTAATCTAATCTACTATTAATCCGGCTGGATAGAGATAAATATTGAGCTGGAAATGCGTCCAACTCTATCTCTGCCGAGGTGGGCTTCGGCCAGGCCCGCCGAGGCCTGCTCCTCAGGCCGAAGCTTCGGCAGCGTGGGCTTCGGCCAGGCCCGTCGAGGCTCGCTCCTCGGGCCAAAGCTTCGGTAGCGTGGGCTTCGGCTAGGCCCGTTGAGGCTTGCTCCTCGGGCCGAAGCTTCGACAGCGTGGGCTTTGGCCAGGCTCGTTGAGGCTTGCTCCTCAGGCTGAAGCTTCGACAGCGTGGGCTTCGGCCAGGCCTATCGAGGCTTGCTCTTGGGCCGAAGCTTCGATAGCGTGGGCTTCTGAAGCTTCGGCAGCGTGGGCCTCCGAAGGCTTCCTGGCCGAAGCCCATGGGATGGCTGGAGGCTTTCGGAGCCCATAGCTTGATGGGCTTCGGCCCTGTAGGGCTTCGGATACACCCTCTACACGTGTATTTTCAGCCCAAATCACCAAAAATCGATATTTTGATAATCTAGCCATTAATGCCATTTTTTGCTATCAACACATACCCTCTAGAGCAACCACTTCATTTTGTGGGCCAACTGGTGTGTCCCGCATATGCCATCATGAACTTTGCACATCACCACTCTAGCTTCTTCAGTGTTTATGCACTTAAGAATGACTCCATCCATCGTCCGATAGTAGAGATCTTCATTGAGCAATACATACATTGTAGCCTGGTACCTAAGCTTTCTTGGTGCCGATGTTGAAGGGTTTCTCAAATAGGTGACAATAGCATACCTCCAATCATCAGCTTCTATTTCTGTGATTTCCACCTCGTTTGGCCTAGTCATTGGCTTGTATCCTGATGCTCTGTGGGCCAGCTCATTTGCTTCTGCATTTGTTGGACCGAAAAGGACGACCAGAGGAGGGGGGGGGGTGAATGGGAGCGTTTAAAATTTCAGGCTAAAAACAACCTTCTAATTTTAATTCAGTCTCCCGCGGAATAGGCTTCGAACACACCCTTCGAAGATCTGGTTCGGAGGTATTTCACAGCTCCGAAACTAGGCTTTACTGGGAGCAAAAGTTCGAAGTCAAGAAAACTTCGCTCCACCCACAAAACCAAAAACTAAACTCTACTGAGTCAGTGCAAGCTCCGTAAGGGAAGAAAGCAGGCTTCGAGCACACACTACTCAGTGCTTCACTTGTAACAGTGAGGAGTTGCCTTAGTTTACATAGAGCGAATGCACACTGAAAAACACACTTCGCACGTACTAATAACTCACACACTTCTCCAAAAACACTCCAGTGCACAAACTCAAACCAGGAAGAAGTGGAGCAAAAAGAAATAAATACATGCAGTGCAAAGCAAGCATAAAAGTCCAAGCAGCAAATGGAAAACAAAATCAAAGTTTCATTGCTTGAACATGGAACACAAAATGAAATCATAGACTAAATACAAGAGTGTGGTGGCTAGCACAGGAGTTCTAAAATGGCTGCTCAAAGTGTTACTCAGGCCTAGCCAGCCTTCACTATTTATAGGCACTATTCAGCCCTGTGAAAAGAATACTTTACCCCTAGGGTTTACACTGGTTTTGTCTCAGCAAACATGGGGTACAGATGGTAGTCTACTTTATTTGGAGGCTTCTTTTGTCAGCTTCGCAGAGGAGACAACATCAGCTTTTGTAGAGCAGACACGATCAACCTTTACAGTTTTGGAGTCTTCTGAAGCCCCCCTTCACACGCGAAGGTGTGGTTGGTTTGGCGAGAAGCCTTTAGCCTGATGGCCTTCGCTCTACCGAAGTCAACCTTCGATACAGTGACGGTTTTGAGCCGAAGCCATCAAAACCCTTGAGTCTTCGTGCCATCACCTCTCGAGTGGACCACCACGGCTTCGCAGCTACCCCTAGCTCGAACTCCATTAGTCTATGTACCGAAGCCATGCAGGGCTAAAGTACCTCAAGTCAGCCACACTCCGAAGCCCCACCTTCGGAGTACCACCCTTCGAAGTCCCTCCTTCGTCTAAGGCCTCCGCATGAAGCATTCCATGAGCACTTCGTCCCAGTGTCTCTCCCCGAGCACACTCCTCGACGAACCTCACCCGGACCATGCCTTCGATGCACCTCGACTTCTGAGACCTCCGTTGGGTGAACCTTCAAGTGCCTCCATCCGGAGCACACTTCAAATGCCTTGCTTCATTGTTGAGGACTTTGTCCACCATACTCCGAAGTCACTCCATTCGGAGTACCCTTCGAAGTGTCTCGCCTCCGAGGACTTCATCTCGGGGTTCCTTCAGCCGGAGCCACACTCCGCACTCTCTGCCTTCCCCTAGCGCACCTTGTCCCGAGGACTGACCTTGACCCCACGCAGCCTTCGTGATCGAGCTCCCCGCTCGCTTGGCATCAAGCCTCCCTCTTGACCCAGGTTCACTTGCTGCGAACATTCCATCGCCTCCAAGTAAACAACTTCCGGTACACACTTTGGTGTACCGCCCAAAATACCGAACCCTTTGGTACGACCAAGTCATCGTGTACTGTCAGACCCCCGATAGTCACACTCCACTACGATAGCCGCAACAACCGAACCGACCGAACCTTTTAGTTAAACAACCTCTGAACCCTTTCAGAGGGACCCATTTGAATCCAGAAGGTAAAACCTATCAATCACTCATCACAGACTCCGAAACCAACCCTTGGTTTCTCAATCTCCCCCTTGATGAGTGCATTGACAACCAAATTCAAGTTCAAGAAAATTTGAAAAAATTTCAGCACACAAGTGACCATAAAAACTCAGAAAAGAGCCAAATCATGTCACTTGACAAAAGAATCTCTCCCCCTTTTCAAAAGAGAAAAAGCCCCTTCAACACATCTTTCCCTTTGCAAGGCATCAAAAGTTTAGACTTCCTCTTTGCGCAATAAAAACAATAAAAACTCCTCCTGAGTTATTTCCCCCTTACCATAGAGAACGCAAAGATTTCTCCCCCTTTGGCAATGCAAGCATCAAGGAGCAAGTAAAAAAAATGCAAAGCTTCGAAATGGGCAAAAGGGCAAAGATATATAAAGCAAAAATATGCCAAACATAATCCTACTTTTCATGTGCTCAGCTCATTTTAACATGACCTAAAAGCATGATGACCGCATGTGATTTCATCATTTTGAAATAAAAGCATCACCACTCAATCAAGTTAACTAGATAAGTAAAAGTAAGGGCCACGCAAAACTATTTAATTTCTACTCTAGACCGACAAGTCCAGTTCAAATGGAGTATTGAAAGCAAACTTGATTGACAATGAATTTATACTTGCTATTCTTTTCAGAATGCCAGGGGTTATTTGTTTGTCTACCTTATACTTTCCAATCAAGCCAAGCCTAGGCAAGAAAACCATCAGAAGCTTAAGGCAGTGATTTTGGCAGATACTAAATTATCCCAGTTCATACCAAAGTGCAATGGTAAGCAGTCTAGAATAACGTAGTGCGACAAACAAACCCACCTAGATCGTTTTACTTTTAGCATTTAAATCATGGATTTTGGATTTTTGATAAGTGAACAACTTGTTTAGCACTTGTTGAAGAATATCCATGAGTAACCAATATGATTTTTCAAGTTGCAATTTTTACATCCAGAGAAAAGGATTCTTGCTACCAAGCAAATAAAAGATAGCTAAAGTAGTCCTGTCTAAACATGCTAGATTCAAGACTAAGCAGTGATCATGAGTTAATTTTGGAAAATAGAAAATCATGCGCAAAATGAATCAGACATATTAAATAGAGCTAGCTGTCATGATTACGTGAATTAAAACAAAGCATATCAGTGCAAAACATGTAAATGCTATTTCACACAAAAGAAGCATATGCATCTCATTGAAAATGTGCTCTCCCTCACAAAATGCCGTAAGGGTGACAAACACCAAGTTCCCCACGCAAGTAGGCGAAACGCGAAGCATCGAGGGGTTTTGTGAAAATATCGGCTAGCTGGTGTTGGGTATCAACATATTGAAGTTCAATATCACCCTTCTCATTGTGATCTCTGAGAAAATGGTATCAGACATCAATATGTTTGGTTCTGGAATGCTGAACCGGGTTATTTGCAATACAAATAGAACTAGTGTTATCATAGAAAAGTGGAACAATCTTATAATCTAACCCAAAATCACGCAAAGTGGAAACCATCCACGGAATCTAAGAGCAACAACTAGCTGCAACAACATATTCGGCCTTAGTCATCGATTGTGCAACACTATACTGTTTGCGGAAAGACCAGCAAACCAGCGAAGTACCCAAAAAACGACAAGTACCGTACGTACTCTTCCTATCAATTCTACACCCAGCAAAATCCACATCCGAATAACCACAAAGATACAAAGAAGAAGATGCAGAATACCAAATGCCAAATTCAAGGGTATGCTTGAGATACCTGAGAATGCGCTTTACCGCTTAGCGGTGTGAAGCACGTGACAAAGCCTGAAAATGAGTGCACAGACACACAATGAAGTGTATGTCCGGCCTCGTAGCCGTTAAGTAGAGGAGGGAGCCGATCATGATCCGAAACTCCTTCTGGTCCACGGCTTCTCCATCCTCATCAGGATCCAATGCTTCCGAAGTAGCTATCGGAGTAGCGAGGGGCTTCGCATCAGACATATCGAACTTCTTGAGCAGGTCCTTGGTGTACTTCATTTGATGAATGAAAGTACCTTGTTTGCTTTGCTTGATTTGCAAACCAAGAAAAAGGTGAGTTCGCCCATCATGGACATTTCGAACTCCTTGCTCATGGCATCTGCAAACTCGGCAACCAAAGCATGAGAAGAGCCACCAAAGATGATATCATCCACATAAATATGAACTAGCAGAAAATCTTTGCCATGTTTGAGAGTAAAAAGGGTTTTATCGACTGACCCCATCATGTACCCTCGCTCAAGCAGAAAAGACCGAAGTCTATCATACCAAGCCTGAGGGGCCTGCTTGAGTCCATAAAGAGCCTTATGAAGTTTAAGGACTCTATGGGGGTATCTGGGGTTCTCGAAGCCTAGGGGTTGTTTTACATAAACATCTTCGCCTATGAAGACATTAAGGAAAGCACTTTTAACATCCATTTGATAAAGTTTAAAACCACAGGATGCCACAAATGCAAGTAAAATTCTAATGGCCTCAAGACGAGCAACATGTGCAAAAGTTTCAGTAAAATCAATCCCTTCTAACTGAGAAAACCCTGAGCTAAAAGTCTAGCCTTGTTTCTAACTACAGTCCCATCCTCCCCTTGTTTGTTTTTGAAAATCTATTTTGTTCCAATGAAATGAACATTTGGTGGAGGATTAACTAAAGTCCATACTTGGTTTCTCTCAACATTTTCAAGTTCTTCATGCATGGCATTGATCCAACTAGAATCAAAAAGTGCACGACTAACATCTAAGGGCTCGAAAGAAGCAACAAAAGCGGAATCAATGAAATGAGCATGAGAACATGTTACCCTTTGATCAAGCTCACCAATGATCTGCTCAGGCGGATGTATCATTTGAATATGGTGTGGAGCCTCGCGGCGGGATGCAGTCTCCCCCTCAACTTGTGCGTTGGAGTGGTCCAAGATGACCGATGTTGAGGTAGTTGCTTCGGGACCTTGCGCCGAAGTGGTCAAAGCGGGGACGGCTTCGGGGGTCAATGTCGAGGGTACTAGGGGTTCATCCTCGAAATCTCTGGGATCTTCATCTTCGAAGATGGTCTTCTCCATGTCGTGTTCATTTGCCTGTTCAAGAGTAGAACTAACAAAGGGGGTTGATTCATCAAAAGTCACATCACATGACTCCATGACAGTGTTAGTTTCCAAATTGAAAACATGATAAGAATGACCATGAGTAGTGTATCCTAAAAAGATCCCGTCAGAAGAGTGCGACTCAAATTTATCCAAATTTCCACGTTTTAGAATAAAACATCGACAACCAAAAACTTGAAGATGAGTAACTTTGGGCTGTCTCCCAAAACGCAGCTCATAAGATGTTAAGTTCAAAATTGATCGCAAGAAGATTCGGTTTGAGATGTAGCAATTAGTGTTCATGGCCTCAGCCTAGAACTTTCTAGGAGTCCTGTGCTCATCGAGCATCATCCTAGCCATCTCAACCAAAGTGCGGTTCTTTCTCTCAACAACACCGTTCTGTTGAGGAACTCGTGGAGCAGAGAATTGATGTTCTATGCCATGCTCCATGCAAAAATCAACAAAGAGACTGTTTTTGAACTCAGTGCCATTATCACTTCGAATGAATTTGAATGCACCAGGGAGTTCAGTGAAAATTCTCAAAGCCAAGCTCCGAAAGTGGGAAAACACTTCATCCTTGCTAGCTAGAAAGAAGACCCAAGAGTAGTGAGAGAAATCATCGACTATGACTAACACATACCACTTTCCGCTTAAAGAACTAACCCGAGAAGGACCTACAGTGTCTATGCGGAGAAGTTCTTCGGGTTGTTCAGTCATCACCATGGTGACTGGTAAGTGCGAAGCGGCAATCATCTTTCCATGTCGACATGGAGCGCAAACCAAATTCTTCTCAAATTTGAGCTTGGGTAATCCTCAGATCAGACCTAGGGCACTTAGACGAGCGAGCAACTCAAAGCTCATATGCCCTAGTCTCCTATGCCACTTCCAAATCTCAGAAGACGAATGTGCAACAAGATAGTGAGAAGAACCAGATGACTCAGAAAAATCGGCTCCAAAAACTCTCCCAACTCTAAAGATCTTACAAACTACATCGCCATCAGAATTGAGTACTTGCGATGTATCGCGATGGAATCGCACTTCGAAGCCCTCATCAAGCAACTGAGATACAGAAAGCAAATTGTATCCCAAGTTTTCAACCAAAGCAACATCTTTGAGAGTGAAATTCGAGTTGATTCTTACCACACCTTTACCTTTCACTCTACTCCTTCGATTGTTGCCGAAGGTGATATGTTCCTTTTGTTTGGTTGTGGTGAGGCTGGAGAACCATGCTGCATCTCCGGTCATGTGGCGCGAACAATCGGAGTCCATGATCCACGTGCCCTCCAAGCCTCGGTCTAGCGCCTACACATGATAAGAGAATCTCGATCTCTTAGTGCTGGGGTGAGTGAAAGCACGATGAGGCATCCAACACTGAGTGGTATGAGTGGTAGGCATAGTAAAAATAGACTGTCTACGCACAGGAAAATCAGAATGATGCCAAGTGCGAGGTCTACCTACATGATGCACACCAGAAACACGTCGAGGTCTCCCAACCTGTCGAGGTGCAAAACCACTCACACGGGGTCTACCACCATATGGAACATGGTGAACACCTCGAGGGGCAAAACCTCTCTGAGAAGTATGGGGAGCCTCGAAAACAGGACATGAGTAAACCTCAGACTCATGCATACCTAGAGATGGGTAATGCATGTCCTGGAAACTCATCGCCTGAGAGCATCGCTCATCCTTGATGCGATGAAAACAGAACCCAGCCGGATGACCTGCCCGCTGATAGTAGGAACAATGAAACACTCTCCTGGGGGCACTCTCATGGGTCATAGGAGCAATCCTCATAGGCTCCTTGGGTTTCTGCTGAGGGTTTTTCTTGAGTGAAGGAGGCAGTTTTTCTTTTGATGAGGAGTGGTTTTATTTGGATTTTGGGTATGCTTTTTGGCTGATGGAGTGTCTAACTGGGCTCTTTCTTTCTCTAAGGTAATGGGTGAGGTAAAAAATTTTTGTTCTCACTGTCTGAAGGAATCCTCTCAAAACCCAAACCTAGAGCTAACCCTGCCTTGTCAACACACATCTCGGTCTTGGCCAAGAGCAAGTCCATCCTACCCTTTCCCTCAGTGCATTTGTTAACCGCAGAAATAAGATATTCATTTTCAGTCATGAGATGTTCAACTTACTCTCTAACAGTGCCTAGCTAGTCCTTAAGGGTTATGCAAGTGCCACACACAGGTTGCACATCATTAGAACTACCAGCCCTCTCCAATCTAGCCTCTAAATCCTGAACATGCTTATCATGTAAGTCAATGCTCTCACGTAATAATGAACAGTTCATGCATTCATTTATATCATGAGGACTAGAATCAACCATCAAAAGCTGCTTCTGTGCAGTCTCAAGCTCAGAAAGAGTTTGAGCATGCATAGAACGCAACTGAGCAAGCTCACCCATGACAACAGTGCAATATTCACATTCTAGCCTAAGTCTAAGGTCTTTTCTATCTCTAGCGGCTTGCTCAAGCAATCTATCCTGACCAAGAACTACTTCATTCAGTTCGTCTATCTTAATTGAAAGCTGGTCATAGGATAGAGATACCTCAGATGAGTCAAGCTCATCGCCGCTGTGATCGCTGTCGGCCTTGAAGCAGAGGCCGGTGAAATGTCGTCCCTTCTTGTCCTTCTTCTCCACCTTCCTTGGGGACTCCTCCTCCTCATGAGAGCTCGACTCCTCAGTTGAGGAATTGTCGATGTCGCTGAGAGCAGTTCCAAATGCTCTGGAAGCGGCTTTGGCTACCCTCTTAGCCACCTTGCCGCGCTTGCCATTAATAAAGGGTTTCCTCTCCTTTTTGTGGTATTTGGGGCGCTCACTCTCATCTCTCCTCTTGAGATTAGGACATTTGGCCTTGATATGAGAAGTGTCACCACACTCAAAACATCCACTAAAACCACTTCTCCTTTGATCCCGTCTCTCATGGTAAAAATGGGTGAACCTTTTGGCAATGAGAGCAAGCTCTTTATCATCCAAAGTATCCACCTGCTCCTTAGTGATGGAGACCAGAGGGGACAAAGCAAAACCACCTGCAAGAACACAAGTACCAGATGTGTTTGGTTCTGTAGTGGTGCCACGGCTAGTGCTAGAAACTAGTGCTAATGGTTGTGGCAAGGAGTTTCTGTGCACTGCAAGAGATGCCTTTGCAATCTCTGTAGACTTCAGCTTGCTGAAGAGCTCATCACAGGTCAATGTGTTATAACTTGAGAACTCCTCAATGCTGGATATCATCACTTCCCACATGCTATGATCAAGAGCATAGAGAAGCTTGATAGTTATATCATGATCATTGTAAGCAAGCGTCCCATTGGACCGCAAGTTACTCACTATAGCGTCAAAGCGAGAAAACATTGCATCTATAGATTCACTAGGCGCTTGCACAAATAGTTGATACTGTTGATTGCACATGCTTTGGCACTTAGCCTTAATCTGTGAAGAGCCCTCATGAAAAAAAGTGAGTGTTGTCCAAATCTCCCTAGCTGTCCTTAGGTTTTGAACCCTATCAAACTCGCTCCGACTCAAACCAATGAACAATATGTTTCTAGCTTTGGAGTTAGAGTTATACTGATCTTTTTCTATTTGAGAGATGAGGGTTTTAGGGATGGAGTATTGTTAGTCCACAATCTCCCAAATTGCATTTCCTTGGCTTAGCAAGTAAGCCTCCATGCGCACCTTCTAGTATGCAAAATCAGTCCCATCGAACAGAGGTATTTTACTAACTTTGTTCATGTCGTCAATAGATCACAAAACCGGTTAAGGTCAACTAGTCATCTTAACCCGCTCTGATACCAATTGTTAGACCGAAAAGGGTGACCAGAGGGGGGGGGGGTGAATGTGAGCGTTTAAAATTTCAGGCTAAAAATAGCCTTCTGTTTTTAATTCAGTCTCCTGCAGAACAGGTTTCGAACACACCCTTTGGAGGTCTGATTCGGAGGTATTTCACAGCTCCAAAAGTTCGAAGTCAAGAAGACTTCGCTCCACCCACAAAACCAAAAACTTAACTCTACTGAGTCGGTGCAGGCTCCACACACTATGTGCCTTTGAGAAGACTTCGCACTTCACCCTTCGCAGGAGGTGGTTTTCCTCTGTGGACTTTGACCAGATACTCCGCACTAGCAACTGGTACTAGGATTCATATTTCAAAGGTCAAAATGCACACAGAATAGATTTTGCTAAGGGAAGAAAGTAGGTTTCGAGCACACACTACTCAGTGCTTCGCTTGTAATAGTGAGGAGTTTCCTCAGTTTACACAGAGCGAATGCACACTGAAAAACACACTTCGCACGTACTGATCACTCACACACTTCTCCAAAAACACTCCAGTGCACAAATTCAAACCAGGAAGAAGTGGAGCACAAAGAAATCAAGACATGCAGTGCAAAGCAAGCATACAAGTCAAAGCAACAAATGGAAAACAAAATCAAAGTTTCATTCCTTGAACAGGGAACACAAAATGAACTCATAGACTGAATACAAGAGTGTGGCGGTTAGCACAGAAGTTCTAAAATGGCTGCTCAAAGTGTTACTCAGGCCTAGCCAGCCTTCACTATTTATAGGCACTATTCAGCCCTGTGAAAAGACTACTTTACCCCTAGGGTTTAAACTATATTTGTCTCAGCAGAATAGGGGGTACAGATGGTAGTCTACTTTATTTGGAGGCTTCTTTTGTCAGCTTCGCAGAGGAGACAACATCAGCTTTTGCAGAGCAGACACTATCAACCTTTGCAGTTTTGGAGTCTTCTGAAGCCCCCTTGGCACGCGAAGGGCGCAGTAACTTTGGGAGAAGCCTTGAGCCTTACGACCTTTGCTTCACCGAAGTCAGCCTTCGATACAGTGACGGTTTTGAGCCGAAGCCGTCAAAGCCCTTGAGTCTTCACGCCATCACCTCCGAAGTGGACCACCATGGCTTTGCAACTACCCCTAGCTCGAACTCTGTCAGTCCGTGTACCGAAGCCATGCAAGGCAAAAGTACCTCAAGTCAGCCACACTACGAAGCCCCACCTTCGGAGTACCACCCTTCGAAGTCCCTCCTTCATCCAAGGCCTCCACATGAAGCATTCCATGAGCACTTCATCATAGTGTCTCTCCCCGAGCACACTCCTCGATGAACCTCACCCAGACCATGCCTTCGATGCACCTCAACTTATGAGACCTCCGTCGGGTGAACCTTCGAGTCCCTCCATCCGGAGCACACTTCGAATGCCTTGCCTCATTGTTGAGGACTTTGTCCACCATACTCCGAAGTCACTCCATTCAGAGTACCCTTCGAAGTGCCTCGCCTCCAAGGACTTTGTCTCGGTGTTCTTTCAGCCAGAACCACACTCCGTACTCTCTGCCTTCGCTTGGTGCGCCTTGACCCGAGGACCGACCTAGACCCCACGCCGCGTTCATGACTGAGCTTCCCGCTCGCCTAGCATCAAGCCTCCCGCTTGACCCAGGTTCACTTGCTGTGAACCGTCCATCGCCTCCGAAGTCACCTGTGCACCACAGACAAACAGACAAGTGTATCCAGTACCCCGGAGACCTCTCTGGGTAAACAACCTCTGGTACACGCTCAGGTGTACTGCCCAAAGTACCGAACCCTTCGGTATGACCAAGACATTGAGTACTGTTGGACCCCCCAACAATCACACTCTGCTATGATAGCCACGGCAACTGAACCCACCGAACCTTTCGGTTAAACAACCTCCTAACCCTTTCGGACGGACCCCTTCGAATCTAGAAGGTAAAACCTGTCGATCACTCATCATAGACTCTGAAACCAACCCTTGATTTCTCAACATTCTATTCCCTCGAGATGTGCTTCAGGGTTATGCTTACGAATCTTGCCATCATCTCCTGACAATGATCATCATACTCTTTCAGCACGTCATCATTGCACTTGTATTCACTTGACAACTATCTCATGACCAATAAAGAATCTCTCAATATTTCCACCGCATTTGCACCAACTTCTGCTAGTAATTGCAATCCTTTCAGCACTGCTTCATACTCAACTTGATTGTTTGTGGATAAAGGCTTGATTGTGTATGTGAATTCAAATGTTACCTCCCGAGGGGAGATGATCACTAGTCCAATGCCACATTTGTGCCGACACACTAATCTGTCAAAGAATAAAGCCCATGGTGCTGGCTCGACATAAGTCATCGTCTCATCTTTGTACCGTACTATGAAATCAGCTATTGCTTGTCCTTTTATCGCCTTTGACAATTCATATCAAAGATAAAATTCAGTAAGGGTGAGTATCCATTTTCCAATATGCCCTTTCAGGACTAGGGCCGATAGCATGTACTTGATGACAACAGGCCTTGCATACGATGGCACACACTGCTGCCAGCAAAAATGTCTCAACTTGGTGCATGAAAAATACAAATACAAACACAAACAGAGCTTCTCCACTGCAAAATATCGGGTATTGGCATCTAACATCCTCCTACTGTGGTATAAAATTACTCTTTCCTTCTTATCAACCTTTTGTACCAGGACCGATCCAATGGCTTTGTTATCGGACGATAGGTATAATCTAAATGGGATTCCCTTTTGCGGTGGCATTAGCATGAGAGGTGAGCTCAAGTACTCCTTGATCTCATGGAATGCCTTTTGTTTCCTTTCTTCCCATGCAAATTCCTGATGATTCTTTAATTTCAATAAAGGAGTGAATGACTCTATTCTTATTTACAAGTCACTAGTGAGAGGCCCGTGCGTTGCAACGGATGCATAATGTTAACGGCAATATATTTAGAACATGATATATTTGCCGAACACATTTGTTTAGTAATATTGAGACGATAAGAAACAAAGTAATATATTATTCCTCAAAAACAATACATAGAAGTATGCTTTCTATATAAAGTGTCATTGCATATTTATAATTACAATATACTATACAGTGAGCACATCTTCTTTTATCTACTCAGTGAGCACTTCCTTGTAGACAATATTCTTCGTTAGCGTGCTTGTTGAATTGATTCCCATATTTTTCTCCGGAGCGGCGAGTATTTTGATGTTGCTACGAGAAGTTGCTCGTGACAGAGCTACATATAGTTGTCCATGAGAGAACACCGGGTTCGGGAGGTATATTCCAACATGCGGTATTGTTTGACCCTGTGCTTTATTAATTGTCATTGCAAAACTCACCCTAACAGGAAATTGACTCCTCTTAAACTTGAAGGGGAACATCTCATCGTCGGAGGGGCACAAGGGTATGCGTGGAAGGAAGACTCTCTCACCAGCATGTTGTCCCAATACAATTTCAGCATCGATAGTATTTCTTTGAAATGCTCGGACTATCAACCTAGTCCCATTACACAGACCATTGGTCGGGTCAAGATTTCTGAGCAAAATCACAGGACAATTAACCTTGAGTTTTAATATATGTGGAGGTAACCCATTTGGCGTTAATGAATTCAAGAACTCAGACGGATAATGGTTGCATGGATCATCGACTGCTCGATCATGACTGTGATAAATCATCTCGTCACCAGGAAAACGTTCGATAAGCTTCATGTTTATTGCATCAACGTTCTCATTCCTCGTTGACAAAATAGCTCGAGATGTGATGTAGTCTGCATCAGTCATGTTTGCACCTAACATTGGAAATACCATGTCAATAAGACTATCAATGTCTGATTCTGCACCAGTGTAGGGTACACATATTTCGTCGGGTAAATTTACATAGTCATCATCGATGGTCTCTTCAATGCCATTGCCAATCCGTAGCAGGTAGTCTGAAAACCATATATCTGATCGAGCTCTCATGTTATGGACAAGTCTCAACTGATGCATGTTATCCCATAGGTAAGATCTACGCAATGTTGCGTTTACAATTTGAGCCCTATTCCCCTTTCGTATAACTGGAAGAACTTGTCTGAAGTCACCTCCAAAAACCATTGTTTTGCCTCCAAATGGTAGATTGGGCTTTTCCATTATGTCCCTCATGCTCTTGTCCAACGCCTCAATTGCCTGTCTTTTTGTCATGGAGACTTCATCCCATAATATAAGCGAAGCTTTTTGAAGAAGCTTCGCAGTACCACTTTGTTTGGTGAAGTTACACACTCCATTATCTTGTATTCTTAGTGGTATCTTGAACCTTGAATGAGCCGTCCTACCTCCAGGCATGATGGAAGCAGCAACACCAGATGTTGCAGTAGCAATAGCTATCTTCCCCTCGCTACGGACTTTTGCTAATAAAGATTTATACAGAAAGGTTTTTCCTGTTCCTCCTGGACCATCAACAAAAAACACACCTCCACTATTGTTGTCAACGGATGATAGTATAACATCATAAGCATATCTCTGTTCTGCATTAAGAGAGGATGTGCTCGCTAGTAGCTCATTATCCACCTGTATAGAGGACTCTTCACAAATCTCCCTCACCTCACCCGCCATGGCGTCATATGATTCATCAATTTCTGGAAGAGGAAATGATGTTATCTCTTTACCCATTGACTGAAGCAATTTTCTTATATCCAATAACACCATTTGTTCAACTGCATATGCATTCATCTGGGATCGTCGGATGTCATCAGACATTGCTTCGAAGTGTTTGTTCCAGAGTCCACGCACATCGCTAGGTTCACAATATACCAATATTGTAGCAAACAACCTTCGGAGGGACGAAGGCATATGAAATACTTCAGCTTCAGAGAGGCACTCATCAATGCTGTTATCTGACTCAATAATACCTCTTTTCTCAGCGCTTTCTCGAAATGTAGGGTATACAATACCATCATATGTCCTCAAATTCTCAAATGAAGTAGCACCAACCACATGGTTTAATAGCACCCTCAAGTAGTATCTTTCTCCCTCTGCTGGATGTGCTGAGATGATCCTCCCAACCTGCGTGCTTCGTTCTCTTATTTTCCAAAGCTTACGTCTAGGCAACCACACTGCATATTGTGGGAAATCCTTATAAAGTAATGTGCGTGCCCACGTAAATTCTTGATTTGCCTTGAAATACTCAGTCAACATGGTTCTTGAGGCACCCTGTTGGTCGAGAACTTCACGTACATCAGCATTCTCTCTATAGGACACAAGATGCATTCCTGGGAGGTGGAGCTGTAACTGTAGCACTGGTGGCGAAATCCCGCTAAGATCAAATCCAAATATTCTCCACAATGCCTCCTGTGGTGTTACCCACCTAGCATCCCTATATTCATTGATCTCATTAATCTCGCGGTTTTCATCAGCTTCATTGACAGACACAGACGCCCTATCATGACCCTTATAAATATACTTGTAGAGGTACTTAACAGCCTTAATACTCGAACAAACTTCTGCATTGATGTGACAGTCATACCTTCTTAGAAGCATGGGATTATATGGGACAACCCATCTGTTGTCTAAGTCATGACCTCTCACTCTTACCCTTTGTCTGTCATCCCTTCTCCTGTAGATAGGATAAGAATCTTCGCCTTGGATAGTTGTGTCACTAAACTGGCGTGGATAATAGCACTTGCAACTACCATTTTTCATGCATGGACTCTTCCTATTTAGTGGACCACACGGGCCATGCATCATATGTTTCACTACCATTTCATATAGCTCCGGGTATTTATCCTTATCTGGAAGTTCTGCTGATATAACATTATCATACTCATCATGACAACTCAATTTGTATGTTGACTCCATGATAAGGAGGAAATGTGCATGTGGTAGACCCCTTTTTTGGAACTCGATAACATGGACTTGTGCTGCAATGATTCCTAGGATATGTTTACGAAATAGCTGGAATTTGAGATCCTCTAGCTTGGCTTTAAATACACGCACAACAAGATCAGGACGATCTTGTGGTGTTTGGCCAGGTGCAAGGTCCCTACTTATCTCTTCCCAATTAGGATTACAAGTCATTGTGATAAATATGTCGGGTTTTCCATACTTCTGCACTAAGGCCATAGCATCCATATATCTTCGTCTCATATCCCTCCCGCCACCGATAAACGATGCAGGTAGGACCCATCTTTTTCCCAATCTGCTGGCTCTATGTTCTCCAACAGATACACTATCCATCAAGCCCTGGTAAAGATCCGCACGAATCTTCTTCTGATTGTATAAGAAGTAATTCAGGCGAGACGTTTCAATTTTTATGTAGGTATCAACTACAAACTGCTGGAATAGACGTCTCCCATACAAGACCGTGTTGAAGATTCCACTACGCATCTGGAATTTATAGCAATAATATTCACGCATCGAAACAAAAAACTTGCTGGTAGTATCTACAAAGAAAAGAGAAATCAATTAGGTGATTAGCGTATGGATTAATAGTATCGTAATAACATGAATATGAGTCAATTAGCTAACCTGAGTTGTCAGCATTTCTTTGTCGGGTTGTATTTATTTGACTAATGTCAATACCTTGTCTTGGTATATCAGAATGCCAACCGAGCTCTGCTCTTGGAAAAATAGGGGGTATGACAAAGGGTCGTAGCACCCATCACTCGGTCTAATTGAATAGTAGTTGTTGTTATTACCAAACAAGGTGATGCTACGATCAAAATGTTTATTAATATCATTCCCCTCAACCCACACAGCAGCAACCTCTGATGTTAACGGTCTGTTATAAGTTCTCTGGTCTAGCTTATAATCCATATTTAGCACAATACGATATTCATCAACGTCTTCAACCTGTCCTAGGCTTCTGAATGTTTCAGAGTAGGGATTATCTCTCAAAATATGTACCAAACATCTAATAATAGATATGTCCCTTTCTCTATATATCTCATCTCGAGCACGACAGAAACGATGTGATAAGCTAGGATCATCATCATAGAAGTACAACTGCAAGTGGCTTGGTTCATTGTCTCCATTCCCAAAAGAATGTATGTTATGGTACATTTGCCCATGCGCTTTAAATGTGTAAACTCCATCCCTTGCACTTGCGAGGTTCTTGTCATAATCACAGTACATTGTGGTGAAGGAGAAATGACTGTTAAAATATCTAATATTCTCTATAAAATGTTGTGATTGAATGTCTTCACCTGTGTACAACCGTCGAAGCTCCTCAGGTGGCGCAGGTATTTGAAGTTTGACCTTGCCATTCATACAACAAAATCCTGGCGGCTCATATTCAAACCTCTTCGCACCACAATGACGATAGTCTGGCTGAGTCTTTAAAATGTGGGCGCTAACAGGTAGGTTCTGGTAGACAACGTCAGTTGTATTAAGGTTGTTAGATCCTATCTCAGAGCCATGTGGGTATTACGAACGACACAGTTTGGACCAAGAGTTCTTCTTCTTGCTCGATTTTGTTGGTTACGTTTTTCCCGCATAACCTGCCTTTGCTCATCTGTCATACTTGCTGAATATCGTTGGTTCTCTCGCCTCGCTTGCCTCTGTTCAACCGTCATACTTGCATATCGAGCTTTATCACGTGCACGTCTTTTGTTTCGTTGCTCTGATGTCAAGCTTGCATAGCGTGCTCTTTCACGAGCACGCCTTATCTCAGCACGATCTATTGATCGGTCAAGCTGGGTTTGTTGAACAGATGGAATTGCTTGTTGCTCTTGTGAGTCGATAGTTGGAGTTGCTAATATAGCAGAATTTGCACCTGCACAAAGTTTATGTAATCACATGAGACATAATTTTTGCTATTAGTAATTGCACAACCCACATTGCAGTAGTTTATACCATTAGAGGTTTGTCCTTGAAATAATCCCGCTGATGTAAGGGTACTTTGTGTAGGAACAACAAATGAGGACGGTTGTCGATATGACACATTTTCACCGTCCGATGAACTTTCCGATGGAGTCTGTGATGGTTGTCGAATACAAATTCCAGAAGGGCCGTGAGGCAAAATGTTACAGCGATTTCTCTTTTGTCTATGACGACCATCAATAACTAAAAATTTAAAATGAGTACACATTTTCAGACAATAATTTTAGTGTAATGTTGTAGCACAAATATTTGAATAGACAAATAAACATGATAAATTAGGCGCATAAAATATAATAACCTTCTTTCCCCTCTCTCCTCGGTATATTTTCTGACATGGTTGATAGCTTTGTTATCGCGGCGTCGAGCGACCTGTTGATTGCATAATTGGTTAACCACCAAACAAACGATACTTGAGTGGAAACCTTATAGATGGAACATGATTTTAATTCAGATAAGTGTTTGAGTTTTTAATTTATTTTTCTTGGTACCAAAGAGTGATTTAGAATATTTGTTTTGGATTAAAGGGTTATTTGAGGGTTAGGATTACAAATTTGTTATTTAAATAGGGCATTGGATGATTATTAATCAAGATTGGATCTGGAGATTGTGTTAGAGGAAAGAAAATATTCTTCAAGGTTAGGAATTTTCTAGAATTACAGTGAATGATGTTTTCATTTTGTAAATAAGCGTATTTGAATTTGAGGACATGTATTCCAATACAAATATTACATTGAAATAACTTCAAAGGGAATACACAATAGATTCAACGAATGATCACAAAACCAAATACCAAATTCAATAACTTCAAAGGGAGTACACAATAGATTAAACGAAATGAACACAAAAACCATATTATATTCAAATAACTTCAAAGGGTGTACCCAATAGAACTAAACACAAAACATCCGAATATGAGGAAGTACATAAACAACGCACACCACAATACACACAAGACTGTAACACTATGGACAGTCAGATCCATAAATCGTTGCAAAATATCTCCATCTAGCTTCCATGAACCGATTCACAAGCTTAGATCCATAGTTCCTGAACTCACACGTTGCCGTAAGTCTGCATTTATATTTCAAAGAAAATAATTAACAATATCTATAATATTATGTGATGTATTGCCATTATTCTTAGCTTGTGTTTGTATTGTTGGAACTACTTACTTTGCAAAGGTAGTGTGGATGGATGAATCGGATTAAACTTGACTGTAGTGTGTTCTGAAGTCTCTAAACATCCTATCGCCAAGTAGAACAAATATTAGTGTAATTCATCACTATATCTTTATTAATGATCAAATGGGTTAGGACTAAATTACTATGCTTCTTGTGAAGTCGAAGCATGGTTCCTAAAACAATGTGGTTGTTACGATGAGCTTCTGTCCATTCAGAGATGTGATCAGTGAGGGAGTCACCCCAAATTCCAACAACCATCATGTTCAAGCTAAAAAAGATCAAATTCTCATTAGCTTTCGATTTGCAAAAACAATGTGATGTTTATGACGATATAAGTGGTTGTATCTAACTTATGAATTACCTAGTGTCCATCAGTGTTATTTCCCTATATAGACCTCCAAGTCGTTCCAATTTCCGCCAATAGACAACCACTCCAGCTATGTCTGTCCAAATAATCATATCATACTATAAGTAAGACAACTATTTTTTTTGAAACTATGCATCGCCGATTCAATTTACGTACGTACCCACAAACATTTTATTCGGACGAATCCACGCGTCATGAAACGTCAATAGATATTTTGGGTAGGGAGGGAATTGTATTGGAAGAATGTATGGTTCAACTGTTGTATTTCTTCGAAGAGAACCTTCATAGGCATGGGCAATGCTCCGATAGTACAATGCCTCTTCAAGATTAGGTTGAAAATATAGACAATGAATAGTATAACATTGTCCTTTATTTAGGAGAATGTTAAACCTATGAACTTCCTCCCGCTCCCATGCAATGACTTCTATTTTAGCACCCTACGTATAATATTAGGGTTTAGAATAGTTCACATGTTCACTAATATGTAAATTTAGTCCAACTTGAGTGCAACTTACGGTAATATCCATTAAATAAATCGTTGTTTTTCTCCATATTCATCAGGGAGAAACTTAACTTCTACTCTGGCGACGGCCACTCCATGCATAGTTTAAGTGCTCGAACTCTATCTCGTCAAATTTCATAAACCTTAACAAAAAATGAAATTTAGAACATCTTTCATCGTTGCAGGAAAGTTGGTTTTACTAATATAGGCTCACCTAGGTACCACCGCATTACGAGTTGGACGGTCGGCGTAAGTTCTCTTTCGCATGCCAAGCCATTTAATATATCTAAGAAATTCAACTATATTATATGTTTTATCTAGCGGAATTATTTGACAAATAGAATAGAAACACAATATTTGACAAATAGAATAGAAACACATGCAAGAATCAAAATAAGGGAAAATATTCACAGAATAAAAATGGGGAAATATTTATTAAAGAAATAACATGATAATTCATCGAAAAATGCAAAAATTCAAAAAATATAGAACACAATTAAGAAATGTATAGAAAGATAATAATAAAAAATAAACTGCAATAATGAAGTAACCAACTTAAGTAACCATTAGGAAGTAAACAGAATGGTGGTATAACCAACTTAAGTAATCATTATGAAGTAAACAGAATAGTGATACTGAACATGATGAAGTATACAAATGTTTCCAACATCTAATTTGAATCATTATGTCAATTTGAATCATTTTCAGATATAAAGGGTACATTATGAGTATTCAACATCTAATTTGATTTATCTTGATTATGGGAATTTTTCTTATTTTGAGGCAATATTCAATAAAATAGTAAATATGATTACAAATCCTAGAAATTAGAGAATACTCATGGAAATTCTCAAACATTTTAGAGTAGTGGTAATGAATATGATGAATTATCCAATACTATACAACATCTAACTTGCTCTATCTTTTTTTTTTGGGAATTTTTTATACGTTCAAGGGAATAATAAAATAGAAAAATAATTCTATTGGGTCTCAGTTCCATTCCAAGTATATATTTTTAACTTTTAAGTTAGCCATGTACCTTTCGAGGCGAATTAAACTTCAGCAAGCTCAATTTATTTTAGTTTTGACACGCCATGATGCCTTAGGTACAATAATGTCTCATTTGTAATCGAAATTCAGAAATTACTCTAAGTACATATGCATGCATTTTGTAATTCCAATATAATATTCATTTCTTCAGTTCTTTATGTTAAATCAAAGTGCATGAGAGTAAAATATTTGATGTGTCGAATGGGCTACCTGCCAGGTGAGTGTATGTTTCTCTATGTTTTTGTTACTTGCTTATCTTATATTGGGGCACTATTTGATAGTTCAAGGGAATAATAAAATAGAAATGTATATTAAGTTCTAACAATTATACTCATAGAAATGCTCAAACATTAAGAGTAATTGTACTGGACATGATGAACCATGTTAAAATTATGTACATCCCTAAAGCTGTTTTATCTTAATTTTGGTGATTTTTAATTTTCCAGGAATAATTAAATAGGAAAAAGGCAATTATTAAATTCTGTAAAATGGAAAATACTAATAGAAATGCTCTGAAAAAATTAGGAGTAATTTTAATGAACATGATGAAATTTAAAAAATTATTCTAGCATCAAACTTAATTTTATCTGATTTTTGGGCAATTTTTTATTTTCCAGAGAATAAATTAAAACAGAAACTAATTACTTAATTCTGGAAAAAGAAATATGAAAATTCAGCCCAACAGTGAAACTGAACCAGCCCATACCGCGTTTCAGCTGGCCGAAAGGCAACTTGGGCCTGGGCCATAATCTTCCCCGCGCGCGCTCGCCAACCTGGGCTTGGGCCACATATTCGCAATCCGACCTGGGTTGGATCTGGCCCACCTAATCCTGGCCGTCGGATCAGATCGACGGACAGGCGTCGTTTTCGGCAGAATATAAGCGCGCCGCGCCTGCGAAACCCTACAACCTAAAGCATTTTCCCTCCATCGGCCCCGGCCGACCGATGAGCGATGGCGGCGCGCGAGCGACCGGTGCGGCGCGGGCTGCGGCGGCGCGGGCGCTGGCGGCGACCGGTGGTCGGCCGCCACGGCTGGGCTCGCCGGAGCACCGCGCTCACCCGAGGGTAGAGCGGGGCTCCGGCGAGCTAGCCCGGGCGGCCAAACCCGAGGGTCCAGAGAGGTGCGCCG
>JAAALK010000080.1:59818152-59841723 GCA_019279435.1 Zizania palustris | reverse complement strand
CAGAGCGAATGCACACTGAAAAACACACTTCGCAGTACTGATCACTCACACACTTCTCCAAAACACTCCAGTGCACAAATTCAAACCAGGAAGAAGTGGAGCACAAAGAAATCAAGACATGCAGTGCAAAGCAAGCATACAAGTCAAAGCAACAAATGGAAAACAAAATCAAAGTTTCATTCCTTGAACAGGGAACACAAAATGAACTCATAGACTGAATACAAGAGTGTGGCGGTTAGCACAGAAGTTCTAAAATGGCTGCTCAAAGTGTTACTCAGGCCTAGCCAGCCTTCACTATTTATAGGCACTATTCAGCCCTGTGAAAAGACTACTTTACCCCTAGGGTTTAAACTATATTTGTCTCAGCAGAATAGGGGGTACAGATGGTAGTCTACTTTATTTGGAGGCTTCTTTTGTCAGCTTCGCAGAGGAGACAACATCAGCTTTTGCAGAGCAGACACTATCAACCTTTGCAGTTTTGGAGTCTTCTGAAGCCCCCTTGGCACGCGAAGGGCGCAGTAACTTTGGGAGAAGCCTTGAGCCTTACGACCTTTGCTTCACCGAAGTCAGCCTTCGATACAGTGACGGTTTTGAGCCGAAGCCGTCAAAGCCCTTGAGTCTTCACGCCATCACCTCCGAAGTGGACCACCATGGCTTTGCAACTACCCCTAGCTCGAACTCTGTCAGTCCGTGTACCGAAGCCATGCAAGGAAAAAGTACCTCAAGTCAGCCACACTACGAAGCCCCACCTTCGGAGTACCACCCTTCGAAGTCCCTCCTTCATCCAAGGCCTCCACATGAAGCATTCCATGAGCACTTCATCACAGTGTCTCTCCCCGAGCACACTCCTCGATGAACCTCACCCAGACCATGCCTTCGATGCACCTCAACTTATGAGACCTCCGTCGGGTGAACCTTCGAGTCCCTCCATCCGGAGCACACTTCGAATGCCTTGCCTCATTGTTGAGGACTTTGTCCACCATACTCCGAAGTCACTCCATTCAGAGTACCCTTCGAAGTGCCTCGCCTCCAAGGACTTTGTCTCGGTGTTCTTTCAGCCAGAACCACACTCCGTACTCTCTCTTGCCTTCGCTTGGTGCGCCTTGACCCGAGGACCGACCTAGACCCCACGCCGCGTTCATGACTGAGCTTCCCGCTCGCCTAGCATCAAGCCTCCCGCTTGACCCAGGTTCACTTGCTGTGAACCGTCCATCGCCTCCGAAGTCACCTGTGCACCACAGACAACAGACAAGTGTATCCAGTACCCCGGAGACCTCTCTGGGTAAACAACCTCTGGTACACGCTCAGGTGTACTGCCCAAAGTACCGAACCCTTCGGTATGACCAAGACATTGAGTACTGTTGGACCCCCCAACAATCACACTCTGCTATGATAGCCACGGCAACTGAACCCACCGAACCTTTCGGTTAAACAACCTCCTAACCCTTTCGGACGGACCCCTTCGAATCTAGAAGGTAAAACCTGTCGATCACTCATCATAGACTCTGAAACCAACCCTTGATTTCTCAACATTCTATTCCCTCGAGATGTGCTTCAGGGTTATGCTTACGAATCTTGCCATCATCTCCTGACAATGATCATCATACTCTTTCAGCACGTCATCATTGCACTTGTATTCACTTGACAACTATCTCATGACCAATAAAGAATCTCTCAATATTTCCACCGCATTTGCACCAACTTCTGCTAGTAATTGCAATCCTTTCAGCACTGCTACATACTCAACTTGATTGTTTGTGGATAAAGGCTTGATTGTGTATGTGAATTCAAATGTTACCCTCCCGAGGGGAGATGATCACTAGTCCAATGCCACATTTGTGCCGACACACTAATCTGTCAAAGAATAAAGCCCATGGTGCTGGCTCGACATAAGTCATCGTCTCATCTTTGTACCGTACTATGAAATCAGCTATTGCTTGTCCTTTTATCGCCTTTGACAATTCATATCAAAGATAAAATTCAGTAAGGGTGAGTATCCATTTTCCAATATGCCCTTTCAGGACTAGGGCCGATAGCATGTACTTGATGACAACAGGCCTTGCATACGATGGCACACACTGCTACCAGCAAAAATGTCTCAACTTGGTGCATGAAAAATACAAATACAAACACAAACAGAGCTTCTCCACTGCAAAATATCGGGTATTGGCATCTAACATCCTCCTACTGTGGTATAAATTACTCTTTCCTTCTTATCAACCTTTTGTACCAGGACCGATCCAATGGCTTTGTTATCGGACGATAGGTATAATCTAAATGGGATTCCCTTTTGCGGTGGCATTAGCATGAGAGGTGAGCTCAAGTACTCCTTGATCTCATGGAATGCCTTTGTTTCCTTTCTTCCCATGCAAATTCCTGATGATTCTTTAATTTCAATAAAGGAGTGAATGACTCTATTCTTATTTACAAGTCACTAGTGAGAGGCCCGTGCGTTGCAACGGATGCATAATGTTAACGGCAATATATTTAGAACATGATATATTTGCCGAACACATTTGTTTAGTAATATTGAGACGATAAGAAACAAAGTAATATATTATTCCTCAAAAACAATACATAGAAGTATGCTTTCTATATAAAGTGTCATTGCATATTTATAATTACAATATACTATACAGTGAGCACATCTTCTTTTATCTACTCAGTGAGCACTTCCTTGTAGACAATATTCTTCGTTAGCGTGCTTGTTGAATTGATTCCCATATTTTCTCCGGAGCGGCGAGTATTTTGATGTTGCTACGAGAAGTTGCTCGTGACAGAGCTACATATAGTTGTCCATGAGAGAACACCGGGTTCGGGAGGTATATTCCAACATGCGGTATTGTTTGACCCTGTGCTTTATTAATTGTCATTGCAAAACTCACCCTAACAGGAAATTGACTCCTCTTAAACTTGAAGGGGAACATCTCATCGTCGGAGGGGCACAAGGGTATGCGTGGAAGGAAGACTCTCTCACCAGCATGTTGTCCCAATACAATTTCAGCATCGATAGTATTTCTTTGAAATGCTCGGACTATCAACCTAGTCCCATTACACAGACCATTGGTCGGGTCAAGATTTCTGAGCAAAATCACAGGACAATTAACCTTGAGTTTTAATATATGTGGAGGTAACCCATTTGGCGTTAATGAATTCAAGAACTCAGACGGATAATGGTTGCATGGATCATCGACTGCTCGATCATGACTGTGATAAATCATCTCGTCACCAGGAAAACGTTCGATAAGCTTCATGTTTATTGCATCAACGTTCTCATTCCTCGTTGACAAAATAGCTCGAGATGTGATGTAGTCTGCATCAGTCATGTTTGCACCTAACATTGGAAATACCATGTCAATAAGACTATCAATGTCTGATTCTGCACCAGTGTAGGGTACACATATTTCGTCGGGTAAATTTACATAGTCATCATCGATGGTCTCTTCAATGCCATTGCCAATCCGTAGCAGGTAGTCTGAAAACCATATATCTGATCGAGCTCTCATGTTATGGACAAGTCTCAACTGATGCATGTTATCCCATAGGTAAGATCTACGCAATGTTGCGTTTACAATTTGAGCCCTATTCCCCTTTCGTATAACTGGAAGAACTTGTCTGAAGTCACCTCCAAAAACCATTGTTTTGCCTCCAAATGGTAGATTGGGCTTTTCCATTATGTCCCTCATGCTCTTGTCCAACGCCTCAATTGCCTGTCTTTTTGTCATGGAGACTTCATCCCATAATATAAGCGAAGCTTTTTGAAGAAGCTTCGCAGTACCACTTTGTTTGGTGAAGTTACACACTCCATTATCTTGTATGCTTAGTGGTATCTTGAACCTTGAATGAGCCGTCCTACCTCCAGGCATGATGGAAGCAACAACACCAGATGTTGCAGTAGCAATAGCTATCTTCCCCTCGCTACGGACTTTTGCTAATAAAGATTTATACAGAAAGGTTTTTCCTGTTCCTCCTGGACCATCAACAAAAAACACACCTCCACTATTGTTGTCAACGGATGATAGTATAACATCATAAGCATATCTCTGTTCTGCATTAAGAGAGGATGTGCTCGCTAGTAGCTCATTATCCACCTGTATAGAGGACTCTTCACAAATCTCCCTCACCTCACCCGCCATGGCGTCATATGATTCATCAATTTCTGGAAGAGGAAATGATGTTATCTCTTTACCCATTGACTGAAGCAATTTCTTATATCCAATAACACCATTTGTTCAACTGCATATGCATTCATCTGGGATCGTCGGATGTCATCAGACATTGCTTCGAAGTGTTTGTTCCAGAGTCCACGCACATCGCTAGGTTCACAATATACCAATATTGTAGCAAACAACCTTCGGAGGGACGAAGGCATATGAAATACTTCAGCTTCAGAGAGGCACTCATCAATGCTGTTATCTGACTCAATAATACCTCTTTTCTCAGCGCTTTCTCGAAATGTAGGGTATACAATACCATCATATGTCCTCAAATTCTCAAATGAAGTAGCACCAACCACATGGTTTAATAGCACCCTCAAGTAGTATCTTTCTCCCTCTGCTGGATGTGCTGAGATGATCCTCCCAACCTGCATGCTTCGTTCTCTTATTTTCCAAAGCTTACGTCTAGGCAACCACACTGCATATTGTGGGAAATCCTTATAAAGTAATGTGCGTGCCCACGTAAATTCTTGATTTGCCTTGAAATACTCAGTCAACATGGTTCTTGAGGCACCCTGTTGGTCGAGAACTTCACGTACATCAGCATTCTCTCTATAGGACACAAGATGCATTCCTGGGAGGTGGAGCTGTAACTGTAGCACTGGTGGCGAAATCCCGCTAAGATCAAATCCAAATATTCTCCACAATGCCTCCTGTGGTGTTACCCACCTAGCATCCCTATATTCATTGATCTCATTAATCTCGCGGTTTTCATCAGCTTCATTGACAGACACAGACGCCCTATCATGACCCTTATAAATATACTTGTAGAGGTACTTAACAGCCTTAATACTCGAACAAACTTCTGCATTGATGTGACAGTCATACCTTCTTAGAAGCATGGGATTATATGGGACAACCCATCTGTTGTCTAAGTCATGACCTCTCACTCTTACCCTTTGTCTGTCATCCCTTCTCCTGTAGATAGGATAAGAATCTTCGCCTTGGATAGTTGTGTCACTAAACTGGCGTGGATAATAGCACTTGCAACTACCATTTTTCATGCATGGACTCTTCCTATTTAGTGGACCACACGGGCCATGCATCATATGTTTCACTACCATTTCATATAGCTCCGGATATTTATCCTTATCTGGAAGTTCTGCTGATATAACATTATCATACTCATCATGACAACTCAATTTGTATGTTGACTCCATGATAAGGAGGAAATGTGCATGTGGTAGACCCCTTTTTTGGAACTCGATAACATGGACTTGTGCTGCAATGATTCCTAGGATATGTTTACGAAATAGCTGGAATTTGAGATCCTCTAGCTTGGCTTTAAATACACGCACAACAAGATCAGGACGATCTTGTGGTGTTTGGCCAGGTGCAAGGTCCCTACTTATCTCTTCCCAATTAGGATTACAAGTCATTGTGATAAATATGTCGGGTTTTCCATACTTCTGCACTAAGGCCATAGCATCCATATATCTTCGTCTCATATCCCTCCCGCCACCGATAAACGATGCAGGTAGGACCCATCTTTTTCCCAATCTGCTGGCTCTATGTTCTCCAACAGATACACTATCCATCAAGCCCTGGTAAAGATCCGCACGAATCTTCTTCTGATTGTATAAGAAGTAATTCAGGCGAGACGTTTCAATTTTTATGTAGGTATCAACTACAAACTGCTGGAATAGACGTCTCCCATACAAGACCGTGTTGAAGATTCCACTACGCATCTGGAATTTATAGCAATAATATTCACGCATCGAAACAAAAAACTTGCTGGTAGTATCTACAAAGAAAAGAGAAATCAATTAGGTGATTAGCGTATGGATTAATAGTATCGTAATAACATGAATATGAGTCAATTAGCTAACCTGAGTTGTCAGCATTTCTTTGTCGGGTTGTATTTATTTGACTAATGTCAATACCTTGTCTTGGTATATCAGAATGCCAACCGAGCTCTGCTCTTGGAAAAAATAGGGGGTATGACAAAGGGTCGTAGCACCCATCACTCGGTCTAATTGAATAGTAGTTGTTGTTATTACCAAACAAGGTGATGCTACGATCAAAATGTTTATTAATATCATTCCCCTCAACCCACACAGCAGCAACCTCTGATGTTAACGGTCTGTTATAAGTTCTCTGGTCTAGCTTATAATCCATATTTAGCACAATACGATATTCATCAACGTCTTCAACCTGTCCTAGGCTTCTGAATGTTTCAGAGTAGGGATTATCTCTCAAAATATGTACCAAACATCTAATAATAGATATGTCCCTTTCTCTATATATCTCATCTCGAGCACGACAGAAACGATGTGATAAGCTAGGATCATCATCATAGAAGTACAACTGCAAGTGGCTTGGTTCATTGTCTCCATTCCCAAAAGAATGTATGTTATGGTACATTTGCCCATGCGCTTTAAATGTGTAAACTCCATCCCTTGCACTTGCGAGGTTCTTGTCATAATCACAGTACATTGTGGTGAAGGAGAAATGACTGTTAAAATATCTAATATTCTCTATAAAATGTTGTGATTGAATGTCTTCACCTGTGTACAACCGTCGAAGCTCCTCAGGTGGCGCAGGTATTTGAAGTTTGACCTTGCCATTCATACAACAAAATCCTGGCGGCTCATATTCAAACCTCTTCGCACCACAATGACGATAGTCTGGCTGAGTCTTTAAAATGTGGGCGCTAACAGGTAGGTTCTGGTAGACAACGTCAGTTGTATTAAGGTTGTTAGATCCTATCTCAGAGCCATGTGGTGTATTACGAACGACACAGTTTGGACCAAGAGTTCTTCTTCTTGCTCGATTTTGTTGGTTACGTTTTTCCCGCATAACCTGCCTTTGCTCATCTGTCATACTTGCTGAATATCGTTGGTTCTCTCGCCTCGCTTGCCTCTGTTCAACCGTCATACTTGCATATCGAGCTTTATCACGTGCACGTCTTTTGTTTCGTTGCTCTGATGTCAAGCTTGCATAGCGTGCTCTTTCACGAGCACGCCTTATCTCAGCACGATCTATTGATCGGTCAAGCTGGGTTTGTTGAACAGATGGAATTGCTTGTTGCTCTTGTGAGTCGATAGTTGGAGTTGCTAATATAGCAGAATTTGCACCTGCACAAAGTTTATGTAATCACATGAGACATAATTTTTGCTATTAGTAATTGCACAACCCACATTGCAGTAGTTTATACCATTAGAGGTTTGTCCTTGAAATAATCCCGCTGATGTAAGGGTACTTTGTGTAGGAACAACAAATGAGGACGGTTGTCGATATGACACATTTTCACCGTCCGATGAACTTTCCGATGGAGTCTGTGATGGTTGTCGAATACAAATTCCAGAAGGGCCGTGAGGCAAAATGTTACAGCGATTTCTCTTTTGTCTATGACGACCATCAATAACTAAAAATTTAAAATGAGTACACATTTTCAGACAATAATTTTAGTGTAATGTTGTAGCACAAATATTTGAATAGACAAATAAACATGATAAATTAGGCGCATAAAATATAATAACCTTCTTTCCCCTCTCTCCTCGGTATATTTTCTGACATGGTTGATAGCTTTGTTATCGCGGCGTCGAGCGACCTGTTGATTGCATAATTGGTTAACCACCAAACAAACGATACTTGAGTGGAAACATTATAGATGGAACATGATTTTAATTCAGATAAGTGTTTGAGTTTTTAATTTATTTTTCTTGGTACCAAAGAGTGATTTAGAATATTTGTTTTGGATTAAAGGGTTATTTTGAGGGTTAGGATTACAAATTTGTTATTTAAATAGGGCATTGGATGATTATTAATCAAGATTGGATCTGGAGATTGTGTTAGAGGAAAGAAAATATTCTTCAAGGTTAGGAATTTTCTAGAATTACAGTGAATGATGTTTTCATTTTGTAAATAAGCGTATTTGAATTTGAGACATGTATTCCAATACAAATATTACATTGAAATAACTTCAAAGGGAATACACAATAGATTCAACGAATGATCACAAAACCAAATACCAAATTCAAATAACTTCAAAGGGAGTACACAATAGATTAAACGAAATGAACACAAAAACCAATATTATATTCAAATAACTTCAAAGGGTGTACCCAATAGAAATAAACACAAAACATCCGAATATGAGGAAGTACATAAACAACGCACACCACAATACACACAAGACTGTAACACTATGGACAGTCAGATCCATAAATCGTTGCAAAATATCTCCATCTAGCTTCCATGAACCGATTCACAAAGCTTAGATCCATAGTTCCTGAACTCACACGTTGCCGTAAGTCTGCATTTATATTTCAAAGAAAAATAATTAACAATATCTATAATATTATGTGATGTATTGCCATTATTCTTAGCTTGTGTTTGTATTGTTGGAACTACTTACTTTGCAAAGGTAGTGTGGATGGATGAATCGGATTAAACTTGACTGTAGTGTGTTCTGAAGTCTCTAAACATCCTATCGCCAAGTAGAACAAATATTAGTGTAATTCATCACTATATCTTTATTAATGATAAAATGGGTTAGGACTAAATTACTATGCTTCTTGTGAAGTCGAAGCATGGTTCCTAAAACAATGTGGTTGTTACGATGAGCTTCTGTCCATTCAGAGATGTGATCAGTGAGGGAGTCACCCCAAATTCCAACAACCATCATGTTCAAGCTAAAAAAGATCAAATTCTCATTAGCTTTCGATTTGCAAAAACAATGTGATTGTTTATGACGATATAAGTGGTTGTATCTAACTTATGAATTACCTAGTGTCCATCAGTGTTATTTCCCTATATAGACCTCCAAGTCGTTCCAATTTCCGCCAATAGACAACCACTCCAGCTATGTCTGTCCAAATAATCATATCATACTATAAGTAAGACAACTATTTTTTTTGAAACTATGCATCGCCGATTCAATTTACGTACGTACCCACAAACATTTTATTCGGACGAATCCACGCGTCATGAAACGTCAATAGATATTTTGGGTAGGGAGGGAATTGTATTGGAAGAATGTATGGTTCAACTGTTGTATTTCTTCGAAGAGAACCTTCATAGGCATGGGCAATGCTCCGATAGTACAATGCCTCTTCAAGATTAGGTTGAAAATATAGACAATGAATAGTATAACATTGTCCTTTATTTAGGAGAATGTTAAACCTATGAACTTCCTCCCGCTCCCATGCAATGACTTCTATTTTAGCACCCTACGTATAATATTAGGGTTTAGAATAGTTCACATGTTCACTAATATGTAAAATTTAGTCCAACTTGAGTGCAACTTACGGTAATATCCATTAAAATAAATCGTTGTTTTTCTCCATATTCATCAGGGAGAAACTTAACTTCTACTCTGGCGACGGCACTCCATGCATAGTTTAAGTGCTCGAACTCTATCTCGTCAAATTTCATAAACCTTAACAAAAAAATGAAATTTAGAACATCTTTCATCGTTGCAGGAAAGTTGGTTTTACTAATATAGGCTCACCTAGGTACCACCGCATTACGAGTTGGACGGTCGGCGTAAGTTCTCTTTCGCATGCCAGCCATTTAATATATCTAAGAAATTCAACTATATTATAATGTTTTATCTAGCGGAATTATTTGACAAATAGAATAGAAACACAATATTTGACAAATAGAATAGAAACACATGCAAGAATAAAAATAAGGGAAAATATTCACAGAATAAAAATGGGGAAATATTTATTAAAGAAATAAACATGATAATTCATCGAAAAATGCAAAAAATTCAAAAAATATAGAAACACAATTAAGAAATGTATAGAAAGATAATAATAAAAAATAAAATGCAATAATGAAGTAACCAACTTAAGTAACCATTAGGAAGTAAACAGAATGGTGGTATAACCAACTTAAGTAATCATTATGAAGTAAACAGAATAGTGATACTGAACATGATGAAGTATACAAATGTTTCCAACATCTAATTTGAATCATTATGTCAATTTGAATCATTTTCAGATATAAATGGTACATTATGAGTATTCAACATCTAATTTGATTTATCTTGATTATGGGAATTTTTCTTATTTTGAGGCAATATTCAATAAAATAGTAAATATGATTACAAAATCCTAGAAATTAGAGAATACTCATGGAAATTCTCAAAAATTTTAGAGTAGTGGTAATGAATATGATGAATTATACAATAATATACAACATCTAAACTTGCTTTATCTTTTTTTTTGGGAATTTTTATACGTTCAAGGGAATAATAAAATAGAAAAATAATTCTATTGGGTCTCAGTTCCACTTCCAAGTATATATTTTTATACTTTAAGTTAGCCATGTACTTTCCGAGGACGAATTTAAACTTCAGCAAGCTCAATTATTTTAGTTTTGACAAGCCCATGATGCATTAGGTACAATTAATTTCTTCATTTGTAATCGAAATTCAGAAATTACTCTAAGTAAATATGCATGCATTTTGTAATTCCCAATTATAATATTCAATTTCTTCAGTTCTTTATGTTAAATCAAAGTGCATGAGAGTAAAATATTTGATGTGTCCGAATGGGCTACCTGCCAGGTGAGTGTATGTTTCTCTATGTTTTGGTACTTGCTTTATCTTATATTGGGGAATATTTATATGTTCAAGGGAATAATAAAATAGAAAATGTTATTATTAAGTTCTAACAATTATACTCATAGAAATGCTCAAAACATTAAGAGTAATTGTACTGGACATGATGAACCATGTTAAAATTATGTACATCCCTAAAGCTGTTTTATCTTAATTTTGGTGATTTTCTAATTTTCCAGGGAATAATTAAATAGGAAAAAGGCAATTATTAAATTCTGTAAAATGGAAAATACTAATAGAAATGCTGAAAAAATTAGGAGTAATTTTAATGAACATGATGAAATTTAAAAAATTATTCTAGCATCAAACTTAATTTTATCTGATTTTTGGGCAATTTTTTTATTTTCCAGAGAATAAATTAAAACAGAAACTAATTACTTAATTCTGGAAAAAAGAAATATGAAAATTCAGCCCAACAGTGAAATGAACCAGCCCATTAACGCGTTTCAGCTGGCCGAAAGCAACTTGGGCCTGGGCCATAAATCTTCCCCGCGCGCGCTCCGCCAACCTGGGCTTGGGCCACATATTCGCAATCCCGCCTGGGCTGGATCTGGCCCACCTAATCCTGGCCGTCGGATCAGATCCGATGGCCAGGCGTCGTTTTCGGCAGAATATAAGCGCGCCCGCGCCTGGAAACCCTAAACCTAAAGCATTTTCCCCTCCCCGGCCCGAGAGCGAGGCGGCGCGCGAGCGAGCGGCGCGGCGCGGTGCGGCGGAGCGGCGTGCGGCGGCGACCGGTGGTCGGCCGCCACCGGCTGGCTCGCCGGAGCACCGCGCTCACCCGAGGGTGAGCGGGGCTCCGTCGAGCTAGCCCGGGCGGCCAAAACCCGAGGGTCCAGAGAGGATGCGCCGTCCTCTTCTCGGCCTCCGGCGAGCGGCGGTGCGGCGGCGGAGGGGTCCCGTCCAAGCGGCGCCATGACCAGAGAGCCAAGGTGAGTCCCCGGCCCCATACTATTAGTTTAGGGTTAGGGTTAGGGTGAAAACCCTAACCCTAACCTTCGGATTTTTTTCCTTTGGATTTTTTCTGTTTGTTTATCTCTCCTGACTTCCTCTCTCTTACCCGAAGGCAGACCCGGCCCCGGTAAGCGGCGGCGCGACGACGGAGCGGCCGAGCGGCGTCGATCGTCGGTGAAGCGGAGCGGGCAAGCGGCGGCGAGCGACAGTGAGCGTCGGTACGGTAGGGTATAGGGCGAGAGCAGAGGGGAGAGATGAGTGAGGTAGAGCGGAGGGGAGAGGTCTCGGTTTTAAAGTGAGGTGCACTGTCCTGGTCCTGGCAGTTGCGATGCTCTCGGACTTGGTCCAGGCAGTTGCACTGCCAGGGGAGGGGGGCGCGTGGGCGAGGCGGACCGAGGAGGGGGGTGCACGGTCGAGGAGGAGAGGTCGCGCTGCGCGCGATGCGCGGGGAGGGGGGCGCGCGGTCGAGGTGGACCGGGGAGGGGCGCAAGGAGCGCAACTGGCTGGACCGGAGAGGGGGCGCGCGGTCGAGGCGGACCGGGGAGGGGCGCGTGGTCGCGCTGCGCGCGATGCGCGGGGAGGGGGGCGCGCGGCCGAGGCGGACGGACGAGTAAGTCGTCCTTTTTATATAGTTAAGATATATGAATATCCCCAAAAGATTTATCTTCCTAATAAGTGACTATAACTTGATCTTATCAGGAGGGGGTTGAGTGTTCTTGATTGCTTCAAAGTTGCGCTGGCTTATCTCAATTCCTCTCTCATGCACGATGTTGGGGGAAAATATTTTATCCTCTAGAAGCCAAGGACATTTTCATGTCGGCACAAGCAGAAGAAACGAAGTCAATAACTTTGATCTCTGAAGATATTAAAAGCAACAAGGCCCGTCAGATTCAGAGCCCTAAACAGTGGAGACCTCCGTCAAGGCTTCGGCGCAATGGATCCTCTCGAAGCCTCTTCACCCGAAGGGGGGTTGCCAGCGAGGATAGAAGATTTATCTTCTCGGTAATTAGACTAGCCTTTTACTCTTTTACCCCTATGAAGAATATTAAATAGTATCTTCTTAATCGGTTGTAATTAGAGGGTAAAGAAGTCTTTTCCCATGTATTCGGTCTTTAAATACCCCTCTTCACTCTGTAAAGGGTATCGAATACTCAGATATTCAATACACACTTCGAACTATCTCAAGTTATTATCCATCTCAAAGGCTTGGAATAGTTTACTTAAACCAACACTTTGTTTGTCAGACACTTAGTTTCCTAAACCTATTAGCATAATCTTTTACGCCAATAGTTGGCACTGTCCATGGGGAAAATAGTACAAAACCTTCGTTCTGTACCAATCCTTTCCTAGAACCATGCTGTGGCGCCCCGATTTATCAAATCGAGACATTATTGAATTTCAGAAGGAAAACAATAATACAAGAGGTTCATCATGCGACAACGTACATACGACAATATCCATGGCACGCAGACCATATTTATTACATCAAAGTTTTAGTAAAAACAGTAATAAAAATAATTAGAAAGCGGCATGACGAACATCTCCTTCAGGATCCTTCTTCTCGACTGGGTTGCTACTCCAGACCGTCTTCATAGTAAGCATCCTCTGTGGGGTCCAACGGGAATGAGTACAAAAAGTACTCAACAAGCCACCGCAAATGCAAGTAGTAATGCAGGATAATAAACAAGGAAGGGTAATGGCTAACATTGCGGAAAAGTACAGTTTCAGTTATTGCATTCAGTGTAATCACATTTTAATCATGCGGAAAAGTAAACATGAATATCAACAACATCAACTAACTCGAGGAGTACGTTTTACCTCCTCGCACAACAGTCCTTACATGTCAATCCATCATGCACATACATATCCAAAGTAAACTAACTGGGGGATGTCATGCAACCCGCCCTTGACTGTGGGCTCGGCTTTTCGAAAAGATTTAAGACTCTGATCAGAGATGTACTACTGTACCCACAAGGCACGCACTCATCCCAAACGAGATGACCCATACCACGGGAACTCGTGCCAAAACCTCGGCATAAAATGCTCCAAGCGATAACCACCCGCTCTAGGTTTCGCCGACGCACCGGGCCGCATCCCGGCTAACGTCGCACCCCCTTTTGCGCCACATTGGTACAAGTCACCCGCAGGTGCAACTTGACCCATCTCCAAATGGTGGCCTCGGTTTGGAACAATCCATACCTTAGTTAGGACTTACCCACTAGACTTGTGGTTAGTACGTAAGTGTATTGCAACGGATCCCTCAGACCGGTCCTTATAGTGCCCCGGGTGCTACCGACCAATGCCCTAGCTTGCACCCGGAACCCACCATGCATTCACTCACAACCACAACTCCAACACCGACAGAATTCCATAGATAAGAAACAATGGGGATCATATAGTAGAACCATGTACTATGACTCATTTTTATCCTATAGCGATCGTGTCAATACATTGGACACTAGCTAATAACATTTATCATATGGTGACAAGGAGTTTAGGCTAGAGAGCATGGCTTGGGTTGCACATCAAGGTCGGGGGATCCTAAATAAATATATTGTAAGGGTTTATTTGACTAATGCATATATAACCTATGTGTTTTAGCGATAGTTTAATCAAACATGGGTTCAATATGCTCAAAAGATTGGTTTGGTGACTTGCCTTGTTCAGCAAAGGGAGAGGGAGGGACTTCGGGGAAGTACTCCGGCTCCTCGACGGCGTCGTAGTCTTTTTGATATAGTAAAGTAAAATAAAAAGAACACAACATTCAATCAAACAATATAACATTACATTATAAGCACATAAGTTAAGGTTGGTTTGATTAAAAATAAAATAAATTCAATTGTTAAGGTTCTGTGGTTTATTTCATAAATAAATTTTAAAGGAATTAAAAAGTTGTCCTTTTTAGAAAGGGGTGTTTAAATGTGAATAGCCTCCTATGAAATTTCCTGGTAAATTTTAAAATGAAGGGTCCATGTTAATTTAGTGGTTTACAGTACATGAACAGAAAAGGAATAAATATAAATTTTTCTGAAGTTTAAATATTTGAATTCATATTTTAATTCTAAGGGCATCTGAATATTTATTTAAATAAACATGAAAAAGTCAAAGTAAACCTACTGTTTTTATTGCATAAACATGTAGAGAATAATATTATGAATTTTCTGAAATTGGAATGGCAATTTTTAGAGTTCAAATGCACCAGATATGAATTTTACAAGTTTAAAAGTATTTCTGAAATTCATTTTCAATTTTTAAACCCCTCGGGTCCACGGTGAGCCAGGCCCACGGTGAACCCGCACACTGTGCGCGTGCACCGGGTCGATCTGGACCGTCGGATCCAGATCCAACGCGTGAGGACGAGGTGGGGGAGTTAAAGTGACGTGGACGGCCAGGATTAAAACGTTTGAACCGGTACGTGATGGACGGCTTAGATGCGATGCGGGGTTTTATCACTAACGGACGCACGAGATTAAAACGTACCCCTTCGCACAGATCCAACAGCGATGAATAAACCACACGAGGGATTAAATCAGTACCGTTAGATCCAGATCGCACGGCGCGGATCGAATCCGACACGGCACGGGTACTCGACCCGTGCTGGTCGTCTTCTCCGGCGACGGCGAGCGGGCCAGGGGCCACGACGAGCTATGGCGGTCAAAGATAAGGCCTAAAATGGAAAGAGGGTGCTACGGGGATCACGAGGGTACCTCAGTGGTGAGAAAAGGTCGACGGGGTGAGGCCGGCGACGAGTGGAGGCGGCGAAGGTGCTCGGGTCCTTGGTGGCGACGGCGATCCGGCGAGGTTCGTCGTCGACGGAGTGGTGACCGAGGTCGGTGAGGTCCTGGCGGTCACGACGGTGGTGGAGGCATGGACGGGGACGGTCCGAGGCGACGGCGAGCGGTGGCCGGAGGCGAAATAGGGGGATTGCGCTAAAAGGCGAAGTGTGGGCGCTCGGCTTGGTCTGAGTGCAATTAGATGCGTGAACCGAACACGGTGGAGGGCCGTGGTTTATATAGGGGTACCGGGGGGGCAGGGAGGGTGCAATCGACGGTGGCCAGGGATAAATGCGCTTTGACGCCGGCGAGCTCGGGTTGAACGCGGTTCATCGAACCTGGACGCGAATCAGTCGGGTTTAATGGGGGGAAACGGTCACCGGAGCGCGGGGGTTTGATTGCCGGGCTTAATTCGAGGGGAGGGGGCGGGGGCAAGGGATCCGAGGTGAGTAATGGCATCGGCCGGCGAGGGGGGGGGGCGATTTTGGGGCGGATCTCGCGGGGACGACGGATCGGACAGGCGGGGGCCACACGCCAGTGAGCGCGAACGAGCGAGGGAGGCGGCTGACGGGTGGGGCCGTGACGTCGGGCGCGCGCGCGAGGGGAGGCATTCGGCGCCGACAGGTGGGACCAGGCTGTCAGCCTAAGGCGAGCGTGGGTGATGGGCTGGGCCGGCCGGGAGTGAGAGAAGGGAGGGGAGGGAGCCCATTACTGTTTCAAAGCATTTCTGAATAAAAATAATTCCAGAAAATAGATTAAAATCTTAGGGCTACTTCCAAGGTTGGTAAAAATTTATAAAAATTCTCAAAAATATACTTTGGTCTTAGGATCATATACAAAAAGTTTCACCTCCTAGTTTGGCCATCTACTCTATGTTGCAGTTCAAAAGGGTATAAAAGGGTATTAAAAGTATTTTCAGAAATATATATTCCAGGAAATTGAATTTAATAATATTTTTATTGTATTGAAAATTTGGGGTGTTACAAACCTATCCCCCTTACAAAGAATCTCGTCCTCGAGATTGGAACGCTACTCGAATAACTCGGGATATTGGGCTTTCAGTTCGTCTTCTTTTTCCCAAGTGGCTTCTTCGGCGGGATGGTTGTTCCATTGAACCTTGCAGAAGCGAACGACGCGGCTTCTGGTCACTCTCTCCTTGGTTTCCAAGATCTTGATGGGTTTCTCTATGTAGGTCAAGTCTTCTTGGACATTGAGCTGCTGAAGGTCGGCTTGCTCGGTGGGTACACGGAGGCACTTCTTCAGCTGAGAGACATGGAACACATCATGAACTCCTACCAAGGATGGAGGCAGTTCAAGTTGATATGCCACCTCTCCTTGTCGTCGGAGGATCTGGAAAGGTCCGACGTAGCGGGGTGCTAGTTTGCCTTTCATGTTGAACCTTTGAGTGCCACGGAGGGGAGTGACTCGGAGATAGACATAATCGCCCTCCTCAAAGGCTAGGTCTCTTCGACGGTTGTCGGCATAGCTCTTTTGCCGGGATTGGGCTGCCTTCAATCGGTCTCTTATGATCTTAACCTTCTCTTCAGCTTCTCTTAATAGATCAGTCCCAAACAGTTGCGACTCTGTAGTTTGATCCCAGAGCAACGGCGTTCTGCACTTACGTCCATAGAGTGCTTCGAACGGGGACATTTGCAGGCTGGCTTGATAGCTGTTGTTGTAGGAGAACTCTGCATACGGTAAGTTCTTGTCCCACATTCCGCCAAAGTCTAGAGCACAAGCTCTAAGCATATCCTCCAATATCTGGTTGACCCTTTCGGTTTGACCGTCAGTCTGTGGATGATAGGCGGTGCTAAAGTTCAGCCGGGTGCTGAGTTCCTCTTGAAGGTTCTTCCAAAACTTGGAGGTAAACTGACTCCCGCAGTCAGATACAATCTTCTTAGGAACTCCATGAAGACACACGATCCGGGTCATATACAACTCAGCCAACTTGGCGACGGTGTAAGTTGTCTTGACCGGAACGAAGTGAGCTACCTTGGTGAGTCGGTGGATGATCACCCAGATAGAATCATGACCAGCTTGGGTCCTGGGCAGTCCCGTGATGAAGTCCATTCCTATCTCTTCACACTTCCATTCAGGGACCTTGAGAGGTTGAAGAAGTCCGGCAGGCCTCTGATGCTCTGCCTTGACTCGCCGGCATGTGTCGCACTTGGCCACATACTCAGCTATTTCTCTCTTCATGCTGACCCACCAATATTTTTCCTTCAGGTCTTGATACATCTTTGTACTCCCGGGATGGATGGAGTATAGAGTATCGTGGGCTTCTTGAAGGATGAGGGTCTTCAACTCAGGTTTGTCGGGTACGCAGATCCTGTTTCTGAACCAGATGGTACCATGTTCGTCCTCGGAAAATCCGGGGGCTTTACCCTTTCTCATGTTCTGCTGGATCTCCAGGATGTCCGGGTCTTCCTTCTGCTTTTCTCGGATCTGGTCTATTAAGACAGGCCGAGACTCCAAGGCAGCGAGGTACGCTCGGGTGGTGATCCCTAGGTTTAGCCTTTCCATCTCCTTGTAAAGTAAAGGAGCTTGGTCCTGAACCATGATGGCATTGCAGTACCCTTTTCGACTAAGGGCGTCTGCCACCACATTCGCTTTGCCCGGATGATAATGGATGCCCAAGTCGTAATCCTTAATCAGTTCCAACCATCTCCTTTGCCTGAGGTTCAGATCTGGTTGGGTGAATATGTACTTGAGGCTCTTGTGGTCGGTGAAGACCTCACACCGGTTCCCCACAAGGTAATGTCTCCATATCTTCAAGGCATGAACCACGACTGCTAGTTCCAGGTCGTGGGTTGGGTAGTTCAGCTCATGCGGTCTCAGTTGCCGGGAGGCGTAGGATATCACTTTCCCTTCTTGCATTAAGACGCATCCCAATCCTTGACGAGAGGCATCATAGTAGACGTGGAAGTCTTTCCGGATGTCTGGCAGAGTCAGAATGGGAGCTGATACCAGCTTCTTCTTGAGGGTCTGGAAGCTTTCTTCGCAGTCGGGGGTCCATTCAAATTTTACTTCCTTCTGCAAAAGTCTGGTCATAGGCTTGGCGATCTTGGAAAAATTCTCGATGAACCGACGGTAGTATCTGGCCAATCCGAGAAAACTCCGGATCTCGATCACGGTTGTGGGCTGCAGCCAGTTGGTTACCGCTTCAATGGTGGTTGGGTCCACTGCTATTCCTCCAGCAGATATAACATGGCCGAGGAACTTCACCTCAGATGACCAAAATTCGCATTTGCTGTACTTGGCATACAGTTGCTGCTCCCTTAGCTTTCCGAGGTTCAGACGGAGGTGAGTTTCATGTTCTTCCTTGGTCTTGGAGTAAATGAGGATATCGTCGATGAATACCACGATGAACTTGTCCAAGAACTCCATGAATACATTGTTCATCATGTTCATGAAGAAGGCCGGGGCATTCGTGAGTCCGAACGACATCAAGGTGTACTCATAGAGTCCATAGCGGGAGGTGAAGGCAGTCTTGGGTATGTCTTCTCTAATCCTCAATTGGTGATAACATGACCTGAGGTCGATCTTGGAAAACACCGAGGATCCTTTCAGTTGATCGAACAGGTCGTCGATCCGAGGCAATGGGTATTTGTTCTTGATGGTTACATCGTTCAAGGCTCTATAGTCCACGCACATCCTCTTGGTCTTGTCCTTCTTCATGGCAAATATAACCGGTGCTCCCGAGGGTGAGGTACTCGGTCGAATATACCCTTTTTTCTCTAGGTCTTCGATGTTGCTCTTGACTTCAGCTAGTTCATTAGCGGCCATCCGGTACGGGCGCTTGGAGATTGGAGTGGTCCCGGGGACAAGTTCAATTCTGAATTCGATGTCCCGCTTGGGAGGCATTCCGGGTAGGTCTTCAGGGAAGACGTCCGAGAACTCCTTGACTATGGGTACCTCTTCAAGAGTTATCGAGCGAAGGGATGCTCCGAGTGGTTTGCGACTGGTCATCTGGAAGGTGACGGCTGTGCCTTCAGGGTTGGTCACCGTGACGGATTTGTTGGCACAGTCGATCACTCCCTTGTGCTTCATCAGCCAATCCATCCCTAGTATGAGGTCAAGTCCGGTGCATTGGATGAGGACTGGCTCGGCCCGAAACAATACTCCTTGGATGTCAATTTGAACCTTAGGGCTGTATAAGCGGTCTAAGGTCCTATTGCCGGGAGTGGCAATCTCCATGGGGATGGGTAGAGGGAGCACGTCTAGTTCGTTTGTTTTCACAAAATCTTCCGAGACGAAGGAGTGTGTTGCTCCAGAGTCAAATAATATTACGGCCGGTACGGAATTCACAGTAAACGTACCGAGTATGACTTCAGGAGCCTCCTGAGCTTCCTCCGCGCTGATATGGTTGACGCGGGCGCGAACCGCCTGGTTGGGTGCTGCGCCTTGGGGCTGCTTGGGGTGGGGACACTGGTGTGCGTAGTGCCCTTCCTTGCGGCAGTTGAAGCAGACAACCGGCCTCCCTTGGCGATCCTTCAAGATCGGGGCCTTGGCGGCTGGTGTCGGCTGAGCGGCCGGAGCTGGTGGAGCGGGGCGAGGATGCCCGGCGTTGGATCCACCAGCGGTGTGAGGTGGCCTATAGGCGGGCCGACGATGGTAGGCGGGCGCTTGTGGCGGAGGGACGAAGCGAGGCCTCTGCGAGTTCGCCTGCTGGTGCTTGAAGGCGATCATCTTCCTCTTCTTGAGGTCCAGCCTATTTTGCTCAGTCTCTTGGATGAGCGCTTTGTTGACTAGCCGTTGGAAGTCCGCGTAGTCGGTGGCGACGAGCTGGATGGACAGCTCATCCTTGAGTCCCCGGAGGAACTTGGCTTGGCGGAGGGCGTCGGTGCGCACTTCCTCCGGTGCGTAGCGGGTGAGGCGATTGAACTCATGGAGGTACTCCATGATGGTCCTGTTGCCTTGTTGCAGGTCGCGGAACTCCTGCTGTTTCACCGCGATGACACCGGCGGGGACGTGGGCGGCACGAAAGGCGATGGTGAATTCCGCCCAAGTCACCACGTGGTCCTCTGGCTGGGACTCACGATAGTTGTCCCACCATTCAGCGGCGAGACCCTAAAGCTGGTGAGTGGCGAAGGCCACTCGCTCCCGGTCGGTGCAGGGGAGGAGGTCGAGCTTCTTTCCGATGGTGCGAAGCCAATCTCCGGCTTCCATCGGGTTGGTGGTGCTTGAGAAAATGGGCGGGCGCACACGCAGAAACTCCGAGAGTTGCGGAGCGGGCGCGGGTGCTGGTGCGCGAGGGGCAGGTCCCCCGTTCTGCAGACGGTCCAACTGAGCCTGTTGGTTCTGCATCTGAGTGAGGAGGGTGGTGATCAGTTGGTTCTGATTCGCCATCATCTCCGCCAAGGTGGGGTGGTTGGCGGAGGGCGACCCAGACTGACGCGGGCCCATTGCACCCCAGTTGGGTACAACACCCTCGGGCGCATCACGGCTTCCTCCTGCTTCGTTGTTGGAGCCGGTGTTCTGGTGGGTTGTAGATGGAATAAGAGCTTGGATGTAATGAACAATTTATACCACTATATATATTTATGTGCTCGAATCTTATATGATATTTTTTGTTGTATTATTGTTTCGTCATCTTTTGCTTTATCACTATGTATATTCAGAAGATGGCCGATCACCAGAACACCGGCTCCAACAACGGAGCAGGAGGAAGCCGTGATGCGCCTGAGGGTGTTGTGCCCAACTGGGGTGCAACGGGCCCGCGTCAATCTGGGTCGCCTTCCGCCAACCACCCCACCTTGGCAGAGATGATGGCGAATCAAAACCACCTGATCACCGCCCTCCTCACCCAAATGCAGAACCAACCGGCTCAGTTGGACCGTCTGCAGAACGGGGAGCCCGCCCCTCGCGCACCAGCACCCGCGCCCGCTCCGCAACTCTCCGAGTTCCTGCGCGTGCGCCCGCCCATCTTCTCGAGCACCACCAACCCGATGGAGGCCAGAGATTGGCTTCGCACCATCGGAAAGAAGCTCGACCTCCTCCCCTGCACTGACCGGGAGCGAGTGGCCTTCGCCACTCACCAGCTCCAGGGTCCCGCCGTGGAATGGTGGGACAACTACCGTGAGTCCCAGCCAGAGGGCCACGTGGTGACTTGGGCGGAGTTCACCATCGCTTTTCGCGCCGCCCACGTCCCCGCCGGTGTTATCGCGGTAAAACAGCAGGAGTTCCGCGACCTGCAGCAAGGCAACCGGACCGTCATGGAGTACCTCCATGAGTTCAATCGCCTCGCTCGCTACGCACCGGAGGAAGTGCGCACCGACGCCCTCCGTCAAGCCAAGTTCCTCAGGGGACTTAAGGATGAGCTGTCCATCCAGCTCGTCGCCGCCGACTTCGCCGACTTCCAACGGCTGGTCAACAAAGCGCTCATTCAAGAGACTGAGCAGAACAAGCTGGACCTCAAGAAGAGGAAGATGATCGCCTTCAAGCATCAGCAGGCGAACTCTCAAAGGCCCCGCTTCGTCCCTCCGCCACCAGCGCCCGCCTACCATCCTCGGCCCGCCTACAGGCCGCCTCACGCCGCTGGTGGATCCAACGCCGGGCATCCTCGCCCCGCTCCACCAGCCTCGGCCGCTCAGCCGACACCAGCCGCCAAGGCCCCGATCTTGAAGGATCGCCAAGGAAGGCCGGTCGTCTGCTTCAACTGCCGCAAGGAAGGACACTATGCACACCAGTGTCCCCACCCCAAGCCAGCTCAGGGCGCGGCCCCCAACCAGGCAGTTCGTGCCCGCGTCAACCACATCAGCGCGGAGGAAGCTCAGGAGGCTCCTGAAGTCGTGCTCGGTACATTTACTGTGAATTCCGTACCGGCCGTCATATTATTTGACTCTGAAGCAACCCACACCTTCATCTCGGAAAATTTTGTGAAAACAAACAAACTGGACGTGCTCCCTCTACCCATTCCCATGGTGATTGCCACCCCCGGCAATAGGACCTCAGCCCGCTTATACAGCCCTAAGGTTCAAATTGACATCCAAGGAATACTATTTCGGGCCGAGCCTGTCCTCATCCAATGCACCGGACTCGACCTTATACTAGGGATGGATTGGTTGATGAAGCACATGGGAGTGATCGACTGTGCCAATAAGTCTGTCACGGTGACCAACCCTGAAGGCGCAGCCGTCACCTTTCGGATGACCAGTCGCAAACCACTCGGAGCATCCCTTCGCTCGATAGCTCTTGAAGAGGTGCCCATAGTCAAGGAGTTTGCGGATGTCTTCCCTGAAGATCTACCCGGAATGCCTCCCAAGCGGGACATCGAATTCAGAATCGAACTTGTCCCCGGGACCACTCCAATCTCCAAGCGCCCGTACCGAATGGCCGCCAATGAACTAGCCGAAGTCAAGAGCAACATCGAAGACCTAGAACAAAAAGGGTACATTCGGCCAAGTACCTCACCCTGGGGCGCACCTGTTATATTTGCCATGAAGAAGGACAAGACCAAGAGGATGTGCGTGGACTATAGAGCCTTGAACGACGTAACCATCAAGAACAAATACCCATTGCCTCGGATCGACGACCTGTTCGATGAGCTGAAAGGATCCTCGGTGTTTTCCAAGATTGACCTCAGGTCAGGTTATCACTAATTGAGGATTAGGGAAGAAGACATACCCAAGACTGCCTTCACCTCCCGCTATGGACTCTACGAGTTCACCGTGATGTCGTTCGGACTCACGAATGCCCCGGCCTTTTTCATGAACATGATGAACAATGTATTCATGGAGTTCTTGGACAAGTTCATCGTGGTATTCATCGACGATATCCTCGTTTACTCCAAGACAAAGGAAGAACACGAGACTCACCTCCGTCTGACCCTCGGAAAGCTAAGGGAGCAGCAACTGTACGCCAAATACAGCAAATGCGAATTTTGGTCGTCTGAGGTGAAGTTCCTCGGCCATGTTATATCTGCCGAAGGAATAGCAGTGGACCCAACCACCGTTGAAGCGGTAACCAACTGGCTGCAGCCCACAACGGCGACCGAGATCCGGAGTTTTCTTGGATTGGCCGGATACTACCGCCGTTTCATCGGAATTTTCCA
>JAAALK010000080.1:59393855-59818052 GCA_019279435.1 Zizania palustris | reverse complement strand
GGCCTTCATCGATCCACGCCTCCATGGCTGACCGGCCTTCAGCTCTCTAGGATGGCTGAAAAGCCTCCCAAGCTACGAGCACGTCAGGCGAAGGGGTCAGCAGACAGTCACCGCCAAAGCTAGTGGGGGCTGCTCCGGGCTCCGGCGAAACAAACAATCCGATGTATTCGTAGTAATGAAGCACTCCGAGTGCGGCTACTTGGCTAGAGATCTCTCCGTACTGAGTACCCACAGTCTTCATTGTCTATGCTGTTGCTTGGATCATCTTCATCTTTTGCAACAGGGAGTCATTGGTGGGTGATGAGGAGGCGCAAGAGGTACCAAAGTATACTAGAACACCCCAAAGGGCATCCATGGTCTCGGAGGCTGCACTCTCACACTTTTTCTTTTCTACGGCCAATGCCTTATTCGACTTATTTGGCTCACACATTAAAGATGAGAGTTTGGTTGTCTCCGTCATTAGGACAGTCTTTTGTCCAAGCAACTTCTTCGCCTCCTCAGCCAAACCTTGATGCTCTTCTTGGAGCTTGACAAGTTCAACTCTCGAAGCTGCCTGCTCCTCTCGGAGCCTTTCCACTTGAGCCCAGAGTACAACCCGCTCGGCCTCGAGCTCCTCCTTCGCAGCCTCCAGCCTGGCTTTAGCACTCTGCTCTACCGAAGCCATCTCTTCCAAGATCGAAGCTTGGTTCTCAGAGTCGGTAAGACTCCCTTGAAGAGCCGTCACCTTCTCTTTGAGCCGGTTGCATTCTAGCTCGTTTGACACAACCGCAGCTCGAGCTAGAAAAACATGCTGCAAAGAAAGAGGGACAATGTAAGTAAATTATGTATAATACTAAACTCATTTTTGCAGGTGCTTTGTACCTGGTAAGCCACCCGTTCGAGAGCAGCATCAAGCTCTGACCCTTCGGCCTCTCCAAGGATGGAGACCAAGTCAGTCTCCCCATCTTCGCGACTAGCTCGAGCCAGAGGCTCTAACAAAGTCTGAAGTCCTGTCCTCCATTCAAGGAAGGGGGCTAGGAGAGGGAGCCTTGATAGGGCACTCCGATCATCATCGCTAGGAGAAGGGCCGGAGCGCAATGAAGCACCCTGGCAGGGTAGCAGGCATGGGCCAACTTTTTCCTTTACTCTTTCCAGGGCCTGCCACCTCCTTCGGAGCTACCTCCAAAATTAGAGCCACATCTTGTTCTGTAGCCGGTGATGGCACCGAAGCCGCCACAGGCTCCGGGACTACTTCCATAGCAGGAGCCACCTCCACCGGAGCTGACCTGTAAAGATCAAAGGTAAATGACATTGCTTAAATTGTGCAGATAAAATGATAAGAAGAAGAAAAGGTATTCAACTAAAGCTTACCTCCAGCATCTTGTTGCCGAACGAGCACCAGACTGCTCGGGGGCTTGAACATCTGACCAAAGTGCTCTTCAGACTCCGGACTTCAAACCGAAGGAATGGCTGTAGATATATCTTCGACCACTACAACTATCACTTCGTCCAGAGCCAACAGAGACCTCAGCTCCCATTCGAGACTCTTCGTTGCCAGTAAGAAGGGCCTTGAACTCCTCCACCATCACCATGTCTGCATCCTCTTCATCTTTGGATTGTTCGAGCGATGAGACTAGAGACTTCGAAGGAGTAAGGGCCTTCAACTTTTGGACCACTTTCTTCGTAGGAGTCTTCACCAGACCTGAAGATATGGCCTCCGCTTTCCTCTTCTTCAGATCCTGGTCTAGGGCAGACTAGTCTAGAATGGTTGGGGGTTCAACTCCAAGCACACTCCATATTCGGTTGAACTGCTCCCAAGTCCCGACCAACTTCACCCTCTACTCCTTTTCAACGGGCGTAGGGGCTCCAAGAACATTTTCCGCAGCCCGGACGATTTGTTCTGGAGTAAAGGTCACACGCTGAGCTGAAAGATAAGATGTCATTTTGATTAAGTCATTTATGTAAATCGATACTGTATGAAAAACACTTTGATATAGGATATTTGAAAAGTTTACTTGTAGAGCTTGAAGGGCTCTCCCGAAGTCCCCCCTCCGGGTTTTCCTCGAAATTGATCGGCCAAGTAGGCATCAGAGGAGGGATCCGGAGTCCGATGAACTCCTCTGCCAAGTCGCACGTGCTCATGCGATGACTCATAGAGTGCAACAACCCGAGGTGGACTTCAAGCTGGCTTGGGTCCGGTTGGACCTCTGCTTCCCTCTGGTAAAAGATTTCCTCCAATGGTCCGGCCAAGGCGTAGTCCGTCCCTACCTCGGCGTAGAACCAGCGAAGGATCCAATCTGAGTACCATCTGTCATTGATGGCCTTCGCTGGGAACATGTCCTGGAACTCTTTGCGGAGTTGGAAGTTGATGCTCCCGAAGGCGATCACCATATTCTCCCCTCCGGCTTCGGTAAAAGTCTTCAGCTGGCACGAAGCTTTATGAAGAGTCGTGAAGATCTCTGCTCTCCCAGCGCATCCTTCGGCCCACATCGCCCATTCGAAGATGGCCAAGCGAGCAATTGCATTAGGAGAGAGTTGGGGCAAGGTGACATGGAACAACCTTAATACCTCGGAGAGGAAATCCACTACCGGGAGTCCCAATCCGGCTTCGAAGAACGCCTCGAACACCACCACCTCTCCGGCACATGGTGTCAGGGATCACTTCACCCCTAGGCTGACGAACCTTGACTCCGGGCCCCATCTTCCCGGCGATTGCTGCAGCAATCGACTTCTTCAAGCATGATGATGACCCCAAGCTATACGATTGATCCGTATACTTGGCAGACGTCGGACGGAGGTCGTGGGTGTGGGCTGGACGAGGGTTATCTAAAGGCCCCGCCACCGCTGCCGCCGCCATCGCTTGCTGCCGGGCCAAGGATGAAGCAGGGATGAGAGCTTTGTGACTTGTCTTCGCCATTGGAGGAAAGGAGAGTATGAGAAGATGAACTCTGGAAGAAGGAAGGTGAAATGTGAAAGTAGTCGGTAAAGTATCCGAAATTTACCTTTACTTTCTTATTTATAGCATGGATTCCATGTACTGTACGTTGTGGTGCGCCATTTGGTTGCCCTGTTACGTCCCCGATACCGTCATAATTTTCAGAGACGTTTCATGAGAAGTCACAGCCTACGGAGATGAAATGACCGTTAGCCTCTTCAAGAAGTAACCACTCTATTTCTGAAGTCTAATGGCTTTGAAGACTAACGACTATATTGGCTCCGCCAAAGATCCATCTCCGAAGCCATTTCAGTGAATATCTCCGCACCAAGTTTGTCCAAAGACCCTCAATTTCCAAATGTTTCTAAGAATGGTAAAGTTTTTCAAGTTCCTCTCTAAATTCTAAGCATGAAATTATTTCTTGCGTATACTGCTCTCTTGTAACACCCCAAGATTTAAAAGGAAATAAAATAAAAGAAATATATTAATAAAGGAATTTCTGGATTTTATTATTAAAGAAAACTCCTAAAAGAGCCCTATTAAAGCCAAACAGAGATAAATATTCAAAATTTGGACTTGAAAAATTTATGGGATAAACTAGAGGCCAAAACATAATTTAAGGAATTTTTACAAAATTTTATCAACAGTGATTCAACCCCTAAACAAATAAATGAATTACTAGAATTATTTTAAATCAGAAATACATTTTAAATAGTATTGGGCCTCAACCTCGAATCCGCCTCGGCCCAACCCAGCCCAGCACTCGCGTCGCTGACAAGGGTGACCCACCTATCGGCGCCCCCTCCCGCCTCTCTCTCCCGCCCGCGCCCCGCTTGGCCCCACCCGTCAGCCTCGCTATCCCCTTTCCCCGCCACTAATAGCCCGGGCCCATCTGTTGGCCCCTTTCCTTTCCCACTCGCCCGCTGACAGGTGGAGCCCACCTATCAGATCCTTCGTCCCCGATGGAAGGGGATCTCTCCCCTTTCCTTCCCGGCGACCCCCTACTAATTTCCCGCCGCCGGCCGCCTGTTGTAGCAATTGCGTTAGCTACAACATAGGTTTTATATGAGTGTATATGATGTGTAGAATGAACCTCGAAGGGTTCTCTTAGAGGGAGAAAGGATTTATACTGGTTCGGGCCTCTCCTAAGAGATAATAGCCCTACATCCAGTTGTGGTGGATTTGGCATGGTATGCCCTGATGTGGAGAAGAGAGCTCCAGGGTCTCATGGCTCCCTGGAGAAGATGAACTCCAGGGTCTCATGGCCCAAAGGGAGTGTGTCTGTTACAAGGGCTTGGCCCTGCTTTTATAGGCACGCAGGCCAAAGGAAAAGACCAAGATGCCCTCTATGAGCCCTAGGCTCATAGGGGCAAAGAGGGGAAAAAGAGCTAGCTACGGTACAAAAGTGCTTTACAGCTTTACAGACGTGTCAGGCAATGTCACTTCTTGACCAGCTAAACGACAGACTATGGGCAGAGGGGCCCCTGGTATGACTTCTACACTGTAGCGGGGCGTAAATATCTTCTGGGTTCGGAGTAGGGCTGGAGCTCCGAACCGGGGCTCCGAACTGGACCTCCGAGCTGGGGCTCCAAACTGGTGCTCCGAGCTGGGTCTCCGAACTGGGGCTCCGAACTGGGGGCTCCAAACTGGGCCCTCCGAACTAGGGATCCGAGCTGGGGCCTCCGAACTGGGGCCTCCGAACTGGGGCCTCCAAACCAGGGCTCTGAGCTGGGGCTTGAGGGTCCGGAGACTAGCTCTGAGGAGCTCCGAAGGGAGCTCGAAGGCTAACTCCAAACAGGGCTCGAAGGCTAACTCCGAACAGGGCTCGAAGGCTGGCTTCGAAGTTAGCATGAGACTTAGCTTCTGGTGATCTTCAAGGGATCTTGAGGGCTTCGCTCCGGAGGGCTCCGAGGGACCTCGCTCTAGAGGGCTTCGACAGTGTTGGGCTCCGGGCCGAAGGCTGTCAGAGGCTGCCGTCATTTGGCCCCTGTTCAAGGGAAATCTATTCCCCCAACAGTAGCCCCTCGCGTGCAGGCCTTCGGGACGAAGGGGTGTGCACACCCTTGGGACAAATGACCTAAAAACTATAACTTCAGAGAAAACATTCCTTCGTAGCTCGGACCGAAGGTGACTTTGAAATCCGCGGGTAATAACTGCCTGCGCCAGCTGTCAGAATGACCTCGGGGAGATCAAACGGCTCCGCAACGGCTAGAAAATTTACCGTTACCCTGCGCTGGGCCGCTTCGCCTTCGCCGAAGGCCCACGAAACAGTGGGTTCGGCCCACGACCGTCGGAATTCTTACCACCTATAAATAGGGGTTAACCGCATGCGGCTTCGGCACGCTCTCATTTGCTTTCTTCTCATTGCCCTACAACCTTCGCTCCCTTCTCCTCCTTGGCTTCGCGCGGAGCACCCTTCGCTAGCTTTAGCCCCTCACGCCGAAATCCCACAAAAATGCCAAAGAAGGCAGTTTCAAAGTCCTTGGCCTTGGGCCTGAGTTCGAGCTCCGCCCAGCTGCAGGCGGCGGCGGCTGCGGCAGCAAAGCCTGCACCTAGGCGGTTGGGGCCGAGGGACCTTCGGACGCCCTCCGACAAATTCGAGCAGACGCTGGAGATGAGGGCTTCGATCTCCACGGAGGAGTTAGTCCGGAGGGCCTGCGAAGGGAGGATCGCAGCGAAGATTCAACTCAGAGTCCCGGAGAAGTCGGAGGCCAAGCCGAGGCCTCGGGCCGACGAAGTGGTCATATTTGAAGCTTTCTTCGAGGCCGGCCTCGGGCTGCCAGCAGTGGGGATGCTGAGCGAAGTCTTGAGGGCTTACAACCTCGAACTTCCTCAACTCTCGCCCAACGCCGTGGCGAGGCTTGCTGTTTTTGAGTGGGCCATGAGGGCCGAAGGATGCGAGGGCCGCGCCGACGTCTTCGTCGCCCTCCATGACGCCAACTGCCAGCCGAAGCTGAGGGAGGGAGCAGACCGCGTCAAGAGGGCATTGGCCTTCGGCAGCGCTAACTTCCAGCTTCGGAGGGAGTTCCAAGATGCCTTCCTGGCGAGGGCTGTCAACAACAAATGGTACTCGAAGTGGGATCAAGAGTGGTTCTACGCCTCCGTCGGCGCGAACTCTCCCCTTCGGAGTACGAATGCCCACATCTTATATCGGCGCGAAGGGGTGGTGAAGACCAGCCCGGACACCCTTCGCTCGAGGATCTCGCTTCTTCGGAGGGTGGCGGTGAAGATGAGCATGAGGGACCTCGCGGAGGAGTTCATCACCCTCCGGCTCAGCACCCTCGCGTGCTCTTGGCCGGAGGGGCTCTTCCAAGCTTCGGGCTAAGGGGGACTACGCGAGTTGGCCTTCGAGCGCTTCTATAAGACTTCGAAATCTTTCCGCTTTCATTCTTCGCAAAACTTCATTCTGACTTGAACTTTTATGAAGCCCATCTTGAAGTGAGGACTCCGGAGGAGGCCATCGCGGCGGTGGAGTGCGTCGTTGGGACTCCGACACCAGAGGAGCAGGCCCAGCGCCTCGCTTCGGTGGGGTCCTGGGAGCATTGGAACAGGGTATGGACCACGCTTGGCTACGAGGTGTTCCCTGCCCTGCCGGACTTCTCCCACCTCACAACTTCGGCGGCCGGTGCCAAGAGGAAGAGAGGGGACGACGACGAGCCTGAGACTTCGAGGGCTCGGCCGGAGGTCCCTGCGACCGAGGTCTCTACCCCGGAGGAGGCAGCGGCGGAGCTCACAAGCGCTCCGGCTGCTAAGAAGGCAGTGAAGGCTCCGACGGCTACGACTTCGTCGGTGGAGGCCGATGCGCTCACTCCAGCAACCAAGAAGGCCGTGGAGGCTTCAACAGTGACGACTTCGGGCGCGAAGGCCGACATGCCAGCTTCGCAGCGAAGGGACTGGGGGGCACACATTGACCCCCCTTCCTTCGAAGAAATCTCCGACGAAGGTAAATCATCCTAGCACGCTTTTCTTCAATATGCGGATCTTGACTTGGTCTTTTTTGCAGAAGGGGATGCTGGTGCAGGGCCCACCGCAGCGAATCCTATAGAGGACGACGCTGACGCGAGGTCCACCCTGGTGAAGCCAGCAGAGGCCTCCGGCAGCAGCAGCAGCAGCTCGGAGTCTAACAGCTCCTCGTTTAAAGAAGACGGAGGAAGCGACCGCGACGAAGGGGACCCTCAAAGTGACGAGGAGGTCGAGGTGGTGGAGTTGAGCCCGGCCACGCCGAAGCTTGCGCAGGCGGTTGCGGCGTAGGAGATTGTCCATCCTTTTTGACCGAAGGGTGTCGTGACGGAGGTGGCGATCAACAGCTTCCGCGAGGCTTGTGCAGCTGCGAAGGCAGGGGACTTGGTGGCTCAACTCAGCCATACGAACCCCATGGAGCTCTTCATCAACGCGAACGAAGCCCTTGTGCAGGTGAGCGAGGTCCTACACAGCCTTTGAATTATACTTTAGTCTTCGATCAATACTTATGATTCCTTGAATTCTTTCAGGCCTTCACACTGAATGCAGCGGCTTCGACTTCTGCGGACAGGCGGATGGCACACCTGGCAGAGGAGAAGGAGGCCCTCCGGCGTGAAGTCTTGGTGGAATCTGAGAAGCGAAGGCAGGCCGAAGCTTCAGCTGATACGGCGAGGGGTGAGGCTGAGACAGTGAGGGGTGAGGCCGAGACGGCGAGGGCTGAGGTAAAAGCGGAGAAGGCTGAGGCCGACAGGGCTAAGGAAGCCTTGGCTTCGGAGATGGATAGGATCCGCACGGAGCTCTAGGCTGCGAAGGCCGCCGAAGCCCGGCAAGCGAAGGAGAATTCTTCACTCCGTCAACGGGCTCAGAAGCTTGAAGACTTCGTCGCGGACAACCTTGATGAAGCCACTCAGAGTTTGACCGAAGTCCTCGAGCAGATAGGGACCGAATGCCGGGCTTCGGACTTTGGCGACCAGGATCCAATTGGGGATCGCGCTGAGTTCTTGAAGGTAGTAGCTTCGACGGCGGAGCAGTCGCTGAAGGGCTTCGCCTTGATGGCCGGCCGAGTCGCGGGCCAAGGAGTGTTGCAGATGCTTCATGATGTGGGGTGCAACCACCTTGAGGCAGCAACCTCCGTGACCCTGGTGGCCTTCGGGGGCCAACACTTGGTGACGCCTCCGACAAACGTCCGCGGAGCCTGGTGGCAGCTGTAGGAGCCTTGGAAGGAACAAGGCTGTGAAGCAGTCCTCGACCTTCAGAAGGCCCTCCGTCTTCGCCAAGCCAGAGCGCCTGCTGCGCCCGATCGGCCTTCGACATCGACACCTTCGCCTCCGAAGGTGTAGATCTCCTTAGGCTTCTTGTAATACTTAGCTGCAGGCTTGTAAAAAACTTATCAGCTTATTAATATGAATGCGGGGTTTTTTATACCTGCCCAGGCTCAGCCTCCGAATGTTGACTTTGAAGTGCTTGAGGATTCTGAAGAACTTCAACAGTTGTGGGCAGTCCTCGAAGTAGCTAGGTCCGAAGGCCCCCATCGGTTTAAGCTTCCAAGGGGACCTAACGGCGAAGCCATCCCCGAAGTAGCTCAGGATCTACTAGCCATTGTGAATATGGAGTCTCTTCAGAGTTCTTCGTTTTTGCCTTCGCGAACGGTCTTAGCGGGCGACGAAGCTTTAGACTTCTCTGCCTTCGATACAGCACCGCCTGCCTCGCTAACTCGGAGTGACCTGCAAAGTAGAGGACGGGGTCTGCAGGCTTCGGAGCCTGGACGAGCCAGACGTGGGAGAGCAGGCTCCGACGAGGCTTCGTCCAGCCGAGGGGGCCCTAGCCAAAAGAAAGGCAGGCGAGGGTTGGGACCTCGCACTCGATTCTTCTTAGCCTTAGATACAGACTACACGTAGTTTTGTAGTCGAGGTACATTTGTAACATACTTCTCAATTATCAATCAATGAATGGAGTTTATTGTATTTGCATACTTTGTCTGCACGCTTCGCATTATGAGATGACTTCGAACGTTTTAGCTTGTCACGCTCGTACTGCGCATGACATTCGCACACCTCGCATACATGCTTCCCCCTTGCTCGTGGCAGCTAGGGACTTAGCCGTTGCTGGTGCGGGCAAATAAAAATGCGGAGGGGTGCGCCTTTGGGCGGCTTCGAATGCTTAGAACACATCGAACGAAGGCCTCTTTTGGGCTTCGAATGCATTTTTTTTGGAGCGAAGCAAGGCTTCGGCGTAGCCAAATTAAGCGAAGCATGCTTCGACATACTAGGATTATGCGTTAGCAGGGCTCCGACACGCACTCGGATTTGAAGCGAAGCATGACTTCAACATGCTTAGGCATATATGAGATTTTGACACGCGAAGCAAGGCTTCGGAGCGTGTTTGGATAACGAAGCAAGGCTTCTGAGCTTGATTCTGTAATGAAAATGGATATTAGGTGTGGATTCACTGAACCTGTGATAATGTAAGCCACCTTCGGCTCTGAGCTACCTTCGACTCTGGGTCACCTTCGACCCTGGGTCACCTTCGACCCTGGGTCACCTTCGACCCTGGGATGCTTTGGGTACGGAACCGGGAATCCCTGGGATGCTTCGGGTACGGAACCCGGAATCCCTGGACGCATCGGGCCGGTGGCCCGGAGTCCCTGGACGCATCGGGCCATGGCCCGGAGTCCCTGTTACTGCTATGGGCCTGGGGGCACTGTGTAGCCTTCGGAGGGGTGCTCCGGATATTGTAAGGCGAAGCGAGGCTTCGGATTTTATACAAGGCGAAGCAAGGCTTCGGGTTTTGATAAAATGAAGCAAGGCTTCGAATTTTAAGGCGAAGCGGGGCTTCGAATTTAGGGTGAAGGAGGGCTTCGATTTTATATCAAGGTAACTGTAAAACTGCACATCGAAGTGGTACTTTGGATAGTGTACATACCTCGTAAAGTGGCTGAAAGTTTGCCTCGTAGCCCCTGGGGCTTCGATGGCCTTCGACGCACGAAGCGAAGCCCCTTGCTAGAGGGTGAGCTCCGGCATGCGAAGGACGGCCTTCGAACTGCACCCGAAGCCCCTTGCCGAAGGGTGCGCGAAGCAGAAAAGCTTCGAAGCTCCCCCCTCAAGCGTACTTCGAGTTGCAGACAGTGGCAGAGAACTTAGCTTTTAGGACTAAGATCCCCACGGACGGCGCCAACTATTGTAGCAATTGCGTTAGCTACAGCACAGGTTTTATATGAGTGTATATGATGTGTAGAATGAACCTCGAAGGGTTCTCTTAGAGGGAGAAAGGATTTATATTGGTTCGGACCTCTCCAAAAAGATAATAGCCCTATGTCCAGTTGTGGTGGATTTGGCATGGTATGCCCTGAAGTGGAGAAGAGAGCTCCAGGGTCTCATGGCTCCCTAGAGAAGATGAACTCCAGGGTCTCATGGCCCAAAGGGAGTGTGTCTGTTACAAGGGCTTGGCCCTGCTTTTATAGGCACGCAGGCCAAAGGAAAAGACCGAGATGCCCTCTATGAGTCCTAGGCTCATAGGGGCAAAGAGGGGAATAGGATCTAGCTACGGTACAAAAGTGCTTTACAGCTTTACAGACGTGTCAGGCAACGTCACTTCTTGACCAGCTAAACGACAGACTATGGGAAGAGGGGCCCCTGGTATGACTTCTACACTGTAGCGGGGCGTAAATATCTTCTGGGTTCGGAGTAGGGCTGGAGCTCCGAACCGGGGCTCCGAACTGGACCTCCGAGCCGGGGCTCCGAACTGGTGCTCTGAGCTGGGTCTCCGAACTGGGGCCTCCGAACTGGGGCTCCGAACTGGGGCTCCGAACTGGGGGCTCCGAACTGGGCCCTCCGAACCAGGGCTCCGAGCTGGGGCCTTCGAACTTGGGCTCCCAGCTGGGGCCTCCGAACTGGGGCCTCCGAACTGGGGCCTCCAAACCAAGGCTCCGAGCTGGGCCTCCGAGCTGGGGCCTGAGGGTCCGGAGACTAGCTCTGAGGAGCTCCGAAGGGAGCTCGAAGGCTAACTCCGAACAGGGCTCGAAGGCTAACTCCGAACAGGGCTCGAAGGCTGGCTTCGAAGTTAGCATGAGACTTAGCTTCTGCGATCTTCAAGGGATCTTGAGGGCTTCGCTCCGGAGGGCTCCGAGGGACCTCGCTCTAGAGGGCTCCGACAGTGTTGGGCTTCGGGCCGAAGGCTGTCAGAGGCTGCCGTCATTTGGCCCCTGTTCAAGGGAAATCTATTCCCCCAACAGCGCCCGATCTCGCCGATCCGAGCCCGGATTCCCTTTCCCCTACCGACGGTGATCACCTTCCATGGAAACCGACACGTTTTCCCCAAAGAAGGAAGCCTGGCCGAAGGAATGGAACCCTCGCCGGAGTTCTTGGAATCCCCTCGGATTTCCAACGGTCCCCTTCCCGTTTTACGCCGGCAAAACCCCCTATATAAACCCCTGAGGTCGTCGCCCTCTGCCCACACCACCGTAGCCCGAGCAAGAGTGAGAACAGAGCGCCCCGTCTCAATTTTCGGGTTTCCCCTCTGCGCCACCTCCGGCCACCGATCGCCGCCGCCTCGGACCTCCTCTGCCCTAGCTGTCGCCACCATCGTGACCGTCGGAGCCCGCCCACCCTCGGCATCCACTCCGTTGGCCGTGAACGCCATCGGATCATCGTCGTCGTCGACCACCCGAGAAGACCTCACCGTCTACTCTCGCCACTGGCCGCCATCCTTCGACCATCCTTGCCGCCGCAGGTACGGTTGGAACCGCCATACTCCCCTCGTTCCACCGTGGGCCTGGCTCAACGTGGACTAAAACCCAATTCCTGTTTAAACAAAATTCCAGAAAAAGATTTAAACTTTGAAAATTCATAACTTGCTCAATTTAACTCCAAATTTCACCATTCAAATTTTATTAAATTCAGCATTTTATTCTCTACACATTAATGCCATAAAAACAGTATGTTACTTTAGCACAAAATAATCTTAGTAATTAAATGAATAAAACCCCTTAGGATTAAAATTATTAATTCATAAAATAAATTGGGAAAAGCCTTAAAAACTAATCTTTAATGTTTTTCACCAAACTTCAGAATAATAAAACTTTATTTCACATATTAAAACCCATAAACTTGTATGTTTATCCTTTTGTGATGTTTTATCTGTTTATTGAATGTCGTGTTTATTTTCCGTATCGAGAAGATTACGACGCCGTCGAAGATCCCAAGTTTTACCCCGAGGTTCCACCTTCACCCTTTGCTGATCAAGGCAAGTCACAACCCCCATTTTGATCATCATTGAGCCCATGTTTTAATAAATTATCGCTATAACTCATAGGATAATATTGCATTAGTCAAATATCAAGCCCTACACTATATTTATTAGATCCCCATCCTTGTGTGCAAACCCAAGCCATGCTTATTGAGCCAACACCCCTTGTCACTCTACAAATATTATATTATCTAGTTTCCAATGTATTGACACAAATGCTATAGGATAAAAAAAGAATGAGTCGTAGATAGTTGAAATCTGTTATATGAATTTCCATGTTATTCTCGTCTCTGGACTCTGTTGAAGTTGGCTATGTTATAAGTATGGTGGGTTCCGGGTGCAAGCTCGGGCATTGGTTGGTCGCACCCAGGGCACTATAAGGACCGGTCTGCGGGATCTATTGCAAAGCACTTCCGTACCAACCACAAGTCTAATGGGTAAGTCCTAACTGAAAGTATGGAACAATCCGACTCGATGCACCATAGTGGAGGGGGCAAGGGGCAACCTGCGGGTGACTTGTACCGACGTGGCTCAAGGGGGGGTATGGTGAGGCTCGACGGGTCGGGACACCATATGAAACCCATAAGAGGGTGCTATCGGGTCGAGGAGGATCATATGGAAGGTTTTGGCACGAGTTCCCATGGTATGGGTCATCTCGTTACACTTTGGTGTGAGCGATGAGTGCGTGCCTTGTGGGTACAATGGTACATCTCTGATCAGAGTATTTAATCTTTTCGAAAAGCCGAGCCCACGGTCAAGGGCGGGTTGTGTGACTACTCGCGGTTAGTTTACTATTGTGTGAATGGTTGAGTTATTCATGGCATGTAAGGACTGCTCAGTGAGGTGGGGCTGACTGTACCCCTCGAGTTAGAAGATGATGATGCATACACATGTTTACGTTTCAGTACTAATAAATTGTTAACATTTAATTGCTTTACAAATTATGCTCTTCCGCAAAATTAGCCACTATCACCCTTGTTATTATCTTGCATTATATTTGCATTCGGTGGCTTGCTGAGTACGTTTGTACTCACCCCCGTTGACTTACACCACCAGAGCCCATCTACTACGAGGAGGATGAAGGTCTGGAGTAGCGACCCAGTCAAGGCGAGACTGGAAGGAGGCGTTCATCTAGGACCCTTTGATTTATTAGTTTCTCTTCATCTTTATTCACTTTTGTATTAATACGCTATACGAACCATGAATGATTGCTCGTATTGTACGTGGTCGCATGATGAACGTCTTGGTTTATTGATTTTCTATGGAATTTCAATAAAGGTCCTAATTTATTAATCGGGGTGTGACACCTCTTCATTGCATAGACAATTTAGAGAGAAGTATTCAAGGGGCTACTATTGGGGGAAAATATTTCATCCTCTAGAAGCCAAGGACATTTTCATGTCAGCATAAACAGAAGAAATGAAGTCAAGAACATTGATATCCAAAGATCCTAAAAGCAACAAGGCCCATCAGATTCGGAGCCCTAAACAGTGGAGACCTCCGTCAAGGCTTCGGCGCAATGGAGCCTCTCGAAGCCACTTCACCTAAAGGGGGGGTTGCTAGTGAGGACAGAAGATTTATCTTCTCGCTAATTAGACTAGTCTTTTACTCTTTTACCCCTATGAAGAATATTAAACAATATCTTCTTAGTCGGTTGTAATTAGATGGTAAAGAAGCCTTTTCCCATGTATTCGGTCTATAAATACCCCTCTTCACTCTATAAAGGGTATCGAATACTCAGATATTCAATACACACTTTGAACTATCTCAAGCTATTATCCATCTCGGAGGCTTGGAATAGTTTACTTAAACAAACACTTCGTTTGTCAAACACTTAGTTTCCTAAACCTGTTAGCGTAATCTTTTACGCCAACACACAATAAAGCCCAAAAACTTACCCGCCGATACTCCAAAAGCGCACTTCTCTGGGTTCATCTTCAATCCATATTTACTAGCCCTCTCCTAAACTCGATGTATATCATCCACATGGTCTTGAGTACTGCTTGATTTTACTACGATGTCATCTATATATATCTCCAGTAATAGGTCGATCAGATCATGGAAGATGTAGTTCATGGTTCTTTGGTAAGTTGCTCCGGCATTTTTCAAGATGAAGGTCATCACCACACAGTCATAGAGCCTGATGGTGCCTAAACACTGAAAAGCTATCTTTTGGATGTCTTCATCAACCATGAAAATCTGATTATACCCTACGTTTCCATCCATGAAACTGATAATCTTATTACCCGATGCGGCATCTACTAACAGGTCTACAATTGGCATCGGGTATTCCTCTTTAAGGGTCGCTTTATTTAGATCTCTGAAGTCGATGCATATCCTAAGCTTCCCACTCTTCTTCCATGCAGGTATGATATTCGATACCCACTCAGCATATTGGCTTGGTCTTATGAACCCTGCATCATATAATCTAGTCACCTCGGCTTTGATGTGTGGATATATTTCTGCCTTGAATCATCGAGGTGGCTGCTTGAAGGGTCGATATCCTTGTTTTATCAGAAGATGATGCTCTACGATCAACCGGTTCAAACCTGGCATCTCATGATATTCCCATGCAAAGCGATCCTGATATTCTCGTAACAATAAAATTAATTCATTTTTTATTTCATGAGGGAGTCAAGCACTTACAAAGGTTGGTTTTGGTCAGTCGCCAAGTCTGATGTTTACCTCCCATAGTTCATTGGTTGCGCCGAAGCCTTGACTGAGTTTACCTTCCATCTTGTCGATGGTGCCTTTAAATCATAAGTATGGACTATTCATTGTTGATTGGCTTGACTCCATCACTTGACACCTCGAGAAAGTTGTCATCCCATGCTCTGCCTGATAGGCAGTCAACTCCTTCCATCTCCCAACCGACAAATTGGCTACTACTACATTGACTGATTTGTCGGCGGGGATAATTTCCCCCTGGTCGCTGACTCACTGTGCTAGGCTCTAATGCATCGTGGATGGGATGCAACAATTGGCATGGATCCAATCGTGTCCCGGCAGTAAGATATAGGAGCTTTTACATTCGATAATGAAAAATGTGGTCGGCGTTGTCTTGCTACCAACCATTAGTTCTGCATTTAGTACCCCCGTCGTCTTTGATGAGTTACCACCGAAGTCCTTCAGTACAATATTGGTCTTGATCAGGTCCTCTAGCCCTTTTCCCAACTTCCAGAAGTTAGCATGTGAAAATATGTTGATGGCTGCCCCTCTATCTATCATCATTTTAGACATCGGCTTCCCGTTGACTAGTCCCTTAATATAAATAGGCTTCAGGTGCCGATGCTCGGGTCTTTTGGCTTGTTGAATATCGCTGATTGGGGCATTAATTGTAGCTAGGCCATTGCCTCAGCCTGTTCATCTTCACTATCGGGGGCAGCCCGATATTCTACAGGGAGGAAGAATACCGTGTTCACCCCTGCATCTTTCTTGTCGTCCTGATTATCCTTCCCTTTAACCCGCCATTCCTTCTTGACTTCCTTGGGCCGATCGATATTGTCGTCATGATTTGGTACCTTCAGATCTTTCTGCAGCAGCTATTGCACCCTTTTTTGGTTTTTCATAAAAATCCCGCTTGGGCACTACTGCGGATTTCTTTTCGTTGCCTATTCACTAACCGATTGTCCATCCCTTTTTGCATTGATGGGACCACGATTTTCATGCACTGATGGCCTCCGCGGTGATAGCCTCTCATGGATGCTTGACTTTGCCTCCCGATCATATGATCTTGTCCTATTGTTGCAGTATCTCCAATCGTTCTCCCTTCTACCTCTGTCATCACTGCATTCAGGACAGTTGCCCATGGAAGACAGGAGCATTCCTTCATTCCAGCATAACCTGAAGAATTCACAATTCTAGTGGGGATTAAACCGTAGGTGGTTTCGGTCATCTCCATGATATGCCTCTTCCCTTGTTTTATTTTATACTGGTTGATCAGATTTTGTTGGACCAAAACAGGCGACCGAAATAGGCGACCGAAATAGGCTGATTGCATGAAATTACTGATTGCATGAACTTGAAAAAATCTGAAATTTTCTCTGAACTTGACAAAATCTGAAAACAGGCGACCAGAGTTTTGTGTTCCATGTTCTTGCAATGAAATTTCTGTTCTATTTTTTAGCGAAACAGAAATTTCATTGTAAGAACAGGGAACACAAAGCTCACAAGTTCAGAGAACACTTCATGGCGGCTGGCCAAGGCTATAGGAACAACAAAAAGTTCTAAAATGGAGTACATATATAGTGTTACCCTAGACCTCAGCCTGCCCCTCCTTTTATAGGCACTACTCTGACTTGCGAATAGACTACAATACCCATAGGGTTTACAACGTTTTTGTCTCTGGCAGACACGGGGGTACAAATGGTAGTCTACTTTATTGGAAGCTCCTTTTGTCAGCTTCGTAGGGCAGACAATATCTACTGTTGGCGCAAAAGATTACGCTAACAGGTTTAAGAAATTAAGTGTGTAACAAACGAAGGGCTTGTTTGAGTAACTATTCCAAGCCTCCGAAGATGGATAATAGCTTGAGATAGTTTGAAGTATATATTGAATATCTGAGTATTCGATACCCTTTATAGATTAAAGAGGGGTATTTATAGACCGAATACAAAGGGAAAATACTTCTTTACCCTCTAATTACAACCGACTAAGAAGATATTGTTTAATATTCTTCATAGGGGTAAAATATTAAAATACTAATTTAATCAGTGAGAAGATAAATCTTCTATCCTCGCTGGCAACACCCCTTCGGGTGAAGAGCCTTCGGGAGGCTTCGTCACGCCGAAGCCTTAATGGAGGTCTCCGCTGTACAGGGCTCCGAATACAGCAGAGCCTTGATGATTTTAGGATCTTCGGATATTGTGGGATGGGAATGGCGACTAAAGGGGATGAATAGGCGCCTCGACAAATTCTCGTGAATCAGATGGCCTATTCAAATCACCCAACGCTCCTCCAAACTTTCAGATTCAAATTTAAACCAATCAGTACAAATCAGAGCAACAAAATTTTTTCAAATTCAGAATTCAGTCTTGTTCGGATTTTGAAGTGTCGAAGCACTCTGTTGGCAATTGGTATTCCGAACTACAATGAGTAGATTGACAGCTGGATGATCGATAGAAGTAAATCGGTGTTTGAAACTCCGAAATAGACCAAAAATTCAGAAAACTCTCTTAACTCATTCACTTGTCACTTGGAACCAATTCTAGACAACAACAAATGATATTCCAAGTTTATCTCTAATTGGTCAAGATTACAAGATTATGAACTAGATGCTAAACTTGAAATTTGAGATTTATATCAGATTAACAACTCAGAAGTAAACAACCTCAATCACAAAAACAGAATTGCATCATATTCAAAAATGTGTTCAATACATATTTTGAAAGTGAAACAGTTATCTGAAAATAAACTGTGATTTCAGAACTTCTGAACCTTTCTTGATAATGAACAGTGAATAAACAGATTCTGATTCAAATTTCAGGATTCAACAATTTCAAACACAAGACTACACTACTGTTCACTCAAACTGAATTCAATTGATTTTCTGATACAAACTGAATGATGAACAGTGTCAATGAAAATTCAACTCAGACCACATATTGAAGTTTCACAATAAACATCATTTCAGTTTTGCAAATAATAGATCAGATCAGATAAATGCAGTACACAGTTCCAAGGATTTTAGAAAACGTCAAATACTGAGATTGATCAGGGAAATCAGATGCTACTGAAATTTAAACATTTTTCAGATCAGAAATCTTAATCATAAACTCACTGAAATGCTCAGCAATTTTACTACACAATACTTGATGATGAACAATATTCACTGTTTTGAATTCAGAAAACAGATTGCAGCATGTTCAAAATTGTGTTCAATTCATATTTTGAAACTGAAAACAAAGACCTGAACAAAAGCAGTAATTTCAGATGAAGACACTAAACTTCTGAAATTTTTCTTGATGATGAACAGTGCAGTCTCAATTTAAAATGTCCTGAATGAAATATCTGAACAACATTTTCAGGAGAAATCAAGACAAAATTCAGTAGAAGAGAAATGTGATAATGGGAAAATTTTTCAGCCCCTTCACATCAGCAGTATTGTAGTCAAATTAGCTGAGTTCAAATGCTTAGATGTAGTATAGATACAGAACTATAATGAAGTGCAACTTTAACAAGTAAAATCTAATTAGCACAAAGATTAAGGTAACAGTCTAAACTCTACAAATATCTGAAAACAGAGTTGAATAGTACTTTAAAATCAAAATGGTAAGTATACCAAATCAGAGAGACAACTGATCAAAGTTTCAGCCAGAAACTGAAAACAAAACAGTAAATGCAAGTTGATGATCAACACTTGAAATTTTAGTCAAACTCAGGAATAACAATAGAATGCATAGTAATTCAGGTATAACTCTAATCTATAATGGTACAAAATTTGTCAAATTGAAATTTCAATCTATAGAACTTGTGAGAAATCAATCATAACAGATTTGAACTTCTGTTTTCATTTCAAACATTTTTGTACAAGATGATGAACAGAATTATGAAACTTCAGCCTTCATGTAAATTAAAACTACATCAATAGTGCTAAATCAAAATCGATTTCAATGCAAATTAGATAAGTACCAGCGTTCCTACAACAGTATACTGAAAACAGTGCACACTATATAATCAGATTAAATGCACTATTTCAGTACTTATAAACAGCAGAACTGAATAACACTTGATCAGGAATAATAAAAGAACACAGGATTTTCAGAGTGGGTAACTTCATCAAAATACCCTGCAGAAACCTTTTACACATTAAAGAAAACTTTTACATCTACAGGTCATTCATGACCTCACAACAGGAGTAGTTAGCAGACAACTTTCAGCAGTGTAGCAGAACTGATTACCTCAGCAGCACTTCTTGTCTACTACAGTAACTAGAACTCAAAGATAGCTGATAAACCAGACACATTTAGTGCTAAAGTTTGAAGAATCCACATATTTCACAAGGATTGAAGTGTTAAAAAATTCTGCATTCACTAGTAGTTTCAGTATTCAGATTAGTATCAAAGTTTCAGTTCTGAAAATCTGGATACTATTACTCTTTTGATTTCATCTGAAATAAACAAGAATTGTATCCTTGATTTAGTAAGGATGAACAAGACAAGAAAATCAACCAAAATCACTTTCAACCAAAGAAGAATCAAACTGATGCACCTTAGGGGTCTCTTCTGTCAATCCTTGTGTTCATCCATTTAGATGTGCTATAGCACCTTTGATACACAAGAATATCAAGAATCAAATGTCTGAATAGGGTGCAAACTTCAAAAATGGAACCTCAGAAACATGCTCAACAAAAGTTAGATGAACAAAAAAGTCATGTTCTGCAGTAAAATCATCACAAATTTGCTCACAAAACTCAAACCAGAACAACTTTAGTTATGCGCTAGAAGACTTACAATTTATAGCCAGCACTGTGCTGTTTCGGATGGTGAACAGGGAAAAGCTCTTGATGCACAGGGAAAGGAAATAAAGCAGCAAATTATTAAAGTAGCTATGTTGTTCAGCCAAAAGAGAGACCTCAGCCCATGGCTATAGACCTCTATTAGGCCAACCATGGGGGTAAAATTCTGAAAAGAACCCTCTAGATTTTCCAAATTACATCAAGGTCCTATTCCTCTTAATATAATTTCAGAATTTAAGAAATCCTGAAAATATATTAAAGGAGTAAATTTACTCTAGACTATTACACTAAAAATTAACTCTAATTTATTGAAATTAGAAACACTTAAATTGCGACGATTTTCAGCAAAAATCGACAAAGCCTCTCAACTCTTCGACTCATGGCACCGTTTTGTGAATCTGAGCGCCAGCAAGCCTCTTCCACTCTCGATACCCTCGAGTCTCCTGATTACTTGCAGTAGCCTCCCTTTGGCAAACTCGGTCATTACGCCATCGCGACCGTCAATCCGTCCATGTCTTGCTTGGTCTCTTCGTGCACACTTGAGATCTTTTCCAACTTCTCCTGGCCTCCCTAATCCTCCAGCATCGAGCTCCCCACTTGACCCTTGAGCACCCACCGTTTACAGTTGGTGATGAGGACATCACTTCACATGATACACACATGGAGCCTCCACCTACAAATCAATTACAAGGACCAGTCACACGCACCCGTGCCCGTCGCTTGAACCATGAGGTTAATTCTTTCCTTAGCAACTATGTTAATATTTGTTTGGATGGGATGCTACTGAATACTAGTGATATTTTGTTACTTAGGAACATAGGGGATGGAATAGGAGAGTTGGAGTTGAATACGGAGTCGCACGGATGATTTGAAGTCAAGAATTCGCTGGTTCGGCATACATCAACCACCAAGCACCAAAATGGGCGTAACTTCCTCATATGAAGTCCGATTGGTGCGTTCATGGACTTTTTGGAAAGCTAAGGAGAAGACGGATCTTTTGGTATTGGTTTCACCTCATTTGGAGTCTCGAGTCATCCTGTGTGACTAAAACAGTCCTACATGACAGAATTGGGCTGAGTTGGACCTTGTACTGAGTTGGAGGCCGTGTTGGCCCATAGTCCGAGTCGTGTGCGCCTCCTACAGGCTGCCCATGCCCTATATACTCACGACAGCCATCATTAGGGTTATGTTTTGCTTTATTTGCATCTACACTCGCGTGTTTAGATCCCGCTCTTGCACCAGACCGATTAGCTGCTGCAACAGCGTTTGTGAAACCTCACCTCATCATAGTTCACCTGTGATTTGGCATTCGACTCGTGTTCTTACTGTTCTTGCTTGTGTTCTTGGATTCGCTTGCACGAACCAGCCTTCGTGGCGAGGTCAATCGCGCCCTGCGTGGTTGATAACCAACGGAGACGGTGGTGTAGCGATTGTAAGGTTTTGATCCGTCGGACCGGAGCCTTAGATCGTCAACATCGAGATTCTCCACCAATCCAAGTTATCCTTACCTAGCGGAAGATTAGGACCAATCCACCTATTAGTTGGTATCAGATTTCAGGTTTCCCGTTAGGTAATCTCGATCTTCTTTTATTTTTACCTAGAGTCCAGAAAACCCTCACAAAAAAATCCCCACCGAGAACCCCTTTGTGCCTTGCGATTTTAATTTCAGTTTTTAGCTTTGTTGAGTTTGTGTTCTTGGTCGAGTCTTGTTGCTGGTTTAGTCATCCCTTTGTGTCGTTTGAGTAGTAGTTGATCTTGCGTCTCAAAAAAAATTACCCCACCCGAAACCCCCCTCCACAACCCTAGTCGGTTTCCACTTGGATTCCTACTCGGTTTTCCACATCGAGTCCTTGTGACCCCCCTTTGGTAAAACAGGCATAACTTTTTGCTCGTTTGTTAGAAAAATCTGAAATTTTTTGAGCATCTTCTTCTCCCAATTTGGAACCGACCCAAACTGGGCTTAGCCCTGTTTGGTTTCATCAGAATTGCCAAACAAAATCAGGAAGATAAAGAAAAAAATTGGTCAAAGTTTTTGCGCGCCGTTGAGAGAACTTGTTGATTTTCTGTGAACCACATCCCACCTCAGTTGCAGGTGCCAATTTTTGTGGTTGAATCTCTTGTCATCCTTGTTCAAAAAAAATATAGTGAAAAAAATGAGAAGAAGCAAAAGTGAACCGGTCCTATCGTTTGCTACCTTGTTCTACCTTCCACTCGAGTTTTGGGCACATAGTTTCCCTCTATTGCTTGAATTTCACCTTGGGAGCACTTAGACCAGCAACTTTGATGAGTACTAGGGAACACTTATTGAACTTGGTTTAACTGTTATTACTATCGCTATTCCTTGCTACTTACTTTGCCTTCCAAGCTAGACCTTCTCTTGGTCAGGACAGGTTCACATCTTGCAATCACCCACCACCCTCCACTTGGTTCTTCACTTGTAAGCCGGTTACCTCACTGCGACATGGTAAGAACACTTGCAAGCGTGGGTAAGGCGCTTGACGGATTGCTTCCACCACACACCCACCACCCCACCTAGTTGCTTTCCATAAGGATTATTCCTTGTTGTTTTGTCTTTTCACTAACATGGCAGATAACAATGGTACCCCTCCATCCGATTTTAATGACTGTGTCTCACAACGTGCTCTACTGGAGTCTTAGCAGTAGACCCAACACTCCATCGAATGTCTCGCGCGTACTGTGGCTGTCCTAGTGGACCGGATGACTGCCCTGGAGACACGCTTGCCTGCTGCACAAGCCAACGACGACCATGTTGAGGAGGAAGACGACCATGTTGAGGAGGAAGATGACCTATCCGATGCCAGGAACAATGGCATTGACCCTGACGAGGCTGCACGTCATCGCTTTCAGTTCAATCGTCAAGGTATGGGCGGCCACTGCAACCGCCATCCACGAGGTAACAATGACAACCACGGGAACAATGATCCCTACTCCAAGGTAAAATTTTAAGCACATCATTTTGCTGGCACCTATGATCCAGATGCATATTTAGATTGGGAGATGTCATTCGAACAAAAATTTAATGCTCACATGGTTCCCGCTATCCACCGCGTGAGCTTAGCTACTAGTGACTTCACTGGATATGCTCTTCTTGGGTGGACTGAAATAGTTCAGGTTGGCAATGAACCACAGAATTAGGGTATGTTAAAACGGCAAATGCATGGTAGATGGGTTCCTCCTTCATATAAACGTGATTTGAGAAACAAATTGCACCGCCTAAACCAAGGAAATAAATCGGTAGAGGAGTATTATCAGGAGCTGCAAATAGGTTGCATGCGTGCTGAAATTGAGGAGGACAATGAGGATAAAATGGCCCGTTTTTATGGTGGTTTAAGACGTGAAATTCAGGATATCATTGATTATAAAGAATACAATACTATCACTCGTCTTTTTCACCTTGCTATACTTGCAGAAAAAGAATTGCAGGGTCGCCAACAACCACAACACATCATGAGGACCAACATTGGTGGTGCCACTTCACGCTCAATTGGGCAGTAGCAACGACTACCACCTCCTTCTCGACCGGCGGTTACATCAGCAACTTCTGCATCTAAAGCCTGGGCTGAGAGCTCCAAAGCGGCAGCATCCAAGGCGCCAGCCAAGCCCACCTCCTCGGTGGCCTCTACTGCACGTTCTACAGCGATCCAATGTCACTGATGCAAAGGATTCGGCCACGTTATGAAGGTGTTGGGGGAAAATACTTCATCCTCAGAGCCATTGTTGAGACAAGACAGAGGCAAGAGATTTAATCAAAGGCTTTTGATGTCTAATTTCGGGAGTGCTTTGGATAGGATTCGAAGCTTGAAGGCGAATGCTAGTTCGAAGTATATTTTCGAATGTGGACTCTTCAGAGAGTCTCTTTGCCAGTTAGGATGGAAAACTTATCTTCTTTCTCATTAAATTAGTCTTTTACCATTTTAGCCCTATTAGGGGTACCGAATAGTTTCCACTATGTCGGTTGTAATAGAAGGATAAAAGGGTCTTTTCCTTAATGTTTGGGCCTATAAATACCCCTCGTTTTACCCTGTAAAAAAGACCGGATAGAAGTTATTCAATATACATCTTCGAACTGTTTTGAGCTATTATCTTATTCAGAGGCTTGAAATAGTTTACTTTGCAAACACTTCGTTTGTTAGTTTCTAACTTCTCAAAACCTGTTAGCGTAATCTTTTACGCCAACAGTTGGCGCCGTCCGTGGGGAACCTAGTCTAAAAAACTTCGTTCTCTACCAAGTTCTCAAACCATGCCTCCCAAGCGGAGCGCAGGTGGTAGTCCTATTCGGAGGTCCCCTCAGACCTCTGGAGCAAGATCTTCAAACACAATTGAGGTCGGAGGGCCTTCGACGTTTCCTCCACCTCAGACTCCGGAAGGGACTTCCATTCCTCGAGCATACGGAGTTCCTCCCCCAACTCCATCCATACTTCGGCCAGCTAGAGTCCCTCTTCCACCTCAAGTTCCACTTTGAACTGATGCGTACAGTTCTCAAGACCCGGAAGGTCCTTCCGGAGGAGATGAAGATGGTCTTAGTGATATGGCCGCTCAAATGGCCAGTCTCCAAGCTAAAGTAGCAAGGTGGCGGCAAGAAGCCGCAGATAGGCTTCGTTCTCAGGCCACCCTAGTCATCCCCGAAGTGCCCGAAGACGACGAACTTCCTTATCCTGAAGCCCCGGAGAACGCTTCCTTCGACACCGAATCTCCGTTGCATCCTGAGTTGTAGAAAGTGCGCTTCGACCCTAAGTTCAAAGCTTCGAAGCTTTGCAAATATTTCGGAGATGAAGATCCTAGAGAGTTCGCCCGTTCTTATGCATTAGCAATTGAAGCCAGCGGGGGAGTGCGAGACACTATGGCCAAATGTTTTCCCCTAGCTCTCGAAGGAGTGGCATTACGGTGGTTCTGGTCTCTGAAGCCAGGATCAATCAGATCATGGGGGGAGTTGAGGAAGAAGTTCGTGAGCAACTTTCAGGGTACCTTCGTACCCCCAATGTCAATAGGAAGCCTTTTCCAAGTGAAGCAGCTCCCCGGAGAGACTTTAAGACAGTATTTCAAGCGCTTCGCTCATACGAAGTCGCAAATACGAGGGTTAACTACGTCTTCCATAGTTGACGCAGCTCGAGAGGGAGTTATTCATGCGGGCCTCCTCGATAAACTTCACAGGAAAAAGATATCTTTTGTTGCTCAGTTGATGTCTTATTTCGAAGAATATGCATGGTCAGAAGAGAGGTGGCTTCGGAGAACTACTACAACTCCGTCAATACTGCAAGAAGTTAAGTTGGAAGTGAAGACTACAACGCAGCCGCAAGGGCCTAGCTTCAAAGCTCAGCTTGACAGGCGTCGGGGGCAAAAGCATCCTCGTTCAGAAGTTTTGAACATTGCACCCCCGCAGAAATTTGCCCCAAGGGCTCTGCAACCTTCAGGAAGCAAGATCAGTGGCTGGAGGCCGCCAGGGAAACCAGCTGGCAAAGCCTAGGCCTTTTTTTGCTGTGTCCATGGTGAGAATTGGAGTCACGCGACTGATGCGTGCAAATCTATACTTGATTTAAGAGGAGAGTATTTGGAAAGAACTTCGGGTCGAGGCACTACTGACCGAGTTCCGGCTGAAGTGCGTCCGGAGCCTGTCCAGGCTGTGGCATGAATAGAGAACTTCGACCCTGCAAGACGGCCTCCAGTAGTCAATGTTATGCCACCTCCGAAGCAAGAGGATGGGCAAGATCGAGGGAAAAGAGTAGTCCTCCCCATCTCCAGAGGAGGGACCCTCGGAAGTATGTCGAAGAGGCAGAGAAGGGAATATGTTAGAGAAGTGGGCCATATTGGAACCTCTTCGTCTGCATCTGCTATGCCCGAATGGTCCCATGTGCCGATATCTTTTTCTGTAGATGATGCAACTGGTATAAAGTTTCCACATGCAGACCCACTCATCATCACTGCCGACATAGCAGGGACTGAGGTCCGAAGAGTGTTAATCGACGGAGGGAGTTCGGCAGATATTATCTTTGTTCAAGCTTTTGATCAACTCTGCATCTGCAAGAAGCATCTTCTCCCAGCAGCCCATCCTTTGCAAGGCTTCGGAGGACCCCCTCTTGATGCCCTTGGCCAAATTGGCCTAGAAATTACTTTTGGAGAGGGGTTACTGGCTAGGACGGAGGAAGTGATTTTCGATGTTGTGGATGCCCCATATGCATACAATGTCATCTTCGGAAGGGGCATGCTGAACCAATTCGGAGCTGTGGCACATCATAATTACCTATGTATGAAGATGCCCACACAGGCGGGAGTGCTCACTATTTTCGGAGATCAGGCCACTACGCAAAGAGCGGAGTATGGTCATGGCCCTCCTCTTGACTCGAGACAAGTGAACAGCGTGCAAGATAATTCAGAGGATTCCTGTGCTCCTAGTGAATCTTCAAAGAAATCCTTCCCAAGGCCAAGCCCCGAAGGAGAGATTGCAATGAAGGTTATTGTCAGAGATGGCAAGGAATATTCATTTCAATTTGGCAAAGACTTACCTCCAGAGGTCGCTACTTCGTTAGAGAAAGTAGTTGAGGAGAATTTGGATGTCTTTGCTTGGTCTGATGAAGACATCACCGGAGTCAGTCGGGATATTATTGAACACAGTTTACTTGTGAACCTGAAGGCTCGGCCTGTTCGGCAAGGACTCCGGAAGCTATCTACAGAGAGAGCTATCCTTGCCAAAGACGAAGTGGAAAAGTTGCTGAAGGCTGGGATTATCAGAGAAGTAGCTCATACGGAGTGGTTGGCCAATCCAGTCTTCGTTAGGAAGAAATCTTCCGGGAAGTGGCGCATGTGTATTGATTTTACATCCCTGAATAAAGCATGCCCCCGCAACCCCTACCCCATGCCCCGAATTGATCAATTGGTTGACTCTACTACCGGTTCATAGTTATTAAGCTTCCTCGATGCGTACTCCGGCTATCATCAAATTTGGCTAAAGCGCGAAGATGAAATCAAGACAAGCTTTGTAACTCCTTCGGGAGTGTTCTGTTATGTACGAATGCCCTTTGGCTTAAGAAATGTTGGGGCTACTTTTTCGAGGTTAATTGCTAAGGCTCTAGGTCATCAACTAGGTCGTAATGTAGAGGCCTATATGGATGATATTGTAATAAAGAGTGCCTTAAAGCACCAACATAGCCTAGACTTAGCAGAAACATTCAATAGCCTTCGGGCGTGTGGGATCCGTCTTAACCCCGAAAAATGTATCTTCGGGGCGCAGACTGGAAAATTGTTAGTGTATCTAGTTTCAAGCAGAGGGATCGAAGCTAGCCCCACTCAGATAACTGCGTTGCAAAGGATGGCTCCCCCGGAGAATTTAAAGCAAGTGCAAAAGCTGACTGGTCGCCTTGCAGCACTTAGCAGGTTTTTGGCAAGGTCTGCGGGGAGAAGTTTGCCCATTTTCAAAGCATTGAAGGGGTCCGAAGATTTCGCATGGACACCGGAGTGTCAAAAGAGCTTCGAAGATATCAAGAATTATCTCAGCAACCTCGCTACACTCACGGTGCCTGTTGCGGATGAAACCCTACTCCTTTACCTTGAAGCTACTGGGTCTGCTGTCAGTGCAGTCCTTGTCAGAGAGGTTGATTTTAACGGGAAGTTGGTTCAGAATCCAGTTTATTTTGTGTCCGAAGCATTGTCTGGAGCAAAAACAAGATATTCCGAGCTTGAGAAATTCACTTATGCTCTGATAATGGCTTCGAGGAAGTTAAGGCATTATTTCTTGGCACATAATATAATTGTACCAACTTCATATCCTTTGGGAGATATGCTTCAAAGTAAGGATTCTGCAAGAAGAATTGGGAAGTGGGCTGTTGAGTTGGCACCCTTCGGCATATCCTTTGTGGCAAGAACAGCAATTAAGTCACAAGTGTTGGCGGACTTCATGGCAGAGTGGACTCCACCCACAGCATGGGCTCCGGAGAAGCCAAGTGAAGGGATTTGGACTATTTACTCCGATGGAGCTTTCCAAGCATCTGGCGCAGGTGTCGGAGCAGTGATAATTTCGCCTTCAGGGCAAAAGGCAATGTACTCCGCAAGACTCAACTTTAAGTCTACCAATAATATGACGGAGTATGAAGTAATTTTGCTAGGACTCTGAAAGGCACGTGCTCTAGGGGCTACAAGAGTTGTTATTAAGACAGATTCTCAGATTGTTGCAGGGCGCGTAAACAAGAGCTTTCAAGTTCGGCATCCACAGCTTGCAAAATACTTGGAAGAAATCTGTAATACTGAAGCAGCATTTAAAGGGATTTCCATTCGGAGTATACCCAGAGCAGAAAATGTGCAAGCTAATATCTTAGCAAAAGCTGCAGCTGGAGCTATGGACATACCAGAAGAGGCTTTTTATGAAGAACTCAATACACCTTCGGTGCCACAAATCCCTGCTGCAGAAGTCCTTTGCATTCCAAGTACAGATTGACGAAGTTCAATTATGGAACTGTTGCAAGGAGAAGCAAGTATGTCTGAAGGGCCATAGATTTCAAGGTTGAAACTCAGAATTCAGAATTATCATATAATCAACGATATTTTGTATAAGGACGGAGTATGTTCCCCTTTGCTCAGATGTATATCTCAAGCCAAAGGTCAAGAAATTCTCCGAGAAATTCATGAAGGACTCTGTGGTAGCCATTTGGCCCCTCGAGCTTTGGCAGGAAAGACACTTCGCCAGGGGCTTTATTGGCCTACAATAGTAGCTGATGCGGAGAGCTTAGTCCGCACTTGCCAAGGATGTCAGTGGATGGGACAAAGAAGTCATCGCCCACCAACAACTCTTCAAGTCATTCCTCTAGTATGGCCCATAGCCAGACGTGGCATGGATCTTATTGTCCCCTTCCCAGTAGCAAAAGGAAATTTGAAGTTCGCAGTGGTAGCAATCGAATACTTTTCAAAGTGGGTCGAAGCAGAGCCCCTAACAGCTATCACTTCGAATAATGTACAAATTTTTTTTGGAAGAATATTATATGTCGGTTCGGAGTGCCTCGGCAGCTGACAATTGACAATGGAACACAGTTCGATGCAGAACCCTTTAGGAAATTCCGTGAAGACCTAGGCATCCAATTATGTTTTGCTGCAGTAAGGCATCCTCAGTCTAACGGAGCTGTTGAAAGAGCCAATGGTAATATCTTATCAGGGCTGAATCGAAGAATAGTGGGATTGGCAAAAGGACTGTGGACCGAAGAGCTCCCAAAAATTCTGTGGTCCATTCGGACAACTCAGACAAGGTCTACAGGTTTCACTCCTTTCAGACAATTATTCGGAGATGAAGCTATGACACCAACGGAGCTTAAAGGAGGATCCCTTCGCAGCACCGAACCAGAAATAGAAGTAGAAAGGCAAACTTCGCTTGATTTAACAGAACAGACAAGACTTCGAGCTGTCACCAATTTGTCAAAGTATCAGCAGCAGACGAAGACTTGGTTTGACCCGAAGGTCAAATTTAATGAACTTAGGCCGGGTCATCTCGTTTTGTGAAGTATTGTAGTGCCAGGGAAGTTAGGAAATAAGTGGGAAGGTCCATACATAATTGTCCGATCAGGGCGCCCTGGTTCTTTTAAGTTAGCTAATTTGGAAGGCGAAGAGTTAGTGCATACATGGCATGCGGAGCACCTCAAGCGATATTTCGCATAGGCGCTCCTTGTAATCATTTGTAAACACCTTCCGAATCAATAAAGCATATGGTTCAGATAATGCATACCCCCCATATACTTCCCACTTCTAGTGGGCGCACTAGAATAGCGAAGTTGACTGGGAGGGAAGTGTCATTAATTTGAATCATATTTTTCGGACTTCAGACCGCTGGTCCGAAGCTTCCGACGAGGTGGGAAAGTCACTGAGAAAACAGATTCCAAGCCACCGACTTGAAAGCATGCGTAAAAAGATTCCAAGGAGACCAAATAATGCGGATTCCAAGCTCCGGCTTGAAAGCATCCGTAAAAAGAGTCCAAGGAGACACTGCGAATTCCAAACCACCGGTTTGATAGAATTCGCAAAAAGAGCGGAAGGAGGCCAAAATAAAACAGAGTTTGAGCTAATAAGCTTCGAATATATGTGAAAAGAGTCCAAAGTGACCAATCATTTGGGACACTAAAGTGTCCGAAAAGTTGTCCGAAGTGATTTCTTTCAAAGCAAAAGGTACTAAGTTACCAGTTTTTAGACTTCAAATAGTCGAAGACACTTTATAAGATTTTAATCAATCTTTAAAAAGCTGAGGGGCTTCGAGCCTCCAAAATTGTACTCCTAAGTTTTTCTTTGCGCCTAACCATCTCTGAGTATAGTTCGAAGTTGCTTACGCCCAAAGAGGGGCTAGAAAGTAGGGAGACAATTTTTAAAAATCGATATTTATTATCCAAACAAATTATAATTACATCATGAAAAATCAGTGTCTATACCGAGAAGGAATCGAAGACCCCTTCGATCTCTAGAGCTAAGGTTGGAACGACTAGTTCCAGAGCCGGGAGTTCTAACAACTTTAAGTTTAACTCTTCTACCTCCCTTCGAAGCTCTAAAGTCTTTCTGTTCTTGTTGAAGCTCGGCCCAAGTTCGGAGTCGTTCGGGGCTCCTTTCCCAGCTTCCAAGTTCTTCAGGTTTTTCACCCTGAGCTTCATCTTCATCTTCGGACCATGCAATGTCTTCGGAAGATGAAGCTTCCAAGTTAACTTCTTTTTCTTCCTCTTTAATATAAGACAGTATATCTTTGCTTACTTCGGGCGTAATTGCACCAGAGCTATCTCAAGGAACTAAAAATCGAGGTCGCTTGTGAATTTTTAAAAGATCGAAGGTAGCCCATAGCAGGCGGAGTTCTTCGATAATGTTTAACACTTCGATATCATCCATATGAGGTGAAGCCTAAAAACACGATAAGCAAATTTTCATTCATAAATGTATAAAAGCATGATTCTTTACATAGTCAGGATCCTAAGGCAAATCTAGACCTGCGGGTTCGGCGGAGGCTGGCTGCTCGAGGCTTGCGACCGAGCTTTCTTCTGGCATTGTCCTTCGTCAATCCAAGCCTTGATCACAGTACGACCTTCGGCTCTCCATGGAGCTTGGAAGGCTTGCCAAGCAGCGGCCACGTCTTAGGAAGGAGTAAGAAGCCGACTTTCGTCGAAGGTAATGGGAGCCGCCTCTGCATTCAGAGTTATCGATATTCCCATATCTTCGTAGTAACGAAGTATGCCGATAGCAGCCACTTGTCCGGATATTTCTCCGTACCGAATGTCTGCCATCTTCATCATCTTCGCAGCTCCTTGGATCATTTTAACCACCGAAGCAAGGAGACGTTGTCATTTGAAGGAAGTGTCCCAGTAGTACCGAAGTACTCTAGAACACTTAGGAGTTGGTTCATGACCTCTGCAGCTACCTTCTCTGATTTGAGCTTGTCTTCAAGTAAAGCGTCCTTCACCGAAGTCAACTCATCCACCACAGTGGAGAGCCTAGCTGCCTCCGTAGCTAAAGAATTTTTCTGGTTAAGCAGGTGGCTAGCCTCCTCTGTAGCTTTGGCCTTTTCCTCCCAGAGCTTGACAAGTTCAGCCCCCGCAGTAGCATGCTCCGCCCGCATCTTGTCTATTTCCGCCCGAAGCACAATTTGTTCTGCTTCGAGCTCCTTATTTGCAGTTTCCAAGCTTTGCCTGGCCCTCCGCTCTGCTAAGACCATGTTGTCTAAATGGGAAACTCAACCTTCGGAAATTCTAAGATTTCGTTGAAGAGTAGTGATTTCCTCTCGAAGGCCAAGGTTTCCACGTCCATTTGAGACGTTCGCAGCTCGGGCCAAGACTATTTGTTGCAAAGAGGAGAAACCAAGATGAGAAATTATTTGTATATGAGATTAATTTTGTTTTGCAGATACTTCGTACCTGGTACGCTGCGCGCTCCATGGCGGCATTGAGCTCCGAACCCTCAGCTTTGCTCAAGATGGCTACCAAGTCTGTCTCCCCGACTTCGTGGCTAGCTCGATCCAAAGGCTCGAGCAAAGTCTGAAGTCCGGTTCTTCGCTCCAAGAAAGGAGCTAGAAGAGGGAGCATAGATAAAGCCCTCTGGTCATCTTCGTTCGGTGAGGGGTCGGAGCGCTGGGCCATATCTTCAGGAACTTCGGCAGACTGGCCCCCCTCTGTAGATTGACCTCCGTCTATCGACTCAGACGGAGTTAATCCCGAACTCGGAGCAGGGAGAGGGTCCATTTTACCTTTACCTTTTCTAGGTCCCATTTGGGTGACTCCTAGAATTGGTTCCGAAGCTACCAAAGTCCCAAGAACACTATCTTCGGGACGAACCTCTTCCAGAGAAGTGGATCCTGTTGAGGCAAAGGTATTATACATTGTATAATTTTGCAGAAAAAAAGAGCAAAAGGATTATGTGAAGTTTACCTCCGAAGTCTTGTCGACGGGTGAGCATCGGACTGCTTGGTGAGTCAAAAGCTACCCCAAAGTCTTCATCGGAGTCAGAATTCACAATTAAAGCTTCGACTGTTGGAGCCTCTTCGGGAGCTGCAGTCATTGCCTCATCTGGAATCGAAGTTGATTCTGCAGCAACTTCGGCTCAACCTTCATTCATAGGGGCTTCATCCCACGGTAAATCCTCTTGAGCAGCCGAAGTCCTAACTCTCTCTGGCACGCTCGCAACGTCGCCAATGTTTGCATCTGCTTGGGCTCCATCCTTGTCAATTAGGTCAACAAGCATTCTACCTTCGTCCTCTGAGGAATCGGAGACCGAAGCTATTGGACTTGAAGGTGCCGCAATTTTTGGCTTTCGGGCTACCTTCTACGATGGAGTCTTGGCAGAGGTCGAGGCTCCAACTTTGGCTTTCCTTTTCTTAGGCCCTTCCTCCGAAGGCACCCAATCCAAAAGAGGAGGGGGAACAACTTCGAGTAGCCCCCATACTCGGTTGGATCATTGCCAAGTACCTACTAACTTAATCCTCCATTCTTTCTCGGCCGGAGTCGGGACTCCCAGAATTTTCTCCGAAGCTCGCACAATTTGCTCCGAAGTCATAGGAGCTAGAGAGGCTGCAAGATAAGTTGACGTTGGTTATTTCTTCAAATAAATATATATGAAACATGTTGTTTCGATGTTACCTGCAGGGCTCGAGCTCGAAGAAATATTTCGAAGGCCACCCTCCGTATCTTCCTCGAAGGTGATTGGCCAGTTGGCCATCAGAGGGGGGATTTGAAGTCCGATGAACTCCTCTGCCAGATCCCTCATGCTCAGGCGATGGCTAATCCGCTGAAGTAGGCTAAGGCGAGCTTCAAGCTGGCCTGGATCCGGATGGACAAGGGCTTCCCTCCAGAAGTTTATGTCTTGTAGGGGTCCAGCTAAGCGGCTTCCCGCTCCAACTTCGGTATAAAACCATCGGAGGATCCAATCCATATACCATCTGGCATTGATGGCCTTAGCTAGAAATCGAAGAACATATTCGTCCCAGAGCCGAAAGTTAATACTCCCGAAGGCCACCACCAACTTTTCACCTCCGGGGCCTACGAAGGTCTTGGGTTGGCAAGAAGCCCGATGTAGGGCTGTGAAGATTTCTGCTCTTCCTTCGTAGCCTTCAGCTCGCAATGCCCACTCGAAGATGGAAAGACGTGCTATCGCGTTCGGAGAGAGTTGGGGGAGAGTAACATGGAATAAATCTAGTACCTCGGCTAGGAAATTGACAGCCGGGAGCCCTAATCCAGCTTCGAAAAAGGCTTCAAAGACAACCACTTCTCCGGGCCATGGCGAAGGAATAGCTTCTTTTCTTGGTTTGCGAATCACAATCTCCGAACTAATGTTCCCTTCTATCGCTGCCGCGAGTGACTCCCTCTTGCAGGTTGAAGGTCCGAGTTGGTAAGACTGATCCGCATACTTCGACGACACCGGAAGGAGATCTTGAGGATCATCGCGTTGGGGATTCCTTCCTGGCGCCGCCATTGGCGCTGTCAGAGTCGTTGTCGCTGCTGCCGCTGCTGCCGCAGCCTGCTGCCGTGCTAAGGCTGAAGCCGCCCCTAGGATCTTGAAGCTCGTCTTCGCCATGAAATCGCACAGATTTCTTGAGGGGAAAAAATGGAGGCTAGGGCTTGTCTGCTGGGTTGTTTGCACGAAAGCGGTGAGAAGGTATTTAGGAAGAACCTGGGCCCCTTATTTATAGCCCAGGCCACGATTCTTACCGTTTGGTGTTCTGCCGTTTCACATTCTTGCCCGTTATCTCTTTGCGAACTTAACAGCATTTCCTTAATTTCCGTTGAAAGAAAAGCCAATGGCTATTTCTTCTAAGCTTAAAAAAACTTTCGGACTTTTTAGGTTAATTCTAAAAAATAGTTCGAACATAATTTTCTTATAAGTTGATTCGGAATTTCGAATCTCCGCATATTTTGAAGGTTGATTAAACTGTTAGCCTCTGCGCATGATTATTTTTCTTGCGTATACTGCTCTCCTAACATCGCAGGTCTAGCAGAGAAGCGTATTCGAGGGGCTACTGTTGGGGGAAAATACTTCATCCTCAGAGCCATTGTTGAGACAAGACAGAGGCAGGAGATTTAATCAAAGGCTTTTGATGTCTAATTTCGGGAGTGCTTTGGATAGGATTCGAAGCTTGAAGGCGAATGCTAGTTCGAAGTATATTTTCGAACGTGGACTCTTCAGAGAGTCTCTTTGCCAGCTAGGATGGAAAACTTATCTTCTTTCTCATTAAATTAGTCTTTTACCATTTTAGCCCTATTAGGGGTACACAATAGTTTCCACTATGTCGGTTGTAATAGAAGGATAAAAGGGTCTTTTCCTTAATGTTTGGGCCTATAAATACCCCCCGCTTTACCCTGTAAAAAAGACCAGATAGAAGTTATTCAATATACATCTTCGAACTGTTTTGAGCTATTATCTTATTCGAAGGCTTGAAATAGTTTACTTTGCAAACACTTCGTTTGTTAGTTTCTAACTTCTCAAAACCTATTAGCGTAATCTTTTACGCCAACAAAAGGACTGCCCTAGTCAGCGGGCTTATATTGCTACGAAAGACGGTGGCTATGTAAGTGCTAGTAATGTTGAAGATGAATATGCACTTGCTGCTAACATTGCAGGAGATTATGATGCTTCCGATGATGACGCTGTTTTTGCACCGGATGCCTCTACCGACCATGAATCACTTATTGTACAACGTGTTTTGAGCACTCACATGGAGCAGGACGACCGGGCACAATGGAACAATCTATTTTAGACCTTCTTCATCGTCAATGACCGCTGTGTATGTGTCATCATCGACAGCGGTAGTTGCAACAATTTGGTGAGCCACGACATGGTAACTAAGCTTCAACTTCCCACATGTGCGCATCCACACCCTTACCACGTGCAATGGTTCAACAATAGCGGTATGGTCAAGGTAACATGAATTGCTCACATCAGATTTTCCATTAGTACATCCTTCGGAGTTGCTGATTTTGATGTAGTACCAATGCAAGCATGTTCTCTATTACTTGGTAGACCTTTGGAGTATGATACTGATGCTACACACCATGGTAGGAGCAATAAGTACACATTTATGTATAAAGGAAAGAAAGTTACTTTGCTTCCTATGACTCCTACTGAAATTGTGAAATTTGAACAAGAAAAACATGCCAAGGATGCACAAACGAGCAAACAACCTTCTGAAAATCAGCAAGTAGCTAAGACGCTTTTGAGGCAACAGAAAGATAAAGTTGCTTCTTCTTCTTCTTCATAACAAGTTATTAATCTGAAATGACGTGTCATGCTTGCAACTAAAACTGACCTTGCTGAAATTTGTGATGATACTCCCATGATATATGGCTTGATTTGCACGAACGTGCTGTTTTCACTTGCGAACATTCCTAGCTCTGTTCCCGTTGCAGTCACTGACCTTTTGCAGGAGTTTAACAATGTTTTTCCTGCTGAGATACCACCCGGGCTGCCACCGATACGCGGTATCGAGCACCAAATTGATTTGATCCCGGGAGCGTCTCTTCCTAATCGTGCAGCGTACCGTACCAATCCGGAGGAGACCAGAAATTCAGCGCCAAGTACAGGACCTTCTTGATCGTGGGTACGTGCGTGAAAGCCTTAGTCCTTGTGCAGTACCTGTTCTTTTGGTGCCTAAGAAAGATGGTAGTTAGCGCATGTGTGTTAATTGTCGTGCTATTAATAATATCACCATTCGATATCGACACCCTATTCCTAGATTGGATGACATGCTTGATGAGCTTAGTGGTGCCATTATCTTTACTAAGATCGATCTCCATAGTAGCTACCACCAAATTCGCATGAAACTAGGTGATGAATGGAAAACTTCTTTTAAAACAAAGTTTGGATTATATGAGTGGCTTGTCATGCATTTTGGACTTACTAATGCACCTAGTACCTTCATACGCTTGATGAATGAAGTCCTACGACCCTTTATAGGACGCTTTGTGGTAGTATACTTTGATGATATCTTGATTTACAGCAAGTCTCCCACTAAACATGTTGAACAGCTACGTGCTATTTTTTCTGTCCTACGTGAGGCTAGATTGTTTGGTAACCTTGAGAAGTGCACGTTTTGCACGGATCGAGTTGTGTTTCTTGGATATGTTGTCACTTCACAGGGCATTGAGGTTGACGCGGCGAAGGTAGAAGCAATCAACAGTTGGCCACAACCCCAAACTATCACACAAGTATGTAGTTTTCTTGGTCTTGCAGGTTTCTACCGGCGTTTTGTGAAAGATTTCGGCACCATAGCTGGTCTTTTGAATGAGTTGACCAAGAAGGGAGTTACTTTTACTTGGGAACCAGCACAAGAACAAGCTTTTGCCACACTCAAGGATCGCCTTACACATGCACCTCTACTTCAGCTACCCGACTTCGGTAAGACTTTTGAGTTAGAATGTGATGCTAGTGGTTTTGGAATAGGAGGTGTGCTGCTACAAGGAGGTAAACCTGTGGCCTATTTTAGTGAGAAATTACATGGTCCATAGTTGAATTATTCTACCTATGATAAGGAATTGTAAGCCTTAGTGCGTGTGCTTGAAACTTGGCAACATTACCTTTTGCTTAAGGAGTTTATTATTCATTTGGATCATGAAGCATTGAAGCATATACATAGTCAATCAAATCTGAATAAACGACATGCTAAATGGGTAGAATTTATTGAGACTTTTCCATATATCATTAAGCATAAGAAGGGAAAGATAATGTGATTGCCAATGCTTTATCTAGACGTTATGCATTGCTTTCTCAAATTGATTATAAGATCTTTGGTTTAGAAACATTGAAGGACATGTATGCTACTGATTTGGACTTCAAAGATGCATTTGCAAATTGTACAGATGACCGTGCTTGGAACAAATATGTGCTGAATAATGGATATCTTTTTCGTTCTAACAAGTTATGTGCACCGGCTAGCTCTCTTCGCTTGTTGTTATTACAGGAAGCACATGGTGGTGGTTTGATGGGTCATTTTGGATCAAAGAAAACTGAACATGTGCTGTCCACACACTTCTATTGGCCTAGGATGAGACGAGATGTTGAGCGCTACGTGGCACGATGCACTACTTGCAATAAAGCTAAGTCCCGTCTAAACCCACATGGTCTTTATATGCCTCTACCTGTTCCTAGTGTACCTTGGGAGGATATTTCTATGGATTTTGTGTTAGGATTACCTAGAACTAAGAGGGGGAGGGATAGTATTTTTGTGGTGGTAGATCGGTTCTCTAAAATGGCGCATTTTATACCTTGTCACAAGAGCGACGACGCTACCAATGTTGTTGATTTGTTTTTCAGAGAGGTCATACGCTTGCATTGAGTTCCCAATACCATCGTTTCAGATCGTGATGCTAAATTCTTAAGTCATTTTTGGAGGACGTTGTGGCATAAGTTGGGGACGAAGCTGTTGTTTTCTACTACTTGTCACCCACAAACGGATGGGCAAACGGAGGTCGTCAACCGTACATTGTACACCATGTTGAGGGCTGTTTTGAAGACTAACTTGAAGCTCTGGGAAGAGTGTCTACCTCATATTGAGTTTGCATATAATAGGTCAGTACACTCCACTACTAAGGTAAGTCCGTTTAAAGTGGTCTATGGCTTTAATCGGCATGCTCCTATTGATTTGCTACCATTGCCACCGTTCTGAAAAATTGAATTTTGATGCTACTACACGTCCTGAATTATTGCTTAAGATGCATGAAACTACTAAAGCAAACATAGAGAAAATGAATGAGAAATATCGTGCTTATGGTAGTAAGGGTAGAAAAGAGATAACATTTGAACCGGGTGATCTTGTGGGTTATCGAAACCGGATTAGGACTTCCGGCAGTGGAGTTCCTTTCCAAGGTACTGATCTTATTTCATGTCATCTTCGAATGGGTGATGCAATCCGAAGGGTGTGTCGGGAGAGCTGAGATCTCCGCAGCGCTTCACAAAGCTTCGTGCCAACCGATGACCTTCACCAGAGCTGGAGGGGAGAAAATCGTGGTCGCCATCGGGAGTATCAATTTTCAACTCCACGAAGAGTTCCAAGACCGGTTTCTAGTGAAGGCTATTAATGATAGATGGTACATAGATTGGATTCTTTGCTGGTTTTACGCCAAAATAGGAGCGGACTGCGTCTTGGCCGGACCTCTGGAGGACATTTTTTACCGGAGGGAAGCGGATGTCCAACTAGACCCAAGTCAACTCGAAGTCTGCCTCGGGCTGCTACACTCTGTAAGTCGTCGCATGAGTATGTGTGACTTAGCGGAGGAGTTCATTGGACTCCGAATCCCCCCTCCGATGGCTAGTTGGCCGATCAACTTTGAGGAGAACCCAGAGGGTGGACATCGAGAGATCCCTTCAAGCTCCACAGGTAAACTTTCTGTATGTCCTACAAAACATTTTACATGCAGTATTAGTTTTATAGAAATGATTTAATTGAAAAGAATTCTTATCTTTCGGCTCCGCGCATGACCCTTGCTCCTGAACAAATCATCCAAGCTGTAGAGAAGATCCTCGGGTCTCCTACGCCCGTTGAAAAAGAGCGGAGGGTAAAGCTAGTCAGTAGCTGGGAGCGATTTAATCGGGTGTGGAGCATGCTCGGAGTTGAGCCTCCAACTCTCCCAGACTGGACCAGCTTAGAACAGGCTCCGAAGAAAAGAAAAGCCTAAGCAGGGCCTTCAGTACCGGCAAAGACACCTATCAAAAAGGTGGATCGAAAGCCGAAAGCTCTTACTCCCTCCAAATCTCCATCTTCATCTCTGGAGTCATCTGAAGATGAAGATGATGCGTACATAGCAATGGCGGAGGAGTTCGAGGCTCTCCTAGTTGGGGACGAAGGCTCTCGTATGGGAGCTGATGTCTCCGATGGAGATGAGATAAGAGTAACATCCACCGTAGAAGGTAACCCTGAACAGGTGGAGACTGTGAATGTCCCATCTGGTCAGGTGAATGATCCTGTTGCTGAAGAAAGCTGAGTCAACCCAGATGAAGTGATAGCTGCAGTAGTCGAAGACATCTCTGCAACTACTCCTTCGGTTCGAAGCCCAGATTCTGAAGAAGACTTTGGGAAAATGTTTGAGCCCCCAAGCAGTCCAATACTTATCCCGCAACAAGATGTCGGAGGTAATCTTCAGTTTGAGTTCCTTTCTTCACCTTTTACCTGTACAATTAAAATAACAACATTTACCTTTGTTTTGTATAGGATTGACTCTGAAGGAGGTGGCTCCTGTTATAGAAGTTGTGCCGGAGCCTGCTGCAGCTTCGATGTCAACTCCAGCCGTAGCATAGGTGGCTCCGGCTTCGGAGACAACCTCAAAAAAGATGATGGGCCCTGGAAAAGGTAAAGGTAAAGGTTCACCTTTGCTTGATCCTATTCCAGGGTGGACTCCGTCAGGATCTACGGACGGAGGTCAATCTACGAAGGCCTCTAAAGATGCTTCGCTACACTCACATCCATCTCCCAACGAAGACGACTGGAACACCTTGTCAATGCTCCCCCTCTTAGCTCCCTTCCAGGAGTGGAGAATAGGACTTCAGACTTTGCTGGAGCCTTTGGCTCGAGCTAGTCGTGAGGTTGGGGATACTGACTTGGTCTCCATTCTTGGAGAAGCCGAAGGGTCGGAGCTAGACGCAGCTCTGGAATGGGTAGCTTACCAGGTACAAAGCATCTGCAAAAATAAATTTAGTTTGAACATATGTATATAATTTACTTACATTGTTCTTCTTCCTTTGCAACAAGTGGTTCTAGCTCAAGCTGCAGCTATATCAAACGAGCGAGAATGTAACCGACTCAAAGAGAAGGTGACAGCTCTTCAAGCGAGCCTCGTTAGCTCTAAGGCTCGAACTTCGAACTTGGAAGAAATGGTAGCTGTAGAGCGGAATGCTAGAACTAGAATAGAGGCTGCAAAAAATGAACTTGAAGCTGAGCGGGTTGTGCTCCGGGCTAAGGTGGAAAAACTGCAGGAAGAGCAGGTGGCTGTAGGAGCTGAATTGGTCAAGCTTTGAGAGGAGCAGTTAAGTTTGATGGAGGAGGCCAAGAAACTGCTCGGACAAAAAAGTTCTTTAATGATGGAGGCAGCTAGACTTTCATCTCTGATGGACGAGCTGACTAAGTCAAACAAGACTTTGGCTGTGGAAAAGATAAAGTGAAAGAAAGTGGCTTCAGAGACCATGGACGCCCTTCGGGGTGTTCTGGAATACTTTGGCACTTCTTGCGCCTCTTCGTCGACTGGTAACGACTCCCTACTGCGAAAGATGAAGATGATCCAAGCAGCGGCGAAGACTATGAAGGCTACAGGTACTCATTACGGAGAGATCTCCAACCAAGTAGCTGCTCTTGGAATACTTCGCTACTATGAAGACATTGAATTATCTTTTTCACCGGAGCCTGGAGTAGCCCCCGCTAACTTTGGCGATGACTGACTTGTGACCCCTTCGTCTAACGTGGCCGCAGCTTGGTAGGATTTTTAGCCATCCTAGAGAGCTGAAGGCCAATCAGCTATAAAAGCATGGATCGATGAAGGTCTTCGACAAAAACAAGCGCGGGCACAACCTTCAAGCAGCAAACCTCCTTCGGACCTGAAGGTTTAGTTTCCTTTAGGGCTCTATTTATTGTAAAAACTTATCTTTTGTTCTCTTTTGAATAAAAAGACTTGTTTGGAAATGTTTTTAGACTTCTCACTCTTTTTTGGATGAGCTTGAAGTATTAGAGTTTAACGAAGAACTCCACCTACAATGGGCCACCTTCGAAGCCCTAAAGCCTCATAGGCGTCCTCAATTTTCAATTCCTTAGGGAAGTTTTGGAGAGGTTATACCTGCTATATGTAAAGAAGTGTTAACTTATATTAAAAAGGAGGAAAAAGAAGTTAGTATAGCATCTTCATCTTCGGAGGACATTGAATGGTCCGAAGAAGAGTGTACTGGCGAGGATCAAGCGGAAAAAAGCCCCGAATGACTTTGAACCTAGGAGAGAAGCCCCATACAACTTCGGACCAGGGCTAAGCTTTGGCAAGAACAAAAGGATTTCTGGGCTTCAAAGGAAGGGAACAGAGTTAAGCATAAGGTTTTGAAGACTCCGAGCTCCGGGACAAGTCGTCTTCGAAGCCGGGCTAATTCTAAAAATAACTCTGGGGATCGAAGGGGTCTCCGCTTTCTCCTTGGCTTGGACACAAAGTTTTCATAGTGTAATGTAATCTGTTGAATAATATAAACTAGAATGCTTCGAAATTGTCTCATTACTTCCCAACCCCTCTTTGGGGGTAAGCACCTTCGAAATTTGATCGAAGGTGGTTACGCACAACAATGATAACGTTAGTTAGGAGTACAATTTCAATAGCTTTTATTTTTGGAGGCTCAGAGCCCCTTATTATATTAAAGAGGAATTAAGGACTTGAAGTTCAAATTTCTAATAAATGGTCTCTAGGGACCTCTAAAATGTCTTCGACTCTATTGGTTTGGAGTCTGAAAAATAGTAGCTTAGTACTCTTTATCGAATGTGGTCGCTTCGCACTCTTTTTTGGATGTATTAGAATCCGATTATAACGGTCACTTTGGACTCTTTTTACGGACATTTTCAAGCTAATTGCTCAGAGTCTGTATCATTTGGTCTCTTTGGACTCTTTTTATGGATACTATCAAGCTAGTGGCTTGGAATCCGCTTTTTGTGGTCTCCTTGGACTCTTTTTACGGATGCTTTCAAGCTGGTGGCTTGGAATCCATATCATTTGGTCTCTTTGGACTCTTTTTACGGATGCTTTCAAGCCGATGGCTTGGAATCCGTTTTATGTGACTTTCCCACCTTTTTAGAAGCTTCGAACCAGTGGCTCGAAGTCCGTAAATTTGGCTCGAATGAATAACACTTATCTTCGCAATTAACTCCGTTCTCCTAGTGCGTCCACTAGAAGTAGGAATTGTTTTGAGAAGTAGGCATTACTCGAACCATGAATTTTGTTCATTTAGAAAGTGTTTACAAATGATTACAAGGAGCCCCTATGCGAAGTATCGCTTAAGGTGCTCCGCATGCCATGCATGCTTTAATTCATCACCTTCTAAATTAGCTAATTTAAAAGACCCAGGGCATCCTGAAGAATGATGATATATGGACCTTTCCATTTATTTTCTAATTTTCCTAGTGCTATAATGCTTCGCAAAACTAAATGACCTGGTTTAAGTTCATTAAGTTTAATCTTTAGATCATACCAAGTCTTCATCTGATGTTGATACTTCATTAGGTTTGCAATAGCTCGAAGCCTTGTTTCTTTTGTTAAGTCGAGCGAAGCTTGTCTTTCATCTTCTTTTTCAGGTACGATGGTGCGAAGAGATCCTCCTTTAAGCTCCATCGGTGTCATGGCTTCATCTCCGAATAGTAATCTGAAAGGAGTAAAACTTGTGGACCTTGCTTGAGTGGTTCGAATGGACCATAAAATCTTCGGGAGCTCTTCGGTCCACAACCCCTTCGCCAATCCTAATATCCTTCGATTCAAGCCTGATAAAATATTACCATTAGCTCGCTCGACGGCTCCGTTAGATTCAGGATGACGGACAACTGCAAAACACCTTTCTATGCCAAGACCTTCGTAGTGTTGGCGCAAAAGATTACGCTAACAGGTTTAAGAAATTAAGTGTGTAACAAACGAAGACGAATAATAGCCTGAGATAGTTCAAATTATATATTGAATATCTGAGTATTTGATACCCTTTACAGAGTAAAGAGGGGTATTTATAGACCAAATACAAAGGGAAAAGACTTCTTTACCCTCTAATTACAACCGACTAAGAAGATACTGTTTAATATTCTTCATATGGGTAAAAGAGTAAAAGACTAATCTAATCAGTGAGAATATAAATCTTCTATCCTCGCTGGCTACACCCCTTCAGGTGAAGAGGCTTCGGGAGGCTTCGTCACGCCGAAGCCTTGATGGAGGTCTCCGCTATATAGGGCTCCGAATACAGCAGAGCCTTGATGATTTTAGGATCTTCGGAGATCAAAGCTTCTGACTTTGTTTCTTTTGCTTGTATTGACATGGAAGTGTCCTTGACTTCTGGAGGATGAAATATTTTCCCCCAACAAGTTCCTTTCTTCACCTTTTACCTTCATAGGGGTAAAAGAGTAAAAGACTAATCTAATCCATGAGAAGATAAATCTTCTATCCTCGCTGGCAACACCCCTTCGGGTGAAGAGGCTTCGGGAGGCTTTGTCACGCCGAAGCCTTGATGGAGGTCTCCGCTGTACAGGGCTCCGAATACAGCAGAGCCTTGATGATTTTAGGATCTTCGGAGATCAAAACTTATGACGTTGTTTCTTTTGCTTGTATTGACATGGAAGTGCCCTTGACTTCTAGAGGATGAAATATTTTCACCCAACATCAGCCTTTGCAGAGCAGACATGATCAACTTTTGTAAAGCAGAATCTTCTAGGGCCTCCTTCGCACATGAAGTGTGCATAGGCTTTGGTGACATGCTTCGATCCAAAAGGCCATTGCTTCACCGAAGTCAGTCTTCGATACATAGATGGTTTTGAGCCAAAGTCATCAAATCCCTTGAGCCTTCACACCATCACCTCTAAAGTGGATCACCACGGCTTCGCAGCTACACTAAGCTCGAAATCTGTCCGTCCATGTATCGAAGCCATGCATGGCCGAAGTACCTCAAGTCATCCACACTTTGAAGCCCCACCTTCGAAGTATCTTCACCACCTTTCAAAGTCCCTCCTTCGTCCAAGTCCTCCGGACGAAGCATTTCCATAAGCACTCCTTCGTAGTGTCTCTGCCCAGAGCACACTCCCAAAGAGTCTTACTCGAACTATGCCTTCGATGCACCTCGACTTTTGAGACCTTCGTCAGGTGTCCTTCCTCGTGTCTCCATCTAGAACACACTTGGGAGCCTTGCATCATTCTTGAGGACTTTGTCCGCCATCCTTCGAAGTTACTCCATCGGAGTCACCCTTCAAAGTTCCACGCCTCCAAGTACTTTGCCTCAGGGTACCTTCAGCCGAAACCACCATCCGCACTTTCTGCCTTCACCTGGTGCACCTTGACCCGAGGACCGACCTCAACTCCACACAACCTCCATGACCGAGCTCCCCGATCGCCTGGCATCAAGCTCCCCACTTGACCCAGGTTCACCTTCTGTGAACCGTCCTATCGCCTCCGAAGTTACTTGCACACCATAGACAAGCAGACAAGTGTATCCGATACCCCGAAGACCTCTCTGGTAAAAAATCTCAGGTACACACTCCAGTGTACCGCCCAAAGTACTGAACCCTTCGGTATATACTTCTCATCGTTTTCTACCGGAACCCTCTGACAGACATACTCCGCTACAACAGCTACAGCCAGCAAACACCAAACCCTTCAGTAAAACACCTCTGAACCCCTTTGGAGGGATCTCTTCATTTAGAAGATAAAACTTGTCAATCACTCATCACAGACTTGAAACCAAGGCACATCTCAACTTGGTTTCTCAAATTTGACGAAGCGACTTGATCCTTGTTGTCATGCATGTCTCTTTATACACACCGATCATCAGGATGGTGCGTGTGCACCATATTGACTAGGAAAGGGTGTCCATCGATCTTCATCAACTTCTTTCTGTCATTGAACTTGATTCGGCCTTGTTTTATGGCCGATTGAATCTATTGCCTGAATACCTTGCATTCGTTCGTGTGGTGCGACAGAGAGTTATGTCACTTGCAGTATTTCCTCTTCTTTAGCTCATCAACGAGTGGTATCACGTGGTTAGGTGGCAGTTGAATTTTTCTCCTTGAGCAGCAGGTCGAATATTATGTCAGCTTTATTGATGTTGAAGTTGTATTTCTCCTCTTCGCGGGATGCCTTCACCCAAGGACATGCGATTGGCTTCTTGTTTTTGGACCATTGGGCTAACCTGACTACCGCATCAGACTCACTATCCTCATCGGAATCCAAAGGGTATACCTAGGCGTATGTGATCTTCTTTTGATACCAGTCCCTTCTCATTTCTTGGAATCAACTCTCATGTGCCGATACCCTCTATACCAGGTGCGAGAGGCTCTCAAACTCTTGTGACACAAATCTCTCTTTTATTGGGTTCAAGAGTCCTTGGAAAGCTTGCTCTACCAGTTGGGTATCGCTGAACCTCAAACTGTAACATCGGCTATGGATGTCCCAAAACCTCTAAACATAATCATGTACTGACTCATCCATCTTTTGTCATACTGCCATCAAGTCGGTGAGATTCATCTCAAGCATGCTGGCGAAGAAATATTTGTGGAACTTCTTCTCCAAATCTGCCCATCCTTTTATAGAATTCATTGGAAGTGATGAGAACCATGCAAAGGTAGATCCTGATAGTGAGAGCGGGAAGAATCGAACTCTCAGTGCCTCATCGGCCGATGCCTATCCACACTGGACAAGGAAGCAAATGATGTGCTCGATTGTGGAGACCGAGTATTTCCCTAAAAATTTGGTGATGTTGGGTAAATTGTATTGGTTTAGTAGTGGCACCCTATCACACCACTCTAGGTAGGGCCGTCGATACATGTGAGTCTAATATTTGGGTTTAAGCCCAAATTTGTCCCGAATGACTTCAGTGACCTGATTCACCCAATCCTCCTCTTGCTAGCTTGGCATGGGGTACCGGTTAGACACCGGGGCCTATAGGTAGTGGTCTAGCCGAGCGACTCTGTATATGTATTGCTCTTCCTTGGCGTAGGGTTGCACCCTGTAATACGTGGTCTAGGGGTACCCTAGAGGGATACCATCGGGTTCCCCTTGGTTGCACAAGATGAGGCAACACGTTCCTTGCAATTAGTTCGAAGCACTTCTTCCCCCATAGGACCATGCAGAGCGATTGTGGGCTAAGGCGTCGGCACGCCCCTCTCGAGGCCATACACACCCTGTGACGGGTCCTGTCTCCCAATCCCCTAAGGCGCAGGAGTTAGTGTCTAGGTCATTGTGCTTATTTGGAACCGAACGAGATGTTCGGTAGTTCCCGCCTAATCGACTCTAGTGGCGGTGGAACCGGCCGAGTGTGCAGTGGATTGTATATTAAATGTGGATAGCTGAGAGGAAAATACACCAGACCATGCACCAGTTCGTGAGCTACTGTGTTGTCAATAGTCTTCTTGATCACTCCGTGCAGGGTGTTGAACAACACCTCGTTCTGATTGATGAGGGCGTGGTGGAGAGCGTTGTCGGTAGCATCCTAAAAACTAACCCGGGGGCTTTCAGTATGTTGGCAGGCTCCCGCGATTAGGGTCGGCTTTGGCAATTGATTTCTCTGGACAGGGCCAGATCGAGTCATGTCGAAGGATTCAAGGCACAACTTTTGGTAATCGTCCACGTTCCTTTGTACCTCTGCTCTTTTCTCATCAGTCAATACCTCTAAGGTGATCGGGATGATGTTACTGTTGTTGAGTTCACCCACCATAGTTGAGTCGTCCAAAGATGGTCCCACTAGGCCAGCCAAAAAGCGTGTTGGTCCAAAAACGTGTCGATGTCATTCTCGGTCATATGTGTGGCCTGGGAGATCTACTTAACTCTAGTGCAGGTCTTAAAATCTTGGGGTTCTGAGCATGCCATTTAGTTTGACCCTACAATTGATATGGTACAGAAAAAAACATTAGTTGCAACGCCCATCGGCTATCGAGCTGATGGACATGATACGCATCGAGTCACACGTATCGACTGAGAAGCTTCGCAACACGTGATGCATGTAAACCATCAGGTGTCATGAGACGAGAGCCTGACCATTAGGATGATCAGGCAATCGGCTGATACGCCGATAGTAGTATTGTGATTGTAGTTGTGTGTGCTCTAATCTACCTAATATGTACATATTTATAGTTCAGAGACTTGCCATTCACTATGATCATAACTGATTCTGGCTTTTATCTCTATCTTTATCTCTATCAGCTCCTCCATACCCGATCATGTATAACGGACGTGCTTCTTTGTCCAACCTTTGACCGAGCCTTTTTTACTTCCGTTGACCATGTCAAATCCTCACTGGGCTTGGGCCTTAACCGAATTTTTTCGTAAACAACTCCATGCAAACCTTCTAGTATGAAAAATCTTTCCCATCGAACAGAGAAATTTTTCTGTGTCTATCCATGTCGCCTACTAATCACAAAACCAGTTAAGGTCAACTAGTGATCTAACTATCTCTGATACCAATTGTTGGACCAAAAAGTAGACTAGAGGGGTGGGGGTGAATGGGAGCTTTAAAATTCTTTACTAAAAATAGCTTCCAAATACACCCTTTGCTAATACTAGTTCGAAGGTATTACCAACACTCCGAACCTAGCTTCGCACTGGTCAGTACAGTGGAGTTCAGAGGACTTCACACACAACTTCCCAAACAGGGAGACTTCGAACAAGACTTCGCAAGGACAGACTGCGCACACAGAAAGTGTCTGTGCTAAGATTCCAAAGATAAGCTTCGCACGACACACACAAAATGCAAGTACAATCATCTCAAGTTGTACTCCACACAATGCTTCACACTAGTAATTGATACTAGACTTCGCACAAACAAAGTACTCATAAACCCTTCATAGAAAAACTTTGTTCTGATCAGAATAAAATAGGCTCCACACACAGACTAGTCAGCACCAAATCGCTAGTGTATTTTTGATGAGTGACCTGTGATACACAATAGAGCGAGAGTTGTTGCTAGTTCTAACAAATGAAATGTCAACTTGTTCTTGGATTCTCAAGGTTTCACACAAGGTGATAGAAATAATCCAATAAAAACAAGTTACTCATGCATCAGAAAGTTGTTTCTTCTTGTGCAAGAAAAATCATAAAGAACTTAAAAGTACACACAATACTCACGCATGGAATGAAAGAACCAGGTACAGGTTCATACAAGAAATAACTCAAAGATAAGAGATTGAACATAAATTTCATTGCATGAATAGGGAACACAATAAACTCACAAGTCGGAATACAAAGACTATGGCGGTTGGCCCTAGAAAAGAAGGTTCTAAACCTAGATAAAGTGTTCTGGAAAGTGTTTTCTAGACCTTAGCCTACCCTTCCTTTTATAGCCTACTCAGACATGCGATGGGACTACCCTACCACTAGGGTTTACATATTTTCGGACTCACATAGTCCAGAGGGTATTACAGGTAGTCCTACTTTACACTTTATTCACAGTTATGAAATGTGTCAACTTTTATGACTTCTTTTTGATGGAGCCTTGTAGCACTTGACGAAGTGCCTAAGCGACTCCGGTTGCATGTTCCGAACCGTTGGGGCTTCACTGCATCGAAGTCTTGTCTTGGATAATGATGGTTTTGAGCCGAAGTTGTCAAAGCCTTTTTTGCCTTCGCACCATGCCTTTGGAGTGGACCACCGCAACTTCATAGCTCTCCTAGCTCGACTGCCATCCATCCTTATACCTAATCCCACATAGTAGAAGCCACGACAAGCCTTCTATACTTTGAAGTGTCCCTTTGAAGTATGCCTGCAAAATGCCTTCGACCAGAGTACATCATCGGAGTGCCTCCCCTCAAAGGTCTTGGTCTGTCAGCCTTCAAAGTATTTCCCTCTAGAGCATACCTTCGAAGTGCCTCCCCTCGGAGGTCTTCATCAGCCACCCTTCAAAATGTATCCCTCCAAAGCTCACCTTTGAAGTGTCCATTCGAAATGTCTCCCCGCATAGTGCACTGTAGGAGAGCTTGCCTATGTGAAACATAAAGAGGTCACTCTGTGGTTTTTATCTTTATGAATAGTGATTGACAAGGTTGAGTGATCTGGTGAATGAGTGAGTGATGGTTTGATTGATGTGATCGATGTGTGGTTATGGAGAGTGGATGCCGAGGGGATCGGTGTGCATCGTGTTTCGTGTTTTTGCTTGTCTCATATGTGCAGGGTGGAGATGCTAACCAACTGTCAGCGGCGGGTGATAAGGGTCAAGCAGGGAGTTCGATGCTAGAGGATCAAGGATGTCGGGTGAAGTTGGAGATGATCTCAGGAGTGCACGGGGAGATAGATCAAGACATGGACGGACGGATGGTTGAGACAGCATGACGATCAAGTCAGCGAAAGGGAGGCCAGTGCAAGTGATCAGGTGGCTCGAGGGGATCGAGAGTGGGAGAGACATGCTGGCAGTCGAGTTTGCAGATTGATGTCACATGTCGGTGATCGAGGAGGCTTTGTCAGTTTTTGCTGAAAACCATCTCATTTCTAAATGTTCTTAAATTCCAATAATTAGGAGTTTATTTTTGTTTAGTAATTTAGTTTAAGTGTAAATTTTTAGTATTTTTTAGAATTGTCAAAATTCTCAAAATATATTAAAAGTATAAGTTTAAGTGTTGTAATAAAATAGGTATATTCTTTGTGAATTTTTCTGAATTTTAATTCCGAAAAATACCAAAGAGTATTTCAGGTTTAATTAGTTTTAAGTATTAATTTTTAATTAAACCCTAAGGGCATTTTGGGGTTTTCCTATGTGGGCTTGCCTATATAATGGACCCAAAGTGCTATGGTTGGTGTGACTTTTGTGGCTGTCATTAGACTCTTTCAGCTGAACATTTTGGGGGCTACTAACCATAATTTCTATTTTGTTCTAACCTTTTTTCTTTTTTTAATTTCGTGCTTAGTGTTCATCATTCGGATCAAGCAAAAACAATATGCAAGAGCTTCCAGCGCATGTACTGTTCATCCTTTTCAGATTCACTTTTGGAGCTGAGTTTTGAACTATTTTGATGCATTTTTTGGACCTGAGTTCTTCACGACTTTTGTTGTACAAGTTTCTAGGGTTCCATTTTTGTAGTTTGCAAAAGTTTTTAACCACTGCTGCATATATTTTTATGTCCAACAACGTGCCTAAACAGTTCTGGAAACTTGTGATTTTTGCTGATTCTGTCTTCAGTCTGGATTCAATCTTTGAGGCGAGTTTTGATCTGTTTTGGTACTGTTCTTGGACCTGAGTTCTGCATAACATTTGTTGTCCAAGTTTTAAGGGTTCCATGTTTGAAATTTTCAAAAGGTTTTGACCACTGCTGCATATATTTTCTTGTCCAACAATGTGCCTAAAATGTTCTGAAAACTGCTCATTTATGCCAAGTTGTTCTGTTTTCAGTCTGGATTCAATATTTGAGTCGAGTTTTGATTTGTTTTGGTACTTTTCTTGGACCTGAGTTCTACATAACTTTTGTTGTCCAAGTTTAAAGGGTTCCATGTTTGAAGTTTGCAAAAGGTTTTGACCACTACTGCATATATTTTCTTGTCCAACAAAGTGCCTAAAATGTTCTGAAAACTGCTGATTTCTGCCAAGTTCTATTTTCAGTGTGGATTCAATCTTTGAGTCGATTTTTGATCTATTTTGGTTTTGTTTTTGGACCTGAGTTCTACATAACTCTTATTTTCCTAGCTACAAGGGTTCCATGTTTGAAGTTTGTAAAAGGTTCTGAATACATCTACATATAGTTTGTCTCATCTATATGTTATAAAATTCTAAAAGATGGTCATTTTCTGAAAATCTTGAAGGCTGAAAGTTAAATCTAGAAACATTTTCTCCCTTCTTTTTCTTTACCAGTTTGCCGATCATGTGCTGCTGTATGCAGTGATGCTTTTCGCCCTTAACAACTACATATACTGCCGAGCACATGTTCCACCAAGCCCTTTCTGAAATTGTTTTATTATGCGAGTCTTTTGTATAGAATAGAAAAAGTTTCAGAGCTATTTTTAAAGTATAGTATTTGTGTGTGCAAATTTAGTGCTGGTGATCCCTCAATCTATCATTTGACATAATATCAGATAGGAGGGTCATAGCATCTATTTTTATCAGAGTCTTTACTACATCTTCTTCTGCTTGTTCATTTAGAGGTGCATTGGGTGATTTGAAAAGGCCATCATATTCACAAGAATTTGTCAAGGCACCTATTCACCCCCCTCTAGTCGCCATTCTGATCCCAAAATTGGTATCAGAGCCGGTTAGATCACAAGTTGACCTTAACTGGTTTGTGATCCTTGTGGCGACATGGACAAAAATATGAAGATTCCGGTGTTTGATGGTCGAGACTTTGCTTATTGGAAAGTGCGCATAGAGGCTTATCTACTAAGCCAAGGAAGTGCAATTTGGGACATTGTTGATTCCCAATATGTGATTCCTGAAACTCGCACTTTAGAGACTAAGAAGTTATAGTACGACTGTAATAGCAAAGCAAGAAACATACTATTCATCAGTCTGAGTCGCAATGAGTTTGACAAGGTCCAGCACCTACGAACTACACAAGAAATTTGGACCACGTTGAAAACCTTTCATGATGGCACTTCTCAAATTAAGGCTATGAGGCAAAGCATATATAATCAAGAATATCAAATGTTTGTGCAAGACCCTAGTGAATCTATAGATGCCATGTTTGCTCAATTTGATGGAATTGTAAGCAATTTGCGCTCCACTAGGACTTTAGCTTATTTAGACCATGATAGGGCGATCAAACTTGTCTATGCTCTTGATCATAGCATATGGGAGGTGAAGATATCTAGTATTGAAGAGTCGGCAAGCTTTGACACCTTGACATGTGATAAACTCTTTAGAACGCTCAAGTCCACCGAGATTGCCAAGACATCTCGCCCAGGATTTAGAAACTCTTTGTTGCCTTCTATTGCTTTGGTTTCTGGTCTTGGCAGTGGTACCTCATCTGGAGGTAACTTTTCTAGTGGTTCTGCTGTTTGTGCTTGTTCTAGTGGTTTTGACTTGTCCTCCTTTGTCTCTATCACAAAAGAACAAGTGGACACTCTAGATGATTAGGAGCTAACTCTCATTGTTAAGAAGTTAACTCGCTTCTACAATGATAGACGAGACTAGAGGAGAGGAGGGTCGCAGCGATGTTTTGAGTGTGGAGATCTTTCTCACATAAAAGTGAATTTCCCTAAATTAAAAATGAAAAATGAAAATGAGCACAAGCACCAGAAGTGGAACAAGAAACATTACTTCAAAGGGAAGCGCAAAAAAGTGGCTAAAAGAGTAGCCAGAGCATTTGTGGCCGCCCTCAGTGACATCGACGGTACATCAAGTGAGGAGCCAAGCTCCGATGAAGAAGAACCATCCAAGAAAGAAGAAAAGAAGGAGAAGAAGAAAATGGACTTCACTGGCTTTGCTTCATGGCCGACAACATCCACAGCAGCGATGAGCTCGACACTTCTGAGGTATATCTATCCCGTGATCAGCTTCTTGTTCAAAATGATGAATTGCATGATGTTGTTTGTTCGTAGGCAGATTACTTAAACTTGCTGCTAAAGAACGAAAAGAACTAAAATTCAGACTTAAAACTATTTCCACCAAACTTGCAATTTTGAAATCTAAGTCTAATGATGTCGAATGTGAGTCATGTCTTGTTGTCATGAATGAACTTGCTCAGCTACGTTTTACACATACTCAAACTGTTGAAAAACTTGAAATAACTAAAAAGCAGCTTTTGGAGGTGGACTCTAGTTCTGCTGTCATCAAGGAATGCATGAACTGTCCTTTACTTGTTGAGAGCATTAATTTGAGAGATATGCATGTTGATGAACTTAAGGCTATATTAGAGAGTGCTGAGTGTTCTAAGGATGTGCAGCCTCCGTGTCCCACCTGCATCACCATTACGGACCAACTCATCTTTGCTAGAGAGCAAGTTGAAAAATTAAAATGTGAAAATGATTATCTTCTATCTGTGATTGAAAAATACACTGAAGGGAAGGGTAGGATGAATTAAAATGTGAAAATGATTATCTTCTTTCAGGACATGCATTGCCCATCTTTAGGTATGCATGAGTCTGCTTTTCACTCTTATTCTGATTTTGAGGCTCCCCATGTACCCATGAGAGATTTGCCCGTCGTGGTGTACACCATGCTTCATATGGTGCTAGACTGCGTGTAAGAGGCTTTGATTCTCAACAGTTTAGGAGACCTCATCGTTTTCCAGGCTCACGCTTTGGAGGTAGATTACACACTTTTTTTCATGACTCATACCATGTGCATGATCAGTCTACTATTTTACCTGGTTCTCGAGTTTTACAATGCTGGATTCCTAAAAAGTTTTTCACTCACCCCAATACTGAGCATTCGAGATCATCTAGCATGTTTTGAGGGGGAGTTGTGTAGCGCTGCATGAGCTTCTGTTATATGATTAATTGCTTTTACAAGTACATGCTTTGCTATGCCTTTGAAGTATTGTCTTTAATACTGTTGATTTCACTTGGCTTGTTTACATCTGATATTTGTCATGAGAATGGCTTTTATTTGTGAAAATTGGAAATGATCACTGCTTAGTCTAGAAACTAGCATGAATAGGTTGAGTGCTTTTGCAATCTCTTACATACCTGATAGCTAGGTCCTTTTCACTTGGATGCTAATAAGCAACTTGATCATCTTAAAAATATTGTGCTGAAAATTAAAAAATAAAAAATTAATGAAAATGAACGAAAATGAAAATGAATGATATTCATGCTATTTTGTGCTGAAATTGAAAAGATCCAGGTGGGTTTGCTTTGTCGCACTACTTTGTTCTGGGCTACTTACCATAGCACTTTGGTATGAACTAGGACATTGAAGTGTATATCAAGACCATTGCTTTAAGCTTCTGATGGTTTCAACCTAGGCTTAGCATGGTCGGTTAGCATAAGGTTGACTTGAAAATAACCCCTAACATTACAATGAAAAATAAAAAAATCAAAATCTTGAATCAATTGCATATAAAGTTTGCTGGAGCTCCTTGGAGTGGGATATTCTTATCTAGTTAGTATTGATTAGCTTTTGCATTTCATGCCTTGTCATGTCTAGTTTGCTAGTCTGAGTGGTGATGCTTTTATTTGGTAAAATCTGAAAATGCTTGCTCATGCCTTTTGTTTAGATGGTATTCATCTGAGTGTTTCATACAATACTTTTATATAATATTCAAAGCATATGTTTGTTTGTACTGTAATTGGAGTTACTCATGTTTCAGAAGCTTGTATCTATACTCTACCCTCACACCCCTCTTTGCATCTTTTTATCATCTTGATGCTTGCATTGCCAAAGGGGGAGAAATGGTTTACATGATGCTTTTGGAGGCTTTTGGATGATTGCTTGGTTAAGGGGGCGTAATGGCTTTCATGTTGCATTGGTGCTTTTGCCAAAGATAGGGAGAATGCTTTTCATGAGTTTTTTGCCCAAGGGGAAGATCTTTTATCAAGTGACATGTTTTGGCTCTTTGAGTTTTTTGCCCAAGGGGAAGATCTTTTATCAAGTGATATGTTTTGACTCTTTTCTGAGTGTTTATGGTCACTTGTGCACTTAACTTGAAACTTTCATCATGTTTCTGTTTAAGGTTGTCAATGTACTCATCAAGGGGGAGATTGTGAAACCAAGAGAGCTCGCTCTGTGGTTTCTGTCTTTATGATGAGTGATTGACAAAGTTGAGTGATCTAGTGAATGAGTGACTAATGGTTTGATTGCATCGATGGGATCGATGTGTGGTTATGGAGAGTGGATGTCGAGGGGATCGGTGTGCGTCGCGTTTCATGTTTTGGCTTGTCTCATATGTGCAGGGTGGAGATGCTAACCAACTGTAAGCGGCAGGTGATCAAGGGTCGAGCAGGGGGCTCGATGCCAGAGAATCAAGGATGCCGGGTGAAGTTGGAGATGATCTCAGGAGTGCACGAGGAGATAGAGCAAGACATGGACAGACGAATGGTTGAGACAGCGTGACGGTCAAGTCAGCGAAAGGGAGGCCAGTGCAAGTGATCACGCGGCTCGAGGGGATCGAGAGCGGGAGAGACTTACTAGCGGTCGAGTTCGTAGATTGACGTCACATGTCTGCGATCGAGGAGGCTTTGTCCGTTTTTGCTGAAAACCGTCTCATTTCTAAATGTTTTTAAATTCCTATAATTAGGAGTTAACTTTAATTTAGTAATTTAGATTAAGTGTAAACTTTTAGTATTTTTCGGAATTGTCAAAATTCTCAAAATATATTAAATTATAGGTTTAAGTGTTGTTATAAAATAGGTATATTCTTTGTGAATTTTTCTGAATTTTAATTCTGAAAAATACCAAAGGGTATTTCAGGTTTAATTAGTTTTAAGTATTAATTTGTAATTAAACCCTAGGAGCATTTTGGGGTTTTCCTTTGTGGTCTTGCCTATATAAAGGACCCAAAGGCCTAGGGTTAGTGTGACATTTTTGGCTATCATTAGACTCTTTCAGCTGATTTCTCCCAAGTTTTTCTGTTTTCAGTCTGGATTCAATCTTTGAGTCGAGTTTTATTTGTTTTGGTACTGTTCTTGGACCTGATTTCTACATAACTTTTGTTGTATAAGTTTCAAGGGTTCCATGTTTGAAGTTTTCAAAAGGTTTTGACCACTTCTGCATATAATTTCTTGTCCAATAAAGTGCCTAAAATGTTATGAAAACTGTTGATTTCTGCTAAGTTGTGTTCTGTTTTCAGTCTGGATCAATCTTTGAGTCGATTTTTGATTTGTTTTGGTTCTATTTTTGGACCTGAGTTCTACATAACTCTTGTTGTCCAAGTTACAAGGGTTCCATGTTTGAAGTTTTCAAAAGGTTTTGACCACTTCTGCATATATTGTCTTGTCCAATAAAGTGCCTAAAATGTTCTGAAAACTGCTGATTTCTGCCAAGTTGTGTTCTGTTTTCAGTCTGGATTAATCTGAGTCGATTTTTGATCTGTTTTGGTTCTGTTTTTGGACCTGAGTTCGACATAACTCTTGTTGTCCAAGTTACAAGGGTTCCATGTTTGAAGTTTGCAAAAGGTTCTGAATACATCTACATATAGTTTTTGTCTCATCTATATGCTATAAAATTCTAGAAGGTGGTCATTTGCTGAAAATCTTGAAGGCTGAAAGTTGAATCTTGAAACATTTTTCTCCCTACTTTTTCTTTCCGAGCTTGCCGATCATGTGCCGAGCACATGTTCCACCAAGCCAATTCTGAAATTGTTTTTTTATGCGAGTCTTTTGTATAGAACAGAAAAAGTTTCAGAGCTATTTTTAAAGTGCAGTCTTTGTGTGTGTAAATTTAGTGCTACTGATCCCTCAATCTATCATTTGACATAATATCAGATAGGAGGGTGATAGCATCTATTTTTATCAGAGTCTTTACTACATCTTCTGCTTGTTCATTTAGAGATGCATTGGGTGATTTGAAAAGGCCATCATATTCGCAAAAATTTGTCGAGGCACCTATTCACCCCCTCTAGTCACCATTCCGATCCCACAACCTATTTCCATCCTATGCACTTGTGTCCGAGACCCTCCATCCAAAGATCCTGCGAACACCCCTTCGGAAAACACTTGACTTCACCTAGCTTCCTTGATCCTTTGACACCAAGTCTCCCACTTGGTCCTGATCCCTCGCTGTTGGCAGCCAAGTGGCATTCACTTCTTACATATCACGAGACAAGAAAACATGTTCCGTAGCACACACTGAACCCTTCGGTGAACTTTTCGAGGTATCCCTCTGGTACACACAGAACCCTTCCGTGAATAGATACTTGTAAAGCACTCATCACAGACAGAACCAAGACACATATCAACTTGGTTTCTTACACTTGGTGACACTTTGCATGGATAATAGGTACTTTGTGGATTAAAATATTAAAAATGTTAAAACTAAGATAATACTTTTGTGCTTCGTGCTAGTTGTCATATTGTCCATTTAAGGCTTTGTTTGTGTTGGGGATATAATCCCGGGTACCCCACCGAGTGGTTTCGCTCTGACTATCGGGCCACCATCTGCTATGAAGACTAGCCTGTGAGGAACCACCCAATCGCCTAACTTGACACTCGGGAAAAGATTCGCTTGAGTGCTGGGACTCCAACGGTCAGCCCTAGATCATGAAGCCAACGGTTACCCTCATTAAGACTGCTTTAATCATTACAATTATTTCCGCCTATAAAAGGTTGTTATGCGGCTATTTCCGCAATCATAATCATGATTGTTAAACTCCTGTAACCCCCCCCCCCCTCATCTTCTCATATAAAAGGACCAGGGGGAGGACCTAGACACACACAGACAAATGAAGAGCACTCTCCACAAACGAAAAGCAGTTATAGCTACAGTGACACAGAGTAATCATACATATAGCAGTAGGGCTATTATCCACAAGGAGGCCCGAACCTATCTAAAATCCTCTTGTGTCCACCCTCTCACTCTTTTTTTCTGCCTCACAAATCGAGGTAACCATCGGTCCATAGCCGCGACTCCTCCCTCTACCTATCGGCTACGAAGAATGGGGCAAGCCTCGAGGGCACCATGGGGATGTTTGTGTCCAGTCCATGTCATCATTGAACGTATTCATCTTTGACTTCAGATGTTGCTCGGTCAGGCAATTCTAGGGTTTGACTCCCAGGCCCAGCCAAACACGATTACAATGTTCCCATGACCCAGTGGGGGCAAAATTCTTGTCCTTATCATTCGTCGTTAGGGGACCCATGACATGCATGACTGCCCTCACAGCCTTCTCTAGAGTAAGACGAACCCTCTTGGCTACAACACAAGCATAGTCATTAGTGAACTGCATGATCTAAGTCATGATCAAGGGATGAGGATTCGAAGACTTACCAATAACCACTAAAGGGAACCCCTTTAGCTCGCCAGGTGTGGAGTCCTAAAAATCCATCGGGCACTTACCCATGAGGAGGATAATTCAGAGCATGATGAACTCCTCCACTAGTTCCATCATGCTCATCTTCTGGGACACCAAATGGATGAGTTAGATCTTGATCGGACGGTGGCCTTGTTCACCGCCACTTTGGCATGATGGTGGTACAAAATGGAGGCATTTGGAGAACAAAGGGGGAGTTAGCTCTAATGTTGACATAAAACCATTTCTAGTCCCACCCCATTTACCACCTCTCATTGGATGCCTTGCTAGAAAGCAATCCAAGAATTTATACCGGAGTTAGAAGTTAATGCTCTCGAAGGCCAGTGCTCTAGTGACTTGTCATTGCCAATCCTCCACTTTGGCTAGTAGTTCGCTTCGTTTAGCTATGAAGACATCGGTGTGACACTTGCACCCATCCACCATCATCGCCCACTCGAAGATGGGCAGGCATGACATGGCAATTGGGGAAAGCAAGAGGAGTTCGAGGTGGAAAAGCCGAAGCACCTCCCCTAGTAGGTTCACTAAAGGGAAGCCAAGGCCCACCACGAAGAATGCCTCGAAAACCATGGTCTCATTGTTCCTTGGGGCAGGGACCACATCGTGCTTTGGGATCCTAAATTTTATAGACTTGTGGATCCTCCTAGTTTAGATATTTGTCACTGAATCCATGTCTAAAAGCATGTGCATCAACTTGATGGTCTCCTTGTACAAACCCATGGTAGGCATAATATCCCAAGGCCTATAATGTGTCATGGTCACCTTCGAGGTTGCCACCATGGCCACGATCATGGTTTGGACTTGAACTGATGCAGGCTCTTAGACAGGCTGTAGACCCTATACCTTGAATGCATTCATCATACTATCGATGTACAAGTGGCTTTTTGGGACAAAAAGTGAAGGGGGCTTCGTGAAATCGAAGGCTTGTGGCTAGAAGAGCTTGAGGTAGAGCGAGTGAGTACTATCGAATGGCTTGTGCATAAGAATGAATTCTAGGGCTAGGACAAAGTGGAAAAAATTGGACTAGTGATTGAACTAGTCAAGGTGTTGGTTCATCGGTTTACTAGTTTGATCATCGGTTCACAGGTTGGACTATCAATTTCTTATTTATTAATATTATATTATTTTCTATTATTTTAATATAAAAAGAATATAAGTTAATGAGAAATATGTATAATTCGATATTACAATTACAACTTAAATATAAGATTATAATTATATCATAATATTATAATTTAGGAAGGTTTTATAACTATAATGTCACAAACCCACAATCCACAAATATCATCATAATTATAATATTAAAACATTTTAAACAAAGATTATTTAATATGCTTCAAGGCAGTGCGTTCTCACTTTGCAAATCCCATCATTTTATTTTTTTATCAATGTTGGTATCATTTTGTTCTTATATAAATAATTATTTTATTAATTATTACATGCTAAATAATGAGCTGGTGTGATTATCAAAGATCAATAAAAAAATATGGGAATTTAATCCAACTCAAACTAATATTTTTGTGCTAACACTAAACCATTCGATTCTTTAAAACTAGCACGGGGTCACCGGTTCAATAAAAAACCAGCCGGTTCACCCGATTTTTACAGGTCTTTTGCTTAAGTGGTCTTTTAGTAAAACTAAACTAGTTAACTATCCGGTTCTAGTTTTTTCGGTTTAACCCTTAGGCCGGTCTGGTTTTTTCCGCTGTCAGCTAGGAGGGGCTTTTATAGGTGGTTAAAATGCCTTGCGCACCCAAGAGACATATTTACTCACTTACCACATACACTCAATTGCCTATGATTGGTAGGGCCAAGGTAAAAAAGGCTAGAGTGCATAATGGCGCGATGGTTCGGTTCTAGAAATTTGATAGCATTCGGCATCGTTTGGACTTTTGAGGATGCCCCATCGGCTCTATAGCTCATTAAACCCGTATGACATGTGGAACATGAAGGATTGGGCCCTAAAGAGTTGTATCTTCAAGGTAAAATGTTCAAAGTACGGTAATCATCAGAGCGTATTATTATACCCCTTCCAACAAAGGGCTAGATATGAGGGGCTACTGTTGGGGTAAAATACTTTTACCATGTGCTAAATGACAATGACCTTGACTTCGAAGCCCCTTTGAGGTCTAGAATCCCTAGCTTCACTAGATCCATCAAGTCTCCAAAGGCCCGAAGCCATGAATCCACTCTGTAGTTTGAAGGCTACTCTATTAAGGGCTTCGATGGTTCAAAATTAATGGAAAGTGACGTCAAAATCACGAGCTCCATTGTCTCCATCAGCGGGATGTATGATTTACTGTATTCATATGGAGTGTTACTAAATTGTATTTATGTAATCTATTGTATATTATTATTGTAGTCGATTGTATGTAGGGGTAATTTAGTATTACTCTATTGTAGTCGTAATCACAATGTATACAATAAGTCCCTAGACAAATGTTATTATCCTATTCGAAGGCCCGACCAGAGTTCGAATCCTCTTTAGTACTCCAAAACATTCGAGGTTCATAAAACCTATTGCGTATTTCGTTCTTAATTATGCCAATAGAGTATTTATAAAGGTAGTCTTCAAATTTTTCTACGAGACATGTAGTGGGATATGTATTATCAAGATGAAATTTGGCTATCCTAGTAAATGAGAGAATATATTTAAGCCCTCGTTATAATGAATTTAGAAGTGCATGATTTTATCACTGTAATTGAGAAGTCAATCATGAGTTAAGTAATATAGTAAAGATTGAGCAAATGATTGAGTTTTTGAAAGGATGGCATAAGTCTTACCTTGAGCTTAATTGATATTGTGAGGTAAAGAGATTCATACATGTGTACACTACATGTTCAACCGATATGATATGTACATATATTTTGGGATCAATATGCCTTTCTACGGTCATTGTTGACATATCAACTAAAAATGGGTTTTCAAGATGTCATCAAATATACGTGAACCTATAAGATCACACCACTAACTCAAGAGAACTGACCTTTTATCTAACACCTTAAGTAGAAATCACAATTGGAACCTGCACTACATTAAAGTCTCAAACAATAGTAAAAAATAATACAAAAAGTTATTGATACAAATAATCAGTACTAATGTAGACTTTTACTACCTGTTGGGAACACAAACTAGTACTAAATAAATTAGTATACGTTGTGTCCTCAACCGGTACTAAAAGTTTAGGTATTAATACCGGTAGGGAACAGCAACTTGTACCGCAACACAAGACACATTAGATTGTATCATGATATTTAAAATTAAACTTTAACCATTATTTATCTAAGTATGATTAACAATACATTGAAATACTTTTAAATATGTATCCAACAATAACATATTTTTATAACATTAAAAAAATGCAAATTCTAAGTCTAACTGTTTGTTGAAAGTTATTAAAATATTATGCATGCCGCTTATATATTTAATAATGTCAAAGTATTTTTTATATTATTTTATAAGAAATTACTCTCTTCAATTTTAAATCAAGGTATAGTAGTAGTATTTTAGTAGTACTAGTAGTATTAACAATATTAAACCCGTTAGTACAGGTTGGTATCACAAACTAGTATTGATACCCGATATAAAATAATTTTAGTTTTTTCCTGACATTTTGCTTTCGTGTAACCGTCCCTTTAATACCAGTTAATTTGTACAACTGGTCTAAATCAGTGTGTTTAGAAAAGAGTCACCATCTCCACCAAAATAATTTAGCCAATTTCTACTCTCCACACACACTGATATATATATATATATATATATATATACATGTATATCCATTGTAATCTTTTTATCCTCACTGTATAATTCATTGTCGATATTTCCTACCATGATATTAAAATCAACTTTAACGAAGTCCAATTGAAAAATAACGTATAAAAACATCATCTAAAAACAATGGTAATGAATAGATAACAATAAAAATAATAATAAGGTTTTTTTAAAAGGCCTTTAGTACAGGTTGCGAACTCCAACCGGTGCTAAAAGTCCAACTTTTGGTACATGTTGGACTCTCCAACCGGTACTAAAAGTCTTGGTTGGAGTCTTCTACTAGGGCTAGGAAAAAATTAGCTAAACCTAATTAACCGAACTAAACCAAACCGATTTAACCGAAATAGTTGGTTAAAATGGTTATTGGTTATCAGTTCGGTTAAAGAAATAGCGTTCTTCGGTGATCGGTGATATGTTCAGTTTTGAGGTGCAGTTGACCGATTAACCAAACCGAATAGTAGCTTATACAATGTAGTTAATTGATTAATCTATTTGTGACGTGCAGTTAACCAATTAACCGAATTGTGAGGTGCGGTTAATCGATTAACCGATTTGTGAGGTGCAGTTAACCGATTAACTAATTTTCAATTGTGTATGCCTGAGCTAAGTAGAAGTAATTTGTTGCATTTTATGGTTAAACTATTAACCAAACCGATTTAACTAGAACCGAATTTGATCAGTTATTATTGTTGCTGAAGAAATTTTGGGTGCCATTTTTATATAACCGAAATTATTCTGAACTAATTTAACCAAACCGATATAACCGTATTAACCAAATGCTCAGCTCTATCTCCAACTAGTACTACAAAAATTTATTGGCACTCATTGAATAACTAGTAGTAATGTGTCACTCCTTTAGTATTGGATGTACAATAGCGTTAAAAACACAAGCCTCAAGTGGTTTCTAATCGATACTAATTATATGTTCTCTAGTGATGACTGTTTCGAATGTCTTATTCGTCTATGATTCAAATATAACTTGGTTCAGATGTATCAAAGTTCCAAATAGGCCTTGGTCCACACAGTTTGATTAGAATGTTCTATAGAGCTATGTTTGGACTGGGGACATGGTGGAATGGAATGATTTCATCCCTCTTTTTTAGAATGGGAATATTTTATTTTTTGTTTGGTTAGCATGATAAATTCATCCTATATTTTTTGTTTGATTGAAGACATGGAACATTATATCATGTGATACCCTAGGGCTCCTCACATTATTATTTCATGCGTAAGTGGGACGAGCTCGCCCTCTCGTTTTTAGGGGCGAGCTTATCCCGAATTTGATGAGAATATTCCCTTTAGAGATCATCCCTTCTCACGTATCTCTCATCCAAAGAAAATTAAAGTGGGATTGTGTAGGACCGAGAGTAGTGAACAGAGGGGGGTGAATGGACGCAAAAACAATTTTGCAAAACTCCGAACAACAGATGCTATCACTCTCCTATTAATTGAGATGTGTAGTGACAATATGAGAGATCATGAATATTCAAAAAAGAGCACACATATTTTCCATAAACAAATGCCACATGTCGTCTATTTATAAAGACACGCACTAGCAATGAAAAGCACTATACGGGGTATCGAACAACTGATGTACACACATGTGCTCATTCACAAATCAACCAATCATTTTATTAAACACAACATGGGTGTAAACTTGTGGATATTCAATCGAACACTTGGCATGCAGAATATTCTTCCCAAATCAAACACAACATGGATTAGCAAAACGACAAACTCACAAGTCAAGCAACAATATTATCAAACAATTGACATATTGTTCGTGTCGTTTTTGGTCACACGCATGGCTTGGAGATCTGCTTAACTCCAGTGCAGGTCCTAAATTCTTGGGGTTCTGAGCGTGTCAATCAGTTTGACCCTACAATTGATAAGGTACAACGAAATAGTTAGTAGCAACGTTGATCAACTGTTGAGCCGATGGACACGATATACGCCAATACGCGAGTATCTACGAAGGGCCACCGGACATGATTAGGCGATTGACCGACACGCAACACCCACACAATCGGACCTATGCGCTCGAACCAATCGGTAATCCCCAATGCCAAAAGATATAACACGGAATCAAAAGGTGACCCATCGGCTTGTACTCCAACTGAACCTAAACTTAGCATACCAGATAATGTTTCCATACTATTAAATTACCATGACAACAATATCAGACCTAACCAAGATAGTTACCAAATCATGGATGTGAGAAACCAAGTTGAGATGTGCCTTGGTTTCAGTCTGTGATGAGTGATTGACAGATTTCCTTTTGGGCGAAGGGGACCCTTCGAATGGGTTCGGAGGTGTTCTCACCGAAGGGTTCAGTGTTTGCTGGCTACACAAGTTCGCAGTTGAGTATATATGTCAAGGGGTCAGGTAGTATATAGCTTCAAGGTTGTACCGAAGGGGTCGGTACTTTGGGAAGTACACCGGAGTTTGTACCAAAGGGTGTAATACCCGGAGAGGTCTTCGGGGTATCAGATACACTTGTGTGCTTGTCATTGGTGTGTAGGGGACTTTGAAGGTGATGAGACGATCAGCACAACAATTGAACTAGGTCAAGCAGGGAGCTTGTTGCTAGACAAGCGGGGAGCTTGGTCATGGAGGCTGTGTGAAGTCAAGGTCGGTTTCAGAAGTCGAGGTGCACCAGTAAAAGGAAAGAAGCACGGAGGGGGACTCTGGCTGAAGATACCTCGAGGCAAAGTCCTCGGAGGAAAGACACTTCATAGGGGTACTCCGAATGGAGGTACTTCGAAGGTTGGCAGACGAAGTCCTTAGGAATGAGGCAAGGCTTCCAAGGGGTCTCTAGAAGGAGGGACTTGGAAGAACACCTGACAAAATTCTCAGAAGTCAAGGTGCATCGAAGGCATGGTAAGGGTAAGGATCTTCAGGAGTGTGCTCAAGGTTGAGACACTACGAAGGAGTGCTTATGGAAGTTCTTCATGTGGAGGCCTTTGATGAAGGAGGGACTTCAAAAGGTGGTGGAAAAAACACTCCGGTGGGAGGTACTTCGATGGTGGGGCTTCGGAGTCAAGGTTGTCTTGACGTACTTCGGCCATGCATGGCTTCGGTACACGGACGAGCAACAGTCGAGCTAAGGGTAGCTACGAAGTCATAGTGGTCCACTCTGATGGTGTTGGTGTGAAGACTGAAGGGTTTTGACAACTTCAGCTCAAAACCGTCACTTATATCGAAAACAGACTTCGGTGTAGCGAAGGCCCCAATGTTCAAAATGGCGGCCCTAGGCGGGCGCCTATGCGACATTAGGTGCTGGGTGCCACCCCAGCGCTGCACGGAGGGGCTGGGAGGTCGTCTAGGCGGGCAGGGCGCCTAGGCGGGTAAACCGCGCACTAGGCGGTTGACCACGGTGCCTAGGCGCCTAGGATCGCCGCTTCTCCCATGCTCCTTCTGTTCTCCGGTGCCCCTCACCGCGTGCCGGCACCTCGCTCAGGGCCTCGCGCCGTGCACTGTGCTCTGACCCTGCGCTTCGTCCCCCGGTCCAGCGCATCGATCTCCGGCCGAGCTGCCGAGGCCGCGACGCCATGCTCCAACAGCAATAGTCTCAACGGCGATCTGGCTCAGAGTAGAGTAGAGAAGGCCTGCCGCAGCCGGAGGGGGATGAAAGGGGAGGGAAGAGAGAGGAGGGGAAGAGAACGCCTAGGACTCATAGGAGAGAAGTGAAGAAAGCCGGTTGGACCGCGGGATAAGGAGAAGAAAAGGACTTCTTGGTCTAAGACAAAACGACTCGGGACTAGTATTTGACACATCGGGAGCAGTGATTGACTCTTGGAATAGGATAAGACGCTTGGGAAAACACTATGAACCAGCCCTCTGAACAGGAACTTGGAACAGAATGTGAGTAAAGAAAGGAAATGGGGCACAGACCTAGGCGGCTCTAGGTGCTATGCGCCAGGTCGCCGCCTGACTAGCGCCTAGCGCCTACTCGAACACTGCTTATGGGTTCAAAGCCTACTACTGAAGCCACTTCAACACTTTGTGTGTGAAGGGGGCTCCGAAGATTCTAGTCTACAAAGCTAACACAAAAGGAGCTTCCAATAAAGTAGACTACCATCTATACCCTCATGACTACCAGAGGCAGTAAAGTTGTAAACCCTAGGGTATAGTAGTCTATTCGTAGGTCTGAGTAGTGCCTATAAAAGGAGAGGCAGGCTGAGGTCTAGGGCAACATTGTGCACTTCCCTTTAGAATCTTCTGTACTCATTGTAGCCTAGAACCAGGTGCCATGAGTTGTACTCATAATCTGTGAGTTCTGTGTTCCCCGTTCTTGCAATGAAATTTCTATTATGTTTTCATTGTTTGCATGAACTTGTATCTGTGTATTTTTCATTGGTTGGGTTGAGTTTTATACATTTCATTTCGCTCTGTGCAAACCCGAGTTTCTACTATGTGTTCTTGCTAATGAAGTGTTCTCTAACTCTCGTGCGTGCAAATTCTGTGTGTGTGGTTTCGGTGTATGCTTACTCTATTATATTGGAGGCAAGACCTCACGTGCTACTAGTGAAGTACCATCTGTTGCGTGTGTGTGAAGCCATTTTTCCTTAGCATAGCCAAAGCCTTCCTAGCAATCAGTTTTGCTAAAGTCCTGTTCAGAGCACTTCGTAGTGTGAAGCCTAATATTAGTTACTAGTGTGGAGCATCTGATCGAAGATCTTTGTGGGAAACACACATGTTTGAAGCCTGCTCGAAGGCACCTCTATGTGCAGAGCCATCACAAACTTTTCTAAGTTCAATGTGTTTTTGGGTCTCTAAGTGTGAGCAAAGTATTATGAACTTTCAACTTTTACCCTATGCGAAGCCTGTGTTTGGAGTGTGTTCCATATCAACGAACCAGACTCTGTGAAGGGTATGTTCCAAGTTTGTTCAAAAGAATAGAAAATTTAAAAGCTCCCATTCACCCTCTCTGGTCGCCTGTTTCGGTCCAACAGGATGACTAACAATCTTTAAGCACATCGGGCATACTTTATTCAGATGAATGGTGTATAACACGAATTAAGAACAATAGATCGATATGTCGAACTTAACTGATGGAACCTCAACCTATGATCTTCGGTCTATGTCAATTTAAGAGATCATAATAATACAACCTAAAACCTAGATAGTACACCAAGATAAACCAAGGATCATACTGACCAAACTAGCATCACAAGAGATCGAAGTGATGTAGTCTTGAACGACACCAACTTAGCCGATATTATCACTGAGGTGGTGGGACTCACCTCTTTGCTAGATATCGAGATTGAGCAGCCTAGCTTCGAGTGCCAAGTCCCATCGGGATTAACCTTGAATTAACAAGGATGGCGATGCGCCGAGATTTGTTTTGTGATTGTAGTAGTTGTGTCTCTAATCTACCTACTAGATAAATATTTATAGTCCGGAGACTTGTTGTCCACTACGATTGTAACCGATTCTTTTTGGATCTCTATCTTTATCTCTATCAGCTCCACTATATCTGGTCACGTGCAACAGACAGACTTCTCTAACCAGCTTTGACCGGTCCTCTTTGACTTCTACTAACCACACTGGGTCCTTACTGAGCTTGGGCCTTAACTAAATATTACCATTAACATATGCCCCCTAGTTTCAGAGCATAAGTGTAGATAATGCTTTGAAATTTTCACTCATTTAAGACATCTTGCAACATGTCACCTCAAAAGTTCCTTTTAATTCTCCATTAGAAACCAAAGCTTTCGCCTTCTGATGTTTTTGAGCTTTCTATATATATCTACGAAGCATTGTTTTCACATTGCAGAAGTCTTTATCAACCTTCTCATCTTCTTCAACACTTCTCTTTTTGGCCATGGAGGACTGCGATGGATGTCACTTGGTTTGATGCATAAACTTCTCTTTGATAGTGGCATTGGGCCATGCTTCATCCCACATAGTCCTCCAATGGTGCAATTTGAATAGTTTCACCGAAAACCTGCATGCCATCATCATGCACTTTTGCCAAACATTGTAGTCGCTCCCACAAAATCCACCACGACTGGCTTGACCCGCATGTTGAGGCATCGTATTCACCTTATAAGTATCTACTGGCTTCATCTTCTCCTCTTCCATGCCGGCACATAACAATTGTAACACCCCAAATTTCTAAAGAAATAAAAATACCATTTATTTATATTTTTCTGAAAAAGGTTATTTTTGAATTTCCTTTAAGGCTATAAATAACCAAATGAACTAAAACCTAGAGGAGATGTCCAAACCAGAGCCTAAGAAAATTTGTATGTGATCCCAAGGCCAAGACATATTTTTGAGATTTTTAACAAATTTTTATCACCCATGGAAGCAACCCAAACATTTTAAACCAATTTTAGCAATTAAATTTATTCAGAAAAGAATTTAAACAGTAACGGGCCCCCTTCCCCCCCTTCTCCCTCGGCCAACCGGCCCAACCCACTCCCTCCCCACGCCCCTCACTGACGAATGGGCCCCACTAGTCAGCGACCCCCTCTCCCACCGCGTGCGCGCCCGACACCTCGGCCCCACCTGTCGGCGCCAACTTTTCCCCCCTCTCGGCCGAGCCCGACCCCACCTGTCAGCCGCGCCCGTCGCCACACCTGCGTCCCTGCGCCCGCTAACCATCGTGGCCAATGCATCGGATCCATCGTCCACCTCGCGCCACCCCCCCAAATCCCGCCGGCCGATGACCTCGCTCCGCGATCCGCTCGCACCAGGCCCCTCCCATTAAATTGACGCCACATAATTGTCCCCCGAAGCCCGCCGGCCGTTTCCCCTCGTTAACCCTCGCGTTTATGCCCCGGAATCGTGGTGCGCGTGCATGGCAGACCTCACCAACACCATTGAAGATGCCCCCTCGGCTTTCCATGTATACGCCGCCCGTTTTCCCCCATAGGCACCCCTATATAAACCCTCGGCCACCTCCGCGTCCATCCCGCACACCAATTCATACTCAAACCGAAGAGAGCACCCGCGACACCTCTTTTAACCTTCGTGCCGTGTCGGATTCAATCGCGACCGTGCGATCTTGATCTGACGGTGACGATTAAATCGATCCCTCAGTTTAATCTAACCCATCCAATCTCGGCGAAACGTTATGTTTTAATCCCGTGCGTCCGTTAATACTTAAAACTCATATTGAATCTGGCCTGTCGGATCACAGCGAAGGGGTACGTTTTAATCTGAGTCGTTCGTTAATATTTAAAACCCTCGTTTAATCTGAGCCGTCCATCGCGTACCGGTTCGGCGTTTTAATCATGGCCATTTGCGTCCACTTAATGCCCGTGCCTCGCCCGTGGCCGCCTGATCACGATCCAACGGCGATCCGGCGCACACGCACAGTGCGCGGGTTCACGGTGGATCTGGTTCACCGTGGACCGGCGGTCGTTTTTAATTTAAATTAAATTCCAGAAATAGTTTTAAACTTCAAAAATTCATATCTTACTCATTTACCGGCGATCGTTTTTAATTTAAATTAAATTCCTGAAATGGTTTTAAACTTCAAAAATTCATATCTTACTCATTTCAACTTAACCATTTCAATTCCAGAAAAATATAATTTATTCTCTACATGATTATGCAATAAAAACAGTAGGTTTACTTTGAGCATTTTATTTTTATTTAATAGAGTATTTAAAAACCCTTTTGGGTAAATTCATAATTCTTTTAGAAAAATACGTAACTCCATAAAATTGTCTTAAAAAATTAAATAATAATTTCAGAATAGTTCATGACTTCACTTCAAGTATTTTAGCCCAATCAAGGCAAGTATTATGCAATAATTTATTATGTGTATCGAGAAGACTACGACGCCGCTGAGGAGCCGGAATACTACCCGGAAGTTCCCCCATCGCCTTTCGCTAAACAAGGCAAGTCACCAAACCAATCTTTTGAGCATATTGAACCTAGTTTTCTTAAACTATCGCTAAAACACATAGGTTACACATGCATTAGTCAAATGAAAGCCTTACATTATATTTATTAAGATCCCCGACCTTGAAGTGCAAACCCAAGCCATGCTATCTAGCCTAAACTCCTTGTCACCATATTATTAGTACTATTAGCTAGGGTCCAATGTATCGGCACAATTGCTATAGGTTAAAAATGAGTCTTAGAGATTTGGGTTCCACTATATGATTCCCGATATTCTCATCCCTAGAATTTTGTTGGTGATAGAGTTTTGGTTAAGTGTGTGAGCATGGTGGGTTCCAGGTGCAAGCTAGGGCATTGGTCGGTAGCACCCGGGGCACTATAAGGACCGGTCTGTGGGATCCGTTGCAATACATTTCCGTACTAACCACAAGTCTAGTGGGTAAGTCCTAACTAAGGTGTGGAGTGTTCCAACTCGAGGCACCACTTGGATATGGGTCAAGCAGCACCTGCGGGTGGCTTGTACCGACGTGGCACAAAAGGGGGTGCGACGTTAGCCCGGAGTGGCTAGGCGCATTGGCGAAACCTAGAGCGGGTGATTATCGGATTGGAGCATTTCATGCCGAGGTTTTGGCACGAGTTCCTATGGAATGGGTCATCTCGTTACACTTTGGTGAATGAGATGAGTGCGTGCCTTGTGGGTACAGTGGTACACCTCTAATCAGAGTTTAAATCTTTTCGAAAAGCCGAGGCCACGGTCAAGGGCGGGTTGCATGTCTACTCGCGGTTAGTTTACATTTATGAGTGTTGCATGATGACTTGGCATGTAAGGACTGTTGAGCGAAGAGGGAAAATGTACTCCTCGAGTTAGATGATACTATATTGTTCATATTTATTATTCCACATGATTAAATTTGACTACACTAAATGCTACAACTGAAAAATGTACTTTTCCGCACTTTTAGCCTTTACCATTCCTTTGTTATTATCCCGCATTATTATTGCATTCTCAGTGGCTTGTTGAGTACTTTTGTACTCATACCGATTGGACAAACACTTCACAGGCTGCCTACTACGAGGAAGATGGTCTGGAGTAGAGACCCAGTCAAGAAGAAGATCCTGAAGAAGACGTTCGTTATGATGTTTATTTTCATAGTTTCTTTAATTTTACACTTATGTAATAATGTGGTCTCCGAACCACGGATGTTTGCTCGTATGTACGTTGTCGCATGATGAATCTCTCGTTATTATTGTTTTTCAATGGAAATTCAATAATGTCCCTATTTGGTAAATCGGGGCGTCACAACAATCCTCTTATTAGCCCTCAAGTTCGTTGCTAGCATCTTCGTACTTCTCCTAGGGCCCTCAATATCGTGACCCACCATCTTCATTTCTGTCACCAACCTCAACTCCATTGATTGTCACAATGGCAACCCAAACTTCTGTTCCCGAGGTAAGTTTTTGTGGGGATCGGATTGGCGAATAGAGGGGGGTGAATAGGCGCCTCAACAAAATTTTGCAAATAGATGGCCTGTTCAGAATACCCAACACATCTCTAAACACTTCAGAAGCACAATTAAGATCAACAGTATAAACTTTGAACAAAATTCAACTTCAGATAGAAGTTTTGCTCTAAGTTGGAGTATGGTGTACCGAAGTACCGAAGTTCTTTGTCGACAAATGGTCTACCGAAAATTCATGTCTATTTTGAAGCTTGATTTGCTGACAGGAGGGTATCGTTATTTGATGTGTTGATAGGATTCAGAGAAATTCAGAATTGAGTTAAGCAATCAACTTCAGCCATTTGAAAAGCTCATAACTGAATTATCCACTTAATGTTTAAGATTCTGAAAGAAAATCAATAACAATGATTCTTCAAAGAAGATTTAACTAGGTTGCTTTTGATGAATCACCAAACAGTCTTGCAATAGGAAAAACAACTTTCAGCAACCACTTTTTGTCATGTTCAGTTTTCCGACTTAAACATGGATCTTACATAGAGTAAAACTGGTCAAGACAATTTGGAATTTAATCAGATATGACAGCAAACTACTCCACCAGCTGTAAGAAGTTCACCACAACCAAATTAGGATTAACAACAGTACTGTAGTGATTAGCAAACAGTACTGTTCATAGACATCCAATCAGTACAGTGAGGTAAAAACTTATCAAATACAACAGAGATAGAATATTCTGAATTGAGCTGAAAAGTTGAAGAAAATTGAAGATGATTCAGATTTGAGTTCCTTTTTACATCAAACAAAAACAACTCAAAACTACAAAGTTATCAAGATCGTGCTGAATCTTTTAATTAAAGAACTAGAGCTATTCTCAAGATTTCAATTCTAAACACAACACAAGTGCAATAAGGATACTTTTAGTTTGAGTGACAATTGAACTATAAATTTCAGAAACTGAATATTTTCAGACTGTACTGTATTGTTTCAGAAAAACAGACTTCAAGTAACACTTGGCATTTAATAGATGCAAGAGTACTGATAATGATTCAAAAACTATTTCAGAGTTAAAACATCAAGAATCAACCAAAGTGTCTATAAGTTGCAGTTCTGAAACTGAAGCTTTCAACTACAGAATTATAGCAGATAAGAGCAATAAGAAAGTAATTTCAGTACTGAACTGCACACTTTCTGAGATGAAGAGTTCCAAACAGAATCTGATTTTTATAGTTGCAAGTGATTAGATTTGGTCCATTCAAATTGAAGGTAAATAGACAGTTAATCTAGAGAAAACCACATAGTATAAAGTTATTCTAGACAACAGATTACAAGTGACATCAGCATATGGAGTGGTTAGCAGACATACTATTAACAAACAGACAAACATTACAATGCAGTTAGACAAGTCGACAGCTTTAGACAAAAGGTGATACTTTTCTATCTGATCTCTATTGAAAAAAGTGTTTGTCAGTAATAAAAGTTGCAGACCTTCAAGAACATAGAAATAACACTGAAGATCAGATCAAAAGCTCAAGAGAATAAAATTTACAGCTAGTCATTTCCAAACAGGATCTCTCAACAAAATAGTACTGATTCTAAAGCATGCAAGATATAACTTTGTTGTTTAGTGTTCAGCATGGAATCACCTTGAAACAATAGATGTACTGATTGAGGAAGGAACCAATCTTCATCAGATTTAAAAGAAGCTTAGTTGTTCCACAAAAATTCAGGAGCAAAGATCAAGAACAGTGTGAGTATAGTGATTTCCAGATGCTATGCAACAAGGACTATGACCTTTAACTTCAGCAGTTCAAAATAGAAAGGAGCACCACTGTTACATATCTAGAAGACAACAGATAAGTCTAGAGAACTCAATCAAAAGTGTCATAATCAAAACAAAACTTCCACAGAAATTCAGAGGAGTACTCAATCAAGAACTTCTCAAGAGAATAAAAGACCTCTTAGGCAAATGAGGCTTGCTGCAGATGGTAGGTTAGTACTAAAAATCCATCAGCTGAGCTCAAACCAGTGCAGGAATCCAGAAGAAAGAGCCAGCATCTCTACTTGTTGGATGATGAGGAATAGTATCTGGATTCAGCACCAAAACACCAGCAATTACATAACAACAAACTGAAGAACTTCAACAACCAACAAAAAGAATAGTCTCGAAAACAACTAAATTGTAAATAGTAAGTACCTTGGCTGAAGAAAACACAAAACACTTGTATTAATGTAGCAGGAATTTCAAAGATGAACAACACAAAGTGAAAGGAAAATTCTGGTTTCTTTTTAAATTACCGGAATTAAAAACATTTTCTGATACGATAGTTTTTAGCAAAAACCGACAAAGCCTCCTCGATCGCCGACATGTGATGCCAATCCGCGAACTCAACCGCCAGCAAGTCTCTCCCGCTGTCGATCCCCTTAAGCCGCCTGATCACTTGCACTGCTCTCCCTTTCATTGACTTGACCGTCACACTATCTCGATCATGTGTCCATCCATGTCTTGCTCTATCTCCTCGTGCACTCTTGAGATCATCTCAACCTTTACTCGGCATCCTTGATCCTCTGGCATCGAGCTCCCGGCTGGACCCTTGATCACCTGCCGTTGACAGTTGGTTAGCATCTCCACCCTGCACTCATGAGACAAGCCAAAACAAGAGACACAACACACACTGATCCCCTCAGCATAATCCATATCCACACATCGAACCCATTGATGCAATCAAGCCACAACTCACTCACTCATCACTCCAGATCACTCAACCTTATCAATCACTCATCATAATGACAAAAACCACAGTGCGACTATTGTTTTTTCAATATTCTCCGTTTTGCTCTCTTTCTTACCATTCACCGGTGTTCTTGACCATGTTTCGGCTTTCGTTTTGAGATCTTATTATATTTTTCCTCGGTTTTTCTTTTCTTCTTTAGAACTCGAAGAACCAAATACTGATCCCTATTGCTCACCACTCTTACAGCTTCTATCTAGGTCCTTTGGGTGAGTCTGATCCTTTGATATTATAAACACTAAAACTGACTGAATCCCTTTTAAACACTCTTGCATGCTTCTATCTGATTGGAATTTGAGCTTCAGAGCTTTTCCTTCTCCTTTGCCCGGTTGGAGGGATTGATACCTTAGAATATTGTCCGCCAATCATACCTTTTGGACGAGATCGACATTGGGTACTGCATTGGCCTCTCTCTTGCTGAACCCTATAGAAATGAGCCGATGCTTGCTGCCACCTGTTATTTTTGGTCTGATGCTCCCAATGCATTTCTTTTCCGCCACAGATCGATGAGTCCTACTTTTCTTGATGTTTTAACCTTGACCTCACATGACATTGTTTCTCCTAGGAAGCATCTCTTCTTCCGATCCAAGCCAACCCACCACCTTGACATCAAATCCTCCGGAGGTTAGAGAAAATATATTTCCAAGCACAATAAAAAGACTAGACCTGAAGATACCAGCGAGCATGTTACTTTCCTTAACCTTTAGATGGAAAGGTTTGTCTTTTGCAGATCCACCTTGGGTCCAACTGAGAAACCATGTTGAAGAATATGGTTTTGATACTCCAGATGTGATGAGTGATTGTCAACGGAAGTGAAAGGAAGGGAGATATGAAGATCTGTCGAGTCTGAGGCGCATGTGACTCAGGTACATGGGCAGCGAGCGACGGCCGAGCAGAGGAGCCGCAGAGTCGGGCTGGCCCAATCCGGGTACATGGCTAGGAGCGGCAGATGATCTACTGGTCTGTCGACTGGGTTTGACTCAGGTATACGGACGGCGAGCGATTGCCGGGCTGAGGAAGCTGCGGGGTCGGGTCGGTCCAATCCGGGTACCCGGTGCGAAGACGGTGGACGCTTTGTCAGTTTGGCCGCAAAACTGACAACCTATGATTAATTCATTTTTAGGATATTAATATTTAGTTTTTAAGTTTAGAATATTTTTATTTGAGTCAGGTAATTTTTCTAAGAATATTTTAGTAATTTTCGGAATTTATTTTAGAGTCAGTGTTAATTTACCCTAGGGGTAAATTAGTATTTTCATGTATTAGGAATTGCCTATAAATAGGCCCCTATCCCCCTGGGGATAGATGACTGTTAATTTTTCGAAGATTAAAATTTTTCCAGTCCACCGAGTAGTTTTGATCTACTATTCTTCCTCGAGTCTGCTTCGCCGTTTTCCGTTCCGAGCACATCCTTCCCACCGACGAGGTGCATGCGTACTATCAAAGTTCAGCCGAGCCGCCTGGTTTTTCGTTTCTGCGACGGCGTCGTTTTCCCACGGTGGGGCCCATGGTTCTCAGGCTAGCTCAGCAGCCCGCACGACGCCCAAGACAGCCAGGCGCAGGGCATCTCGAAAGGAGTGAATCTTGCTGCCCTTTTTGCCATCATAACGCAAGTAATCGCCAGCTGTTGGCACGGAATCCATCCGCCCATCGCCCGTGCTCGTGGATCAATCTCGTCGCACGGCATGCACATGGCTGGAAAATTTCTGGGCTGCTGAATTGTTGCACGCGGCACAAAGCTCCTGCAATGTGCAGTCCGGCGTGCGGCTAGGTGTTGCGTTTGCATGCGGCAGCGGCTGGATTTGTGCACAACGGCGAACGACGACGCATCCACGGGCGGACTCCCCACTCACACGGCGACCGAAGCACACGGCTCGAGATGACGCAGGTAAGTTTTTTAATCTCCTATTTGTTAGTAGATCAGTTTTACAGATAATCTATTAATTAATTAGCTGAAACTTTGTTTACAAATTTCGTGGGTAATTTAATTTGTCAAAATATTTTTAGTACTCGATTATTTTAATTTGCTCGTATAAAAAGAAGATTTTATTATTAGTCGTAGTACTATTTTCATTCTAGATTTACATGAAATATTTTAGGTTTATTTTTATATTAATCTCTGGATGATCCATGTTTTTACCCAATTGATTAGTAATTTATTTCTAGACTGTAATTTAAATATCTTGTGATTTATCTAGGTGTTTCTATTTACTGCAGTAGTTTTATTTTAGTTTATCTTTAATATCATTTGAATTAGGATACTGATAATTTTTAGGTTATATAATTTTAATTCTAGTAATTTGCCTTGCTAATATTATTTGTCTGGTTAAGTTTGTTTGGGTGTTGGAATTAGATCTTAGTTTAGCAAGAAATTTTTAGGTGCCCATTCACCCCCCTCTGGTCGCTACTTTCGGTCCTACAAGTGGTATCAGAGCGAGGTTAGGTTTTTCTAATATCTTAACCGATTCTAAACCTAGGTAGTGACCATGACGTCTTCTGGTAAAATCCCATCCCTATAAGCTTTTGGCTACACTTATTGGAAGACTCGCATGTGAGCATACCTTATAAGCCAGAGCTCGGACATATGGGAGATTTGTGTTCATCCTAATTTCACCATAACAACTATTGTTGTGGATACTGCTGCAGATGTAGTTAAACAACATCAAAATAATAGTAAAGCGGTGAACATTTTATTTTCTGGTCTAGGTCCTAGTGAGTTTGAGCGTGTTAGCCATCTCACCACTGCTCGAGAGATCTGGGCTACCCTCCAGGAACACCATGAGGGGACAGCTCAGGTCATGGCTAGGCTCTACCAGACCTACCGGCGTGAGTATGCAAATTTCTCACATAAGCCTGGGTGAGACTGTTGAAGCTTTGTTTGGTCGTTTTCAATCAATCATTAACAAGCTTCGCGTTAACAAGGCCGAGCGTGATCAGCTGGTCTCGGATCATGAGCAGGTGCTTAAGGTACTCCATACCTTGGACCCTAAGATCTGGGAGATCAAGGTTTCTTCTATTGTTGAGAGCGCGTCCTATGATACCTTGACCGTTGCAGAGATTTTTAGTAACCTCAAGGCCTCAGAGGTCGATATTCAGTTGAGATCAAATCTCACTTATTCTGGCTCAAAGACTCTGGCGCTTGCGACACCGTCGGCTGATCCTAATGCCATGAGTTGTACTGCTTTTTCCTTGATGTCTATCTCTGAGAAACAACTTGATATTCTAGGAGATGATGATTCGAGCTTGTTTAACAACCGGGTGCGACGTGTCTATGATAAGCGAATGTTTAAGAGACACGGCACAAAATCCAGATGCTTTGAGTGTGGTGACCCAGGTCATTTCATCGCCGACTGCCCCAAGTCAGAAGAATTACAAGAAGGGCACCGGCGGCAACTCCTACAACTCCGGCAAGTATGACAATTCCACAAAGGGCAAGCAAAGACAAGATTTTTTCGAAAGGCTCTAAAGGATTACAGGCGTGAGAACAAGAAGCGAGACAAGACCTTCTTCGCCGAGATGGAGAAAATATACTCCAAAAGATCCTCGTCTTCCTCCTCGTCTTGAAGTTCAAGTGATGAAGAGATCATGATCAGGAAGGGGAAGGACAGGGACAATCCGGCGGGCCTCTGTTTCATGACCTTTGGGGACAAGCCGAAGAGTTGCTCAAGTCATAGCCGAAGACCCCATAAGAGCTTCTGCTCAATGGCTCTTGGGGAGAAGAAAGAGAAGGACTCCTCCGATGACTCCGACGACGATGACGATGAGAAGGCATCTTCCTATGAACAAGAAGTTGTTAATTTATTAGAACAGAACAGTCAGGAGTTGAAGTTTAGGGAGAAACTGCTTAGAGGGGCTAAGAAGAGGATAGATGAGCTTGAGAGTGAGCTTGCCACGGCGAATGGCAGGATTGAGAGTTTGTCTTCTTTCCCTTGCTTGGGTGATAGTGGTGAGTGCCCTGACTGTGAGGTGTTGTTGTGTGACCTGACGACTCTTAAGTCCAGGTACACAGAGAGAGTAGATGAGAGAGACGCATTGGCCACTGAGCTTGAGAGTGCTCAGTAGGAGCTAAAAGATGCTCATGCCACTGTCGTCGTATCTTGTGTAGACTGCCCATCTCATTTAGCTAGTATAGCTGAGCTGAGAGCCAAGAGTAATGAGCAGTTGAGTGAGTTAGCTGGAGTGAGAGCTGAGTTGGAGCATACTAAGCTAGAGCTTGAGACCTTGTCAGTTCCACCCACTGTTTGTGAGAACTGTTTGTCCATTAGAATGGAGTTGATCAAGCTAAAAGCTGAGAAGTCTGTCGATGTCAACAAAGAGTGTGAGATCTGCTTGTCTCAAGTGGAGGTGTTAGCTTCTTTGAGAGAGGAGCTAGTTGATGTTCAGAACGAGAACTTTTACCTCCGTCAGATCCTGAGTTAGATTAGTGCCAGAGAGCCACAGCTCGGCATGATGATCCAGCAGTTTAAGAGACAGGATGGGTTTGGGGTAGGTTACACCTATAACAAGGTTGATTTTGAGAGTGCCATTAACCATACAGTGGAGTGGAGTAAGATGACTCCCCAACAGAGATATTCTAAGACTCACTCCACTGAGTCCTTTAAGTATAGTCAGCCCAAGGATGGAGTGCTCAAAGAACAACCTAAAACTCCACCTAAGAAGAAAATCTGGCTCCCAAAGCCTAAAACTCTCCATACTTCTCTTGATTCTTTACCTGGACCCTCTCACACCAAATATACTACACACAACACCACCAAGCCTAAGAACCCTAAGCCACAACAACATCCCAAGAAGCCTACCTATCACTATGAGTTTTGTCAGAGAGACGGGCATCTTGAGGAGTTTTGCTTCAGGAGGAAGCGGGTTGAGCGAGCAGAGAGAGCTCGAGGTGGGCAGGAGCATTTCTACCAGCAGGGTGGTAGATAGAGAGTTCGTCGATGTAGAGAGAGGCTAGAGGCCAGGCCATGTCGTGTAGGTGGTGGTAGAGGAGACGGTTTTTATGATCATGCTCCGGAGGGTGGTTTTCATTCCGGCAGAGTTCCAGTTCATTATGGATACGACTTTGGACCTCGTGGCCGTGATTTTAGGAAGAATAGAGGACCACGCTTTGATCCGCGTTTTGGTCCAGACTCATATGATTCCTTCTTCTTTCCTACATACGAGCAGATGGCTCGACACTGGTTCAACACCTTTGCCAAACCTGGCGTTGGACCATTTGTTCCCACTCATTATTATTGATCTTGATTTGGAAATTGTGTATACTTTTTAGGATATTTTGAGTCAGCTTTTCATTGTATCAGTTTTTATTTCTTCTTTATTTTTATTGAGTTTTTTTGTGTGTTCGTTCATATCGTGCATTATCATCAATCACATTTTAAGCTTGCTTCTATTATATGATTAATCCACTTTACTTTCTCTAGCTAGTATATGTTTTTGATTACCTGTCAATGATCATGCTTTGGTTCAGTTCACATGATATATCTGATATTTGTCATATGCATGGCTTTTATGATTTAAATTGAGAAAATGGTCACCATTGCTTCTAGTAACTAGCATGTGTAGGCTGAATGCTTTCGCTATCTTTTACATGCCTGGTAGCTAGATTCTTACTTAGATGCAGATATGCAACTTGGACATCTATATGCTTTTAATATGAAAAATATGCTATAAAAATGATAAAAATTAAGAAAAATGAAAATTTTATGCATTTTTATGATTATCAGAAAAGATCCAGGTGGGTTTGCTTTATCGCATTGTATTGTTCTAGACTGCTTACCATAGCACTTTGGTATGAACTAGGACGGTGTAATTTATGTCAAGACCAATGTCTTAAGCTTCTGATGGTCCAGTTCTGGCCTAGGCTTGACTTGGTCGGTTAGCATAAGGTTTGACATGCAAATAACCCCTCGCAGAAATGAAAAATAAAAAGAAAAAAGAAAAAATGTAAATTTTTTTAAAAAAGATGACAAGTTTGCTGAAGCACATTGTTTTGGACAATGCTTATCTTGGTAGATATCAGTTAGCTCTTGCATCTCATGCTTTACTTTGCTTGTCAACTAGAAAATGTGGTGATGCTTTTGTTTGCGAAAATCAAAAAATACGTGCTAATGACTCTCTTTTGATATTATCTGCTGCACTGATCATGTCATGTATCTTAGACAGTATATCTTTTGCTATACCTGTTAGATGTTGTAATTGCAGTCAATCATATCTAAGAAGCATGCTTTTCACACTCCACCTGCACCCCATCTGCATTCATGGCATATTTTGAGGGGGAGTTCATGTCTATGTCTTTTTAGAGTGCATGTAGTCTCACTTGATGAGTCCAATTGTCAACAAGGGGGAGAAATTTTTGGAGTTTAGAGGACATTTTTAGCTTTCTTTGGGATTTATTTCAGGGGGAGTTCCTTGTTGGTAATTCTGAGATTGCACTTGTTTTTGAGTCTTTATTTTTGGTTAACCATAATGACCATTTTTCTTGCTTCTGTTTGGCTTTTGGTCATTAGGGTTAAACTTTTATTTTCTTTCTTCTATTTTCTTTTGTCTTTGTTTTCTTGTTTCCACATGTTTTGCAGGTTCTAAAGAGGAGCTGAAGAGGGTGTTGGCAATGCACTCATCAAGGGGGAGATTGAGAAACCATGTTGAAGAATATGGTTTTCATACTCCAGATGTGATGAGTGATTGTCAACGGAAGTCAAAGGAAGGGAGATATGAAGACCTGCCGAGTGTGAGGCGCATGTGACTCAGGTACACGGGCAGCGAGCGACGGCCGGGAGAGGAGCCGCAGTGTCGGGCTGGCCCAATCCGAGTACATGGCTAGGAGCGGCAGATGATCCACTGGTCTGTCGACTTTGTTTGACTCAGGTATACGGACGGCGAGCGATTGCCGGGCTGAGGAAGCTACGGGGTCGGGTCGGTCCAATCCGGGTATCCGGTGCGAAGATGGTGGACGCTTTGTTAGTTTGGGCGCAAAACTGACAACCTATGATTAATTCGTTTTTAGGATATTAATATTTAGTTTTTAAGTTTAGAATATTTTTATTTGAGTCAGGTAATTTTTCTAAGAATATTTTAGTAATTTTCGGAATTTATTTTATAGTGAGTGTTAATTTACCCTAGGGGTAAATTAGTCTTTTCATGTATTAGGAATTGCCTATAAATAGGCCCCTATCCCCCTGGGGATAGATGACTATTAATTTTTCGAAGATTAAATTTTTTCCAATCCACTAAGTAGTTTTGATCTACTATTCTTCCTCCAGTCTGCATCGCTGTTTTCCGTTCCGAGCACATCCTTCCCGCCGGCAAGGTGCATGCATACTGTCAAAGTTTAGCCGAGCAGCCTGGTTTTTCGTTTCCGCGACGGCGTCGTTTTCCCACGGTGGGGCCCACGGTTCTCAGGCTAGCTCAGCAGCCCGCACGACAGCCAAGACAGCCAGGCGCAGGGCATCTCAGAAGGAGTGAATCTTGCAGCCCTTTTAGCCATCATCACACAAGTAATCGCCAGCTGTTGGCACGGAATCCATCCGCCCATCGCCCGTTCTCGTGGATCAATCTCGTCGCATGGCATGCACATGGCGGGAAAATTTCCGGGCTACTGAATTGTTGCACGCGGCAGGAAGCTCCTGCAATGTGCAATCCGGCGTGCGGCTAGGCGTTGCGTTTGCATGCGGCAGCGGCTGGATTTGTGCACAGCGGCGAACGGCGACGCATCCACGGGAGGACTCCCCACTCGCACGGCGACCGAAGCGCACGACTCGAGATGACACAGTAATTTTTTTTAATCTCCTATTTTTTAGTAGATCAGTTTTAGAGATAATCATCTATTAATTAATTAGCTGAAACATTGTTTAGAAATTTCGTGGGTATTTTAATGTGTCAAAATATTTTTAGTACTCGATTATTTTAATCTGCTCGTATAAAAAGAAGATTTTATTATTAGTCGTAGTACTATTTTCATTCTAGATTTACATGAAATATTTTAGGTTTATTTTTATATTGATCTCTCGATGATCCATGTTTTTACCCAATTGATTAGTAATTTATTTCTAGACTGCAATTTAAATATCTTGTGATTTATCTAGGTGTTTTTATTTACTGCAGTAGTTTTATTTTAGTTTATCTTTAATATCATTTTAATTAGGATACCGATCATTTTTAGGTTAGATAATTTTAATTCCAGTAATTTGCCTTGCTAATATTATTTGTCCGGTTGAGTTTGTTTGGGTGTTGGGATTAGATCTTAGTTTAGCAAGAAATTTTTAGGCGCCCATTCACCCCCCCTCTAGTCGCTACTTTCGGTCCTACACCAACTTCTCACCTCTAGTTTCTGGCCGAGCAGTTTGCCGCAAACAAGAAAATACCCATCGATTGATACATGCTTGGGTCTACCTACCATCTTCTTCACCAAGTATCAGTCAAGCTATTGGCTAGTGAGTCTGTAGCCCACTTCGGTGGTCCTTGGTGGTTTCTACCACTTTGGTTCGATGTTTACATGGCCGAAGTAACCAACGATCCCCCCTTTTTCCCTGATGGAGTTTCCTTCCGACTACCCAAAATCAGCTAACCCCACATATCACTGATGCTTATCTTTGGGCGAAGCAGTTGCTTTCTGTCTCGATATCTGGATGTAGTTTGATCATCTAAGCCACTAGTTATAGGGTTACCATCGTGGCTTCATCCTTGAGAAAATCATATGTTACCCGTATGACTCCTTGTCTGAGTATGAACACCAATGTATGTAGGGATGAAGAGTCTATCAAAATCTTTAAATCTCTTATCACTCCTTTTATTCTGCCAATCAACTTCGTCATCGGTCATCTCCGCAAAGCATCCTATGAATTTTATCATCCGATAGTCTGTTCATGTCAACTGGGCTTTGGTCAGCTAGTGTTTCATTTGTTTTTCATCGGTCGACTTCAGGTTTGTGGGGAAGTCAAAGGGAACTTAAAGTACGATCGACTACTCCTCATGGCTGACCGAATTCCTTATGGTTAGTTGGCTTCCTGGTTGGCCTGCTGGGTTAGCTCTATCAATTATGTCCAATTGTGGATCGACTGGAAGGAGCATCTGTTCAATCGTCCCCTGAGGACGTATTTCCTATGGCTATATCCTGACTTCGTTGGTGAATACTTTGAGGTATGTATCCCTTGTTTACCCTCTTTGCTTTTTTCGCATTCTTCTCACTCTTTGATCATCTTTGTATTTGTAGGAGGACGACTTTTATGTGCCCACCAAGAGCCAAAGTGGTCAACCGATATCCCATGGGCTGGTAACAGCCACCAACAACTTGGGCGTCAGTGCTCCTACTCCTACAACTTGGCTTAATCAGAGGCGAGTTAAGACTTCAGGGCACAAGCGCAAGGCGTTAGATGCAGTTGTGCGCTGATCCACTAGAGCTCGGGCCACCCAACCAACTCTTCCGCAATCGATAAACCTTTATACTCTTACGTGACATCCTTGTATAACGCACGTTTCTTAACGCAGTTTACCTTTTTGCCTTGTAGTCGATGTCGATTGCTTCCCCAATAGCACTTGCACCTACCATCGTTTCTTCACTGTTCGCTGAAAGACCTCCATTGACTCAAGTTTGTTCCTGCCATTTTATAGTAATTTGTTCTTGCCATCATCTCCTACTCCCCTCTATGTTGCTGAAGGATATGCCCAAGAAAATTCCGTGTATCGGAAGTTCGATATGTAGTATCGGAAGTTCCGATTATTTTCTGGTCTCAGGTTAGAGAGAAAATGTTGCTTCGGATGTTCCGATATGGTATCAGATGTTCCGACGAGGCAGAAGTTTCTGATTTTGAATCGGGGAATTTTGTTCTGATCGAACGTTCCGATATGTGTATCGAAAGTTCTGAGGTGGGTGAAAACAGATTGGATCTGTTGCGTGTCGTACTGTATCGGGAGACCTAAAATACCCTATCGGAAGTTCCGCTGTAAGATCAGAAGTTCTGACGTGGGCGAACAGATTGGATCTATTATGGATTTTAGGGTTTCGAGATGAGGACGACCAGGGTGCTATCAACCCTATAAAAGGAGAGGAGGAGGAGGTCTTGGAAAAAGGAATAAGCCTAAAATAGATATAGCCACCACAGAATCCTCTCCTCCCTTTCTTGATATCAATCGTTGAGGTCAAGGATCTCCATCTCTCACGTGTGGTGCTAGCATGATGTTGTGGGATATTGCGGAGGCGTTGCTCCAACAGTGATGCTCGTGGACATCTTCATGTGAACGACTACATCATCTTCATCGAATAGATCGGTTAGGGACAACAAGGACATAGCGAGGATAGGCTTGACGTGCTAGTCCGACATCTTCTTCCGCTGCACCTAGGGTGTCTCGTGCTAGAAGGTAACATTTCATGATCTTGCACGCGCATGAATCTTGGGCTTAGGGCAAAAATTTTGAATTTGCCGGCTAGCACAACTCCCTATTCCCCAACAGTGGTATCAGATCCTACGTGCGTAGTGTTTAATCTGGATCCTTCATGTATGGAGATACATGGTGGAAAAATAGATTAGATCTGTTTTTGTCCCCAGCAGATCAGAAATTCCAATGGCGGATCGGAAGTTCTTATACTGATCAGATGTTCTGATGTCGAATATTGATTCGATACAGAGAGCAATTGTTGCAGTCCGGGATTTTGATATTGATCAGAAGTTCCGTCGGATCAGAAGTTTTGATGCTAGATCGTAAGTTCCGACCCATGCGAAATTTGAAATTCCGAGCCTATTGAGTCAGGTTTTTCAGATCCAAAATTTAGTCACTTGTAGATTGCTTGCCTAACTTTGTTTTGCAAAGAATGGTGTGACTGACATGGTCTTGGATAAATGTGATGTATGAGATGCATGCGATGAATGTAAATTAAATATGGCTTGTGTGTCATGGTTATTTACAGCCCAAGGCCGATGTAAAAATTATTACAGCTTGGATGTCATTTCCGTGGTTCTTCGGCCCATGTAATTAGTATAGGCTATGCGAGATAGACTAGTACTCTTCATGGAGGCCGGAAGCACGCACTCAATGATGGGAGCAATGGAGATGGAGATCGCCATGTGAAGAAGGCCATGCTACGTCACATTTAATATGATTGCCTTCGATGCTTTCTTATGTTCCTATTATACTATTCTTATATGTTTCGTGTGCGTTATGGACGTTAATATGATAGAATAGTTTTTCCTCAGAAAATTAAGTATGGATGCTCTTCCTAATAGCTGCACCCACCAAGATTTGTGCTCATCGATAGTGGGTCTGCCAAAGCAAGGTGCTATCTTTTATCTCTACCAGTTAGGGCGGAAGTCAGACTTCTGCATGCATAGTATTGGTTTGCTTAACGGGGCTATCAAAATGGTTTTGGGCCTTGGAGCATAGAGTTGGCGTAGATTATAGGATGCTTGTACAATGACAAGAGTCACATACGATGTGATTATCAAAGTGTTGCTTAACTATGTCACCTAGCTTCTAGCACTGATGCCAAAGCTCACTAGGAGTTAGAATGAATATGGATCTTGCGCCACTATTAGTCATTAAGAGGGAAAGTGACTTGGTTTAAAATAGTGGAACACCTTTTATTGCATAGATGACAAAACATTGCATAGTGCTGAACCTTGCATTTAATCTTTTGTAGATCATGGCACCTACTATTTCTTTTGTTAAGAGCACTACAGTTTTTAATTTGCGATCTATACTTGAACGTGAGAAACTATCTGGAACAAACTTTATGGATTGGTATTGAAATTTGAGAATTGTTCTTAAACAAGAGAAAAAGGATTATGTTATGGAGGAACCTCACCCTGATGAACCAGGAGAGGATTCTTCTATAGCAGACAAGCTTGCTTATGAGAAGCATGCTAGTTATTCCGTGGATGTCAGCTATTTGATGCTTGCCTGCATGTCCTCTGAGTTTCAGAAACAATATGAGGAACATGATGCTTATGATATGATCGTCAGTCTTAAGGGCATGTTTTAAAACCAAGCAAGGGCTGAGAGATACAATGTATCTAAAGCCTTGTTTGGAAGTAGGATGGATGAAGGGAGCCATGTGAGTCCTCATGTGATCAGGATGATTTGTTACACTGAGACTCTAGAGAGATTAGGCACCCCACTAGATCCGTACCTAGGTATTGATGTCATTATCTTGTCGCTCCCACCGAGCTTTGAGTCGTTCATCATGAATTATAACATGGTTGGATTAGAGAAGACACTAGTTGAGTTACATGGGATGCTAAATACTGCTGAAGAGAGTATCAGAAACTCTCCAAATCAAGTTATGATGTTTCAGAAGGAGGGCAAAAAGATAAAGAGGAATGGCAAGGCTAAGACCACAGATTCGATCTCTAGTGCGAAGTATAAACCGGCTGGAAAGTCTAAGTCAGGTCCTGCTAGCTCTGATGTGTGCCAACCCTGCCACAAGCTCGGGCATTGGAAGCGCAATTGCAAGGTATATCTAGAAGAGCCAAAGAACAAGAAAGGAAGTACGACTTCCGCATCAGGTATTGATGTTAGTGAAATTAATCTTGCTACTCGTCCAAATGATTCATGGGTATTTGATACCAGATCGATGATTCATACTTGCAAATTGTTGTAGGGGCTGAGTAGAGTTAGAAAGTGTAACACCCCAAATTTGTAAAGGTAAAAATAAATTAATAAATATAATTTGTTTGGAAAAGGATTATTATTGATTTTCAATAAAGCTGAAAATGTCCAAATAAATAAAAATCTAGAGAAATAATCATGATCTTGATCTAAGAAAATTATAATATGTTCTTAAGGCGAAGACATATTTTTGAGAATTTTTACAAATTTTTATAGCCTTTGCAAGTATCTCTTAATTTTTAAACTATTTTTCAGTAATTATTTTTATTCAGAAATGAATTCTAAACAGTAGTGGGCCGCATCCCATTTTTCTCCCTCCTTGGCCGACCCAGCCCATTTACCTCCGTACCCTCTTACTGACAAGTGGAACCCACCTGTCGGCACTATCTGCCTCGTGCCCGAGCCCTGGCCCACCTATCAGTCTCCTCCCCTCTAAGCGCATGCGCCCTGGCCCACCTGTCGGCGCCGAATGTTGTTTCCTCACGCCATGCCCGCCACTACTAGTGGCCCCACCGTATCAGATTCATCTTCCCCACGTCGCCATCGCCCCCGAGATCTCCGGCCAAAACCCTATCCCTTGGATTCACCTCCTCCTTGGGCCCAACCTCGATTTAACATTGAGATATTACTCACCTTAATGCTGGTGATCGTTTCCCCCTCGGATCCCCTCACATTAAGTCCCACGTCGCCGTAATTGTCCGAGTTAAGCCTCACCAGAGTTAAAACCCCTCCCCCTTGGCCTTCACTGCACCTGGCTCCCCCCTTCACTCCGATGGCCTATAAAACCCCCTACACCGCACCATGTTTGGTCCTCGCTTAAATTTCGTGACCATCGCACCAACAGAGCGACCACGCTTCGTTTTTGTGCTGCCCCTCTGTGCCGCCTCTAGTCGCCACTCGCCATCGCCGGAGTCCGCCATCTGCCTCACCGTTGACCTCGATGTGACCATCGTCACCTCCCCGACACGGCCACCCCTCTGTCCTCAATGAAGATCACCGGAATACCATCCCCGCTGATGACCCGCACCACTTCACCGCCCTCACTCATCGCCGGCCATGAACCATCGACCCCAAGCCACCACATCGGTACCATTGAGTTCCCCTAATCGCCTTGATTCCATTTCCAGCGTCATAGGATAGTCTTAGTTTTCGCTGCCGTCGCTAGGGCCGCCGCCACCCTCGGCCATCGCCAGAGAAGACAACCAGCACGGGTAATTACCCCGTGCCACACCAGATCACTCCGCGGATGCGCGATCTCGATCGGACATTCGACGTTATATTGTGAATGGGTTTAATCCTAGCTGTCAGCTCTAAGCGAAAGGGTACCGAGCGCTCTCAGCCGTCCGATTTCACTTAAAACGCCCGCTTCAGCCATGTGCGTCCGATCGCAATCCAACGCCACTCTGCACTCCGGCTCATAGCACAGTACGCGGGTTCAGGGTGGACTCGGTTTACCATGTACTAGAGGCTGATTTAAAAATTAAAATAAATTACAAAAACTGATTTAAACTTTAAAATGCATAACTTCTCGAAATTAGCCCCAAATTTGATCATTCAAATTTCAGGGAATTCATCTTTTTATTCTCTTCATGTTCATCCAATAAAATTCATATGTTTATACTGAACTTTTATATGGTTTTAATTAGAATTACAATAAAATTCTAGAAATTGTTTTAAACTTCAAAAATTCATCTTCTCGTTTTGTGTGCCTAGAAGAATACAACGTCGTAGAGGAGCCCGAATATTTTCCTGAGCTTCCACCTTCATCATTTGCAGAACAGGGCAAGTCACCAATCCATTTTTGATCATATTGAATCCAGTTTTAAATTAAATATCGCTAAAACCCATAGGTTATAAATGCATTATTCAAATCAAAAGCTTTACAATATAATTATTTAGATCCCCGACCATGATGTGAAAAACCAAGCCATGCTATCGAGCCTAAACTCCTTGTCACCATAATATTAGTATTATTAGATAGTGTCCAATGTATCGACACAACTGAGGAGCCATGCTGAATAGCGTGGGCCTCATGGCTCTAGAAGTGATGAGTCATTGTCAACGATAGTCAAAGAGGACTGAAGAAGAGAAGAGATCTGCTGTTTTATGGGCCGCGTGTGACTCAGGTACACGGGCAGCGAGCGACTGTCGGGCAGAGGAGGCTGCGAAGTCGGGCTGGCCCAATCCGGGTGCATGGGCCAGAAGCAGTAGAAGACCCACTGGGCTGTTGACCAGGACTGACTCAGGTACACGGGCGGTGAGCGATTGCCGGGCTGAGAGAGCTGCGGAGTCGGGCCGGCCCAATCCGGGTACCTGGTGCAAAGCTGGTGGAGGCTTTGTCAGTTTCGGCGTAAAACTGACAACCGTTGATTCTGTATCCGACTGTCCAGAAGAATAGCTTCAGGATATGTCATCTGTTACTCTAGGCCCACAGTCAGTCAGTTGTGTCTGTAAAAATACCTAAGGGCAGTAGAGTCATTTTCTGTATTTTTGAGTCTGTAAAAACCCTAAGGGGCTGGTAGAATATTCCTAGTGTTGGGCTGCCTATAAATAGCACCCCAATCCCTAGGGTTTGGACCACCCTTTGTGCTGAAATCAAATCCACCTTTTTGGGTCACTTGGTCTCCTCCCTTCTCTCTCCTGTGTGCGCCGCCAGGGGTTTCCCTCTCACTGTTCGTGCATTATTTTGTCTCAAATCAGTTGGATGCTTTTAATTCTTGGTCTCTGGTGAATTTATTGCTTGCATCTTGTTCGGTTTGGGAAGTTAATGCCTTGGGCACGAGCTGGTGATTTTATTTCTTGGGGAGAAGCTTCTTCTGTTGCTTGTGTTCTTCACGGTGGGAGTACTAGTTCTTGCTGTTGCAAGTAGTACTACTTTGCTGTAGCTACAGTGTTCTGTAGAAGCTTTTCACCTTCTATTGCCCAGCTTTTTGATCGAAGCTGACAGTCCTTTTTACCTTTTTCTGGGTGTGTCTGGCGAAGCTCGTTTCAGTGCGAAGCCTCTCAACTCCGTGAGACAGGCTTCGATCGAACCTCTTTAAAGGCTTCGCTCAGACTTCGAACTTCGGTTTTTGTGTCTGAGTTGCTAGTTTCGAAGTTCCTCTTGTATGGACAGCATCGCATACTTCGAATTAGCATACTCCGAATCTATCTGTTCGAAGTGCATACTTCGTTAGGTTTCGAAGATAGAGTGTAGGCTTCGGACTTGATTTTCTTTCACGTGACAGACTTCGCCCCTACGTTCGAAGGTTGTCTGTTTGTGTGTTCGAAGCTTTGTGTTCGAAGTTTCATGTTCGAAGGTTTAGCTTCGAGGCTTACGGTTCGAAGTACGTTCGAGGTCTTGTCTTCGAAGTGCATACTTCGAAGCAGGCTCCGGCACTCTTTTACCTCGCTCCGAAGCTCGTGAGTCGAAGCTGTGTGCGAAGACTTGTCTTCGAAGTGCATACTTCGAACCAAGCTCGGGCACTGTTTTTACTTCGCTCCGAAGTACTCTTCGCTTCTTACCACTTCGCACTAGCCTAGACAGTGACACCTTCGACACTTCGGACAGACTCCGTCATCAACCTCCGAAACATACCTCGACGTGCGAAGGGGGCTTCGCCAAGTCCCGAACAGGAGACAACTTTGGACAGTAACTTCTCTTTTCACTTTATACATACTTAGATCATTTCATTGAGAAGTATAGGCCTGTTACAACTTGTTTATCTGCCTAGTTGCACCACTTTAGTTTTACACTGTATATCATCAGTTGCTTCTAGGTTAGAAACCTTTAGACTTAGGCCTACTGTTTACTTTCTGCTGCATAGTATTTTTGAGGTGTGCTGGGTATTGGGAACAGGTCATAGATTCGAAAGAATTTTTAAGGCGCCCATTCACCCCCCCCCCTCTGGTCGCTACTTTCGGTCCTACAAGTGGTATCAGAGCTTGGTTAGGGTTTTTCCATACCTTAACCGGTTCTAAACCCCGGTAGTGACCATGACGTCTCCTGGCAAGGTCCCGTCCTTGGAAGCCTATGGCTATAATTATTGGAAGACTCGCATGCGAGCCTATCTCATGAGCCAGTGTTCGGACATATGGGACATTTGCGTTCACACCACGTTTGTCATTCTGCCAGTTACTGAGCAAGGTACTGCTGGTATCATTGCTCAGCATCTGAGCAACAGTAAGGCTGTGAACATTTTATTTTCTGGTTTAGGTCCCACTGAATTTGAGCGAGTGAGTCATCTCTCCACTGCGAGAGAGATCTGGGCTACCCTCAAAGCACACCATGAGGGAACAGCACAGGTCAAGGCTCGGCTCTATCAGACCTACCGGCGTGAATATGAGAATTTCACACAGAAGCCGGGTGAATCTGTTGAGGCTTTGTTTGGTCGCTTTCAGTCGATCATTAACAAGCTTCGGGACAACAAGGCTGAGGGTGCTCAGTTAGTCTCAGATCATGAGCAGGCGCTCAAGGTTCTTCATACCTTGGACCCAAAGATCTGGGAGATCAAGGTATCATCTATCATTGAGAGTACTTCATACGATACCTTGACCATTTCTGAGCTTTTTAGCAAGTTAAAGGCCACTGAGGTAGATATCCAGTTGAGATCAAATCTCACTGGCTCTGGATCAAAATCCCTGGCCCTTGCTGCACCTTCAGTTGATCCCTCTGCTGTGAGCTGTGCTGGGTTCTCCTTGATGTCTATCACTGAGGACCAGCTTGAGTTGTTGGGAGATGATGATTTGTGTCTTTTAACAACCGGGTGCGTCGTGTCTATGATAAAAGAATGTTCAAAAGACACGGCACAAAATCCGGATGCTTTGAATGTGGTGATCCAGGACACTTCATCGCCGACTGCCCCAAGCGCAGTGGATACAAGAAGGGCGCCGGTAGCAGCTTCCACGACTCCGGCAAGCATGAGAGCCCCTCCTTCAACAAGGGCAAGCCGAAGACTCGGTTCTTCAAGAAGGCCCTGAAGGATTACCGGCGAGAGAACAAGAAGCGCGACAAGGCCTTCTTCGCCGAGATGGAGAAGAGCTACTCCAAGAGATCCACGTCTTCTTCCTCTTCATCGAGCTCAAGTGATGAGGAGATCACCATCAAGAAGGGGAAGGACAAGGATGATCCGGCGGGCCTCTGCTTCATGGCTTTCGGAGACAAGCCGAAGAGCCGCTCACACCAGCGCCGAAGATCCCGCAAGAGCTTCTGCTCCATGGCTCTTGGGGATAGAGAAGAAAAGAGCTCCTCCGACGACTCCGACGACGACGATAGCAAGGTATCATCTTATGAGCGTGAAATTGTAGATTTACTTGAGAGCAATCGTCAGGAGTTGAAGTATCGGGAGAAACTGCTTAGGGGGGCTAAGAAAAGAATAGACGAGTTAGAGAGTGAGCTTGCCGTGGCCAACGGTAGGATTGAGAGTCTATCCTCTTCCCCTTGCTTGGGCGATAGCAGTGAGTGCCCGAAGTGTGAGGTGCTTCTGTGTGACCTGTCGACTTTGAAGTCCAAGTACACAGAAAGGGTTGATGAGAGGGACGCTTTGGCCACTGAGCTTGAAAGCGCTCAGCTGGAGCTGAAAGATGCTCAAGCCACTGTCGTCGCACCCTGTGTTGATTGCTCATCTCATCTAGCTGCCTTAGCTGAGCTGAAATCCAAGGGCAATGAGCATTTGGGTGATTTAGAGAGGTTGAGAGCTGAGCTTGCCCAGACTAGGCTAGAGCTTGAGACACTGTCAGTTCCACCCACTGTTTGTGAGAACTGTCTGTCTCTTAGAATGGAGTTGATTAAGCTAAAATCCGGAAAGTCTGTCCAAGTAGAGAGTGAGTGTGAGACCTGCTTGTCTCAGGTGGAGGTTCTAGCTTCCTTGAGAGAGGAGCTAGCAGATTCTCAGAATGAGAACTTTTACCTCCGTTCTATCCTGAGTTGGATCAGTGCCAGAGAGCCACAACTTGGCATGATGATCCAGCAGTTCAAGAGGAAGGATGGGTTTGGAGTAGGTTACACCTACACCAAGGCTGACTTTGAGAGTGCCCTCAGCCGGGCAGTGGAGTGGAGTAAAATGACTCCAGAGCAGAGGTATCCCAAGACTCACTCCACTGAGACCTCCCAGGCTTGTCAGCCCAAGGATGGAGTGATCCATGAACCATCCAAAGCTCCTCCCAAGAAGCCTATCTGGGTTCCTAAGCCCAAACACCTCCACTCTTCTCTAGACTCTCTTCCTGTACCCTCTCAGCCCAAGAAGACCACACCAAACACTACCAAGCCCAAGAACCCCAAGCCTCAACCACATCCCAAGAAGCCTACCTATCATTGTGAGTATTGTCAGAGAGACGGGCATCTTGCGGAGTTTTGCTTCAAGAGGAAGCGGGTTGAGAGAGCAGAGAGGGCTCGTAGTGATCAGGTGCAGTTCTACCAGCAGGGTGGTAGACTGCGTGTTCCTCGGCGCGGGGAGAGGCTGGAGGCCAGGCCGCGTCGTGTAGGTGGTGGTAGAGGAGACGGCTTTCTTGCCCATGCTCCAGTTGGTGGTGTTCGTTCCGGTAGAGTTCCAGACCGTGTTGGCTACGGTTCTGGACCTCGTGGCCGCAGGGTTAGGAAGGACCGTGGACCGCGTTTTGAGCCGCGTTTTGGTCCAAACTCTTTTGATGGTTTTCGCTTTCCATCTTTTGAGCAGATGGCTCGACACTGGTTTAGCTCCTTTGCTAAACCTGGTGCCGGACCATTTGCTCCCACTTACAGACATTGATTGTGCAGGACCGGGGACTGGAGGATGTTTGGATCATGGACTCAGGATGCTCTCGCCACATGACGGGACATCGCAGATGGTTCTCCAGTCTCACTCCCCCGAGCTCCAAAGAGTACATTACATTCGGGAACAACGGTCAAGGGAAAGTAAGTGGCATAGGCTCAATCAGCATCTCAGACCATTTCTCTTTAAAGAATGTTGCTTTGGTCAAAAATCTGAATTTTAATTTAATTTCTGTGTCGCAACTTCTTGAGGATGGTTTGGAAGTGCGTTTTAAGAAGGGAAATTCTTCTGTGGTTGATTCTAGAGGGTCTTTAGTTTGTCAGATTTTACCCTTCGGTAAAGTTTTTCGAATTGACTTCTCTAGTTCTTTTGGCCCTTCTCGCTGTTTGATTGCTGGATCCTCCTCTGAGCTCTGGAAGTGGCATAGGAGGTTAGGTCATTTGAGTTTTGATCTGCTAGTCAGGTTAAGCTCTATGGACCTCATCCGAGGATTGCCCAAGCTTAAGATGGAGAAGGATCTAGTGTGTCATCCCTGTCGTCATGGAAAAATGGTTGCCGCTTCTCATTCACCTGTGACTCAGGTGTTGACCTCGTATCCAGGCGAGCTTTTACATTTGGACACTGTAGGTCCAGCTCGGGTACGCTCAGTCGGTGGGAAATGGTATGCACTTGTGATTGTTGACGACTTTTCTCGTTTCTCGTGGGTTTTCTTTTTGGAGTCTAAGGATGAAACTTTTCAATTTGTCCATGACCTGATTTTGAAGCTGAAGAATGAGAACAATGGCCGGATGCGAGCAATTCGCTCCGACAACGGTTCTGAGTTCAAGAATTCTCAGTTTGTCAGCTTCTGTAGTGATCAGGGTCTGGACCATCAGTTTTCCTCTCCTTACACTCCCCCACAGAACGGCGTTGTGGAACGAAAGAACCGCACGCTAGTCGAGATGGCCAGGACGATGCTCGATGAGCACAGGACTCCTAGGCGTTTTTGGGCTGAAGCCATGAACACGGCTTGCTATCTGGCCAACCGCATTTTTCTTAGAGCTTACCTATGTAAGACATCATATGAGTTGCGGTTTGGCAGACAGCCCAAGGTGAGCCACTTGCGAGCGTTTGGCTGCAAGTGCTTTGTGCTTAAGAAGGGAGGGCATTTGGACAAGTTTGAGTCTCGCTGCTGGGATGGTGTTTTTCTTGGTTATGCTTTGCATTCTCGAGGTTTTCGTGTTTGGAACCTCGAATCCCAGCTGCTTGTCGAGACTTGTGAAGTTTCTTTTGATGAGTCCATGCCTTCTTTGACTCCTTCGTTTGAGCTTTCTGGTGATGATGAGCTCGGAGAGTCCATCTTTGAAGAAGATGAGGATACTCCAGCTGCTGATGAGGGTGGGCCTTCTGCATCCCCCGCAGAGCGCACACCTTCTGAGACTTCGACTGATGATGAGGGCGGACCTCTGATCACTTCTTCCACTTCGATCGAGCCCCCTCAGTCGAGTCCAGAGGTGCCAGCTGCTGACTCAGGTGAGGTGACTTCAGATCACCAGGGAACCCGAGCAGTTCAGCGTGACCATCCCTCAGAGCTCATCATTGGTGATTTGACTGAGAGAACTTTGCGTTCTTCTGCCTCTCTTGCTGTGTTTGCTGAATCGGCTTTTGTTGCATCTTTTGAGCCTAGAGACGTCTCTCATGCTCTTTCTGATTCAAATTGGATTAATGCTATGCAAGAAGAGCTTGAGAATTTTGTCCGCAATCGGGTTTGGACATTAGTTGAGCCGCCATCAGAATGCAACCCCATAGGCACCAAGTGGGTGTTCAAGAACAAACAAGGTGAAGATGGGGTTGTGGTGCGCAACAAGGCTCGACTAGTTGCCCAGGGTTATTGCCAGAAGGAAGGTATTGACTTTGAAGAAACCTTCGCTCCTGTTGCCCGTCTTGAGTCCATTCGCATTCTTTTAGCATTTGCCGCTTCAAAGGGTTTTAAGCTTTTTCAAATGGACGTTAAGAGTGCTTTTCTGAACGGGTACATAGAAGAGGAGGTTTATGTTAGGCAACCCCCCGGTTTTGAGAACCCTAAGTTTCCTCGACATGTTTTTAAATTGCACAAAGCTTTATACGGGTTGAAACAAGCCCCCAGGGCTTGGTATGACCGGTTAAAGCAGTTTTTGTTGGGGAAGGGTTTTGTGATGGGTTCTGTGGACAAAACTCTTTTCTTGCTCAGAGATGCTTCATATTTCTTAGTTGCTCAGATTTATGTGGACGATATTATCTTTGGTGGTACTACTGATTCTCTTGTGTCCAAGTTTTCTGAGCAGATGCACAGTGAGTTCGAGATGAGCCTCATGGGTGAGCTCAAGTACTTTCTAGGGCTCCAGATCAAGCAGACCAAGGACGGCACCTTCATCCACCAAGGTAAGTACACTCGTGACATGTTGAAAAAATTTGACTTTGGTGGTGAGCTGAAGCCGCAGATGACCCCGATGGGCACTTCTGGGGGTCTGGACAAGGACGAGAGCGGCGTCAAGGTCAACGAGAGAGAATTTCGAGGGATGATCGGGTCGCTGCTGTACTTGACGGCGACTAGGCCAGACATACAGTTCGCCGTGGGACTGTGCGCGCGCTTCCAGTCTTCACCACGCGCGTCTCATCGGCAGGCTGTCAAGCGCATCTTCAGGTATCTCACTTATGCGCCTGATCTTGGTCTCTACTATTCAGCATCATCTTCTCTTGATTTATCTGGCTTTTCGGACGCTGACTTTGGTGGGTGCCGGTTGGATCGCAAGTCGACTTCCGGTACTTGCCAGTTTCTTGGTTCTTCTCTTGTCTCTTGGTCTTCTCGAAAGCAATCTGGAGTTGCTCTTTCGACCACAGAGGCTGAGTATGTAGCTGCTGCTAGCTGCTGCTCACAGTTGGTTTGGATGATTTCCACTCTGCGAGATTTTGGGTTGTTCTTTCCTACCAGAGTTCCTTTGTTTTGCGACAGCACCAGTGCTATTAGTGTAGGGAAAAACCCATGTCTTCATTCAAAAACCAAACACATTGATGTGCGCTTTCACTTTTTGCGGGATCAATATGAGAAAGGTGTCATTGACCTTGTTCATGTTGATACCCATCATCAGTTGGCTGACATTTTCACCAAACCCCTAGATCAGTCTACTTTTGAGCGTTTACGAGGGGATTTGGGTGTTGTGTATCCTTTCTAGGATATTTTGCGTCAGTTTTTCTTTCTTCTTTATTCTTTTCTTGAGTCTTTTTGTGTGTGTTCATATCATACATATTCACATATCACACTTTTGAGCCTGCTTCTGTTATATGATTAAACTGCTTTACTTATTCTAGCTGGTACATGCTTTTGATTACTCGTCGATGATCATGCTTTGTTTCAGTTCATTTGATATGTCTGATATCTGTCATATGCATGGCTTTTACGCTTTCAACTTGAAAAATGATCACCATTGCTTCTGGTAACTAGCATGTGTAGGCTGAGTGCTTTTGCTATCTGTTACATGCCTTGTAGCTAGTTCATCACATAGATGCAGATATGCAACTTGGACATCTTTATGCTTTAACATGGAAAATATGCTATAAAAATGATAAAAAATCAAAAAATGAATGAAAATTCCATGCCTTTTTATGCTTGAGTTGAAAAGATCCAAGTGGGTTTGCTTTGTCGCATTGCATTGTTCTGGACTGCTTACCATAGCACTTTGGTATGAACTAGGACAGTGTAGTGTATGCCAAGACCAATGTCTTAAGCTTCCGATGGTCCAGTTTTGGCCTAGGCTTGACTTGGTCGGTTAGCATAAGGTTTGACATGCAAATAACCCTTGGCACAAATGAAAAAGGAAAAATGAAAAAGCCTGAACATTTAACAAGATAACCAGTTTGCTGAAGCACTTTGTTTTGAACAATGTTTATCTTGGTAGACATCAGTTAGCTTCTGCATCTCATGCTTTACCTTGCTTATTAACTAGGAAATATGGTGATGTTTTGTTTTGCAAAAACTGAAAAATGCGTGCTAATGACTTTCTTTAGATATCATCTGTTGCACTGATCATGCCATGTGTCTTAAGACAGTATGTCTGTTGCTATACTTGTTAGATGTTGTAATTGCAGTCAATCATATCTGAGAAGCATGCTTTCTACACTCCACCTACACCCCAGCTGAATTCACTGCATATTTTGAGGGGGAGTTGCTTTTCAGGGGGAGTCTGTGTCTCTTTTGAGTGCTTGATGAGTTTACTTGTCAACAAGGGGGAGAAAATTTGGGATCAGAGTTTAAGGGGGAGTTAGTTCTTACTCTGTCGATATCCTTGTTGTTCTGAAATCACACTCATTTTGAGATTTTACGTTTTGGTTAACCATAATGACCGTTTCTTGCTTTTGGTTGGCTTTTGGTCATTAGGGTTAAACTTTTCACCTCATTTCTTCTTCTTCTTTGTTTTCTTGTGTTTTGTTTTCGTGTTTCCACATTTGTTCACAGGTGTTGAAGAGCTGAGAATTGAGGAGTGTTGACAATGCACTCATCAAGGGGGAGATTGAGGAGCCATGCTGAATAGCGTGGGCCTCATGGCTCTAGAAGTGATGAGTCATTGTCAACGATAGTCAAAGAGGACTGAAGAAGAGAAGAGATCTGCTGTTTTATGGGCCGCGTGTGACTCAGGTACACGGGCAGCGAGCGACTGTCGGGCAGAGGAGGCTGCGAAGTCGGGCTGGCCCAATCCGGGTGCATGGGCCAGAAGCAGTAGAAGACCCACTGGGCTGTTGACCAGGACTGACTCAGGTACACGGGCGGTGAGCGATTGCCGGGCTGAGAGAGCTGCGGAGTCGGGCCGGCCCAATCCGGGTACCTGGTGCAAAGCTGGTGGAGGCTTTGTCAGTTTCGGCGTAAAACTGACAACCGTTGATTCTGTATCCGACTGTCCAGAAGAATAGCTTCAGGATATGTCATCTGTTACTCTAGGCCCACAGTCAGTCAGTTGTGTCTGTAAAAATACCTAAGGGCAGTAGAGTCATTTTCTGTATTTTTGAGTCTGTAAAAACCCTAAGGGGCTGGTAGAATATTCCTAGTGTTGGGCTGCCTATAAATAGCACCCCAATCCCTAGGGTTTGGACCACCCTTTGTGCTGAAATCAAATCCACCTTTTTGGGTCACTTGGTCTCCTCCCTTCTCTCTCCTGTGTGCGCCGCCAGGGGTTTCCCTCTCACTGTTCGTGCATTATTTTGTCTCAAATCAGTTGGATGCTTTTAATTCTTGGTCTCTGGTGAATTTATTGCTTGCATCTTGTTCGGTTTGGGAAGTTAATGCCTTGGGCACGAGCTGGTGATTTTATTTCTTGGGGAGAAGCTTCTTCTGTTGCTTGTGTTCTTCACGGTGGGAGTACTAGTTCTTGCTGTTGCAAGTAGTACTACTTTGCTGTAGCTACAGTGTTCTGTAGAAGCTTTTCACCTTCTATTGCCCAGCTTTTTGATCGAAGCTGACAGTCCTTTTTACCTTTTTCTGGGTGTGTCTGGCGAAGCTCGTTTCAGTGCGAAGCCTCTCAACTCCGTGAGACAGGCTTCGATCGAACCTCTTTAAAGGCTTCGCTCAGACTTCGAACTTCGGTTTTTGTGTCTGAGTTGCTAGTTTCGAAGTTCCTCTTGTATGGACAGCATCGCATACTTCGAATTAGCATACTCCGAATCTATCTGTTCGAAGTGCATACTTCGTTAGGTTTCGAAGATAGAGTGTAGGCTTCGGACTTGATTTTCTGTCACGTGACAGACTTCGCCCCTACGTTCGAAGGTTGTCTGTTTGTGTGTTCGAAGCTTTGTGTTCGAAGTTTCATGTTCGAAGGTTTAGCTTCGAGGCTTACGGTTCGAAGTACGTTCGAGGTCTTGTCTTCGAAGTGCATACTTCGAAGCAGGCTCCGGCACTCTTTTACCTCGCTCCGAAGCTCGTGAGTCGAAGCTGTGTGCGAAGACTTGTCTTCGAAGTGCATACTTCGAACCAAGCTCGGGCACTGTTTTTTACTTCGCTCCGAAGTACTCTTCGCTTCTTACCACTTCGCACTAGCCTAGACAGTGACACCTTCGACACTTCGGACAGACTCCGTCATCAACCTCCGAAACATACCTCGACGTGCGAAGGGGGCTTCGCCAAGTCCCGAACAGGAGACAACTTTGGACAGTAACTTCTCTTTTCACTTTATACATACTTAGATCATTTCATTGAGAAGTATAGGCCTGTTACAACTTGTTTATCTGCCTAGTTGCACCACTTTAGTTTTACACTGTATATCATCAGTTGCTTCTAGGTTAGAAACCTTTAGACTTAGGCCTACTGTTTACTTTCTGCTGCATAGTATTTTTGAGGTGTGCTGGGTATTGGGAACAGGTCATAGATTCGAAAGAATTTTTAAGGCGCCCATTCACCCCCCCCCCTCTGGTCGCTACTTTCGGTCCTACAACAACTGCTATAGGTTTAAAAACGAGTCATATATACTTTGATTCTATTATATGATCCCCGTGATTTCTCTCCCCCTGGAGTTCTATTAGTTATGGAGTTTTGGTTTATTAAGTTAGCATGTTGGGTTCTGGGTGCAAGCGAGGGCATTGGTTAGTCGCACCCAGGGCACTATAAGCACTGGTCTGTGGGATCCGTTGCAATGCACTTTCGTCCCAACCACAAGTCTAGTGGGTAAGTCTTAACTAGAGGTATGAGACATTCCAACTCGAGACACTATGTGGAGAGGGGCAAGTAGCACCTGCGGGTGACTTGTACCATGTGGCACAAAAGGGGGCACGATGTTGGTCCAATGCGCTGGCGCGCCGACGAAACCTATAGTGTGTGTCATTGGGTTGGAGTGTTTCATGCTAAATGTTTTGTCATGAGTTCCTGTGACTTGGGTCATCTGAACACACTGTGGTGTGTGGGAATGAGTGCCTTGTGGGTACAATGGTACACCTCTGATTAGAATCTAAATCTTTTTGAAAAGCCGAGCCCACGGTCAAGGGCGGGTTGCGTGATATCCCACAATTAGTTTATACTTGTGAAGTGTTGCATGATGATGTGGCATATAAGGACTATCAAGTGAGGAGGGCTGACCGTACTCCTCGAGATAGAAGATGTTGTATTATTCATGATTTAATTTTTTTGTATGAATAAACTCGACTACATTAAAAGCTTCATCATAAAAATGTACTTTTCCGCACTTTAAGCCATTACCTTCCTTTTGCTATTACCTTGCATTATTATTATATTTCTCGGTGTCTTGTTGAGTACTTTTGTACTCATACCCATTGAAAACCCACTTCAGAGATGGTCTACTGTGACAAGGATGGTCTGGAGTAGCGAACTAGTCAAGGACGCGAGCCTGGAAGAGATATTCATCCCGAAGATTATTTTACTAGTTTCTTTTATTTTGTTGTTTGTGTAATAATGTAGTTTGCGAACCATAAATGATTGTCGTATGAACGATGTCAAGTGATGAACATCTTGTTATTGTTGTTTTTCTTTGGAATTTCAATAAAGTCCTGGAATTGTTAAATTCTGGGCGTGATAGAAAGTGTGCAAGTGGTGAGCTGGATGTCCGTGTCGGGAATGGTGCAAAGGTTTTAGTGTTGGTTGTCAGCGTTTATTGACTATCGCTACCATCAGGACTAGTTTTGGATTTGAATAATTGTTATTTCATTATGGCCTTAGGCAAAAACATTATCTCTTCTTCATGTTTAGATGAAGATGGTTTTGAATTTGTAATAAAGAACAAGAGTTGTTTAATATTTTCAAATGGCATGCTCTATAGTGTTTGTCCATTATTTAATGGATTATATATTCTGAGTCTTGATGATGCACATGTTTATAACATTTGTACTAAGAAACAATGCCTCAATGATTTAAATTCTACCTACGTTTGGCATTGTCATTTGAGTCATATAAATGAGAAGCGTGTACAGAAGCTCCATAGTGATGGACTTTTGGAGTCATTGATTTTGAATCATATGACAGATGCGAGTCTTGCATACTTTGTAAAATGATAAAGAAGCCTTTCACTCGACATAGTGAGAGGGCGAGTGAGTTATTGGCCATAGTACATAATGATGTGTGTGGTCCAATGAGTCACACAACTAGAAAAGGCTTTCAATACTTTATTACTTTTACCAGCTACTTTAATAGATATGGCCATAGTACATACTGATGTGTGTCATCCAATTAGTCAAGGACGCGAGCCTAGAAGAGATGTTCATCCCGAAGATTATTTTACTAGTTTCTTTTATTTTGATGTTTGTGTAATAATGTGGTCTGCGAACCATAAATGATTGATGTATGAACGATGTCGTGTAATGAACATCTTGTTATTGTTTATTTTCTTTGGAATTTCAATAAAGTCCTAGAATTGTTAAATTTTGGGTGTGATAAGATGGTATCAGAGCCAACTTTACTGTAGGAAGCCAAATAGACCCGCCCAATACTTAGTTTTACAAAAATATATTTCATAAAAACTACTTCATATTTTTATTCTCTCCCTTACTTTTTAAACATTGTATTCTTTGTAGATGCCAAGTCACCACATGCACGGATACCTTTGGGACCACGATGGATTCATCCACGAGCTTCAGATGCTCATGACCTTCCTCGGATTCATCCACGAGCCCCAGTTCCATGGAATTTACCTGAATAATTCGTAGGCACTTGTGATGTCACCATCACCATTTGTTCCTCTAGAGAACACCACCCTTCTTCATCTCAGCTGTCGGAGGCCTGCCCTTCGAGGTGGCATGTCAACGCGCCGCTTTCCAGGCCCTCACAGAGTTGAGGCTGATTTATGATGTTCAGCTCTGAGACACCTCCTTCCGTTATGTACCGATGAGCACTCCGGGAGCCCACCGCAGCATCTACGTCAGTATTCTCTTTGACTGTGACACCGCCATGGCCAGGAGCACTCGTCTTCCTCAGGCCATGGATCACATTCACAGTGAGGCCATGCTTGACGCCGATGATCAGCATGATACTATCGACTTCTATCGCCACACAGCGAACAACGTGATTTGGGAGAACAGAGAACTGCAGTGCAAGGTCGTCGAGCTATAGCAGAGTGTCGCCAAGAACGCAGAACTCCATCGTTAGATCCAGGAGCTCAAGAAGGACATCGAAGAGTTGGTGCCGCTGCCTCCCCGCAAGAAGAAGGATATCAGGAAGCCCGCCCCTCGGCCTAAGCGGATCACCCCACCACTAACACCCTTCGGACCTTCCTCCTCTAGCGCTGCTACTCTGGGACTGGTCATCGCTTTGGACCCCGTGATAGAAAACTTCATCGAGCCCAACATTCTTTGAGACTCTCGTGGATCACAGAGTACCAAGACTGCCTCTGATGGCGAGTAGCTGCGATCGACGATAGTTCCACCACTTGTTTTGTTTTCTTTCATGATTGTGGTACCATCCATAGCAACTTGTGCTATGGGTGAGATGAAAATAAGAGCTGGAATGTAATGAACAATTTTTTGTACTACATTTAATAAAGAATTCATGAACTATCTTGGGGCAAATTTTTCTAAGTGTTTTCTCATATGCTTTGGGCGTTACCTCCTTCAGAATGGCCAATGACAAGAACCCATCTGCCACCCACAACCTGCCAAGTGATTTGGTGCCCAATGGAGAGGATCTAGGGCAGCGTCAGACTGGGGATCATCGCCATGAAGCAGCAGGAGTTCCACGACTTGCAGCAGGGGAGCAAGTCTATCATAGAATACCTCCACGAGTTCAACAGGCTGGCCTAGTATGCGCCAGATGAAGTTCACACTGACGTCGACCGTTAAGCTAAGTTCCTCAGGTGGTTGAAGGACGAACTATCCGTCCAACTTGTCGTCGTGGACTACACCGACTTCTAGAAGTTGGTGAACAAGGCCATCATCCAAGAGACTGAGCAGAACAAGCTGGACCTCAAGAAGAGGAAGATGATCGCCTTCAAGCACAACCAAGGGATCCTGTAGAGACCCCGCTTTGCTCCTCCGGTCCAAGCGCCGACCCATCACCCTTGCCCCGTCTTTAGACCTTAGTACACCCCCGGTGGGTCGAGCACCGGAAACCCCCACCCCGCTCCCCCAGCTCTGTCAGCTCCATCGGCCCATCGACACTAGCCGCCAAGACCAACACTTTGAGGGGCCGGAACGACAAGCCGGTCATGTGCTTCAACTGCCAGAAGGAAGGACACTATGCTCATCAGTGTCCTCACCCCAAGAAACCCCAAGGAGCTCCTCCCAACCCAGCGAGCCGCACCCACGTTTATTCACTGTCGCTACCGTCAGGACTAGTTTTGGATTTGAATAATTGTTATTTCATTACGGCCTTAGGCAGAAACATTATCTCTTCTTCATGTTTAGAGGAAGATGGTTTTGTATTCGTAATAAAGAACAAGAGTTGTTCAATATTTTTGAATGGCATGCTCTATGGTGTTTGTTCCTTATTGAATGGATTATATATTCTGAGTCTTGATGATGCACATGTTTATAACATTAGTACTAAGAAACAATGACTCAATGATTTCAATCCTACCTACGTTTGGCATTGTCGTTTGAGTCATATAAATGAGAAGTGCATGCAGAGGCTCCATAGTGATGGACTTTTGGAGTCATTGATTTTGAATCATATCACTACAACAAAACAGAATATTTTCGTCGGCCAAGTTAACTTCCGTCGGCTTTTGGGCAAGCCGACGGAAGTTAAATAACTTCCGTCGGCCTCCACGAGCCGACGGAAGTTAAGTTAACTTCCAGTCGGCTTCTGACAGTGGCCGACGGAAGTTAGCGAGGGTTTTTCCACGGCCGCCCGGATCCCCCTAACTTCCGTCGGCCAGCATTAAAGCCGACGGAAGTTAGCTAACTTCCGTCGGCTTTAATGCTGGCCGACGGAAGTTAGGGGGATTATTCCCCAATTGTGCGCGCGTACAGGGAGACCTAATCTCCCTGTACGCGCGTGCGCCCGCCCGTCTCGCCCTGCCGCAGCCGCCTACCGCCGCCACCACCTCCTGCCGCCGCCGCATCCTCCCGCCGCCGCCGCGTCCCAGACGCCTCCCGCCGCCGCCGCCGCATCCTCCCGCCGCCGCCGCGTCCCGGACGCACCCGCCGCCGCAGGTTGCCGTAGCGGCCGCCCGCCGCCGCCCACGCCCCCACCGCCCGCCCCCGTCGCCGCCGGCCCCCGCCGCCGGCCCCCGCCCACCGCCGTAGGCCGCCGTGCCCCTCGCCGGTGTCCCGCCGCCGCCCACGCCCCCACCGCCGGCCCCCGTCGCCGCCGGCCCCCGCCGCCGGCCCCCGCCCACCGCCGTAGGCCGCCGTGCCCCTCGCCGGTGTCCTGCCGCCGTGCTCCCGGCCACCGGCCAACCGCCATCGGTGCCCCGCCGCCGCCGTGTCCTCGGCCCCCGGCCGCCGGCCACCGCCCACGCCGGTGACCACCGCCGTCCATCCCGGCACCCCGCCGCCGCCGCCACCATTCACCCATCACCCGCCGACCGTAGCCGTCGCCGCCGTCGTTCCCAAGTAATTTTTATTGCATGTTTATTGCATGTTTATTGAATTGAATCAATGTTTATTGCATTTTTGCATGCTCTCATATTGCTTGAGGTTGATGACATAGTGATGAAATCATTTAATCAGTGTTTTTGTGAAAAGAACATGTGGCATGAGACTTAGACCAGATTTATAGTCAAATAAAACTAATAATGTCAGGACTGAGGAATTTTTTAATATATTGTCATGTTTTTCATGTTGTAATGAATTGGATCATGGTTGTCACGGCGTCACCTAGGCGCCGACTAGGCGTCCAGGCGGTCCCCACCGAGCGCCATGCCGGCTAGCCTCGCCTGGTGGAGTTGGGCGCCCGCCTGGCCATTCAAGGCATCACCCATGGTGACTAGGTGGTCACCGGGTGTCTCTGGGCGGCCGACTAGGTGAAAGTGCCTTTGACTAAGGCGTCAGCGCGTCGCCCTAGCTAGCCCCCCTATCGAGTCTCGACTGAGTCGACTCTCTACCTCCCCTTCCACTTGCGCCACCACCTCTGCCCCTTGCGCCGCTGGCCGCCGCCTCTGCTACCCCTCCCCTTGCGCCGCCGGTCGCCGCCTCTGCGCTACCCTTCCCCGTGCGCCGCGTCGCCGCCTCTGCTACCCCTTCCCCTTGTGCCACCACCGCCTCTGCTACCCCTCCCCGTGGCACCTCTCTCCTTTCTGCCTCTCTAATCCTCTCCCCCTCCCTCGCGGCGATGGCGCGGCGAGGGCTCGATAGGGCATGGCGAGGGCGTAGCAGGGCACTTCCGTCGGCCAAAGGCTGACTTCCGTCAGCAATTGGTCGCCGGGTGTCTCTGGACGGCCGACTAGGTGAAAGTGCCTTCGACTAAGGCGTCGGCGCGTCGCCCTAGCTAGCCCCCCTCTCGAGTCTCGACTGAGTTATGGTTTACAAATGGGCTTTAAATGAGCTGAAATTTAAATGGGTTGTGTGGTAAAATTGAAATATATATGTGCTATTAATTATATTCTTGTGTTAATTTGTGGTTTGTTGATGATTTCATTACGGTGATTAGTATATTATATATATATACTTTATTATTATATATATTTCTTTTCGTATGCAATTTTTTATTTGACAACAACGTAGATAGTGTAACGAAACCTATGCGTCACCCGTTTCGGACCAACATGTCTCACACGTGTCATGCGTGTGAGATGTGTAGGTCCGGAATTGTCCCTTTTTGGACAGCCTCAGAGTGGGCGACAGAGCGTGGTTTTATGATGAGTCATGAGTCCGAATGAGATTTCAGTAACATAACCTTGTTGTTCTCCATTGCACCACTATCAGGCGTGCAATTGGAGAACAGCGGGGTTATGCTGCTGAAATTTCGTTCGGACTCATGGCTCGTCATAAATACCACGTTTTGTCGGTCACTCTTGGGTGGGTTTAGGACCTATCTTTTCCTATAGACCATGGTTGCCATGGCATCGCCTGCGCCGACTAGACGTCCAGGCGGTCACCGCCGGATGCCATGGTGAATCGCGATCGCCATCAGGCGTGTCTGGGCGGGCGCCTAGGGTCCGTGGTAGTGTCTAAGGTGTGGCACAGGCCTTTCGGTTAACCCTGTTCCCTTGCGCCGCGGGCTCTGCTTCCCCTTGCGTCACCGGCCGCCCGGCCACCTCTGCTTCCCCTCTGTTGTCCGGAGGCGGAGGCGGGGGGTGGCCAGGGTGTGTGTATGTTGCGAGCCCTTTTATAGCGGCCAGTGCGTGAATCTTCTTGATTGAATGAATGTTTTGCATATAGAATGGCTGAGGACGACCGACGGTGGATGTATAGTGGTTGGATGAAAAGTGGAGCTCACACGAGGGAGTGGGTAATCAACGCAGAGAAATTTGTTGATCGTGCATTCGCTTTGACAACAAACACTGGCGCGAGGTGCCCATGCATGAAGTGCAGAAATTCTCGTTGGCAAGACAAGAGGACGTTGTCATTGCATATTTGCAAATATGGATTCGTGCCAGGTTATGAAGTTTGGTCTTTTCACGGCGAGACAGGCCTTGAAAAAACGGTATTAGTAGTGGAAGAAGAAGATGATAGCGTTGCTGACGATAGGATGGATGAGATGGTTGATGCTATACGACCGGAGTTTGAATCAAACCCCGAGGATCCTCCAACACCGGAGGTTCAAAAGTTTTTCGACATCCTTCGAGCTTCAGAAGAGCCATTGCATGAGCACACCACCGTAAGCGTTCTCGCTTTCGTGACTCGTATTATGGCTATTAAGTCAAAGTTTGCATTTTCAAACAATTGTTATAAGGAGCTCTTGAATCTGATCAGCGATATCCTTCCTAAGAACCATAAGGTGCCGAAAGACATGTATCAGTCAAAGAAAATGCTTTCTGCTCTCGGTATGGAGTATGAGAAGATTGATGTGTACCGAGATAATTGTATGCTGTTCTGGAAAGAACATAGTAATGAGGTGAAATGCTTAAAATGTGGTAAACCGAGATTCATAGAGGTCATAAATGAAGACGGAGAGAAGGTGACGACAGAGGTTGCTCATAAGCAACTTCGTTACATGCCTCTTACACCTCGGGTGAAACGATTGTTTCTATCAAAGAAAACCGCTAGACATATGCGATGGCATAAAGAAGGTGTACGTGAGAATAATCAAGTAATGGTGCACCCATCTGATGGTGCGGCATGGAAGGCTCTAGATGATTTTGATGCAGACTTTGCTAGTGATGCAAGGAATGTTCGCATCGGGTTGGCAACTGATGGATTCACGCCTTTCAATGTAACAGGCATCGTCGTACTCTTGTTGGCCCGTGTTTGCTATTCCATACAACCTTCCACCTTCATTTTGTATGAAATATGAATTTATGTTCCTGTGTCTCATTATACCCGGTCCAGATCATCCTGGAACACGACTAAACGTGATGTTGAAGCCCTTAATTGAAGAGTTAAAACAATTGTGGAAAGGAGTTGAAGCATATGACTATGACCAGAAACAAAAATTCAATCTTCGAGTTGCGTATCTGTGGTCGGTCCACGATTTTCCGGCATACGGTATTTTTTCTGGTTGGAGTTGTCATGGAAGGTTGACATGCCCGATATGTGCGAAGGACACAGATTGTTTCCGTCTGAACTTCGGGGGAAAGATTTGTTACTTTGATTGCCATAGATGCTTTTTGCCCATGAATCACCCATTTAGGTTACAGAGGAACAATTTCAAGAAGGACAACATTGTTGTAAAGGGACCACCAAGGCGTTTAAATGGTAGAGAAATCGCTGATATGCTGAATGAGTTGGTCCTTAATGAAAATGAGGATGGATTTGTAGGATTCGGAACCGAACATAATTGGACCCACATATGTGGTTTATGGGAACTGCTGTACGTCAAATCACTAATTCTGATGCACAACATTGACGTTATGCATCAGGAACGTAATGTTGGTGAAAGCATTATAAGTACATGTATGGATTTTACTGACAGGACAAAAGATAATGTAAAGGCGAGAAGAGATTTAGCTGAGATTTGTAATCGACCAACCCTTGAGTTGACGAATAGTGGTGGCAAGCCACGTGCCCCATTTTGTTTAAAACCTAAAGAAAAAAAACAAGTAATGAGGTGGTTGAAAAATTTGAAATTCCCAGATGGTTACGCCGCAGGATTTAGAAGAGCTGTGAACTTGAAGACAGGGAAATTAAATGGATTGAAAAGTCACGATTACCACATAATAATGGAAAGACTCCTTCCTGTAATGTTTCGTGGGTACCTGAATGATGATGTGTGGAAGGCGTTAGCTGAGCTGAGCCATTTTTATAGACAACTTTGTGCGAAAGAAATTAAGAAAGATATGATGGAGATGCTAGAGAAAGAGATCCCAGTGCTTTTATGTAAACTGGAAAAAATATTCCCTCCAGGGTTCTTCAATCCAATGCAACATTTACTGGTTCATCTGCCATATGAAGCTAAGGTAGGTGGCCCTGTGCAATATAGGTGGATGTATCATATTGAAAGGTCCCTAAAGAAGCTTAGAGCGATGGTTGGTAATAAGGCCAGAGTTGAAGGTTGCATCGCAGAAGAATTTAAATTGAAAGAGATAGCATACTTCACTAGTGTATACTTCGTTGAGCATCACAATGTCAACACACCTGCTACACGGTACCATATGGATGAAGACCATCCTTGTAGTGATCTCCAAATATTTGGGTGGAAGGGCATAACTGTTGGTGTTTCCACGACATATTATGTAACTCAGGAAGAACGAACAAATGCCTTGCTCTACATGTACTCAAATATGGAAGAGATGGAACAATATTTCGCGTAAGTGATTCGTTTTAGTTTTATATTTTACCTCCAAATTTTATACCCGTTTGTTTACCTATTCGTTACATTGACAGTATGTTTGATTCAAAATACTTGCCATCTGGTCGTCAACCAACGGAGAAGCAATTAGATAAATTGCGTCGAGAAGGAGTAAATGGCGGGCCTAGTTTTCTCACTTGGTTCAGAGAACATGTAAATCCTTACCTTTTCTGACACGTATTATTTTACTCTACTGAGTTAATTATCTTATAATCTCTTATGATTTGCAGTGCGTGCTCGCTGACAATGTACATATAGACTTGCGACAGCTCTCTTACGGGAGTATTAGTGCCAAAAGTTACGGTCGCTACGATGTTAATGGTTTCCGCTTCCGTTCAACTATATTTGAAGCATATCGACCTCTAGCGGCAACAACTAATACTGGTGTTGTTACAAGGGTCGTTGATGGACAAGGACACGAAACTATGTATTATGGAATCATCAAAAATATAATCGAGTACAAATTTGCCGGGAATAAGGAGATTAAAGTAGTCTTCTTCGATTGTGATTGGTTCGACCCTAAACATGGTACTCGTGAAAACCAATTTGGGATGGTTGAAGTCAAACACGCGGAACGATTATCTAGTTGCGACAATTTTGTCCTTGCTCATCAAGTCGAGCAGGTGTATTATATGCCCTACCCATGTGAAAAACTAAGTGCTTGGTGGGTAGTCTACAAAGTGAATCCTCGGGAACGTCTACACACCCCTAGTGATGACGCTTATCAATTGGAGGTTGAAGAGGTCGATGAGGTTTATCAAGATGATGAATTGCCGACTTCGTTTAATGTAGAGTCAGAATCGTCGACAGATTCTTTTCTCGGCGATTCTAATGATGTGGCAGTTCCCGAGAAAAGGAAACACCAACATAAGAAGAAAAAAGTAACATGGCGTGCTTTGGGGAGAAAAGGACAAATTGATCCTGATTTTGATGATAATTGACAAGTAATTGTTTTGATACATGGATATGCAATATACTTCATATTACATGTTTTTTCATATGTACAAACCTTCTTTACTAATAAATGCTTGTTTGTGCTTATTTTGAACAGGATGTCGAAAAATAAGAAGAGTGTCACGAGGAAGCTCTTCCGCTTGGGGAGTTCATCGGCGAGTACTCCGGCGAGTACACCGACGAGTCAGGAGGACACCCTATTCCAGGGTAGTTCCTCTTCTTCAAACAGACGTCGTCAAGAGCAGCTCCTGAGATGCATAGATCCGACATTAATTGGTCGGCCTATTGCATTTCAACTAGATGAGGAGGTAACTTTCAGATTGTTTTTTATGCCAGTTATAAACTATTACTAATTGTTTCAATACTGTTTTGTAGGAGGAAGAACACTTGGAGAGTGCGGGTCATGAGGATGATCGGCCGGTGGGTGGCGGGCAAGAGGGGGATGTCCCAGAGTGTGCGGCACAGAGGGATGACCCAGAGGGTGTGGGGCAGGGGGATGACCCAGAGGGTGCGGGGCAGGGGGATCTCCCGGAGGGTGCGGGTCAGGAGGAAGGTGCTGAGGCTGCCGGCGGGTCCTCGGTAACTTTCAGGACGAGTCACTTGGTCGCTCCACCAGTAGTCTCTTCCGGTGGAGCCAAGATCGAGATTACGCCTGTTGGTGACGGGTAAGTGTAATACTCTTCTGTTGTTTTGCTTTTGTTTTCAAAAAATTTCTTTCACTAAACTAATTAACTTTATTTATTATGTATTTCTAGATCTTGGATTGACTCTAGGTTCGACGGCACTTCGAGGGTCAGACAGGTTAACCAGATATTGGGTAACCTGTGCCGTCTGCACTACCCAGGGATGCTGACAATGCCGACCGGTGAGCGGGTTCTATGCCAGACATGGGACCAGTACCGGTTCGCTCCTGACGGGCGCCACGGAACTGCTCAGGGGGCGGTGTCTCATGACTTCTGGGTATGGCAGTGTTTTTTCAATTTTCTTTTAGAATTTTCGAGTTACAACACTGTACTAATCATTATTTTTGCAGTTACGCTTTTGCTTGCCAGAAGTCGGCAATCACCATAACCATGCGCTTGTAGTCTTCAACAACAATGCGCATAAGGTGGTGAAGGACGCCATTTCGTATGCCCGCATTCAAGCGAACAATGCTTACTACAAGGAGAAGCTAGGGCAACGAATGAGCAAGGCGACGGGCTCATCGTCAGTCTATTTGACTGAAGAAGAATACCGTTCGGTAAACAATTCTAACTTTTTACCTCTTCGATTGTTGAGATTTGTTGTCATATAATACAAATAGCATCTCTGTTCAGGTGAGGATTCCGTGGTTGGCAAACCGCGAGGACGCCTATTTTGAATTCTGCAAGATTTGGTCTTCAGCCGCATTTAAGAAGACTTCCGAGCAGAAAAGACAATGCCGCGGGACGGATCCGAAGCACAGATATGGTGCCGACGGACATATTCGCCACGCTAAACGCTTGGTAAGACCGATCTGTCACTCTCTAGCTATAGATACATTGTAATGCGACTAACTCATTTCTAATGCACAGGAAGCTAAATCTGGCAACAGTGCCAAGTGACATAGAGGTGTATACCTCTGGTCACAAAGGAAGCGATCCGGCACAGCCAGATGTCTTGTGTAGCCAGACATCCACGGACCATTTGGTGAGATGTTATTAAGAGTTGACGTAATTTCATTTTTCTGCGTCTAGCTAATCGGACATGTTTTTTGCAGGCGCAGTATGGTGAACACATGGTTCGACTCCATGGAGAGAACTATGATTGGCGGAGAGAACCTGTGGACCAAATGGCCGTGTACTCCAGCGGAGGTGGCAAAAGCCATGGACGGTGAGACAATGTTTTTATTAATGTTTTGTGTATGGTATTGTGATGGTAACTAACCCCTGTTAATGTTGCAGGTACTCCATGTTCAATGGAGTTATTGACTCGAGAGCGGTGAGAGCTCAGAAGTCAGCTCAGTCGTCGCAGAGCTCCGTCGGAGTTGGCTCCAGCCGTCGTCGCTCAGAAGAAACCCCGGAGATGGTTCGGATGAGGGAGGAATTGAGGCGGGTAAACGAGCACAACAGGAAACAACAAGAGTACTATACCGCCTGCTTAGCACAACAACATGCGATGATCCAAGTAAGCTTACTTTAGAGTGTTGCAGTTCAAAAGTATTCAGAAATAGGTTTAGAACTAACTGATTACATTACAACATGTGTAGCAACTAGCCCAGCAAAACAGTGGATTTGACATGTCTATGTTCCAACCACTACCTCCCCCGCCACCACCACTATCTCCTACATCACCTGAGGTACCTCCTAAATACCTAAGTTAGCGTTTAGAAGTGTAGTTGAGTTCGTTTCTAATTTTGTCTATTTCTTCAGTGTTTCCGTACGCCTGGCCAGGATGGAGCCTCCGGGGCAAATGTGAACGAAGCAGGAGGCAGCGGCGGCGCCCACGACCCAAATGTGGGCGATCAGTGAGTATATGGACAAATATGACTTTGTATGTGGCTCTCGCTGTGTTTTGTGAATTTGTATGTGAGTTTGGATGTTATATGTGAATTCAGATGTTTACTGTGACTTTGGATGTGAATTCAGTTATATTATGTGATTTTGGATGTGATGTGTGAAGTGTGGATGTGATTTTGGATGTGAGATGTGGTTTTGGATGTTATATGTGAAGTTTGAATGTGATTTTGGATGTGAAATGTGATTTTGGATGTGTATTGTGAATGTATGTGAAATTGTGGTTGGATGTGAGTGTGAGTAGGGGAACCAGGAAAAAATAAAAAAAAATACCAGGTAACTTCCGTCGGCTTTGACCATAGCCGACGGAAGTTAGCTGGTTTCGGCCACGTGGGCAGAAAGGCTAACTTCCGTCGGCTTCGGCCCTAGCCGACGGAAGTTAGCTGCCCCTAACTTCCGTCGGCCAGGCTGGCCGACGGAAGTTAAAGCCCCCCTGGTGACGTGGCAGTGTTCGGCGCTAACTTCCGTCGGCCACGTCAAGCCGACGGAAGTTAGCTAACTTCCGTCAGCGGCCGACGGAAGTTAGCTAACTTCCGTCGCCGCGCTTCCATCGGCCAAAGGCCGACGGAAGATAGCGTTTTGCCGACGGAAGTTGGCTTCTTCCGTCGGGAAAGGGCTAACTTCCGTCGGCTTTGGCCGACGGAAGTTGCCTGTTTTGTTGTAGTGTATGACACATGCGAGTCTTGCTTACTTGGTAAAATGACAAAACCGCCTTTCACTAGACAGAGTGAGAGGGCGAGTGAGTTATTGGACATAGTACATACTGATGTGTGTGGTCCAATGAGTCACACGACTAGGAAAGTCTTTCAATACTTTATCACTTTTACCAACGACTTTAGTAGATATGGCAATGTATACTGGATGAAGCATAAGTGGCAATCCTTTGAAAAGTTCAAGGGGTTCTAGAATGAAGTACAAAATCATACGGGCAAGACAATTAACTTTCTACGATATGAGTTTAGTGATCATCCGAAGTAGTGTGGAATTGTTCCATAGCCGACTCCACTCGGCACGACCCAATGTAATGGGGTGTATGAGTGAAGAAACCACACTTTATTGGATATTGTGCGGTCCATGATGAGTCACACTGATCTTCTATTATCATTTTGGGGTCACATGATACATAGAGTTCCATCAAAGTCAGTAGAGAAGACGCCATATGAGATGTGGTCTAGGAGGCGTCTCAGCTTTTCTTCTCTAAAGATTATGATGTTGTGAGGCGTATGTCAAACATATGACATCTGATAAGATCAATCCTAGGTCTGACAAGTGCTTCTTTGTGGGTTATCCTAGGGAAACCAAAGGAACTATTTCTATAATACAAAGGAGGGCAAAGTGTTTGTCGCTTGGAATGGTGTATTCCTTGAGAAAGAGTTTCTCTCAAAAGGAGTTAGTGGGAGGACGGTGCATCTCGAAGTGGTTCAAGAGCCGCTGGAAAGTGTTCTAGATCCCACTAAAGAACAACAAGATGAGGAAAGTGTTGCAGAGCCTTTTAGACATGTGCCAACCCCACGAAGGTCTGGGAGAGTAGTCCATGCGCTAGAGAGATACATGTTTGTTGTGGGAAAATGCTTCACTTTCAGGACTTAGAGATTAACAATTCAAAATGACTTATTAGCTTTGGAGTTGATGGGCTCATGCACGAAGATGGAGGAGTCGTTAAGCCGAAGGGTGCTCCGATTTATGATCCGAAGGAACCCTCCACCGGATATGAGGCTCTGGAATCAAACAGCAGGGTTGATAAGATGTTTGACTTATCTACTTGCTTTGGGTAGATTTTACCATTTTAACCCTGTTCAGGGTACCGAATAGTTTCCACTATGTCGGTTGTAATTGGGGGGTAAATATCTCTTTTCCTTAGACTTTTTTGCCTATAAATACCCCCCTTCTTACCTTGTAATGGGCATCGAATACTTAGCTATTCAATACACATATTCAGACTACTTAAGCTGTTATCCAATTTGGAGGCTTGAGATATTTCTTAAACACGAACTCACTGTTTGTCTGTTCTTGATCTTAGAGAACCTGTTAGTGTAATCTTTTACGCCAACAGTTGGCGCCGTCTGTGGGGAACCTAGTTCTAGAATCTAGTTCTCTACTGCTGACTGCACTTTGAAGAGCACTTACGGAGGGAGCTTCGGAGTCCCAAGATTCTGCGCACCCTTCGGTAAGGGGCTTCCTAGTGCGGTTCAAAGGCCTTCCCTCGCCTTCCCAGACCAATCGAAGTCCTTGGTCTTCGGACCTCTCCATTACTAGCTATGCCTCCCAAGCGAAGCCAAGCCTCAGGTCCTCTCCGAAGGTCCCCTCGAACCAACGAAGCCAGACCCTCAGTTGTTCCAGCAATTCCTGAGGGCGTCGCTAGGCGTTGAGTGCCTAGAGGCCCTAGGGCTCCTCCTACGGTTCTCCAAACTGATTATGTCAGTTCCTGAGACCCGGAGCTACCCTCCGACGAAGACGAAGACCTTCCTAAGGCCGAAGCTACTCAGATAGTGCGACTTCAGGAGGATGTGGCTAGATGGAGGCAAGAGGCCGCTGATCGCCTCCGCTCCCAAGCCTCCACCGAGACTCCAAAGGGCCCCAAGACGGTGGTGCTCGCAATCTTCCCGAAGCTATTCAAGTCCTGGAGGAGGCTGAGAACGCATCTTTTGATGATGAGTCTCCGCTACATTCAGACTTGCAAAGGGTGCCCTTCGATCCCAGGTTCATGGCTTCGAAGTTGCACAAGTATTCCGGCGGGTCAGACCCTGGAGAATTTGCTCGCTCATACGCCTTGGCGATAGAAGCAAGCGGAGGGGTGCGCAACACTATGGCAAAGTGTTTCCCCCTCGCTCTCGAAGGTGTGGCTCTCCGATGGTTCCGGTCCTTGAAGCCAGGATCGATCAGATCTTGGGAGCAGTTGAAGAGGAAGTTCGTAAGCAACTTTCAAGGTACCTTTGTGGCTCCAATGTCGACAGGGAGCTTATTCCAGGTGAAGCAGCGAGCAGGGGAAACGCTTCGGGAATACTTCACGCGCTTCGCCCACACCAAGTCGTAGATCAAGGGCTTGTCTACCTCTTTGGTAGTCGACGCCACCCGCGAAGGGGTGCTGAACCCCTACCTCCTCAGCAAGCTCCATCGGAAGCCTATGTCATCCATGGCACAGCTGATGGCATACTTTGAGCAGTATGCCAAGGCGAAGGAGGGCTGCCTTCGACGAGCTGTAGCACCCGCACCAACCCTCCGAGAAGTAAAGACGGAGCCCGAAGCCTCAGCTTCTCTGCAACCCCCTCAAGACAATCGCTTCAACGATCATAGGCGAGGAAAGAAGCATTTCCGCTCGGAGGTGTTAAGCATCGCACCCTCCGTTTTGAAGGCACCTGCCAATTATCAGCAGGCGCAAGGCTTCAAGGCTGGAGCGCCGAAGCCACAAGAAAGAGTACTTGGCAGGCGCTAGAGTTTTTTTTTGCTGCGTGCATGGCGACAATAGAAGCCATGACATGAGGGATTGCAAGGCGGTGTTAACCCTTCGGGGTGAATACCTAGGACGAAGTACCGGGCAGGGTACTTCAAATCGAACCCCACCAGCGGCACGGTCGGAGCCTGTGCAAATCGTGGCCCGAGCCGGTGTCCCCGAAGCCCCCATGCGGCTACCGGTGGCCAACATTATGCCACCACCAAAGCAGGAAGACCCCCAAGACCGCGGCAAGTGAGTAGTCCTGCCCATCTCTGGAGGGGGGACCCTCGGTAACATGTCCAAGAGGCAGCGGCATGAATACGTCCGCGAAGTAGGGCATATTAGGACCTCGAGTTCCACGGAGGGAATGCCAGAATGGTCTCATGTGCCTATTTCTTTTACTGCCAGTGATGCCGCGGGGATGAAGTTCCCTCATGTTGACCCGTTGGTCATTTCCGCAGATATAGATGGGGTGGAAGTTCGAAGGATCTTGGTGGACAGCGGGAGCTCCACAGACATACTTTTTGTCCAGGCCTTTGACCAAATGTGCATACCTTAGAAGCATTTACTTCCAGCAGCCCGACCACTCCAAGGCTTCGCAGGTCCGCCTCTCGATGCCCTTGGCCAAATAGGCCTCGAGGTTGCTTTCGGAGAGGGGCCTTTGGCCCGGGTAGAAGAGGTGATCTTCGACGTCGTCGATGCCCCCTATGCCTACAACGCAATCTTCGGGCAAGGGATGCTGAACCAATTCGGAGCTATAGCGCATCACAACTATCTATGTCTCAAAATGCCCATGCAAGTTGGAGTTCTTACTATTTCGGGAGACCAAGCTATAGCCCGAAGAATGGAATATGGTCATGGCCAGCCGTTGGACCCCCGGCAAGTACATAGTGTGATAGAGCACACCGAAGAGGTTCCGAAAGCTTCGAAATCTTCGAAGGGGCTCTCCCTTAAGCCAAGCCCGGAAGGCGACGTCGTGACGAAGATAATTTTGAAGGATGGCAAAGAATACCCGATACAGTTCGGCAAGGGGCTATCCCCAGAGATAGCTGCCTCGTTAGAAGAAGTCGTCAAGCAAAATTTGGACGTCTTTGCCTAGACTGACGAAGACATCACCGGGGTTGATCGGAGTATCATCGAGCATAGCTTGCTCGTCAACCCGAAGGCTAGGCCAGTACGCCAGGGGCTCCGTAAGTTGTCTACGGAAAGGGCAGGCCTCACCAAGATCGAAGTAGAAAAATTGTTAAGGGCTAGCATCATCAGGGAGGTAGCCCATACCGAGTGGTTGGCAAACCCTGTTTTTGTCAGGAAAAAGGACTCGAGCAAGTGGCGCTTGTGCATCGATTTTACATCATTAAATAAAGCATGCCCACGAGACCCCTACCCTATGCCCCGAATAGACCAGCTGGTGGATTCCACAGCCGGCTCCGAATTACTAAGCTTCCTCGAACCTTATTTCGGGTATCATCAAGTCTGGCTAAAGCGTGAAGACGAACGCAAGACAAGTTTCATAACTCCATCCGGGGTATTTTGTTATGTAAGAATGCCTTTTGGCTTGCGGAATGCTGGAGCCACATTCTCACGTTTAATAGCTAAGACTCTAGGTCACAAAATAGGCCAGAATTTCAAAGCCTATATGGATGACATTGTAATAAAGAGTGCTCAAAAGCACCAGCATAGTCTAGACTTAGCTGAAACTGTTTGAGAGCCTCCTAGCATGTGGAGTACGCCTCAACCCTAAAAAATGTATATTCAGGGGCGCAAGCAGGAAAGCTGCTAGGGTACTTAGTTTAAAGCAGGGGAATGGAAGCTAGCCCAACGCAGATAAGTGCACTGCAAAGAATGGCTCCACCAAAAAATTTGAAGCAAGTCCAGAAGCTAGCAGGAAGGCTCGCAGCTCTTAGTAGATTCCTGGCCAGGTCAGCCGAACGAAGCCTTCCAATTTTCAAAGCCCTAAAGGGGTCCGAAAGTTTCAACTGGATGCCGGAGGGCTAGAAGAGCTTCGATGATATCAAGGCATACCTCGGAAGCCTGTCAACACTTACTGTGCCCCTCCTGGAGGAAACACTCCTCCTTTATCTTGCAGCAACAGGCTCTGCAATAAGTGTAGTACTGGTCAAAGAAGTTGAGCTTAAGGGAAAGCTGGTGCAAAACACTAGTTTATTTTGTTTCAGAAGCTTTGTCCAGAGCAAAGACAAGATACTCCGAGCTCGAGAAATTTGCTTATGCCCTATTAATGGCCTCGTAGAAGCTAAGACATTACTTTCTGGCACATAACCTAATCGTTCCTACCTCGTACCCTCTTGGTGATATGCTCCGAAGCAAAGATTCTACGGGTAGGATCGGAAAATGGGCTGTCGAGCTAGCCCCCTTCGGAATTTCCTTCACGGCAAGAACATCTATCAAATCCCAAATCATAGCTGACTTCGTAGCAGAGTGGACTCCATCTGCAATTTGGGCTCTGGAGGAGCCCTCCGAAGGTTTTTGGAAAATATTTTCTGACGGAGTTTATCAGGCATCTGGTGCCGGAGCTGGAGCGGTAATTATATCACCGTCAGGGGCAAAACGCCATGTATTCTGTGAGGCTCAACTATAAGACCACCAATAATATCGCAGAATACGAAGGGATCCTGCTAGGCCTCCGAAAGGCAAAGGCACTAGGAGCAGCAAGGATAATAAATAAAACAGATTCCCAAGTCATCGCAGGGCATGTCAATAAAAGCTTTCAAGCAAAGAACCCACATCTAGCGAAGTACCTGGAGGAAATCCACAAGACTTAAGCAGCATTCAAAGGATTTTCTTTTCGAAGTATCCCTCGAGCAGATAATCAACTTGCAAACATTCTAGCAAAAGCTACAGCCAGAGCATTGGACCTCCCGAAGGGTGCTTTCTATGAAGAACTAGTCAAGCCTGCAGTCAATCAATTACCCTCCGTAGAAGTCCTTTGCATTCTAGCTGCAGATTGGCGGGCTCCGTTAATGGATGTCTTGCAAGGTAGCACCGACTTTTCAGAGGGTCCGGATTTTCGAAGGGTACAAGCGAGGGCTCGAAATTATAAGCTTGTCAATGGAATGTTGTACAAAGCCGGAGTTTGTTCTCCTCTGCTCCGGTGCATCTCCCAACCCGAAGGCCGAGACATACTTCGGGACATGCACGAGGGTTTATGTGGAAGCCACCTAGCCCCTCGAGCTCTAGCAGGGAAGACACTTTGGCAGGGGCTCTACTGGCTGACAATTGTAAGAGATGCGGAGGAGCTGGTGCGAACCTGCCAAGGATGCTAGTGGATGGGAAGACGAAGCCACCGTCCGCTAGTACCACTTCAAGTTATAGCCCCGGTATGGCCAATGGCTCGGTGGGGCATGGACCTCATAGGCCTTGTCCAATGGCCAAAGGCAGCTTGAAGTTTGCAGTGGTAGCAATCGAATATTTTTCCATGTGGGTCGAAGGAGAACCCTTGACTGCTATCACTTCAAGAAATGTGCAAAACATTTTCTAGCAAAATATTATATGCAGGTTCGGAGTACCAAGGGAGCTAACTGTGGATAATGGAACCCAGTTCGAAGCTGACACATTCAAAGAATTTTGTGAAGAACTGTGCATTAAGTTATGCTTCGCAGCAGTGCGCTATACACAGTCCAATGGAGCTGTCGAGCGAGCCAACGGGAATATTCTCTCCGGTTTGAATCGAAGGATTGTCGGGTTGGCCAAAGGGCTGTGGGTCGAAGAGCTTCCCAAGATTTTGTGGTCCATTCGGACCACTCAAGCCAGGTCCACAGGCTTTACCCCATTTAGACTACTATTCGGAGATGAGGCCATGACTCCTACGGAGCTCAGGGGTGGATCCCTTCGTGTAGTGCAACCCGGAGACGAAGATGAGAGGAACACTTCGTTGGACTTGTCAGAAGAAACAAGGCTTTGAGCTGTCGCCAATCTGACGAAGTACCAAGACCAAACAAAAACATGGTATGACTCAAAGATAAAGCTGAACGAGCTTAGACCAGGTCATTTAGTTTTGCGAAGTGTAATAGCCCCGGGGAAGCTAGGAAATAAATGGGAAGGACCATATATTATCCTACGCTCAGGGCGCCCCGGATCGTTTAAATTAGCTAATTTAGAAGGGGAAGAATTGAAACATGCATGGCATGTGGAGCACCTTAAGCGTTACTACGCTTAGGGGCTCCTTGTAATCACATGTAAAAATTCCTTTTCTAAATAAAATGGAGGGTCAAATCTTGTTTGCTCTTCGAATATCCCTTACTCCTGGTGGACGCATTGGGAGGACGGAGATGCTTGCGGAGTCAAGCATCTTTCTAAGGACCCGGGCAATAGCCTGTGAACCATTGGTTCAAGGGCTTAGCTACCAGCCTACGGATTCCAGGCTCCGGCTTGTTAGGATCCGTAGAAGAGTATAAGGACTTTAAAAATAAACAGATTTCTGGCCTCCAGGTTCGATGCATCTGTAAAAGAGCAGAAGGTGGCTAGCCTACGGATTCCAGGCTCCGGCTTGTTAGGATCCGTAGAAGAGTCTAAGGACTTTAAAAATAAATAGATTTCCGGCCTCCGGGTTCGAAGCATCTGTAAAAGAGCCGAAGGTGGCCAACCTACGGATTCCAGGCTCCGGCTTGTTAGGATCCGTAGAAGAATCTAAGGACTTTAAAAATAAACAGATTTCCGGCCTCCGGGTTCGATGCATCTGTAAAAGAGCCGAAGGTGGCCAGCCTATGGATTCCAGGCTACGGCTTGTTAGGATCCATAGAAGAGTCTAAGGACTTTAAAAGAACAGACTTCCGACCTCCGAGTTCGAAGCATCTGTAAAAAGAATCGAAGGTGACCAAGCAATAAGGTTTCAAGGCTCCGGCCAATGAGACACTTTTTAAGTCCTAAGCGACTAGTATACGAGCTTGCAAGTATAAATTCACCTCTGAAACTTACAAAAACCATAATACGAACGTATGGTTCGAAGAACTCTACGAAAAAGTAAACTATGATTATTAACTATTGTGCGAAGCATCGGATTGTTGTGCACATCATTGTGTCTGACGGACCTTATTGCAACGCGTAAGGTCCCCCACCCACAAGGAGGGGTAGGAGGGTAAACAACAAGATGCTTCCGGTACAATTCATATTAATTTGTCATACTTTTACATCAAGAGAAATTTTGGTCTAAGCCTAGGTAAAATCGGAGACCCTTTCGGTCTCTAGAGCTACCTCTACGGCTACTTTGACCTTCGGACCTCGAAGCCGCCGAGATTGTCTTTTTAGTTCGAGTGCTTCTCTTCTTCCTCGAAGCTCGCAGTTTCTTCTACTCCTCTTGAAGCTCGGCCCAAGTCAGAAGACTTTCGGAATTAGCCTCCTGATACTCCGAGTTAGACCAATCTATATATTCGGAGGATGAAGATGTCTTCTCCTTTTCCTCCTCCTTGATGTAACTTAAGACTTCTTGACAAACTTCGAGGGTTACCTCTCCTTTATCTCCAGGAGGAACAGAGAAGCGGGAGCGGCGGTAAGGCCTTAAGCTCTCAAGGATTGACCTTTGCTGTCGGAGCCCTTCGTTAATTTCCAGTATTTCGAAGTCAGGTTCCGAAAGACATGACAAAACCTAAAAGAATAAAACATCCAAACAAGTCCTTCGTTTATAAAGTTTTCATTAATGCAAGGGGCTTTACAAGATTTCTTATACATGATTAAGCGCCCTATGAGCTAAACCCGCGGGTCGGTTGGAGGAGCAGGAGGTGTTGGAGCCGGCGTAGTAGGAAGCGGCGGCCATGTATGTGCTTGCTTCTACCGACGGGCCTCGTCGATCCAAGCTTTAGCTGCAGCCTTGTGGTCTGTCTTTCAGGTTGACCGGAAAACTTCCCAAGATGAGGCTACATCTGGCAAAGGATGCAACAAATTCTCGGAGGCAAAGCTTCCGGGTGTCGAACCCCTGACCGGAGCGATAGGAATCCGAAGGGCTTCGATGTGACGGAGGACTCCAATTCCAGCACACTGTCCTAGAGATCTCTTCGTACCGGATGCCGGAGCCCATCATCAGCGATGTCGCCACTTGAATCCTCTTCAGCTTCCGATCGAGGGACTCGCTGGCCGCAGTAGAAGACGAAGGGCACATAGTGCCAAAATATTCCAAGGTGCCTTGAAGGGCATCTAAGGTACGTTCTACTATAATGGCATTCTTCTTCTCTGCCACCTCCAACCCCGCAGAAGTAGCAGATACTTCGGCCATCTGGGACAGCAGGGAGCTTTTCTGGGCCATCGCTTGCTTGAGAGAGCCTTGGAGCTCTACCAGTAGAGTGCTCGAAGTAGCCGTCGCCTACCGGAGCTTCTCGACCTCCGCTCGGAGCACCAAGCACTCGGCTTCAGCTTCTTGGGCTGAAGTTCGGAGTGTGCCACTATTCTGCCTTTTGAGCCAGAGGGCTTCGTTGTCTTCGGCCCTAGCCCTCCGTTCCTCGAGGACCTCTTCCTCCAACCGAAGTGTTTTCTCTTCGGAGTCCTTAAGCGCGGATTGGAGGGTGGTAACTTTCCTCTTGAGTCGGTTAGTTTCGACTTCGTTGGAAGTCGCTGTCGCTCTAGCAAGGACAAATTTCTGCAAGAGGAACAAGTAAGTACGAGGTATTTACATTTGCTAATTAAAAATATTCGTGGTACTCCTTATACCTTAAGGGCAGCCCTTTCGAGGGCTAAGTTAAGCTCCAGGGCCCTGGCTTCGCTCAAGACGGAGACCAAGTCGGAGTTAACGACTTCCTGGCCTTTCTCTGCCAAGGGCTCCAGAAGCGCCCGAAGGCCCGTCCGTTGCTCCAGGAAAGGAGCCAGCAGAGGAAGCCAAGACAGAGCTTGGCGATCGTCTACCGTTGCCTCCTCCTCCGAGTTGCTTGCCGAAGGCTCGTTGGAAGAGGGGGTTGTCGTTGGAGCGGGAGGGAGCCCAATGCTTGACATGCTTTTTCCCCTCCCCGGCACGAAGGTAGGCGGCTCGACTCCGCCGGAGGTAGATCCTCTTTCGGCGGATGCCCCTTCGGCCGGAGCCGCGTCGATAGGGACGGCCCCTGCCACCGGAGCTGCATCGGCAGAGATGGCCACTACCATCGGAGCCGGGGCGTCTAGTGGAGCAGAGGTGTCCATCAGAGTCGTGGCCTCCAAAGAGGCTGGAGCTTCGTTTGCAGTCGGGGCTTCGTCGCCCTTCGATATATCTGCAGTATCCAAGTATTGGGTGAACATTTACGAGTAGTAATTGTTGCAGGAATTGACCAAAGCTAAAGTTGAGAAGTATACCTTCGGAGGCACCTTGAGGTAAAATGGTTGGGTCCTCCAAGACTTCGTACATCCGGAGAATCTTGTCGAGGTCGTCCCTCGAAGTCCTCTCCGGTGTAGTTGATGTTGGATCCTCAGCCTCCGTCGTAATCACCCCAGCAACGGGTGAGTTGGGGGCGACAGTTTCCGGCTCCAGGCTCGCAGCAGCAGGTGCCAGGGTATGTGCAGTGTCTTCTTCCGTAGCCTCTCGAGCAGGAGTTTTGGTCGGGACCCCTACCCTGGCTTCATCACCTTCCAGAAGGTAGTTCTCGAGTTCCTTCCCTAGTCGGACGTCGGAGCCCTTGCTTCCGAAGCAATTGCTTCCGAAGCCTTTGCTCCCAGAGTCCTCCGAAGCTGAGCTCCGAATGCCCAAAGATGAGGTGGATGAAGCCAGGGTCAGCTGAGGAGGGATCTTTGCTACCTTCTTCCCTTTATTTGCAGGGGTTTTGCTGGCCTTCTTAGGAGGTTTAGCGACGACTTTCCTCTTCTGAGGGGCCGCTCTGGCCGGGTTGAATTCCGGTAGAGGAGGAGGCACCATTCGGAGGGCTTCCCACACCTTGTTGGAGCGCTCCCAACTCCCCACCAGTTCAATCCTCTTTTGCCTTTCGGCCACCGTAGGGGCTCCGAGGACCCGTTCGGTGGCCTGTGATATCTGCTCCAGGGCTAACGCCAGTGGAGCCACTGAAAAGAGGTAACATATTATAAGTATGATATTTCTTCATCTAACATGTTATTGCAGGAGAGTCGAAGTCTTACCTAAGATCGGAGCTCACCCTCCGAAGCATGTTGAAACACTATCGGCCAGTCTACCCCGAGGGGTGGAATTCAAAGAGCGATGAACTCTTCGGCAAGATCACGCATGCTCATGCGGCTGGCCACCGAAGTCAATAGCCCTAGCCACGTTGAGAGCAGGCTAGGGTTTGGGGTGACCTCCGCCTCCTTCCGAAACCAGATCTCTTGGAGGGGTCCAGCGAGGGGGGAGTCCTCTCCGACTTCGGCGTAGAACAACCAAAGGATCCAGTTGGTATACCATCGGTCATTGATGGCCTTCGCTGGAAAATGCTGAGCGTGCTCCCTCCGCAACTAGAAGTTGACGCTCCCGAAGGCTGTTATCACTTTGGTGTCTCTGGGGCCATCTTGCGGCTTTGGTTGGCAGATGGCTTCGTGGGTGGTGGCAAAGACCTCCGATCGCCCTTCACATCCTTCGGCTCGAAGTGCCCATTCGAAGACGGCCAGACGGGCGATAGCATTGGGAGATAGCTGAGGCAGGGTAATGTGGAACATGTCCAATACCTCGGATAGGAAGTTGATGGCAGGAAGCCCCAGGCCTATTTCGAAGAAGGCTTCGAAGACCACGACCTCTCCGCTCTGTGGCCGCGGAGTTGATTCCGGTCCAGGGTCTCGAGTCCTCATTCCAGACCCCAGCTTCCCTTCCATGGCCTCTTTGATGGATTCCGCGGTGCTTGTGGATTGGCCGATGAGGAAACTCTGAGGGATCTTATTCTTGGATGGTGGGCGGAGTTCCCGGGGGTTCTTGGGCCAGGCGTCTCCCGGAGCTCCCACCATTGCTGCTATGGCTGAAGCCGCCCACGCTTGCCTCTGCGCCATAGTGCCCGTCGCCATTGGCATGGTGTGGCTGGTCCTCGCCATGGCTTGGTGGCTCAGGAAGTTGAGAGAGTTGGAGGTTGAAGAAAGTAAGTTTCGGATGTTAGGCACGGTAAAAGGCTCTTGGTAAATTCCAATCCCCTTTTTATAACCTTCCGCTCGTTACTGTGCTTCGATTACATTCACACTGCAGGTTCGACTTCCGTCGCTGGCAGGTGGGTCAAGGAAGTGAAACGGTGTGAGTCAGCCGTAAATTTCGACCGTTACCTTTTAAGAGTGTAACAGCTACTTGTATGGTCACGGTTCTAAGTAAACGGCTCTTCATGACGTTTGGACTTCGTAACGGTTCTCTTTCCCACGAAGCATTCACACGGCGGTTGTTGGTTCGAAGCCGTAGTCCGAATGCTTCGGGGTCAAAGACCCTTCGAATGATTGTAATGTATTCAAACTTCTCTAAGTCTCAGAATATGAAAATGTTCCTTGCGTATACCGCTTCCCTTCTATACAGGTCAAATTCGGAGAAGCGTATTGGAGGGGCTACTGTTGGGGGAAAATGCTGATGGGCTCATGCACGAAGATGGAGGAGTCGTTAAGCCGAAGGGTGCTCCGATTTATGATCCTAAGGAACCCTCCACCGGATATGAGGCTCCGGAATCAAACGACAGTGTTGATAAGATTTTTGACTTATCTACTTGCTTTGGGTAGATTTTACCATTTTAACCCTGTTCAGGGTACCGAATAGTTTCCACTATGTCGGTTGTAATTGGGGGGTAAATAGGTCTTTTCCGTAGACTTTTTTGCCTATAAATACCCCCTTCTTACCCAGTAATGGACATCGAATACTCAGCTTTTCAATACACATAGTTCTTAAACACGAACTCACTGTTTGTCTATTCTTGATCTTAGAGAACCTGTTAGCGTAATCTTTTACGCCAACAATGTTTTTGACCACTAAGCATTGCGACGTGTTGTTGTTGGACAACAACCAGCCCAAGACCTATGTGGAAGCAGTGATGGGAGTAGGCTCTAAGAAATGGCTTGGAGCCATTGGATCCATGTTGAAGTCCATGCGAGAGAACCATGTTTGGAACTTGGTTGATCCACCCGATGGTGTAAAAACTATTGATTGTAAATGGATCTTCAAAAAAAAGATAGACGTCAATGGAATTGTTCACATATATAAGGCACAATTGGTGGCGAAAGGTTTCAGACATATTTAAGGTGTTGATTATGATGAAACGTTTTCGCCTATCGCCATGCTTAAGTTTATTTGGATCATCCTAACTATTGCCGCATTTTTTGATTATGAGATATGACGTTTTGATTATGACGAATTGTTGTGTCCCATCAACGATGCATCAAAACCTCATACAATGGGTCGGCGACCAAGTGGAGATAGTTCCCACTGATAGATCAGTTAATATAGCTATGACCGATTTATCAGTGTGGGAGGCAGATGGAGTCGTATGTCTGTTAGGAAAGGCTTAGGATGGCAAATTTCTTGTAGTATTAGATAATAGTATCAACCCGATCAGTGAGGAGCTACCCAAGCTCGTACTATGAAGACGACACCAAAGAACGAGGGGTGGACTCAGTCAAAACTTTGCCGCAACTGATGAACTACGGAAATGTGAACATCAGACACTGGTGAAAAACCGAGGCTAACCTTCGTAGGTACCTAGACCTCCGATGAGATAAAAGTATTAAAGACAACTACTTCGGGGATGTGGGAAAAGGCTGAACAGGAAATACTTAAGGAAATATTGAGTGATCGTTTGGACGAAGCATAATGGTCTACACGCATAAAGGTCTACATGCAAAACAGTCGATGCCAACGACATCGCCCTGAGATGACCGATGCAAAGGCATCACCCTTAGAGAAACAGAAGAGGACAATCGAAGGATACTTAAGGAACATTGTCAATCGAAGCATGAAAAATCTATGCGTGAGACAACTGAAACCGACGGTATTGCCTTGAAATGGGCGATGCGTAGGAATCGCCCTTAGACAAAAAAATCAAAACCAAATCATATAAAGTTAACAGTATACCTAGGGTCTTTCAAGGTATAAGGAATGTACACTACGCAGATCTAGATTGACACACAAAAGACTCTTTTCAGCTTCACCAAGACAACTCCCCTTGAAGCAGGGCCGATTAAGAACGTCTTCCGTTTATCCACGCCAAAGGAGTAGCAGCACCGACGCCCAAATTGGTAGTGATCGATACTGGCCCGTATCATATCGACTGACCACTAGAGCTCACCAGGGGGTGTCATGATCGGCCTCCTACAAAGGGGGAGGGTCGATCAGAGGAGGTGAAAGGAAATCAGTGGAAGCAAGTAAAAGAGTGAGTTAAAGTACTTACCTCGGGTCCTACATCAGCGTCACCTAGGTGAAGTCATTCTAGGTAAATCGATGTGGAGGGATTGAAGATATGTTGCTTCAATTCACCCCACCATCGGCGGAATGCGTGGGAGGTCGCCCGACAGGTTGTCCATGAAGCAAGGCATCTAATAGAGATCCAATGGGTCATGTGGTAAAGGAGATCTCACTCTAGGGCACTCATGACCCTCCCGCGAGTTCGGATCTGACCAACAAAAAAAGAGATGGGGCAGGAGATAACTGAAGCCCAACTTCCTTGAGAAGACCGATGGGTGATAGAACTCGCAGGAGCATCGCCGAGAATGCTCATCGGTAAAATTAGCAGGAAGCAAACAATGAAAGGTGGCTGCTGAAAAGATACGACGAGACTCCATGTCCCAGGACACATCAGACAGAACAAGATGATCAGGACGTTCGTACTCCGAATGATATCCAAAAGGAAACTAGACGATCCTGGCGGAGAATCCAAGGTAATAACTCTTAAAGAAAACGGCCAAGGCCATGGGAGACAAAGGAAAAGGAGAAAAATGCCACTGCTTCGCCTAAGGAAGAACAACGGCGATAAGTGGGAACGACCGATTATGGAAAATAAGCAGGAAAGTATGAGGGAGTAAGAGGGTTCCTCCAATAAGATCAGCAATATAAACATTGAGCAAAGGTTGGAGGAACCACCAAGGACCCTTGGGCCAACCGATGAAGTTACCAACCGATAGGTTGACTGACACAAGGTGAAGGGAGCGGTAGGTGGCCCCAAGGAGGTAACGGCCGAGGGAAACCCACACATGGGTGGCGAGTCGTTCGGCTAAAAATTGAAACTAAAAGGTTGGGGTTAGAGCCGACACATAGAAGACAAATTCCTCCAACCATAGGTTGAGGAAAGCAATGTGTTCGCGAGTGTCTACGGGAATGGTTTTCTTGTTGTGTCTAATGATATATCGGCTCCAGCTATCAATCGAGTTGATGCCAAGGTTGTGGGATGGTTGGAGATGAAGAGAGAAGGGATTGGCTAGTGAATCAATGTTAAGGAAAGTTAGGAAGAAGAAGTCAAGAAGAATTTGACTCATTTCCCCATGGCCAAAAATAAAAGCATTGAGGGCATCGGACCAGAAATAACAAGATGCGGACAACATCGACTCGTTCTGGTATGGCCTAGCAAGGGAAAGGATGATGCAATGGCCGATGTCGATCTCATCCAAAAAGGCATGGTAAGTAGCTAATACCCTGAGATACCAGTCACGCCAGCCGGGGATAGAAGAAGGAAAGGATTCAAAACCTAAGTCCCAGTCGGAGGAATGCATAGTAGAATATTTGAAGGGGATACGACAAGTCTTGGCATTTATGAAATTTGTGGGGTTGGGATTGCCTAAGGGTCACAAAAAGAAATGAAATGGATGACATGATTCCATAGGGCCTGCCGAAACAAAAAGAAGAATCAGAAAAGAAGAAAATGGTGGGTAAGTCAGGAATAACCAAAAGAAGAGAAGGCCAGAGACTTACTTGAGTGATCACATCAATGGTGGCCATTTTAGCACCAATGGGGTGCGTGTTGAATGAAGAAAAAGGGTGCTATGAATTAACAGCAAAAGATTTGAGGGCCAAAACGAATGGTTGGATGAAAGCGTGAAGAAGGAAAGGAGAGCGGCCGTTATTTATAAAAAATGATGACACCCATTTCAGTTATGGATGGCTGGAAGGGGAAGATATAGAGTTGAAACTCTAGGAAAATGTGAAAGCATTTCAAGGGGAAGGGTTTCTGCAATTAATAGTAAAATTGGGAAGATGCAACTGAAGGACATCTGAGAAGACGTGGCAGTAGTAGGTTCTTTGTTTATTGGATAGTTCTAAGGCTACATCATATTAACCTCTTAGATTCATGTGATCTAGGTGTGGTAGTTTGAGGCTTCATCGGTTAAGTCCAACATCTCTTGCTATTGTATATTTTTCATGTTGTATACCATTCATCTAAATAAAGCATGCTTGGTACTTTGATATATTATTGAGATCATCGTGATTAGCTACTATATTGGTTAGGTCTGATCTAGTTATTATGATGATTTTCATGATATAGATATGTTATTTGCCACTGTTGGCGTAAAAGATTACGCCGACAGGTTTGAGGAAACTAGGTTGGGATGGAAAGCTTTGCCCAAAGGTTGTATTCTTGGATCTTGAGCTATATGTCCCCCTATACAATACGGGGAAGGAGTATTTATAGTGGAGCCCCTAGCTAAGCCAATACCCCTGTGCCCTTTAGTCTTACATACGTCATTACAGAACCCATACCCCTAACTAGTAGGGATATCGCCATACAAACTCTGTTAGTCATTCAGACAGGGCTAAATTTGGTAGGCGTGAAGGCTCACACCTGCGGTCTTATCATATATCTAACCACGATTAGACCGCTACCAACCCGCTCGTCACACCCTATAGGGACTACTTGACGTCACAACTATCGTACTTCTGCTTTAAGTGGTTGTCATCCTGCCCCGACCGAGCTCTCGGAGACCCCACTCTGGGCCTTGTCGTGGCCACCTCCGAGGTCATCTTCTGAGGGCCCCCAGCCTTCGAGGGGCTCCACTCCGGATCCTTTGATGGGCAGCCGAAAGGCTATCCACCGAGGGCCTCCGGACTCGGGCGGACTTCACAACGGACCTTGGCTAAGACCCGAGGGCTAAAGCCCTTGCGTAGCCTGCCTTCGGCTCTGACGACAGCCTGGTGTGCCCTCCTGGATTGCTTCACGGATCCTCACTTGCCCTTCGCACCACGTGGCCGTACGTTGTGATACTCATGGCAACCATGAATCTCACCCAGACTACTGCCAGGATTATTTCCCCCAACAGTAGCCCCTCACATCCGCTCGTTCGACTGACCTGCAAATCAGAAGGGGAGGGTGCGCTAGAAATAATGTCGTGATCAAAAAACTCTTAGAAATGAGCTCACCACTGGTATTCTCTGGGTATGCCAGGCGATAATGGGTTTGGACCGCCGAGAGAAAGCGGGCGAGACGCCTCAACGCATGAACTCCCACTGCTAGGCCCAAACCCCCAAGACAACTTCTCGTGTAATCCCCGATAGAGCCCACGTGTTGCCCTTAGAGGAATGTGAACCAGCGGGGGAGTTAATGTGTCACGCGACCTCGAGCTACTATATAAACCATTATTCTCCAGCCATAAACCAGGCCTTCAAACACTCTTCATACCTTGCTGGCGGATTCCTGCTTGTGTAATGCGCCCGCTCCCGCTCGTACGCCTCCTCTTTCTCTAACGGTCTTGTGCCCACATGTCATGACGAAGAAGAAGAGCATCACCCCCGCCGTCGACTCCCATTTCCTTCAGTGGCAAGTGGCGAACATGACAAATGCAGCAGCGGCTCCAGGTTCCACCAAAACCAACGGCCCCCGGGACCTCCGGCCCCCTCGGAGAGGTTCACAAAGAAGATGCTAGTTCTGGAGAGGACGGCTTGCACTGAGGGGTTGATGATGGGCATGGTCTGGAACTGCCCTACCCTAGCATGGATGCTAGGCTACCTGGAGTGGAGTCTACCCTAGAACCACGCGAGGGAGAGGTTGTTGTTTTCGAGGCCTTTTTTGATGTCGGACTAAGATTCCCCACTTCGGAGCTCCTGGCGGGGGTCCTCCGTGAATTCCACCTGGACCTGCCGTAGCTATCTCCAAACGCCATCACCTGCCTAGCCATCTTTGAATGGGCCATGAGGGCCGAGGACTGCAAGGGGAGGGCTGATGTCTTCGCAAGGATCCATGAGGCCTGCTACCAGCTGAAGAAGAAGTATGACCTGATCCTAGCGTACGGAAGCATCAATTTCCAGCTTCAGAAGGAGTACACTAAATTCTTATCGGTGAAGGCCATCAATGAGAGATGGTACTCCGAGTGGATCTGCTGCTAGTTCTATGTGGCGGTGGGGTCGGACTCTAGGCTGACGAGGCCCCCGCACCGAATTTGGTACCGGAGGGAGGCAAACATTGATGTTGATGTCGGCTCGGTCTTCGCTCGCATCCAACTCCTGCATATTGTGGCTCGGTGAATGACCATGCGGGACCTGGCCAAGGAGTATGTCGCCCTCGAGATCCCATCTTTTAAGGTGATGTGGCCTCTCGCCCTCCAGAACGCCAGGGATGGGCCACCTTCAGAGACGTCCTCCAGTCCGCTTGGTTCGTCTTACTCTATCTCTCCTGCAATGAATAGGCCATATCCTATGTGGTTAGACATAACGCTAAGCATACCTATAGATCTTGCATGGTCATGCGTAGTTAAAACTTCAGAGCAGGATGTCCGCATCATCGAAAAAATCTTTAGAGCTCCAACTCCGGCGGAGAAGAAGAGGAGGGTGGAGCTCGTGGGGTCCTGGGAGCGGTTCAACCGCATGTGGAGCGCTCTGTAGATCAAGCCTCCGCAACTCCCGGACATGGATCTCCCAGACTTAGCTCCGAAGAAGACCAAGGCAGACTCCGGCCCTACCAGGCCCTCAAAGTGTCCCTCAAAGAAGGCTTCAAGCAAGCCCAAGCACCTCTCCCGCTGCTCTTCTTCCTATGAAGATTCATAAGAGGGGACTCCGAGCGAGGGATTGGCAGCTGATCCAGAGGCCTCCGCACCGGGCCTCGATGCCCCAGTACCGAACCCTATCACGGGTGGCAATGATGTCATTGATGCAATGGCCGATGTAGTGTCGTCCAGGCTCCCTACGGGAATGTACGCAGAGGGAGAAGTCGCGGAGGTGCCAGCGACCCCGTGGATAGTTATGCCTCCGGTCGGGGCGGTTGATGGGGCTCCGAATAACTCTTGTGGCAGTCCTGAAGAAGACATCTTTGACTTCAAGGGGCTGGCCGATCCATTAGCAGAGAAAGTTGGGAGCGCTAATGTTGCGGCTGAGCTAACCGCCGTACTAGGCGGATCCCCAGTGAACTCGTTGGGGGAGTTCTTCTACCCGGTCCGGTCTTCGGCGGCCTTCCACTCTTTGGACTCCTTGCTAGAAGGGGCCCACGAAGGTAAGAGGCTTCACTCAAGCCCAACCCTTCGGACTTTATGGCCCTTACTTTCTCCTATCATTACTTACGTGCATTCATCCATGTGCAGGTACCTTGGACAGAGGCTCCACTCCTCCGCCCCCACCTCCTCCAGAGGGTACCGAGGCAAGGTCGGGGCCACTATCGAGATAGTGGAGGTATTGGAGTCTGACGAGGAGGGCTTGAAGGGAGTCCACTCTACGCTCTAAAGTCCCTTCGGGGTGAGAGTCTGGCCATGCACCCGCGTGTGTCCCCCTCCTGGTCCAATTCATGGGGCCCAATTCTGAACTCGTGGCACAGACAGAGCCTCTTCACCAGGCTTACCTGGGTCTGAGGCATACTAGCCTAGTCTCGGAGGTCGGTCGGTTAGACGGGGCAGACATAAACCTTGCCATAGAGAGCGTGGCTATCTAGGTATGCATTCTTGACCGCCTTCGGGCATGCCCCTCTTCTTTTCCTTATCTAACTCTCCTGCTTCTTTTTTGGACAGCTCATTGTCTTGGCCCAAGGGTCGCTGGTGTCCCTCTTCACAAAGTGAAGCCGCCATGATCGCAAGGTCACGAGACTCCGCGAGCACATCGAGACAGCCGAGGAAGTGATGCGGGAGCTTAGGGCCGAACGGGAAGCCTTAGTCACCGAGGCGGTGAAGCTCTGAGAGTATGCTGCTGAAGCCGAAAGACTTCAAGTACTAGAGGTAGAAGTCATCGGCCTCTGAACGCAGGTAGCCGAGATCGGGGAGCTCTAGATTCGGGCCACTGAAGAGGATGAACTCTGGGCTCAGGTGGCCGAGATTGAGGGGCTTTGGACTCGGGCTGCCGAAGCCGATGCACTACGAGCTTAGGTGGATGAGATCGAGGGGCTTCGCGCGCAGGCGGCCGATGCCGAGGCCCTCAAAATCTAGAGGGTCAAGGTGGACCAGACGATCAAATACCTGCTTGCTTCGAATGGCGGGTTGAAGGATTCCATGGCGCAAGGCGAAAAGGCGGCGGCTGATGCCGTAGGGACTCTCTAGGGGGTCTTGGAGCGCATTAGGACATCCTGCGCGCCTTTCGATGCCACTCGCGAGACCCTATGCCGCTAGTTGAAGTTCATTCAGGCCACTGCTCGGTAGATGGACGCCACTGTGGCCATGTACGGGAAGGTCTCAGGGGGAGTGGCCGCCCTTGGCATCCTCCACTACCTTGAAGCCATCGAGGGCACTATCCCAATGACGTTGGGGACAACCCTGGTCATCTTCGGGGGGACCGTCTCCTCTCCTCGACTCCATCGGTGGTGAAGGCCTGGAAAACCTTCCAGGAACCATGGAAAGTCATAGGCCTGACTGTGGTGATGACCTGGATGGACAAAGCCCAACGCTCGATTATGCCGTGGACGCATCCCTCTTCGAAACCTACCTCCGTAATTCCCCCTTTGAGTCCAAAGGTGTAGTCTCCTTAGGGATTCTTTTTGTAAAGCAAATCTTGTAAGTGAAGTTTTATGATTTTATAAGTAAAAGGGCCTTTTTTGGAAATCATTTAGGGTTCGGCCGGTGCATTGGACTTCGAGGTCGAGGTACTAGATGGAACCGAGGGTCTTCCACATCTGTGAGCTATTTTCGAAGCCCTTAGGACTAGCGAACATGATCATTTTACTGTACCTTGGGACGATCGTGGGCATGTTATTCCCGAAGTTTTGCATGAAGTATTCTCTTTTATAAAAGAAGAAGAGGGGGAAGTGTTGGCTTCGTCATCGTTGCCCGAGCCCGTGAATTGGTCCGACGTAGAATCAGGTCCTAGTGAGTCAGAGCCTACAGATCGACCTCCGTGCTCTGAGGGCGTAGGCGGGAGAGGGTTCTCAGTATTGGGCCAGCCTACACGACCGGAAAGGTTTTTGGTTCCTTCTCGGCTTAGATATTGATTTCTCCAAGGGCCCCAAATCTCACTTCGTGTAGTAATAGAAACTTATTTTACTTAATACGATCGAGATATTTACTTTGCTTCGATACTTATTATCGTTATTTGGGAAATTTTAATTGCTCCGAACTTACTCCTCTTGCCCCTCCTTGCAGGTAGGCGGCTTGTCGGCTTCGCACAATTTTCGCTGTCGATATTTGGAGCAGAGGCTTAAGTCATTATAAGATCTAATGCAATTGTTTAGGATAGTTAGCGTGGATGCCTAGGTGTGGAGGCCTTGACTCGGTGGCTCGGTGCCCTTGGCTTGGATGCTTCGAGGCGAGGCTCAGAATCCTTTGCTAGGATGCTGCGAGTCGGGGCTCGAAATCCCTAAGTAGGATGTTGCGAGCCGGGGCTCGGAATCCTTAGTTAGGATACGTCGAGTGGGGGCTCGGAATCCATAGGATGCTTCGAGCCGGGGCACAGAATCCTTGGGTTGGATGCTTCGAGCCGGGGCTCGAAATCTTTGGGTTGGATGCTTCGAGTCGGGGCTCGGAATCCTTAGGTAGGATGCGTCGATCGGGGGCTCAGAATCTTTAGGTACGATGCTTCGAGCAAGGGCTCAGAATCCTTGGGTTGGATGCTTTGAGTCGGGGCTTGGAATCCTTAGGTAGGACACATCGAGCGGGGGCTTAGAATCCTTGGGTAGGATGCTTCGAGCTGGGGCTAAGAATCCTTAGTTAGGATGCTTTGAGCCAGGGCTCGAAATCCTTAGGTAGGATGCTTCACTCCTAACCCGAGACACATCTTGTACCTTAGTGCGTCCACTTTGGTAAAGCATTGTGTCGGATACGTATCGCCAAAAAGCGAGGGGATGGATTATATTACAAAATGGTGTAAAATGGTTACAATGGAATCATGCGAAGTACCACTTCAGGTTCTCCGCATGCCAAGCATGCTTTAGTTCTTCACCTTCTAAGGTAGCTAACTTGAATGAGTCGGGTTCACCAGAGCGGACGATGATGAATGTACCATACCATTTGTTGCCAAGTTTTCTTAGGGCGAGTATGCTTCAAAGAATGAGGTGTCCAGGCTTTAACTCGTTCAGCTTGACCTTGGGGTCGTACCAAGACTTTGTTTGGTCATGATACTTGGCGAGGTTGGCGACAGCTCGGAGTCTTGTTTCTTTGGAGAGATTGAGGGACATTTCGTGCTCTCTCTCAGACTCGAGATCTATGGCCCACAGGGAGCCGGCTTTGAGCTCCGTCGGGGTAATTGCGTCGTCACCGAATAGCAACCGGAACGGGGTGAATCCAGTTGCCCTAGATTGTGTGGTTCATATAGACCACAAGATCTTCGGCAGCTCCTCGGCCGACAACCCCTTGGCGAGGCCCATGATTCGCCGGTTGAGACCGAAGATTATGTTCTCGTTGGCTCTCTCGATGGCATCGTTGGATAGCGGGTGCCGGACCGTGGCGAAGCATAGTTATTGTTGGACCGAAAAGGGCTACCATAGCAGGGTGAATGGGAGCTTTTAAAATTTCAGGCTAAAAATAGCCTTCTGTTTTCAAATCAGTCTCCTGTGGAACAAGCTTCGAACACACCCTTCAGAGGTCTAGTTCGGAGGTATTCTACAGCTCCGGAACCAGGCTTCGCATAGAGTAAAAGTTCGAAGTCAAGAAGACTTTGCTCTTGCCAACCAACCCAAAAACACCTCTACTAGGTTCATGAAGGCTCCACACATGAGGTGCCTTCGAGCAAGCTTCGCAATTCACCCTTTGCAGGAGGAGGTTTCCCTCTGGGGAGTTCGATCAGATACTCCACACTAGCAACTAGTACTAGGCTTTGTATTTTGAAGGTCTAAATGCAAATAGAACTGATTTTGCTAAGGGAAGAAAATAGGCTTTGAGCACACTCTACTCAGTGCTTCACTAGTAAAAGGGAGGGGTTGCCTCAGTTTACACAAAGAGAACACACACTGAAAAACACACACTTCACACCCACAAACCACTAATACCCTTCTCTAGAGAAGAAGCCGTGCACAAACTTAGGCTAGACTAGAACGAAGTGTAACTCATAGAAAACAACACATGTGCAAAACAGAGATACAAGTTCAAGCTACAGATGAAGAAAAGAATGTAAATTTCATTGCATGAACATGAAACACAAAAAGATTCACAGGACTGAGTACATGAAAATAGCGGCTAGCTCTGGAGTTCAAAAAATGGCTGCTCAAAGTGTTACCTAGACCTAGCCACCCTTCACTATTTATAGGCACTATTCAGCCTTGTTAATAGACTACTTTACCCCTATGGTTTACACTGTTTTTGTCTTAGCCAGATGAGGGGGTACAGATGGTAGTCTACTTTATTTGGAGGCTTCTTTTGTCAACTTCGCAGAGGAGACATCACCTACTTTTGCAGAGCAGACATGATCAGCCTTTGGAGTTTTGGAGTCTTCTGAAGCACCCATTCACAAGCGAGGTGTGCGGTAGCTTCGGCGAGAAGCTTGGAGCCAGATGGCCTTCGCTTCACCAAAGTCAGCCTTCGATACAGTGACGGTTTTGAGCCGAAGTCGTCAAAGCCTTGAGCCTTAGCACCATCACCTCCGAAGTGGACCACCACGGCTTCACAACTACTCCCAGCTCAAACTCCATTAGTCCGTGTACCGAAGCCATGTATGGCCAAAGTATCTCTAGTCAGCCATACTTCGAAGACCCACCTTCGGAGTACCTTCGCCACCTTTCAAAGTCCTTTAGTCCAAGGCCTCCGCATGAAGCATATCCATAAGCACCCATTCACAGTGTCTCAGCCCCGAGCACACTCTATGGACACCCTTATCCGGACCAAGCCTTCGATGCACCTTGACTTCTAAGACCTTCGTCAGGTGTCCCTTCGAGTGTCTCCACCCGGAGAAAACTTTGAATGCCTTGCCTCAATGCTGAGGACTTCATCAACCATACTTCGAAGTCACTCCGTCCGGAGCACCCTTCGAAGTGCCTCGCCTCCAAGGACATTGCCTCGTGGTACCTTCTGTTGGAGCCACCCTCCGCACTCTCTGCCTTCGTCTAGCGCACCTTGACACGAGGACGACCTCGTCCCTACACAAGCCTTCATGACCGAGCTCCCCGCTTGCCTAGCATCAAGCCTCCCGCTTGACCCAGGTTCACTTTCTACGAACCGTCTGTCACCTTCGAAGTCACCTGCGCACCACCGACAAGCAGACAAGTGTTTCTAGTACCCCAAAGACCTCTCCGGTAAACAACTTCGGTACACACTCCGGTGTACCGCCCAAAGTACCGAACCCTGCGGTACACATGTCATCGTGCTCTACCGGACCCCTCCGACAGACACACTCTGCCGCACAACTGCTGTCATCTAAATTAGCACCCTTCGGTAAACATGTCCGAACCCCTTCGGAGGGACCCCTTAGCCCAGAGAAGGAACCTTGTCAATCACTCATCACAGAATTGAAACCAAAGCACATTTCAACTTGGTTTCTCAATCTCCCCCTTGATGAGTGCATTGACAACCAAATTCAAGTTCAAGAAAATTAGAAGATTTTCAGGACACAAGTGACCATAAAAACTCAGAAAAGAGCCAAAACATGTCACTTGATTAATGAAGTTCAATTGACTTGAGTCATTAAAAGCTATTTTGAAAAAATTCCCCCTTTTGGTAGTAAAAATTTTTGCCCCCTTTTTAGTTTCATCACTTGTTCTCCCCCTTAGGTAAGCAAACTAGGCAATTTTCTCCCCCTTTGGCAATGCAAGAATCAAGCATCAAGAAACAATGCAAGGCTTCAAGAGGATGAAAATTATGAAAACATATAGTGCAAAAATATGCCAAATCATAGTGTCAGGTTCAGATGCTCACTTCAAGGTAATATATTCCAAGTACAATGTGTGATGCATGAGATTTTCAAACTTTTCAAAATAAAAGCATCACCACTTAGGCTGCGTTTGGTTCGGTGGTGGGAGGCTGCGTTGGTGTTCAAAAAACTAAAGCCCAACCAAAGAAGGCTGGGCCCACTTCCGTTTTGAAAAGTCCGTTGCGTTTGCACGTTATTTTCCACTAAAAACCTACAGCAGCTCCAGACTAGCTTTTTGCAGCTTTTTTCCTCCCGTACAGAGATCTCCACGCAGCACGGACCCGCACCCTACCTACTGCCGGCCTCCACCATGACCCACGCTGGCGGCCTCCTCCGCGACCCACGCCGCCGGCCTCCTCCGCGACCGACACCGTCGGACTCCGCCGCTCCTCTCCACGCCGGGCTCCACCGCTCCCCTCCCCGCCGGGCTCCGCCGCGCCTCCTCCCTGCGACGCTATCGGACTCCGCCTCTCCCCTACCCACCGGGCTCCGCCACGCCTCCTCCCCGCGACATCGTCGGACTCCGCCGCTCCCCTCCCCGCAGGGCTCCACCGCGCCTCCTCCCTGCCACACCGTCAGACTTTGTCGCTCCGCTGCTCCCCCCACCGGGCTCCGCCGCGCCTCCTCCCCGCCGGCCTCAGCCGCTGCACCGTTGCATCTCTCCACATCACCGGACACAGCGCTGCTTCTCCCCACACCAGCCACAGATTTGGTGATTTGCTTCCCTTCACAACTAGGTATGCTTCTTGTATGTGTATAGTTATTTGCTTATGAGCATTATCTATGATTTATTAATGAATGCAGCTAGATTGGTATATGATTGCTATATATGTTTGATATATATGTATGCAAGTAGTATGGGTGAAAAGGCGGTGTGGGATAATGCAAATCTGAAGCACTTCATTGACATTTGTAAGGAGGAAATCAGTATTGGGAATAGGCCTTTTGGTTGTTTTACTAGAACGGGTTGGAATAACCTTGAGGAAATATTTTTTTGCAAGATCTGGGTTGAAGCTAGTGAAATCATAGTTGAAGAATAAATTAGACAACATGAAAAAATATTACACAGTGTTCATAGAATTGAAAAATGCCGCCACTAGACTTGGTTGGGATGATGCAAATCAAACTGTTGATTGCTCTAACGCATGGTGGGATGAACATCTTGCAGTGAGTCAAGTGTACTTATATTTTTCTTGGTCCATTATATCCTCATCTTTATATAGTTTCCCTTGACTTGCCCCTTTATTTTACAACGTTGCAACAATCCTGAGAGAAATATCAAGTGTGTCCATGTAAAGTTTCGAAAGCGTGGACTGAAGCACCTTGATGATTTGCATATATTGTTTGATAATGTGCATGTTACCGGAGCTTCCACAATTTGTCCGGGAGATATTTCCTATAGTGAATGAAGTCAAGAGGATGCAATGGAGATGACAAACAATGAGAAACCCAAACCAGTAGCAAAGAAGCGCAAAAAATTGTCTACTTCGACTCCTTGTTGATCATGAAGTCTGAATTTAGGGAGATACTTGGTGTTCTTGAAACAAATGAAGACTTGATTTCATTGAGAGAGAGCATGAGATGAAGAAGGCCACATAGATCATCTTTTTTATGTTGTTCCCTTGTGTTGGAACCAATATCTTTTTTATGTTGTTCCCTTGTGTTGGAACCATCATTTCTTTATGTTGTTCTTGAACCATTTTGTTTATTTATCTATGACTCATTGTTTCTATTGGACCCATTATATTTGTTGTTTATGTAGATGGATGTGAGTATGGAAGAGTTGGCAAAAAAGGGCAGCAATCACTTCTTTTATTAAATGAATTGTCACAACATGCTGCCCTTCATGGAAATCTGGGTCATATCTACAATAAGTGTTATTTTCATAAAGGTGGCTATAGAGAAGGACCGGAATCAGGTTATGAATGGGTCATGAGGTGTTTCAAGTGTCCAAGATATTTTTATAAGATGTTTCGAATGAGTCCAGATATTTTTATGGAACTTTATGATTTATTGGTCTCTTCATATGGTTTGACATCCTCTAGGAATGTTACATCGATTGAGTCATTGGCAATGTTATTATGGATTGTTGGGGGTCCTCAATCATTTTCCCAAGCTGAAAACCATTTTGAACGATCAACATGGACAATTCAGATGAAGTTCAAGGAAGTATTGAAGTGTTTGCTTAAATTAGGAAAAGACAACATCAAACCAAGAGATCCAACATTTAGCAATGAACATGATAAGTTGAAAGAAGACCATTTCTGGCCTCATTTCAAAGGTGATATTGGTGCAATAGATGGATCACATGTTGAGGTTACAGTGCCGACTGATGAGGTGATTAATTACACTTGTCGTCATGGATATACATCGCAAAATGTACTTGCCATATGCGACTTTGACATGAGGTTCACATTTGTGGTTCCCGGATGGCCGGGTTCGGCGCATGACACATGGATCCTTAACCACGCATTGACAAATTTTCCTTCATTTCCTGTCCCTCCTAAAGGTAAATACTATCTTTTTTCTAGTTATATTTACTTTACAATGTTAACTTGTTCTTGTTTTTTTCAGATAAATACTACCTTATGGACTCTGGTTATCCAAATCGAATTGGATACCTTGCACCTTTTAAGGGGACTACCTACCATATACCAGAATTTCATCATCGTCGTTGGCGTCCACCACAAGGGAAGCATGAAATATTCAACTTTTTGCACTCCTCCCTCTGAAATGTAATTGAGCGAGCATTTGGGGTCCTCAAGCAAAAATGGCGCATATTGAAAGACATGCCTAGTTTCTCAGCTAGACGACTGGCACAAATCATTATGGCTTGTTTTGTATTGCATAATTTCATTCGTGACAGGCAGTTGCATGATAAGGAGTTTGAGAGGTGTGACGCAGATGACGAGTATATGCCTAGAGCATCAAATATTGAGGATGTAACCGAAGACGTTGACGAGGTAGAGGGAGGGATTGAGGTTACCATGAACACCATTCGTGACAGGATAGCTACCTCACTAGCTAATGTGAGGGCGACATAGAATAGTTATCTAGCTGGCAAGCCTTTTGAGATGAACAATATACTTATTTATATATATAATGTTGGGGGAATAAGTTTTCCCTTGAACAGGGGCCAAATGACGTCAGCCACTATAGGCCTCCAGCCCAGAGCATGACAATGTCGAAGCGGACTCCTCCCTACCGAAGTTTTTCCCAAGCAGCATTTGGTCCAAGCCTCCAGGCTCTCTTCAGAGCTAACCTCCGGACTCCCTTCGGAGTCTTTCGGAGCCTAGCCTCCAGGTTCTCTTCGAAGTTAGCCTCCGGGCCTCTTTCGAAGTTAGCCTCCGGGCTTCTTTTGGAGTTCCCTAGAGCCAGTCTCCGGACCCTCTCCAGTCAATTCGAAGCTAAGTCTCTGAGAGTCCTTTCATAGTTCAGTTCGAAGCATGCTTCGAAGTCCACTTCGGAGTGCACTTCGAAGCCTTAATCACAGTATCTATACTTCGAACCAGGAAAATATCTATACTTCGCTATAAAGCTATAAAACTATTCATATAGTAGTCTAGTTTTTTTCCCTTTTTGCCCCTATAAGGCCTATAGGTTGTAGAGGGAATTTAGGTCTTTTCCTTTAGCCTGCGTGCCTATAAAAGCAGGGCCAAGCCCTTGTAATAGATAGATTCAGTAGAGGCAAACTATGCCCAATCCACTATAGACTGGACGTAGGGCTATTATCCCTTCGAGGAGGCCTAAACTAGTATAAATCCTCTCTCCCTTTGTGAGAACCCTTTGAGGTTCACTCTATACACCATATACGCACAAAACCTGCTGTAGCTAACGCAATTGCTACAATAGTTGGCGCCGTCCGTGCGGAACTTAGTACTAAAATCTAAGTTCTCTGTCGTTGCCTGTATCTCGAAGTGCACTTGAGGGGGGAGCTTTGAGTGCAGCCCGAAGGCCTTTCTCGCCTTCCACATCCCTCGTGCTTCGGAGTTCACCCTCTGGCAAGGGGCTCCGCTTCACGCGTCGATGGCCTCCGAAGCCCAGGGGCTACGAGAAAAGCCTTTCACCCACTTTATGAGGTATGTACATAGTCCGAAGCCCCACTTCGCCGTGCAATTTGCAATTGTTTTCAATAAATTACTGATGTCTTACTTCGCTTTAAAACCGAAGTCTTCACCTTTAAAGCAAAATCTTGCTTCAGTTTATCAAAAACTTGAAGCCTTGCTTCACTTTATTTAATGTCGAAGCTTTGCTTCGTTTTCTGATTGTTGAAGCCTTCCTTCCGCTTGTTAAAACCGAAGATCTGTTGTGTCCTTGTCAAGACTCGAAGCCAACAGCCTCATTCTTTGAAGAGCCGAGGTCACAGATTTGTATTGATAAGGACCAGAGCACGACTTCGAAGTCTATTTAAAACCGGATTCAACATCCGAAGGCTACACAGTGCGTCCAGGCCCGTAGCAGTAACACGAAGGACTCTGGGCCACCGGCCCGATGCGTCCAGGGATTCCGGGTTCCATACCCGAAGCATCCTAGGGTCGAAGGTGGCTTAGAGCCGAAGGTGGCTCACATTATCACAGGTTCGGTGAATCCACACCAAATATCCATTCTTAGTACAGAATCAAGCTTAGAAGCCTTGCTTCACTATCTAAACACGCTCTGAAGCATTGATTCGCGTGTCGAAATCTAATCTAGGTCTAAGCATATCGAAGTCATGCTTCACCTAAAGTCTAAGCGCATTTCGGAGCCTTGCTCACGCACAATATTCAAATCCAAACATGTCGAAGCATGCCTCGCTTAATTTGAGTACATTGAAGCCTCGCTTCGCTTAAAATTAATGCGTTCGAAGGCCAAAAGAGGCCTTCGCTCGACACGATATATGTGTCTGAAGCCGCCAAAAAGGTGCACCCCTTCGCATTCTTAAATTGCCCGCACCAGCAACGACTAAGTCCCTAGCAACCACGCGCAAGGGGGGACCAAATTATTTAGGCGAAGTGTGCGAATGTAATGCGCAGTACGAGCGTGACAAGCTAAAACGTTCCAAACAATCAAATTATGCAAAGCATGTAGACGAAGTATTCAAATACTGTAAATCTCATTCATTGAATGATAATTGAGAATTATGTTACAAATACACTTCGAAAACAAAATTATGAGTACTCTGTATCTAAGCCAAAGACAAAGCGAGCTCGGGGCCCCGACCCTCGCTTGCTCTTCTTCCGGCCAGGGCCCCCTCGACTGGACGAAGCCCCGTTGGAGCCTGTTCTCCCACGGCTGATCCGTCCACGCCCCGAAGCCTGCAGACCTCGTGTTTCACCTTACAGGTTTGTCCAAGTCTGGGATACAGGCGGTGTCGTGTAGAAGGCAGAGAAGTCTAGGGCTTCGCCGCCTGTTAAGGCCGTACCCGATGGTCGTACCCCCTCGCCACTTAAGTCTACTTCGAAACAGCTTAATCTGGCGCGGAGGAAGAACTCTGAAGAGGCTCCATCTTCACGGTAGCCAACAGCTCCAGGGCTACTTCGGAAATGGCTTCGCCCTTAGGACCCCTCGGAAGCTTGAACCGAGGGCCTTCAGACCTAGCTACCTCGAGAACCACCCAAAGCTAGCGAAACTCCTCAGAATCCTCAAGTACTTCGAGGTCAACATTCGAAGGCTGAGCCTAGGAAGGTATAAAGTACCCCCGCATTTATATTAAAAACTGATAAGTTTTTACAAGCCTACAACTAAGAATTACAAGGAGCCTAAGGAGGTCTACACCTTCGGAGTTGGAGGCTTCGACGTTGAAGGCTGAGCTGGTGAGGCTTGTGCCCTGGCTCAGCGAAGACGGGGAGCCTTTTGGAGGTCGAGGACTGCTTCGCAACCTTGGGCCTTCCAAGGCTCCTAAAGGTGGCGCCATGCTCCACGGATGTCCGAAGGAGGCGCCACCAAGTGCTGGCCTCAGAAGGCCACCGGAGTCACCGAGGTCGCTGCCTTGAGGTGGTTGGACCCCGAGTCATGAAGCGTTGGACCAAAAACGGCGACCAGAGGGGGTGAATGGGAGCTTTTAAAACTTTACACTAAAAATAGCCTTCTGTTTTACTTTTGTCTACTGTGGAATAGGCTTCGAACACACCCTTCGAAGTTCTAGTTCGGAGGTATTTCACTAACTCCGAAATCAGGCTTCGCAAGGAGCAAAAGTTCGAAGACAAGAAGACTTCGCTCCACCCACAACCCGGAAAATTCAGCACTGCTAAGTCAGTGCAGGCTCCGCACACAGGGTGCCTTCGAGCAGGCTTCGCACTTCACCCTTCGCAAGATCGGACTTCCCTTAGAGGACTTCGATCTGCTCTGCTAAGTCAGTGCAGGCTCAGCACACTGGGTGCCTTCGAGCAGGCTTCGCACTTCACCCTTCGCAAGAGCAAACTTCCCTCTGCGGACTTCGACCGAATACTCAGCGACAGCAACTGGTGCTGGGCTTCGTACATCGAAGGTCTAAATGCACACCGAACAGACTTCGCCGAAGACTTCGACAAGGGAAGAAAAACAGGCTTCGAACTAAGCCAAGAACAGTGCTTCGCTAGTAATCAGAGAGGTCTAGCCTCCAGTTTACATAGAGCGAACAGACACTGAAAAACACACACTTCACTCGATCAGGCTTCTCACACACCTCTCTAGAAAACTCACAAGGTGCACAGAGAAATCAAAGCATGCAGTGCAACACACAACACAAGTTCAAGTAGTGAAAGAAGAACAGAATCAAAACTTCATTGCATGAACAGGGAACACAAAATGAACTCACATGATGAATACAGAGAGTGTGGCGGCTAGCACAGGAGTTCTACAATGGCTGCTCAAAGTGTTGATGTGACCTAGCTAGTCTCCACTATTTATAGGCACTATTCAGCCCTCTGAATAGACTACTTTACCCCTAGGGTTTACACTATTTTTATCTCATCAGAACAGGGGGTACAACCGGTAGTCTACTTTATTTGGAGGCTTCTTTTGTCAGCTTCGCAGAGGGGACAGCACCAGCTTTTGTAGAGCAGACGCTGTCAGCCTTTGAAGTTTTCGACCCTTCTGAAGCCCCCCTTCTCACGCGAGGGGTGCGGTAGCTTCGGTGAGAAGCCTTGAGCCTGACGGCCTTCGCTTCACCGAAGTCAGCCTTCGATACAGAGACGGTTTTGGGCCGTAGCCGTCAAAGCCCTTCGGCCTTCGCACCAACACCTTCAAAGTGGACCACCACGGCTTCGCAACTTCTCCCAACTCAAACTCCGTCAGTCCGTGTATCGAAGCCATGTATGGTCGAAGTACCTCAAGTTAGCCTCACTCCGGAGCCAGCCTCACTCTGAAGCCCCACCTTCGGAGTACCACCCTTTGAAGTCCCTCCTTCGTCCAAGGCCGCCGCATGAAGCATTCCATGAGCACTTCGTCGCAGTGTCTCTCCCTGAGCACACTCCTCGATGATCCTCACCCGGACCATGCCTTCCATGCACCTGGACTTCTGAGACCTTCGTCGGGTATACCTTCGAGTGCCTCGCTCCGGAGCACACTTCGAATGCCTTGCCTCATCGCTGAGGACTTCGTCCACCATACTCTAAAGTCACTCCATTCAAAGTACCCTTCAAAGTGCCTCGCCTCAGAGGACTTCGTCTCAGAGTACCTTAACCCGGAGCCACACTCCGCACTTACTGCCTTCTCTTGGCGCACCTTGACCCGAGGTCTGACCTCGACCCCTTCACAACCTTCATGATGGAGCTCCCTGCTCCCCTGGCATCAAGCCTCCCGCTTGACCTAGGTTCACTTGCTACGAACCGTCCGTCGCCTGTAGGACCGAAAATAGCGACCAGAGGGGGGGGGTGAATGGGCGCCTTAAAAATTCTTTTGAATCAATGGCCTGTTCCTAAATACCCAACGCACCTCAAAAGACTACGCAGCAGAAAATAAACGAAAGGCCTAAGTCTAAAGATTTCTAACCTAGAAGCAAATGATTATAACTGAGATTTATTAAATAAGTGCAACTAGGCAGATGAACATGGTGTAACAGGCCTAAACTTCTCAATGAAATGATCTAAGTATGTGTAAGATGAAAGGAGAAGTTACTATCCGAATTTGTCTCCTTTTCGGAACTTGGCGAAGCCCCCTTCGCACGTCGAGGTCTACTTCGGAGGTTGGTTGCGAAGCTTGTCCGAGATGCCGAAGGTGTTTGGTTCTAGTCTAGTTCGAAGTGGCAAGAAGCGAAGTGTGCTTCGAAGCGAAATATGACAAATGTCGGAGCCTGCTTCGAAGTGTGTACTTCGAAGACAAAGCTTCGAACACAGCTTCAAACCAACAGCTTCGAAGTCAAAACTTCACACACAGAACATCGAACACAACAAACAGATGAACGACCTTCGAACAGAGAGGCGAAGCCTGCCACACGATAGAAAAACAAGTCTGAAGTCAATGCTCTACCTTCGAAAAGAGCAAACTCCGAAAAGAGAGACGAAGGGTGAAACGCCACACAGAAGTTAGTGCGAGGCCTAGCGGAGCTACAAGCTTCGAACCCAACTTCGAGACTTGTCGAAGTATGGACTTCGAACAGATAGAGCCGAAGCCCCTTCGCACTATCGTTCGAAGTATGCGATGCTGACGTTCAGAAAATGCATCGAAGCTTAGCAACCCAGAAAGCAAACCAAAAAATCGAACTAAGCCTTCGAAGGTGTTAGATCGAAGCCTGCCTCACGAAGCTGAGGGGCTTCGAACAGAGAACGACTTCGCCAGAAACACAGCTAGAAAAGGTAATAGACCCTGTCAGCTTCGATCAAAAAGCTGTGCAGTAGAAGGTGAAAAGCTGCACAGAACACTGTAGCTGCAGGGAAGTAGTACTACTTGCAACAGCAAGAACTAGTACTACTAGAGTGAAGAACACACCCAGCCGAAGCCTCCAAAGCCTCAAAAAACCATGGGAAAACTTGCTATGCTAATGAAATGTAGCCATTAAAACTTTGCAGATACTGCACACAAGAAAATGGGGCATTTACTGCAAACATTAAAAGCAAGGCATTATACACAGGAGTAAAACTTCCTGGCGGCGCAAGCAGGGAACAAGAGAAGAGAGAGAGAGGCAAGGCAAGAGACAAAAAGTGACCCAATAGAGAGGATTTGATTTCAGCCAAAAGGGTAGTCCAAACCCTAGGGATTGGGGTCCTATTTATAGGCAGCCCAACACTAGGAATATTCTACCAGCCCCTTAGGGTTTTTACAGACGCAATAATAAATGAAAAGACTCTACTGCCCTTAGGAATTTTTACAGACACGACTGACTGACTGTGGGCCTAGAGTTACAGATGACTTATCCGGAAGCTAAGTTTTCGTAGCGACTACGGCTTCTCTTCTGGACAGTCGGATACAGAATCAACGGTTGTCAGTTTTGCGCCGAAACTGACAAAGCCTCCATCGGCTTTGCACCAGGTACCCGGATTGGGCCGGCCCGACTCCGCAGCTCTCTCAGCCCGGCAATCGCTCACCGCTCGTGTACCTGAGTCAGTCCTGGTCAACAGCCCAGTGGGTCTTCTACTGCTTCTGGCCCATGCACCCGGATTGGGCCAGCCCGACTTCGCAGCCTCCTCTGCCCGACAGTCGCTCGCTGCCCGTGTACCTGAGTCACACGCGGCCCATGAAACAGCAGATCTCCTCTCTTCTTCAGTCCTCTTTGACTATCGTTGACAATGACTCATCACTTCTAGAGCCATGAGGCCCACGCTATTCAGCAAGGCTCCTCAATCTCCCCCTTGATGAGTGCATTGTCAACATTCCTCTTCTTCAGCTCTTCAGCACCTGCGAACAAATGTGGAAACACGAAAACAAAACACAAGAAAACAAAGAAGAAGAAAAATAAGGTAAACGTTTAACCCTAATGACCAAAAGCCAAACAAAAGCAAGAAACGGTCATTATGGTTAACCAAAACGTAAAAGCTCAAAATGAGTGCGATTTCAGAATAACAAGGATATCAACAGAGTAAGAACTCCCCCTTAAACTCTGATCCCAAATTTTCTCCCCCTTGTTGACAAGTGAACTCATCAAGCACTCAAAAGAGACACAGACTCCCCCTGAAATGCAACTCCCCCTCAAAATATGCAGAGAATTCAACTGGAGTGCATAAGGAGTGTAGAAAGCATGCTTCTCAAATATGATTGACTGCAATTACAGCATCTAACAAGTATAGCCAAGGAGATACTGTCTTAAGACACATGGCGTGATCAGTGCAACAGATGATATCTAAAGAAAGTCATTAGCACGCATTTTTCAATTTTCGCAAACAAAAACATCACCACATTTTCCAGTTACCAAGCAATGTAAAGCATGAGATGCAGAAGCTAACTGATATCTACCATGATAAGCATTGTCCAAAACAAAAGTGCTTCAGCGAACTTGTTATCTTTTAAATGTTTAGGCTTTTTTCAATTTTCCTCTTTCATTTTTGCCAAGGGTTATTTGCATGTCAAACCTTATGCTAACCGACCAAGTCAAGCCTAGGCCAGAATTGGACCATCAGAAGCTTAAGACATTGATCTTGGCATACACTACACTGTCCTAGTTCATACCAAAGTGCTATGGTAAGCAGTCTAGAACAATGCGATGCGACAAAGCAAACCCACTTGGATCTTTTCAACTTAAGCATAAAAAGGCATGGAATTTTTTTTATTCATTTTTGATTTTTACCATTTTTTTATAGCTCATTTTCCATGTTAAAGCATAAAGATGTCCAAGTTGCATATCTGCATCTATGTGATGAACTAGCTACAAGGCATGTAATAGATAGCAAAAACACTCAGCCTACGCATGCTAGTTAACAGAAGCAATGGTGATCATTTTTCAGGTTTAAAGCATAAAAGCCATGCATATGACAGATATCAGACATATCAAGTGACCTGAACCAAAGCATGATCATTGACAAGTAATCAAAAGCCTGTACCAGCTAGAATAAGTAAAGCAGTTCAATCATATAACAGAAGCATCTCTAAAGTGTGATATGTGAATATGCAAGGTATGAACACACACAAAAAGACTCAAGAAAAGAGTAAAGAAGAGAGAAAACTGACGCAAAATATCCTAAAAAGGATACACAACACCCAAATCCCCTCGTAAACGCTCGAATGTTGACTGATCTAGGGGTTTGGTGAAAATATCAGCCAACTGATGATGGGTATCAACATGAACAAGGTCAATGACACCTTTCTCATATTGATCCCGCAAGAAGTGAAAGCGCACATCAATGTGTTTGGTTTTTGAATGGAGACATGGGTTTTTCCCTACACTAATTGCACTAGTGCTGTCGCAAAACAAAGGAACTCTGGTAGGAAAGAACAACCCAAAATCTCTCAAAGTGGAAATCATCCAAACCAACTGTGAGCAGCAGCTAGCAGCAGCTACATACTCAGCATCTGTGGTCGAAAGAGCAACTCCAGATTGCTTTCGAGAAGACCAAGAGACAAGAGAAGAACCAAGAAACTGGCAAGTACCGGAAGTCGACTTGCGATCCAACCGGCACCCACCAAAGTCGGCATCCGAAAAGCCAGATAGATCAAGAGATGATGATGGTGAATAGTAAAGAACGAGATCGGGCGCATAAGTGAGATACCTGAAAATGCGCTTGACAGCCTGCCGGTGAGACGCACGTGGTGAAGACTGAAAACGCGCGCAAAGCCCCACGGCGAACTGTATGTCCGGTCTTGTTGCTGTTAAGTATAACAGCGAACCGATCATCCCTCGAAACTCTCTCGGATTGACCTTGACACCGTTCTTGTCCTTGTCCAAACCCCCAGAAGTGCCCATCGGGGTCATCTGCGGCTTCAATTCACCACCAAAGTCAAATTTCTTTAACATATCACGAGTGTACTTACCTTGGTGGATGAAGGTGCCGTCCTTGGTCTGCTTGATCTGGAGCCCTAAGAAGTACTTGAGCTCACCCATGAGGCTCATCTCAAACTCACTGTGCATCTGCTCAGAGAACTTGGACACAAGAGAATCAGTAGTACCGCCAAAAATAATATCGTCCACGTAAATCTGAGCAACTAAAAAATCTGAAGAATCTCTGAGCAAGAAAAGAGTCTTATCCACAGAACCCATCACAAAGCCCTTCCTCAACAAAAATTGCTTCAACCGGTCATACCAAGCCCTGGGGGCTTGCTTCAACCCGTATAAAGCTTTGTGCAACTTAAAAACATGTCGAGGAAACTTAGGGTTCTCAAAACCGGGGGGTTGCCTAACATAAACCTCCTCTTCTATGTACCCGTTCAGAAAAGCACTCTTAACATCCATTTGAAAAAGCTTAAAACCCTTCGAAACGGCAAAAGCTAGAAGAATACGAATGGACTCAAGACGGGCAACAGGAGTGAAGGTTTCTTCAAAGTCAATACCTTCCTTCTGGCAATAACCCTGGGCAACTAGTCGAGCCTTGTTGCGAACCACAATCCCATCTTCACCTTGTTTGTTCTTGAACACCCACTTGGTGCCTATGGGGTTGCATCCTGGTGGCGGCTCAACTAGTGTCCAAACCCGATTACGGACAAAATTCTCAAGCTCTTCTTGCATAGCATTAATCCAATTAGAATCAGAAAGAGCATGAGAAACATCTCTGGGCTCAAAAGATGCAACGAACGCAGATTCAGCAAACACAGCAAGAGAGGCAGAAGAACGCAAAGTTCTCTCAGTCAAATCACCAATGATGAGCTCTGAGGGGTGATCATGCTGAACTGCTCGGGTTCCCTGGTGATCTGAAGTCACCTCACCAGAGTCAGCAGCTGGCACCTCTGGATTCGACTGAGGGGGCTCGATCGAAGTGGAAGAAGTGATCAGAGGTCCGTCCTCATCATCAGTCGAAGTCTCAGAAGGTGTGGGCTCTGCGCGGGATGCAGAAGGCCCACCCTCATCAGCAGCTGGAGTATCCTCATCTTCCTCGAAGATGGACTCTCCGAGCTCATCATCACCAGAAAGCTCAAAAGAAGGCGTCAAAGAAGGCAAGGATTCAACAAAAGAAACCTCACAAGTCTCGACAAGCAGCTGGGATTCGAGGTTCCAAACACGGAAGCCTCGAGAATGCAAAGCATAACCAAGAAAAACACCATCCCAGCAACGAGACTCAAACTTGTCCAAGTGCCCTCCCTTTTTGAGCACAAAGCACTTGCAGCCAAACGCTCGCAAGTGGCTCACCTTGGGTTGTCTGCCAAACCGTAACTCGTATGAGGTCTTACCTAGGTAAGCTCTAAGAAAAATGCGGTTGGCCAGATAGCAAGCCGTGTTCATGGCTTCAGCCCAAAAACGCCTAGGAGTCCTGTGCTCATCGAGCATCGTCCTGGCCATCTCGACTAGCGTGCGGTTCTTTCGTTCCACAACACCGTTCTGTGGGGGAGTGTAAGGAGAAGAAAACTGATGGTCCAGACCCTGATCACTACAGAAGCTGACGAACTGAGAGTTCTTGAACTCAGAGCCGTTGTCGGAGCGAATTGCTCGCATCCGACCATTGTTCTCATTCTTCAGCTTCAAAATCAGGTCATGAACAAATTGAAAAGTTTTATCCTTAGACTCCAAAAAGAAAACACACGAAAATCGAGAAAAGTCATCAACAATAACAAGTGCATACCACTTCCCACCGACTGAACGTACCCGAGCTGGACCTACAGTGTCCAAATGTAAAAGCTCGCCCGGATATGAAGTCATCACCTGAATCACAGGTGAGTGAGAAGCGGCAACCATTTTCCCATGACGACAGGGATGACAAACTAGATCCTTCTCCATCTTAAGCTTGGGCAATCCTCGGATGAGGTCCATAGAGCTTAACCTGACTAGCAGATCAAAACTCAAGTGACCTAACCTCCTATGCCACTTCCAGAGCTCAGAAGAAGATCCAGCAATCAAACAGCGAGAAGGGCCAAAAGAACTAGAGAAGTCAATTCGAAAAACTTTACCGAAAGGTAAAATCTGACAAACCAAAGACCCTCTAGAATCAACCACAGAAGAATTACCCTTCTTAAAATGCACTTCCAAACCATCCTCAAGAAGTTGCGACACAGAAATCAAGTTGAAGTTCAAATTTTTAACCAAAGCAACATTCTTTAAAGAGAAATGATCTGAAATGCGAATTGAGCCTATGCCACTTACTTTCCCTTGACCGCTGTTCCCGAATGTGATGTACTCTTTGGAGCTCGGGGGAGTGAGACTGGAGAACCATCTGCGATGTCCCGTCATGTGGCGAGAGCATCCTGAGTCCATGATCCAAACATCCTCCAGTCCCCGATCCTGCACAATCAGTGTCTGTAAGTGGGAGCAAATGGTCCGGCACCAGGTTTAGCAAAAGATCTAAACCAGTGTCGAGCCATCTGCTCAAAAGATGGAAAGCGAAAGCCACCAAAAGAGTTTGGACCAAAACGCGGCTCAAAGCGTGGTCCTCGATTCTGCCTAAACCTGTGGCCACGAGGTCCAGAACCGTAGCCAATACGGTCTGGATCTCTGCTGGAACGGACACCACCAACTGGAGCATGGGTAGGAAAGCCGTCTCCTCTACCACCACCTACACGACGCGGCCTAGCCTCCAGCCTCTCCCCGCGCCGAGGAACACGCAGTCTACCACCCTGCTGGTAGAACTGCTCCTGATCACTACGAGCCCTCTCTGCTCTCTCAACCCGCTTCCTTCTGAAGCAAAACTACGCAAGATGCCCGTCTGTCTGACAGTACTCACAATGATAGGTAGGCTTCTTGGGATGTGGTTGAGGCTTGGGATGTTTGGGCTTGGTAGTGTTTGGTGTGGTCTTCTTGGGTTGAGAGGGTCCAGGAAGAGAGTCTAGAGAAGAGTGGAGGTGTTTGGGCTTAGGAACCCAGATAGGCTTCTTGGGTGGAGCTTTGGGTGGTTCATGAATCACCCCATCCTTGGGCTGACAAGCCTGAGAGGACTCAGTGGAGTGAGTCTTGGGATACCTCTGCTCTGGAGTCATTTTACTCCACTCCACTGCCCGGCTGATGGCACTCTCAAAGTCAGCCTTGGTGTAGGTGTAACCTACCCCAAACCCATCCTGCCTCTTGAACTGCTGGATCATCATGCCAAGCTGTGGCTCTCTGGCACTGATCCAACTCAGGATAGAACGGAGGTAAAAGTTCTCATTATGAGAAACTGCTAGCTCCTCTCTCAAGGAAGCTAGAACCTCCACCTGAGACAAGCAGGTCTCACACTCACTCTCTACTTGGACAGACTTTTCGGCTTTAAGCTTAATCAACTCCATTCTAAGAGACAGGCAGTTTTCACAAACAGTGGGTGGAACTGACAGTGTCTCAAGCTCTAGCCTAGTCTGGGCAAGCTCAGCTCTCAACCTTTCTAAATCACCCAAATGCTCATCGCCCTTGGATTTCAGCTCAGCTAAGGCAGCTAGATGAGATGGGCAATCAACACAGGGTGCGACGACAGTGGCTTGAGCATCTTTCAGCTCCAGCTGAGCGCTTTCAAGCTCAGTGGCCAAAGCGTCCCTCTCATCAACCCTTTCTATGTACCTGGACTTCAGAGTCGACAGGTCACACAGAAGCACCTCACACTTCGGGCACTCACTGCTATCACCCAAGCAAGGGGAAGAAGATAGACTCTCAATTCTGCCGTTGGCCACGGCAAGCTCACTAGCTAACTCATCTATCCTTTTCTTAGCCCCCCTAAGCAGTTTTTCCCGATATTTCAACTCCTGACGATTGCTCTCAAGTAAATCAACAATTTCACGCTCATAAGATGATACCTTGTTGTCGTCGTCGTCGGAGTCGTCGGAGGAGCTCTTTTCTTCCCTATCCCCAAGAGCCATTGAGCAGAAGCTCTTGCGGGATCTTCGGCGCTGGTGTGAGCGGCTCTTCGGCTTGTCTCTGAAAGCCATGAAGCAGAGGCCCGTCGGATCATCCTTGTCCTTCCCCTTCCTGATGGCGATCTCCTCATCGCTTGAGCTCGATGAAGAGGAAGAAGACGTGGACCGCTTGGAGTAGCTTTTCTCCATCTCGGCGAAGAAGGCCTTGTCGCGCTTCTTGTTCTCTCGCCGGTAGTCCTTCAGAGCCTTCTTGAAGAATCGAGTCTTCGGCTTGCCCTTGTTGAAGGATGAGCTCTCGTGCTTGCCGGAGTCATGGAAGCTGCCACCGGTGCCCTTCTTGTATCCATTGCGCTTGGGGCAGTCGGCGATGAAGTGTCCTGGATCACCACACTCAAAGCATCCGGATTTTGTGTCGTGTCTTTTGAACATTCTCTTATCATAGACACGACGCACCCGATTGTTAAAAAGACACAAATCATCATCTCCCAACAACTCAAGCTGGTCCTCAGTGATAGACATCAAGGAGAACCCAGCACAGCTCACAGCAGAGGGATCAACAGAAGGTGTAGCAAGGGCCAGGGATTTTGGTCCAGAACCAGTGAGATTTGATCTCAACTGGATATCTACCTCAGTGGCCTTCAGCTTGCTAAACAACTCAGAAATGGTCAAGGTATCGTAAGAAGTGCTCTCAACGATAGAGGATACCTTGATCTCCCAGATCTTTGGGTCCAAGGTATGGAGAACCTTGAGCGCCTGCTCATGATCTGAGACTAACTGAGCACCCTCAGCCTTGTTGTCCCGAAGCTTGTTTATGATCGACTGAAAACGACCAAACAAAGCCTCAACAGATTCACCCGGCTTCTGTGTGAAATTTTCATATTCACGCCGGTAGGTCTGATAGAGCCGAGCCTTGACCTGTGCTGTTCCCTCATTGTGTGCCTTGAGGGTAGCCCAGATCTCTCTCGCAGTGGAGAGATGACTCACACGCTCAAACTCAGTGGGACCTAAACCAGAAAATAGAATGTTCACAGCCTTACTGTTACTCAGATGCTGAGCAATGATACCAGCAGTACCTTGCTCAGTAACTGGCAAAATGACGAACGTGGTGTGAACACAAATGTCCCATATGTCCGAACCCTGGCTCATGAGATAGGCTCGCATGCGAGTCTTCCAATAATTATAGCCATAGGCTTCCAAGGACGGGACCTTGCCAGGAGACGTCATGGTCACTACTGGGGTTTAGAACCGGTTAAGGTATGGAAAAACCCTAACCTTGCTCTGATACCACTTGTAGGACCGAAAGTAGCGACCAGGGGGGGGGGGGGTGAATGGGCGCCTTAAAAATTCTTTTGAATCAATGGCCTGTTCCCAAATACCCAACGCACCTCAAAAGACTACGCAGCAGAAAATAAACGAAAGGCCTAAGTCTAAAGATTTCTAACCTAGAAGCAAATGATTATAACTGAGATTTATTAAATAAGTGCAACTAGGCAGATGAACATGGTGTAACAGGCCTAAACTTCTCAATGAAATGTTCTAAGTATGTGTAAGATGAAAGGAGAAGTTACTGTCCGAATTTGTCTCCTGTTCGGAACTTGGCGAAGCCCCCTTCGCATGTCGAGGTCTGCTTCGGAGGTTGGTTGCGAAGCTTGTCCGAGATGCCGAAGGTGTTTGGTTCTAGTCTAGTTCGAAGTGGCAAGAAGCGAAGTGTGCTTCGAAGCGAAGTATGACAAATGTCGGAGCCTGCTTTGAAGTGTGTACTTCGAAGACAAAGCTTCGAACACAGCTTCGAACCAACAGCTTCGAAGTCAAAACTTCACACACAGAACTTCGAACACAACAAACAGATGAACGACCTTCGAACAGAGAGGCGAAGCCTGCCACACGACAGAAAACCAAGTCCGAAGTCAATGCTCTACCTTCGAAAAGAGCAAACTCCGAAAAGAGAGACGAAGGGTGAAACGCCACACAGAAGTCAGTGCGAGGCCTAGCGGAGCTACAAGCTTCGAACCCAACTTCGAGACTTGTCGAAGTATGGACTTCGAACAGATAGAGCCGAAGCCCCTTCGCACTATCGTTCGAAGTATGCGATGCTGACGTTCAGAAAATGCATCGAAGCTTAGCAACCCAGAAAGCAAACCAAAAAATCGAACTAAGCCTTCGAAGGTGTTAGATCGAAGCCTGCCTCACGAAGCTGAGGGGCTTCGAACAGAGAACGACTTCGCCAGAAACACAGCCAGAAAAGGTAATAGACCCTGTCAGCTTCGATCAAAAAGCTGTGCAGTAGAAGGTGAAAAGCTGCACAGAACACTGTAGCTGCAGGGAAGTAGTACTACTTGCAACAGCAAGAACTAGTACTACTAGAGTGAAGAACACACCCAGCCGAAGCCTCCAAAGCCTCAAAAAACCACGGGAAAACTTGCTATGCTAATGAAATGTAGCCATTAAAACTTTGCAGATACTGCACACAAGAAAATGGGGCATTTACTGCAAACATTAAAAGCAAGGCATTATACACAGGAGTAAAACTTCCTGGCGGCGCAAGCAGGGAACAAGAGAAGAGAGAGAGAGGCAAGGCAAGAGACAAAAAGTGACCCAATAGAGAGGATTTGATTTCAGCCAAAAGGGTAGTCCAAACCCTAGGGATTGGGGTCCTATTTATAGGCAGCCCAACACTAGGAATATTCTACCAGCCCCTTAGGGTTTTTACAGACGCAATAATAAATGAAAAGACTCTACTGCCCTTAGGAATTTTTACAGACACGACTGACTGACTGTGGGCCTAGAGTTACAGATGACTTATCCGGAAGCTAAGTTTTCGTAGCGACTACGGCTTCTCTTCTGGATAGTCGGATACAGAATCAACGGTTGTCAGTTTTGCGCCGAAACTGACAAAGCCTCCACCGTCTTTGCACCAGGTACCCGGATTGGGCCGGCCCGACTCCGCAGCTCTCTCAGCCCGGCAATCGCTCACCGCCCGTGTACCTGAGTCAGTCCTGGTCAACAGCCCAGTGGGTCTTCTACTGCTTCTGGCCCATGCACCCGGATTGGGCCAGCCCGACTTCGCAGCCTCCTCTGCCCGACAGTCGCTCGCTGCCCGTGTACCTGAGTCACACGTGGCCCATGAAACAGCAGATCTCCTCTCTTCTTCAATCCTCTTTGACTATCGTTGACAATGACTCATCACTTCTAGAGCCATGAGGCCCACACTATTCAGCAAGGCTCCTCATCGCCTCCGAAGTCACCTGCGCACCACAGACAAACAAACAAGTGTATCCAGTACCCCGGAAACCTCTCTGGGTAAACAACCTTCGGCACACACTCCGGTGTACCGCCCAAAGTACCGAACCCATTGGTACAACCAAGTCATCGTGTACTGTCAGACCCCTCCGACAAGCACACTCCGCTGCAACAGCTGCTGCAACCAGAGCCCACCGAACCCTTTGGTGAAACAACCTCCGAACCCCTTCGGAGAGACCCCTTCGAATCAGAGGGTAAAATCTGTCAATCACTCATCAAAGACTCCGAAACCAACCCTTGGTTTCTCAATCTCCCCCTTGATGAGTGCATTGACAACCAAATTTATGTTCAAGAAAATTTGAAAAATTTCAGCACACAAGTGACCATATAAACTCAGAAACGAGCCAAATCATGTCACTTGACAAAAGAATTTTCCTCCCCTTTTCAAAAGAGTAAAAGACCCTTCGGCAAATCTTTCCCTTTGCAAGATAAAACTCCCCCTGAGTTATTTTACCCCCTTGCTGCATAGAACTCAAAAATTTCTCCCCCTTTGGCAATGCAAGCATCAAGGAGCATTCAAAAGATGCAAAGCTTCGAGATGGGCAGAATTGCAAGGACATATAAAGAAAAAATATGCCAACATTAATACCAATTTTCATGTGCTCAGCTCAATTTAACATTTTCTAAAAACATGATGACAGCATGTGATTTTAGCATTTTGAAATAAAAGCATCACCACTCAATCAAGGTAACTAGACAAGTAAAAAGTAGGGACTACGCAAAGCTAGTCAATTTCTACTCTAGACAGACCAGTCCAGTTCAAGTGGAGCATAAAAAGCAAATTTGATGATCAATGAATTTTGTTGTTCTTTCATAATGCCAGGGGTTATTTGTTTGTCTACCTTATACTTTCCAATCAGGCCAAGCCTAGTCACAAAAGTCATCAGAATATTAAGGCGGTGATTTTGACATACACTACACTATCCCAGTTCAGACAAAAGTACAATGGTAAGCAGTCTAGAATAGAGCAGTGTGACAAACAAACCCACCTGGATCTTTTTCGCTTGTAACATACAAATCATGGATTTTTGAATTTTTTAATTTAGTGACCAAATTGTTCAGCACTTGATGAATATCCATGAATACAATTTTTTAAGGTGCAATGTTTAGCATCTAGAGAAAAGGTGTCTTGCTATCAAGCATATAAAAGATAGCTAAAGCAGTCCTGCCTAAACATGCTAGATTCAAGACTAAGCAGTGAGCATGATTTGATTTTGGAAAGAAAAATCATGCACATAATGTTTCAGATATATTAAATAGAGCTGAGCTGACATGATTACATGAATTATAATCAGGCATATAAGTGCAAAAGATGTAAATGCAATTTCACACATGATGAGCATATGCAAGACAATCAAAATCTGCTCCACCTCACAAAATGCCGTAAGGGTGACAAACACCAAGTTCTCCACACAAGTAGGCAAAACGAGAAGCATCGAGGGGTTTTGTGAATATATCGGCTAGATGGTGTTGGGTATCAACATATTGAAGTTCAATATCACCCTTCTCATTATGATCACTGAGAAAATGATATCGCACATCAATGTGTTTGGTTCTGGAATGCTGAACCGGGTTGTTTGCAATACAAATAGCACTAGTGTTATCACATAAAAGTGGAACACTCTTATAATCTAACCCGAAATCCCGCAAAGTGGAAACCATCCACAAAATCTGAGAGCAACAGCTAGCTGCAGCAACATATTCAGCCTCAGCCATCGATTGTGCAACACTAGACTGTTTGCGGGAAGACCAGCAAACCAGAGAAGTACCCTAGAAAATGACAAGTACCAGAGGTACTTTTCCTATCAATCCTACACCCAGCAAAGTCCGCATCGGAATAACCTTGAAGACACATAGAGGAAGACATAGAATACCAAATGCCAAATTTGAGGGTAATGTTTGAGATACCTGAGAATGCGCTTTACCGCTTGGCGGTGCGAAGCTCGTGGTGAAGCCTAAAAATGAGCGCACAGACACACTGAGAAGTGTATGTCCGGCTTCGTAGCAGTCAAGTAGAGGAGGGAGCCGATCATGCTTCGGAACTCCTTCTGATCTACGGCTTCTCCATCCTCGTTGAGATCCAATGCTACAGACGTAGCCATTAGAGTGGCAAGGGGTTTCGCATCAGCCATGTCGAACTTCTTGAGCAGGTCCTTGGTGTACTTCGTCTGGTGGACGAATGTACCTTGTTTGCTTTGCTTGATTTGCAAACCAAGGAAAAATGTGAGTTCGCCCATCATGGACATCTCGAACTCCCTGCTCATGGTATCTGCAAACTCGGCAACCAAAGCATGAGAAGAGCCACCAAAGATGATATCATCCACATAAATCTGGACTAGGAGGAAATCTTTGCCATGCGTAAGAGTGAACAGGGTTTTATCAACATATCCCATCAAATACCCCCGCTCAAGCAGAAAAGAATTAAGTCTATCATACCATGCCCAAGGGGCCTGCTTGAGTCCATAAAGAGCCTTATGAAGTTTAAGGACTTTATGTGGGTATTTGGGTTTTCAAAGCCAGGGGTTGTTTTACATAAACATCTTCGCCTATGAAGCCATTAAGAAATGCACTTTTGACATCCATTTGATAGAGTTTGAATCCGCGGGATGTCGCAAAGGCAAGCAAAATCCTAATGGCCTCTAGATGCGCAACAGGTGCAAAAGTTTCAGTAAAATCAATCCCTTCTAATTGAGAATAACCCTGAGCTACAAGTCTATCCTTGTTTCTAACTATAGTCCCATCCTCCCCTTGTTTGTTTTTGAAAATCCATTTTGTTCCAATGAAATGAACATTAGGTGGAGGATCAACTAAAGTCCAGACTTGGTTTCTCTCAAAATTTTCAAGTTCTTCATGCATGGCATTGATCCAACTAGAATCAGAAAGTGCATGACTAACATCTAAGGGCTCGAAAGAAGCAACAAAAGCGGCATTAGTGAAATGGAGCATGAGAACGAGTTACCCTTTGATCAAGCTGCACCAATGATCTGCTCGGGAGGGATGCATCCTTTGGACATGATGTGGAGCCTCGCGTCGGGATGCAGTCTCCCCCTCAACTTGTGTGTTGGAGTGGTCCAAGATGACCGATGTCGAGGTAGTTGCTTCAGGACCTTGTGCCGAAGTGGTTGAAGCGGGGTCGGCTTCGGGGGTTGATGTCGAGGGTAAGTAGGGGTTCATCCTCGAATCTCCGGGATCTTCTTCTTCGAAGATGGTTGTTCCATGTCGTGTTAATTTGCATGTTCAAAGGTAGAACTAACAGAGGGGGTTGATTCATCAAAAGTCACATCACATGACTCGATGATAGTGTTAGTTTCCAAATTATAAACACGATAAGAATGACTATGTGTAGTGTAACCCAAAAAGATCCCGTCAGAAGAACGCGACTCAATTTGTCTAAGTTTCCACGTTTTAGGATAAAGCAATGACAACCAAAAACTCAAAGATGAGTAACTTTGAGTTGTCTCCCAAAACATAGCTCATAAGATGTCAAGTTCAAAATTGAGAGCAAGAAGATTCAGTTTGAGATTTAACAAGCAGTGTTTATGGCCTCAGCCTAGAATTTTCTAGGAGTCCTGTGCTCATCGAGCATCGTCCTAGCCATCTAAACCAAAGTGCGGTTCTTTCTCTCAACAACACCGTTCTGTTGAGGAACTCGCGGAGCAGAGAATTGATGTTCTATGCCATGCTCCATGCAAAAGTCAACAAAGATATTGTTCTTGAACTCAGTGCCATTATCACTTCGAGTGAATTTCAATGCACCAGGGAGTTCAGTGAAAAGTCTCAAAGCCAAGCTCCGAAAGTGTGAAAACACTTCATCCTTGTTGGCAAGAAAGAAGACCCAAGAGTAGCGAGAGAAATCGTCGACAATGACTAACACATACCACTTGCTGCCTAAATAACTATCCCGAGAAGGACCTACAGTGTCCATGTGGAGAAGTTCTCTGGGTTGTTCAGTCATCACAGTGGTGACTGGCGAGTGCGAAGCGGCAATCATTTTTCCATGTCGACAAGGAGCGCAAACTAAATTCTTCTCAAACTTGAGCTTGGGCAATCCTCGGATCAGACCTAGGGCACTCAGACAAGCGAGCAACTCAAAGCTCATATGCCCTAGTCTCCTATGCCACTTCCAAAGCTCAGAAGTAGAATGTGCAACAAGACAATGAGAAGAACCAGATGACTTAGAAAAATGAGCTCCAAAAACTCTCCCAACTCTAAAGATCTTACACACCACAACGCCATCAGAATTGAGTACTTGCAAAGTATCGCGATGGAATCGCACTTCGAAGCCCTCATAAAGCAATTGAGACACAGAAAGCAAATTGTATCCCAAGTTTTCATCCAAAGCAACATCTTTGAGAGTGAAATTCGAGTTGATTCTTACCACACCTTTACCTTTCACTCTACTCCTTCGATTGTTGCCGAAAGTGATATGTTCCCTTTGCTTGGTTGTGGTGAGGCTGGAGAACCATGCTGCATCTCCGGTCATATGGCACGAACAACCGGAGTCCTTGAGCCACGTGCCCTCCAAGCCCTGATCTGGTGCCTACACATGATAAGAAAATCTCGATCGCTCAGTGCTGGGGTGAGTGAATATATGACGAGGCATCCAGCACTGAGTGATACGAGTAGTAGGCACAGTAAAAGTAGATTGTCTACGCACAGGATAATCAGAATGATGCAAAGTGCGAGGTCTACCTACATGCTAAGATCTAAAAGCATGATGAGGTCTCCTACTCTGACGAGGTGCAAAGCTACTCGCCCAGGGTCTACCACCATATGGAACATGGTGAACACCTTGTTGGCGTAAAAGATTACGCTAACAGGTTTCTGTAGAAAAGAAACTAACAAACGAAGTGTTTGTGAAGAGAATTGTTCTAAGCCTCCGAAAGGATAACAACTTAGAATAGTTCGAGTGTGTGTATTGAATAACTTGTATTCGGTCCCTATTACAGGGTGAAACGGGGGGTATTTATAGGCCCAAACATTAAGGAAAAGACCTATTTACCCCTCTATTACAACCGACATAATGGAAACTATGCGGTACCCTTAATAGGGCTAAAATGGTAAAAGACTAATCTAATGATAAAGAAGATAAGTCTTCCATCTTAGCTGGCAGAAAAGATCTTGAAAAGCCTTAGTTCGAAGATGTACTCCGAACCAATGCCTATCTTCGTACTTCGAACTTGACTCCGGGTATCTTCGAAGATGAACGTCTGGGAACCTTCGAATCCGCTGTCTGCCTTTATGTTGCTTCGGCAATAACCCCGAAGATGAGATATTTTCCCCCAACACACCTCGAGGAGCAAAACCTCTTCGAGAAGCACGAGGAGCCTCGAAAACAGGACGTGAGTACAACTCAGACTCATGCATACCTCGAGATGGGTAATGCATGTCCTGGAAACTCATCGCCTGAGAGCGTCGCTCATCCTTGATGCGACAAAAACAGAACCCAACCAAGTGACCCGCCCTCTGACAGTAGGAAGAATGAAAAACTCTCCTAGGGGCGCTCTCATGGGTCATAGGAGCAATCCTCACAGGCTCCTTGGGCTTGTGCTGAGTGGTTTTCTTGGGAGAAATTTTCTTTGTAGAAGGAGTGGTTTTCTTTGGAGTTCGGGTAGGCTTTTTGGCTGATGGAGTGTCTAATAGAGCTCTCTCTTTCTCTAAGGTAGTGGGTGAGGTAAAAATAGTTTTGTTTACACTGTCTAAAGGAATCCTCTCAAAACCCAATCCTAGAGCTAACCCTGCTCTATCAGCACACATCTTGGTTTTGGCCAAGAGCAAGTCCATCCTACCCTTTCCCTCAGTGCATTTGTTAACCACAGAAAGAAGGTACTCATTCTCAGTCATAAGGTTTTCAGCTCGCTCTCTAACAGTGCCTAGCTGGTCCTTAAGGGTTATGCAAGTGTCACACAGAGGTTGCACATCCTTAGAACTACCGGCCCTCTCCAATCTAGCCTCTAAATCCTGAACATGCTTATCACGTAAATCAATGCTCTCACGTAATAAGGGGTAGTTCATGCATTCAATTATATCATGAGGACTATAATCCACCATCAAAAGCTGCTTCTGTGCAGTCTCAAGCTCAGAAAGAGTTTGAGCATTCACAGAGCGCAACTGAGCAAGCTCACCCATGACAACAGTGCAAGATTCACATTCAGCATCATTAACCCTAGACTTAAGCATGACATAATCAGTAGAAACAGATTATAGCTTAAGTCTAAGGTCTTTTCTATCTCTAGCGGCTTGCATAAGTAACCTATCCTGACCAAGAACTACTTCATTCAGTTCATCTAGTTTAATTGAAAGCTGGTCATAGGATAGTGGTACCTCAGATGAGTCAAGCTCATCGCCGCTGTGATTGCTGTCGGTCATGAAGCAATGACCGGTGAAATCTTGTCCCTTCTTGTCCTTCTTCTCCTCATTCTTGGGGGCTCCTCCTCCTCAGAGCTCGACTCCTCAGTTGAGGAAGTGTCGATGTCGCTGAGAGCAGCAACCAATGCTCTGGAAGCGGCTTTGGCTACCCTCTTAGCCACCTTGTCACACTTGCCCTTCACAAAGGGTTTCCTCTCCTTCTTGTGGTATTTGGGGCACTGACTCTCATCTCTCTTCTTGAGTTTAGGGAAATTTGCCTTGATGTGAGAAGTGTCGCCACACTCAAAACAACCACTAACACCACTTCTCCTCTGATCCCGTCTTTCATGATGAAAATGGGTGAATCTTCTGGCAATGAGAGCAAGCTCATCATCATCCAGAGTATCCACCTGCTCCTTAGTGACAGAGACCAGGGAGGACAAAGCAAAACCATCTACAAAAACACAAGTGCCTGATGTGCTTGGTTCTATAGTGGTGCCACGGCTAGTGCTAGAAACCAATGCCAATGGCTGTGGCAAGGAGTTCCTATGCACTGCAAGAGATGCCGTGGCAATTTCTGTGGATTTCAGCTTGCTGAAGAGCTCATCACAGGTCAATGTGTCATAACCAGCGGACTCCTCAATGTTGGATATCTTTACTTCCCATATGTTACGATCAAGAGCATAGAGAAGCTTGATAGCCCTGTCGTGATCATTGTAAGCAAGCGTCCCGTTGGACCACAAGTTACTCACTATCGCATCAAAGCGAGAAAACATGGCATCGATAGATTCACAAGGAGCCTACACAAACAGTTGATACTGTTGATTGTACGTGCTTTGGCGCCTGGCCTTAATCTATGTAGAGCCCTCGTGAAAGATAGTGAGTGTAGTCCAAATCTCCCTAGCTGTCCTTAGGTGTTGCACCCTATCAAACTCACTCCGACTCAAACCAATGAACAATATATTTCTAGCCTTGGAGTTGGCATTATACTGATCCTTCTCTGTTTGAGAGGTGCGAGTTTCAGGGATGGAGTATTGTGAGTCCACAATCTCCCAAATTGCATTTCCTTGGCTTAGCAAGTAAGCCTCCAAGCGCACCTTCTAGTATGCAAAGTCCGTCCAATCGAACAGAGGTATTTTACTAACTATGTCCATGTCGCCAATAGATCACAAAACCGGTTAAGGTCAACTGGTGATCTTAACCCGCTCTGATACCAATTGTTGGACCGAAAACGATGACCAGAGGGGGGGTGAATGGGATCTTTTAAAACTTTAGACTAAAAATAGTCTTCTGTTTTACTTCTGTCTACTGCGGAACGGGCTTCGAACACACCCTTCGAAGTTCTGGTTCGGAGGTATTTCACAGCTCCAAAATCAGGCTTCGCAAGGAGCAAAAGTTCAGAACCAAGAAGACTTCGCTCCACCCACAACCCCGAAAATTCAGCTCTCCTAAGTCAGTGTAGGCTCCACACAGGGTGCCTTCGAGCAGGCTTCGCACTTCACCCTTCGCAAGAGCGGACTTCCCTTAGAGGACTTCGATCAGCTCTGCTAAGTCAGTGCAGGCTCAACACACTGGGTACCTTCGAGCAGGCTTCGCACTTCACCCTTCGCAAGAGCAGACTTCCCTCTGCGGACTTTGACCAAATACTCAGTGACAGCAACTGGTGCTGGGCTTCGTACTTCAAAGGTCTAAACGCACATCGAACATACTTCGTCGAGGACTTCGACAAGGGAAGAAAAACGGGCTTCGATCTAAGCCAAGAACAGTGCTTCACTAGTAATCAGAGAGGTCTAGCCTCCAGTTTACACAGAGCGAACAGACACTGAGAAACACACACTTCACTCGATCAGGCATCTCACACACCTCTCCAGAAAACTCACAAGAAGATGGTGCACAGAGAAATCAAAGCATGCAGTGCAACACACAGTACAAGTTCAAGGAGTGAAAGAAGAACAGAATCAAAACTTCATTGCATGAACAGGGAACACAAAATGAACTCACAGGATGAATACAGAGAGTGTGGCGGCTAGCATAGGAGTTCTACAATGGCTTCTCAAAGTGTTGATGTGACCTAGCTAGTCTCCACTATTTATAGGCACTATTCAGCCCTGTGAATAGACTACATTACCCCTAGGGTTTACACTGTTTTTGTCTCATTAGAACAGGGGTGTACAACCGGTAGTCTACTTTATTTGGAGGCTTCTTTTGTCAGCTTCACAGAGGGGACAACACCAGCTTTTGCAGAGTAGACGTTGTTAGCCTTTGCAGTTTTGGACCCTTACGAAACCTCCTTCTCACGCGAGGGGTGCAGTAGCTTCGGTGAGAAGCCTTGAGCCTGACGGCCTTCGCTTCACCGAAGTCAGCCTTCGATACAGAGACGGTTTTGAGCCGAAGCCGTCAAAGCCATTGGGCCTTCACACCAACACCTTCGGAGTGGACCACCACGACTTCGTAGCTTCTCCCAGCTCGAACTCCATCAGTCCATGTACCGAAGCCATGCATGGCCAAAGTACCTCATGTTAGCCTCACTCCGGAGCCAGCCTCACTCTAAAGCCCCACCTTCGGAGTACCACCCTTTGAAGTCCCTCCTTCGTCCAAGGCCTCCGCATGAAGCATTCCATGAGCACTTCATCGCAGTGTCTCTCCCCGAGCACACTCCTCGATGATCCTGACCCGGACCATGCCTTCAACGCACCTCGACTTCTAAGACCTTCGTCGGGTATACCTTCGAGTGCCTCCCTCCGAAGCACACTTCGAATGCCTTGCCTCATCGTTGAGGACTTCGTCCACCATACTCCGAAGTCACTCCATTCGGAGTACCCTTCGAAGTGCCTCGCCTCAAAGGGCTTCGTCTCGGAGTACCTTCACCCGGAGCCACACTCCGCACTTAATGCCTTCTCTTGGCGCACCTCGACCCGAGGTCCGACCTCGACCCCTTCGCAGCCTTCGTGACGGAGCTCCCTGCTCCCCTGGCATCAAGCCTCCCGCTTGACCTAGGTTCACTTGCTACGAACCGTCTATCGCCTCCGAAGTCACCTGCGCACCACAGACAAACAGACAAGTGTATCCAGTACCCCGGAGACCTCTCCGGGTAAACAACCTTCGGCACACACTCTGATGTACCGCCCAAAGTACCGAACCCTTTGGTACAGCCAAGTCATCGTGTACTGTTGGACCCCTCCGACGGGCACACTACACTGCAACAGTTGCAGCAACTAGAGCCCACCGAACCCTTTGGTGAAACAACCCCCAAACCCCTTCGGAGGGACCCCTTCGAATCAGAGGGTAAAATCTGTCAATCAATCATCACAGACTGCGAAACCAACCCTTGGTTTCTCATGAAGCATCTGCAGCACTACTTGGCCCGCCACTCGGCCGGCCATAAGAGTGAAGCCCTTCATCAACACCTCCGCCGTCGCAACCACAGTCTTCAGGAACTCGGCGTGATCCCCAACTGGGTCCCGAAGGCTGAAGTCCGGGACCCGGCACTCAGTCCCTATTTGCTCAAGGATTGAGATCAAGTTCTAAGTGGCTTCTTCGACATTATCAACAATGAAGTCCTCCAGGCAGTGGCCTGCATTGCGAAGCTCTGAGTTCTCCACCGCCAACTTTGCTCTGGCCTCCTTCGAAGCTTGAAGCTCTGCCTGAAGCTTGTCGGACTCCGAGACCAAGACCTCCCTCGCCTTCTCGGCCTCGGCCCTCACCGTCTCTATGGAGGCTTCGGCTCGCCTTCTCTTCTCGGCCTCCTCCGAGATCTCACGTCAGAGGGCATCCCTCTCCTCTGCCAAGTGAGCCATCCGTTGGTCCACAGAGATTGTTGCTGCAGCATTTAGCGTGAAGGCCTGAAAGGATTCAAGAAAATGATAAGTGTTGATTGAAAAGAAAGTATTACTCAAAGACCATATGGGACTTCGCTCACCTAGATGAGGGCTTCGTTTGCGTTTGAGAAAAGGTCAAAAGGGCTCGAGCGGCTGAGTTGAGCCACCAAGCCCCCTGACCCTGCAGCAACGCAGCCTTCATGGATAGCGTCGATAGCCGCCTCCGTCACACCCCCCCCCCCCGGCTGTAGAGGCCAGACTATCTCCGCCATAGCCACCTCCGGTGCAAACTCCTATGGAGTCGGGCTCCGGTCCACCACTTTGACGTGCTCATCGGCCCCATCCCGAAGGTTCCCTTCGCCGCGGCTGTCGCCTCCGTCCTCTTTATACGAAGTGCTATCGAACTCCGAGCTTCTGTTGTCACTGCTACTACTGTTGCCGAAGGCCTCCGTCGGCGTCGGCATGACAGGCCTCGCACCGGCATCAACATCTATGAAAAAGTATGTCAATATCCGCGCATGAAAAGAGATGTATGCTTAAGTGTTTATCTTCATCGGAGATTTCTTTGAAGGTGGAGGGAGCGATGTGTGCTCCCCAGTCCCTTCGCTGTGCGGGCGGAGCCTCAGCCCCCGCGCCCGAAGGTGTCGCCGTTGCGGCCCTCGCCACCACTTCGGTAGCTACCACCGGAGCCCCTGCTGGCTCCGCTCCAGTTCTAGAGCTCACGGCCATTGCCTACTCTACAGCAGGGCTTCGACTGTTGGGAGCTCCAAGCGAACTCTCGAGGCTTCGGGTTCGTCGTCGTCCACCCTCTTCCTTTTGGAGCCGCTCACCGAGGGTGCAGGGCTGGAGAAGTCTAGAAGAGCTTGGACCCCCTCGACGCCGAGCCAAGCCCATACTTTGTTCCAGTGTTCCCAAGTCCCCACCAGAGCGAGCCATTGAGCCTGCTCCTCAGGTGTCGGGGCTCTGACGACGCGCTCTGCCGCCACGATGGCCTTCTCCGGAGTCCTTACTTCATGAGCGGCTTCATCTAGACTCCAAGTCAGCACAAGTTTATTTTGCGAAGTATGAATATGAAAAGACATCGAAGTCTTACCAAGGCGCTCTGCCGACACCTCGCTTGGGCCCTCCGAGCCCAAAGGCTGAAAGTGACCCTCCGACCAAGAGAGCACGAGGGGGCTGAGCCAAAGGGTGATGAACTCCTCCGCGAGGTCCCTCATACTCATCCTCGAGGCCACCCTCCGCAGGAGCAAAATCCTTGAGCGAAGGATGTCGGGGCTCATCTTCACCACGCCTTCGCATCGGTAGGAAATGAGCACGTTTGTACTTCGAAGGGGAGATTTCGCGCCAACCGAAGCGTAGAACCACTCTTGGTCCCACATCGAGTACCAGTTGTTGTTGGCAGCCCTCGCTAGGAAGGTGTCCTTATACTCCTTCCAAAGTTGGAAGTTAGTGCTCCTGAAGGCCAATGCCCTCTTGATGCGGTCTGTCCCCTCCCTCTGCTTCAGCTGGCAGTTGGCGTCGTGGAGGGCTACAAAGACATCGACGCGCCCCTCGCAGCCTTCGGCCCTCATAGCCTACTCGAAGACAGCCAACCTCGCCACAGCATTTGGTGATAGTTGAGGAAGCTGAAGGTTGTAGGCCTTCAAGACTTCGCTCAACATTTCCACCGCCAGTAGCCCGGGGCCGGCCTCAAAGAAAGCTTCGAAGAGTACCACTTCGTCCACCCAAGGCCTCGGTATGGCCTCTGACTTCTCCGGTACCCGAAGCTGGATCTCCGGCGATATCTTCCCCTCACAGGACTTTCGGACAGACTCCTCCGTTGAGGCCGAAGCCCTCATCTCTATAGTCTGCTCGAACTTGTATGATGGTGACCAAAGGTCCCTCAGCCCCAACCGCCTCGCTGCAGGCTTTGCCGCCGCTGCCGCTGCTGCCTGCGCCTGGGCAGAGCTCGAACTTGCGCCCAGGGCCAAAGCCTTCTTCGACGCAACCTTCTTCGACATTTCGTGGGGCTTTGGTGCGAAGAGCACTAAAGCTTGTGAAGCTAGCTACGCGCGAAGTTAAAGGTGAAGAGAAGAGAGCGAAGGATGTTAGGAGTTGAGAAAGAAGCAAATGAGAAGTGTGCCGAAGCCATATGCGGTAAACCCCTTTTTATAGGTAGTAAAAATACCAACGGTTCCCATGCCGAAGTCTATGACAGGTGGGCCTCAGGCAAAGTTGAAGCGAACCGGCGCACTGTAACGGTCAATTTTGTAGCCGTTGTAGAGTCATTTGGTCTCCCCGAGGTCACTCTGTTAGTCGAGGCAGGCAATTATTGCCTACGCAAGTCGAAGCCCCCTTTGGTCCAAGCTCCGAAGGCCTGTCTTCTCTGAAGTTATTTTTTTGTTGTCATTTTTCAAGAGGCGCACGCACCCCTTTGTTCCGAAGGGCTGCGGGCGAGGGGCTACTGTTGGGGAATAAGTTTTCTCTTGAACAGGGGCCAAATGACGTAAGCCTCTGTAGGCCTCTGGCCTGGAGCCTGACACTGTCGAAGCGGAATCCTCCCTACCGAAGTTTTTCCCAAGCAGCATTTGGTCCAAGCCTCCGGGCTCTCTTCGGAGCTAACCTCTAGACTCCCTACGGAGTCTTCCGGAGCCTAGCCTCCAGGTTCTCTTTGAAGTTAGCCTCTGGGCCTCTTTCGAAGTTATCCTCCGGGCTTCTTTCGGAGTTCCCCAAAGCCGGTCTCCGGACCCTCTCCAGTCAATTCGAAGCTAAGTCTCCGAGAGTCCTTTCAGAGTTCAGTTCAGAGCATGCTTCGAAGTCCACTTCGGAGTGCACTTCGAAGCCTTAATCGTAGTCTCCGCCCAAAGAGCTCTGACCACTACTTCAAACCAGGAAAATATCTATACTTTGCTACAGTGCAGAGCCATACCGGGGCCCCTCTGCCCCTAGTATGTCGTTTAGCTGCTCAGAAGTGGCGTTTATCTGACACGCCTGTAAAGTTGTAAAACTGTTTGTACAATAGTCTAGTCTTTTTTCCCTTTTTGCCCCTATAAGGCCTATATCTTGTAGAGGGAATTTAGGTCTTTTCCTTTGGCCTACGTGTCTATAAAAGCAGGGCCAAGGCCTTGTAATAGACAGATTCAGTAGAGGCAAACTATGCCCAATCCACTGTATACTGGACGTAGGGCTATTATCCCTTCGAGGAGGCCTGAACCAGTATAAATCCTCTCTCCCTCTGTGAGAACCCTTCGAGGTTCACTCTATACACCATAGACGCACAAAACCGCACAAAACCTGCTGTAGCTAACGCAATTGCTACAACATATAATATATAATTTCGGCAAAAATATGTCCTCGATACAAAGTTCACATCATTGTGATCATTTTGCATATAAACATCATATTATAGTCTTATGAGCATTATAGACAATTTACACATCTATCAGCTCACAACAGCTTTTTCACAGCTCACAACTACTTTTTCACAGCTAACAGCTCACAGCAGCTTTTTCACAACTGATAGCCGAACCAAACGCACCCTTAGACTAGTCATCTAGACACATGAAAGCGAGAATTGCAAAAGCTAAACAATTTCCAGCCAGGAAAGCAAGTCCAATCACCATGGTGCATTTAGCAAGCTTGATTAGATATTTATTCAGACTTTGCAATTCTTTTGATTTTGCCAAGGGTTATTTGCTAGTCTATCTTATGCTTTCCAATCAAGCCAAGCCTAGGCCAAGAAAGACCATTAGAAGCTTAAGACAGTGATTTTGGCAGACAATAACTTATCCCAGTTCATACCAAAGTGCAATGGTAAGCAGTCTAGACTAAAGAAGTGTGACAAGCAAACCCGCCTAAAACTTTTCATTTTTCGCACATAAATCATGGATATTTGATTTTTGTCATGTAACATTTGTTGTATGATTCCATGAGTAGCAATATTGTTTGCATGCTTTAATTTTGCATCCATAATAAAGGATTCTAGCTACCAGGCAAATAAAAGATAGCTAAATAAATTCTATACTACACATGCTAAACTCAAGACTAAGCAGTGATCAAGTTTTGAATTTTGTAAATTAAAATCATGCTCATTTTGAAGTGAGATATATTAAACAGAACTAAGACATCATGATAATAACAACCATGCGAAGGCATATAAAAGCAACAAAATGCCTCAACAAATCACCATAAGGAAGACAATGCAACACACATAACACATGCTCCCCTCACAAAATGTCGTAAGGATGACAAATACCAGTTCCCCACGCAAATAAGCAAATCGGGAGGCATCAACATAGTGAAGTTTAATATCACCCTTCTCATTGTGATCTCGGAGAAAATGATATCTCACATCAATGTGTTTGGTTTTGGAATGCTGAACTGGGTTGTTTGCAATGCATATAGCGCTAGTGTTATCACAAAATAGTGGAACACCCTTATAATCTAACCCGAAATCCCGAAAAGTGGAAATCAACCACAAAATCTTTGAGCAACAGCTAGCTGCAGCAACATATTCGACCTCAACCGTAGATTGCGCAACGCTAGATTGTGTGCGAGAAGACCAGTAAACAAGAGAAGTACCCAGAAAATGACAAGTACCAGAGGTACTTTTCCTATATATTCTACACCCAGCAAAATCCGCATTTGAATAACCACGAAGACACAAAGAAGAAGATGCAGAATACCAAATGCCAAACTCGAGGGTATGTTTGAGATACCTGAGAATTCGATTTACCGCTTGGCGGTGCGAAGCACGTGGCAAATCCTGAAAACGAGCGCACAGACACACTGTGAAGTGTATGTCCGGCCTCGTAGTAGTCAAGTAGAGGTGGGAGCCGATCATGCTTCGGAACTCTTTCTGATCTATGGCTTCTCCATCCTCATCAGGATCCAATGCTACAGATGTAGCCATTGGAGTGGCGAGTGTATTTGCATCAGTCATGTGAAACTTCTTGAGAAGGTCCTTGGTGTACTTCGTCTGGGAACAAAGATACCTTATTTGCTTTGCTTGATTTGCAAACCAAGGAAAAATGTGAGTTCGCCCATCATGGACATCTCGAACTCCCTGCTCATAGATTCTGCAAACTCGGCAACCAAAGCATGAGATGAGCCACCAAAGATGATATCAACAACATAAATCTGAACTAGAAGGAAATATTTGCCATGAGTGAGAGTCAACAAGGTTTTATCGACAGAACCCATCAAATACCTTCTCTCAAGCAGAAAAGACTTAAGTCTATCATACCAAACCCGAGGGTCCTGCTTGAGTCCATAAAGAGCCTTATGAAGTTTAAGGATTTATGTGGGTATTTGGGCTTTTCAAAACCAGGGGGTTGTTTTACAAAAACAACTCCGCCTATGAAGCCATTAAGGAAAGCACTTTTAACATCCATTTGATAAAGTTTGAAACCACAAGATGCCGCAAATGCAAGTAAAATCTTAATGGCCTCAAGACGAGCAACAGGTGTAAAGGTTTTAGTAAAATCAATCCCTTCTAACTGAGAATAACCCTGAGCCACAAGTCTAGATTTTTTCTAACTATAGATCCATCCTCCCCTTGTTTGTTTTTGAAAATCCATTTAGTTCCAATAAAATGAACATTAGGTGGAGGATCTACAAGTGTTCATGGCCTCAGCCCAGAATTTTCTAGGAGTCCTGTGCTCATCGAGCATCGTCCTAGTCATCTCAACCAAAGTGCGGTTCTTTCTCTCAACAACAATGTTCTGTTGAGGAACCCGCGGAGCAGAGAATTGATGTTCTATGCCATGATCCATGCAAAAGTCAACAAAGAGATTGTTCTTAAACTCAGTGCCATTATCACTTCGAATGAATTTTAATGCACTAGGGAGTTCAGTGAAAAGTCTCAAAGCCAAGCTCCGAAAGTGTGAAAACACTTCATCCTTGCTGGCTAGAAAGAAGATCCAAGAGTAGCCAGAGAAATCGTCGACAATGACTAACACATACCACTTGTCGCCTAAAGAACTAACCCGAGAAGATACTTCTCAAACTTGAGCTTGGGCAATCCTCGGATCAGACCTAGGGGACTCAGACGAGCAAGAAACTCAAAGCTCATATGCCCTAATCTCCTATGCCACTTCCAAAGCTCAGAAGTAGAATGTGCAACAAGACAATGAGAAGAACCAGATCACTTAGAAAAATCAGCTCCAAAAACTCTCCCAACTCTAAAGATCTTACAGACCACATCACCATCTGAATTGAGTACTTGCGAAGTATCACGATGGAATCACAATTCGAAGCCCTCATCAAGCAATTGAGATACAGAAAGCAAATTGTATCCCAAATTTTTAGCCAAGCAACATCTTTGACAGTGAAATTCGAGTTGACAGTGAAATTCAAGTTGATTCTTACCACACCTTTACCTTTCACTCTACTTCTTCGGTTGTTGCCGAAGGTAATTTGTTTCTTTTGCTTGGTTGTGGTGAGGCCAGAGAACCATGATGCATTCCCGGTCATATGGCGCGAACATCCGGAGTCCATGATCCACGTGCCCTCCAAGCCTCGATCTGATGCCTACACATAATGAGAGAATCTCGATCTCTCAGTGCTGGGGTGAGTGAAAGCATGACAAGGCATCCAGCACTGAGTGATATGAGCAGTAGGCATAGTAAAAGTAGACTATCTACGCACAGGAAAAATAGAATGATGCAAAGTGCGAGATCTACCTACATGTTGTGACCCAAAGGCATGACAAGGTCTCCCAATCTGTCGAGACACAAGGCCACTGACATGTGGTCTAGCACCATATGAAACATGGTGAACACCACGAGGGGAAAAGCCTCTCCGAGAGGATCTAGGAGTCTCATACACAGGACGTGAGTAAAACTCAGAGTCATGCATACCTAGAGGTGGATAGTGCATGTCCTGGAACCTCAATGTCTCAGAACGTCGCTCATCCTTGATGCGACGGTAGAAAAACCCAACCAAATTACCAGCCCGTTGATAGTAGGAACAATGAAACACTCTCCTATGGGCACTCTCATGGGTCATAGGAGCAATCCTCACTGGCTCCTTGGGCTTCTGCTGAGTGTTTTTCTTGGGAGAAATTTTCTTGGCAGGAGGAGTGGTTTCTTTGGAGTTTGGGTAGACTTTTTGGCTGATGGAGTGTCTAACTGGTCTCTTTCTTTCTCTAAGGTAGTGGATGAGGTAAAAACAATTTTGTTCTCACTATCTGAAGGAATCCTCTCAAAACCCAAACCTAAAACCCAAACCTAGAGCTAACCCTGCTCCGTCAACACACATCTTGGTCTTGGCCAAGAGCAAATCCATCTGTTGATAGAAAAAAACTGGCATTAATGGTTAAGATTGTCAAAATATCAATTTTGGTAATTTGGTCCAAAAATGCACATGTCCCGGGTTAGGCCGAAGCCCTACGGGGCGGAAGGACCATTGGGCTACGGGCTTTGAAAGCTTCCAGCCAGCCCACATCCTTCGGAGGCCCACTCCGCCGAAGCTTCGGCCCGAGGAGCAGGCTTCGACGGGCCAAGCCGAAGGCCCACTTTGGGCAAGAGTTAGAGATTGAGTCCGATTTTTGACTAAGTCTTTTACGCGTGATCAAACAGAATTCCATTAGATTAGGCTTAGAGATTAGGAGTCTAGCCCCTATAAATATAAGGGTGAGGCCGGTTCAGAGGGCCCCCAAACAAAATCAACTAGGCTCCGCTCGGTTTGCTGATTTGTTCTATTTAAAATATTTCATTTGGCTGATTGGATTATTTTGTGTGATCTAATTACCTGGTGACTTCACCCTCCTTACCACGGTTAAGGGTAGTCAGAATGCGACGTTAGTGCTATTTTACGCTTAGGCTTGTCCCTAAGTATGCGCACACTTTTGGATCGTCGAACTGACCCAAGTGCGGGGGCACATTTCCATGTCAACACAATTTTTGGCGACTCCGCTGGGGAGAAGCTACGCCAATATGACGGGTACATCTACATCAGCCGACGGTACATCTACAATGACAACTACGTCTACATCGATGATGGGTGCCATAGGAGGCACGGATATCGACAACCGCAACATCCTAACACCTACTCTTGAAGATATTCCCGCAGAAGACAGAGTAGAGATCGAGGCAAAGTTGAAGGCGCTCCAAGACATGATGCTTGGGAGCTACGTCAAGACACGCTTGGGGTTCATCAAGCGCGACATCATCACCCCCGACCTTGCTCGGATCCAGGTAACACTCATATCGCCTCGTTTATCTTCTTTAGAGATTGAGCAAAAAATAGTCGCAGTCGGTAGATCAGGCCGTTAGTGCTTCGCTAGCCAACCGTTTAGATTCGGCAGTTAGCTCCCAAGTAGAGGCGACACTTAGAAGGTTCGGCTTTATTGAGGCCGTACCATCAGCCCCTATTGCTAGTATATGTCTGGTAAATCATGTGTACAGTAGAACTGACGGTAGCACTGGCAAGACCATTGCGTCTCCGGTCCCAACATCTGTGGCCGAGACTAGTCATTATGCTTACGGCCAAGCTAGCACCACACACCACGCACCACCACCACCTACACCGTCGCTAGCCCTGCCCACGCTGCCCGCACCACATGCGCAGGCGCCTAGGCTCGAGCACGTCGCACAACTAGCGCATAGGGAAGAGGCCCATGGCCGACACGCTGATATCCCACCGCGTGTCATGCACCGCACGAGAGACGTGCGTAGGCAGCAGGCCAAAATGACCTAGAGGAGCGAATCCACGTACTATTTAGGGAATGCGCCGGCTTCGTGCCTAGGGGTCAGGCTAGGGTTTACCGGAAGACCTATCCCAATCATTTTGATACAATACCCTACCCCCGCAGCTATAGAATGCCTGAATTTACTAAGTTCGATGGCGAGGGTAACAAAACCACACTAGAGCATGTTAGTCAAATTTTGGCACAGTGTGGAGAAGCTAGTGGGTCAGACGCTCTAAAACTTAGACTATTTTCTCTCTCGCTTTCTAGCACCGCTTTCACGTGGTTTTTGGCACTCCCGCCGAACTCCGTTCAAATGGGGGATGAATTAGAACAAAAATTCCATGACTACTTTTACACGGGTGAGACAGAAACTCAAGCTTTCACACTTGACATCGATTAGGCAGAAATCTAACAAGAGCGTCTCTGAGTATATCAAGCGTTTTAGGGATACTAGGAACTGATGTTTAAGCCTTAATATTTTGGAAAGGGATTTGGCGGATCTAGCTTTTAGTTGGTTGCGTTCCGAGATTAAAGAGAGACTAGACATCTAGAACTATTTAGAAGTTAGCCAAGTCTTGCAGGAGGCTCTTGTCCAAGAAGGGCGAGCTAAAGATAAAAAGTTTATTAAGACATTTAACAAGCTTAGGGCTAAAATCCACGTCATGGAATGCTCCGACGGGGAGGAATCAGAAGAAGAGGATTCGACCGACATGTACACAGCCGAATGGGTTTGGAACGCTAAGAGTAAACCTATCACTTGCTTTGAGTTACGACCGTCTCCCACGAAGAATCGACCTAGTGAGGTCAAGTACTCATTTGACATAACTAAGTGTGATAAAATATTTGATTTTCTCTTAAAGAACCAGCTTCTCAGGTTGCCTAAAGGCCAAGTCATTCTATTTGCTGATGAGTTGAAGAAACATCCATACTGTAAGTGGCATGATTCGCATTTCACATAATACTAATGACTGCAATGTTTTTTGGTGGCAGGTTCAATCGGCCATAGAAGAAGGATGATTGAAAATAGGCCATAATCCAAAGATGAAGATGGACAAAGATCCCTTCCCCATCAACGCCATCGACCTCGGTGAGAAGAAGGTGTTGATTTGGCCAAAACATACCGAGTCGACTAAAGGAAAAGTAGTAATTGTTCGAGAGCCGCGCACACACACACTCATACCTAAGTACCCCGAGGTGGGAGTGTGGAAGCAAAACGTTAGAATTCTTTTGGCTAGGGCTCGCAAGAAGCCAAAGGTAACATATAAGATGTTGTTAAACAAGCACCAAAGAAACGCCAAGGAAACATGCCCCCGCGCTAAGAAACTAAGTCAGCCGAAGGGCCCAAGGCATCCGAAGGGTGGCTTCGGACCGTAGTGGCCGAGCCCTCCTCATGATGGCTTCGGACTACAAGGGCCGAACCCTCCGCACGGTGATTTCGGCCCACAATTTCCTAACCCTCTGTAAAGTGGCTTCAGACCTTAGTGGCCGAACCCCTCGTACAGTAGCTTCGAACCCCAGTGGCCAAACCCCATGCGGAGTGAGTTCAACCACCGATGGCCGTACCCCGCACCACTCTGGATGAACCCTTCAACAGGAGGCTTCGACCAACAATGGCCGAACATACCTCCGGCCTGCTAGGACCCCTCACTGATATGGTGCGAGACACCATCGACTCTGCCGAACCCCCCTCCTGGTAATGGGTTCGGCTCAAAGTGGGCGAAGCCACTGGAGCCGCCGATGCCTCCACCGTACAACTGGGTGGGGAGTCCGTGGGCTCCATACATATCTCAGCCGGAATACCCTCTGCAACTTAACGCTATGCCTTGTTTTCCTTCGGAGTATTATGAATGGTAGGGACAAACAGACGCAGCGGAGGGAGGCATCATCCACAGGATGTCCGTGGTACCTCCAAATCTTCTCGTGCAGAGCGAAGTCAAAGAATACGGGCGCGAAGAGGCAAAGGACAGGGAGTCCGAAGCTATCACAGTTAGAGTAGGGTCTCAGGAAGTCCCAATCCCAAAGGCCCCATCGCCGAAGTCTGATGGAGGAAAGCCCCCTACTCCGGCCGGAGCTCGCGCCGGAGCTTGGTCCGATCGGCCAAATGAGGCGGTCCGATTGCCGGGGTCCGTAGCAAAGGCCCCTCCGAATACAGAGTGCGCAAGGCCAAGATGGACAGTACCACTTCGGCCAGAGTTAATAGGAACTAGGCAGTGGCACCTAGCACCAGGCCACAACCATCTTTGGGCACCACCAGGCATGTCCAAATCACAAAAGAGGTGCCTATAACGACTACGGGCACAGGAGATGCGCGAGAAGAAGGCCGAGGATGAGCGCGATGCTATTTTTGAAGAAATCTGCCCTCGACCAACTACGACACAGATATGGAAAGTTAAGCCGATGTTTGGTCTCACTGCCGAAGCCAGTGACTTTGGGCAGGCACACCCTCCGGGTCAGACCCCTCCAGCTGTCGGAGACTACCGTGCGCCGAGGTCTCGGGACCGGAGTACTCCGCCCACCGAAGGGTCTAGCACACCAAAGACCGTGAGTCGAAGTCCTCAGGATAGTGAGGGTTTCCGGGAGCCCAGACCCTCCAGCAGGGGGTTTCGTCTTGATGCGCTCCACACGACCAGTCCAGCCAGGCTTCAGCAGAAGCAAGAAGGGCTCGGGGGACACCCCGAAATTAGTAGCCTAGACATCTTTTTAGGGAGTGAGCTAGCGAAACCCTCAGGAGTCCATAAGGGCGATTGGAGGACTCCAATTGTCCAGTGTTTGAGAGACCCTAGCAAAAGGGTTGATCGAAAAGTTCGGCGACAAGCATTTAAATTTGTGTTGCTAGACGACACACTGTATCATCGAACCATTGATGGAGTACTGTTAAAGTGTCTAGACCATGAATGATCCTAGGTGGCTATGGGAGAAGTCCATGAAGGACTTTGTGGCACTCATCAGTCGGCCCAAAAAATGAGTTGGATGCTCAAAATAGCGGGTCTTTACTGGCCGACTATGACTGAGGATTGTTTTAAGTATTATAGAGGGTGTGAAGTATGTCAGAAGTTTGGCAATATTTAATTAGCTCCTACTTCATTACTTAACCCTATTGTCAAGCCATGGTGATTCCGAGCTTGGGGTTTAGACTTCATCGGCCAAATTCACCCTCCTTCCTCAAAAGGGCATCTGTTCGTGTAGATGGCGACGGATTACTTCACCAAGTGGACTGAGGTTGTACCTCTCAAGAACATGACTCACACTGAGGTACTTGACTTTATCTTGAAGAACATCATACATAGATTTGGTATTCCTCAAACTCTCACTACAGATCAAGGTAGTTCATTTGTTTCTAAAGAAGTGAGGGACTTTACCGAATATTATGGTATTAAGTTGATAAAATCTTCGCCCTACTATGCTCAGGCCAATGGTCGGGCCAAGTCTAGTAATAAAATCGTGATTAAGCTCATTAAGAAGAAAATTGAAGAGTTCCCTAAAAGGTGGCATGAAGTGCTCTTCGAGGCGCTATGGGCTTGTAGAATTGCAAAGCACGCTGCTACCAAAGTTAGTCCATATGAGTTGGTATATGGACAAGAAGCTGGTCTACCCGTAGAAGTAGATCTTGGCTCTCTAAGAGTGTTAAAGAAAGATGTCTTATCGGTCGACGAGTATGAAACTCTTTTGAAAGACAATCTAGAAGAAGTGACCGATAAGAGGTTGAAGGCTTTAGAAGCTATAGAAATAGACAAGAAGAGAGTAGCTAAATCCTAAATAAGAAGGTTAAACCAAAATCGTTTCAAGTGGGTGACTTGGTTTGGAAGACGATTTTACTCTTAGGCACTAAGAGTCCCAAATTTGGTAAATGGTCGCCTAGTTGGGAAGGCCCTTTCAAAATAGCCGAAATCGCTCCTAGCAATGCATATGTGTTAGAATCTCTACAAGGAGAGCGGTTTAGAAGAGCTTTGAATTGTAGATACTTGAAAAGGTATTTCCCAAGTGTGTGGCAAACAGCTTAAAAGATGTCGAAAGGCCGATATGGAAGGTATCGTCTTTAGCCCGTTTTGCTTTTAGTTCGCTTAGTTCACTAAAAGGCAGGGGGTATGTGTTGATAGCAAAAAATGGCATTAATGGTTAAGATTGTCAAAATATCAATTTTGGTAATTTGGGCCAAAAATGCAAATGTCCCGGGTTAGGCTGAAGCCCTACGGGGCCGAACGACCACTAGGCTATGGGCTTCGGAAGCTTCCAGCCAGCCCACAGCCTTCAGCCCAATGGCCTTTGGAGGCCCACTCCGCCAAAGTTTTGGCCCAAGGAGCAAGCTTTGACGGGCCTGGACGAAGGCCCACTTCGGGCAAGAGTTAGATATTGAGTCCGATTTTTGACTAAGTCTTTTACGCGTGATCAAACATAATTCCACCAGATTAGGCTTAGAGAATAGAAGTCTAGCCCCTATAAATATAGGGGTGAGGCCGGTTCAAAGGGCCCCCCAAAAAAATCAACCACAAAGCCCTAGCTTTGAACCGTACTTTACTTTATCTTTACTTTTCTGTATTCTTCGTGGGTTTGCCTGGAAGCCCTCCGACGGCCACTTCGGAATAGTGGTAATCCTTGTTACTTCCCTTGTGAAGTATTCGTTAATCTACGTAATAGATTGCTATCACCTTGTTACTTCGCCTGTGAAGTATCCGCTAATCTGCGTAACAGATTGCTACCTTCGCCACTAGTGCAACACTTAGCAGAATTCGGTCCCTAGGCCGAATTGGTACTTTGAATCTACTCTGTTGCAGGTTACCTACGTTCGGAGCTACTCCGCCGGAGGTGTCCGGAGCAGAGAGATTGATTTTGGAGGTCGCTAGAACACCCTTCGGTGAGATCTCTGTTTCGACCGCACGCCAACACGCTTCGCCAATAGACTTCGCCACGATAGGCTTAGTCACGCCCGTACCCTGCTCCGGATGAAGTCGTGCTCGTGCGTTGCACCTATGTCATTTTCCTTGTACCTTACTGTATCAGAGACTTCGCAACGGACCCCGCTGTTCGGAGGTGATTGTCGCGTCCAGATCCGATCAGAGTTCATCTTCGGCCATATCAGTCCGAACGCCGAAGGTACCTTTCAGTGAGACAATTCGCACCAGACGCCGAAGGTACCCTTCGGCAACACCCTTCGAATTATACTTCGAATTAGTTAGGCTCCGCTCGGTTTGCTGATTTGTTCTGTTTAAAATATTTCTTTCGGCTAATTGGATTATTTTGTGTGATCTGATTACTGGCGACTCCACCCCCCTTACCACGGTTAAGGGTAGTCGGAACGTGATGTCAGTGCTGTGTTACGCTTAGGGTTGTCCCTAAGTATCCGCACACTTTTGGATCGTCGAACTAACCCAAGTGCGGGGGTACGTTTCCGTGTCAACACCATCCTACCCTTTCCCTCAGTGTATTTGTTAACGACAGAAAGAAGGTATTCATTTTCAGTCATAAGGTTTTCAGCTTGCCCTCTAGCAAAACTGAGTTGGTCCTTAAGGGTGATGCAGGTGGGACAAGCAGGCTGCACATCCTTAGAACACTCTGCACTCTCCAATTTAGCCTCTAACTCCCTAACATGCTTGTCTCTTAAATTAATGTTATCAATCAATAAGGAATAGTTTGAACAAGAATCAGAAGAAATAGGTCTAGACTCCACCACCAAAAGCTGCTTCTGTGCAGTCTCAAGCTCATCAATAGTTTGAGCATGTACAGAACGCAACTGAGCAAGCTCACCAATGACAACAATGCAAGATTCACATTCAGCATCATCAATTTTAGACTTAAGCATGGCATAATCAGTAGAAACAGATTCTAACCTAAGTCTAAGGTCTTTTCTATCTCTAGCGGCTTGCACAAGTAGTCTATCCTTACCAAGAACTACTTCATTCAGTTCATCAACTTTAATTGAAAGTTGGTCATAAGATAGTGGTACCTCAGATGAGTCAAGCTCATAGCCGTTGTGACTGCTGTCGGCCATGAAGCAAAGGCCGGTGAAATCCCTTGCCTTCTTCTCCTTCTCCTCCTTTCTTGGGGATTCTTCCTCCTCATCAAAGATTGACTCCTCAGTTGAGAAAGTGTCAATGTCGCTGAGTGCAGCAACAAATGCTCTAGAAGCGGCCATGGCTACCCTCTTAGCCACCTTGCCGCGCTTTCCCTTCACAAAGGGTTTCCTCTCCTTCTTGTGGTGTTTAGGGCGCTCACTCTCATCTCTCCTTTTGAGCTTAGGACAAATGGCCTTGATGAGAGAAGTGTCAGCACACTCAAAACAACCACTAAAGCCACTTCTTCTCTGATCCCGTCTCTCATTGTGAAACCGGGTGAACCTTCTGGCAATGAGAGCAAAATCTTCATCATCCAGAGTATCCATGTGCTCCTTAGTGACAGAGACTAGGGAAGACAAAGCAAAACCACCCGCAAGAACACAAATACCTGATGTGCTTGGTTCTGTAGTGGTGCCATGGCTAGAGCCATAAACTAGTGCCAATGGCTATGGCAAAGAGTTTTTGTGCACTGCAAGAGATGCCTTGGCAATTTCTATGGACTTCAGCTTGCTGAAGAGCTCATCACAAGTCAATGTGTCATAACCTGCGGACTCCTCAATGCTGGATATCTTCACTTCCCATATGCTACGATCAAGAGCATAGAAAAGTTTGATAGCGCTATCATGGTCATTGTAAGCAAGTGTCCTGTTGGACTGCAAGTTACTCACTATTGCATCAAAGCGAGAAAACATGGCATCTATAGATTCACCAGGTGCTTGCACAAATAGCTGATACTGTTCATTGTATGCGCTTTGGCGCCTAGCCTTAATCTGTATAGAACCTAATGAAAAATAGTGAGTGTAGTCCAAATCTCGCTAGCTGTCCTAAGGTGTTGAACCCTATCAAACTCACTCCGACTCAAACCAATGAACAATTGAATTATACTAATCTTTTTCTTTTTGAGAGGTGCCGGTTTTAGGGATGGAGTATTGTGAGTCCAAAATCTCCCAAATTGCATTTCCTTGGCTTAGCAAGTAAGCCTCCATGCGCACCTTCCAGTATGCAAAATCAGTCTCATCGAACAGAGGTATTTTACTAACTCTGTCCATGTCGCCAAATGATCACAAAACCAGTTAAGGTCAACTGGTGATCTTAACCCGCTCTGATACCAATTGTTGGACCAAAAAGGGCGACCAAAGGGAGGGTGAATGGGAGCTTTTAAAATTTCAGGCTAAAAATAACATTCTATTTTCAAATCAGTCTCCTGTGGAACAGGCTTCGAACACACCCTTCAGAGGTCTGGTTCGGAGGTATTCTATAGCTCCGGAACCAGGCTTCACATAGAGTAAAAGTTCGAAGTCAAGAAGACTTCGCTCTTGCCAACCAACCCAAAAACACCTCTACTAGGTTCGTGAAGGCTCCGCACACGAGGTGCCTTCGAGAAGGCTTCGCAATTCACCCTTTGCAGGAGGAGGTTTCCCTCCGCGGACTTCGACCAGATACTCCACACTAGCAACTAGTACTATGCTTTGTATTTTGAAGGTCTAAATGCAAATAGAACTGATTTTTCTAAGGGAAGAATATAGGCTTCGAGCACACTCTACTAAGTGCTTCGCTAGTAACAGGGAGGGGTTGCCTCAGTTTACACAGAGCGAACACACACTGAAAACACACACTTCGCACGCACAAACCACTAATACCCTTCTCTAGAGAAGAATCAGTGCACAAACTTAGGCCAGACCAGAACAAAGTGTAACTTAGAGAAAACAACAAATGTTGTGCAAAACAGAGATACAAGTTCAAGCAACATATGAAGAACATAATGTAAATTTCATTGCATTGAACAGGGAACACAAAAATACTCACAGGACTGAGTACATGAAAATGGCGGCTAGCTCTGGAGTTCTAGAAATGACTGCTCAAAGTGTTACCTAGACCTAGGCTCCCTTCACTATTCAGCCCTGTGAATAGAATACTTTACCCCTAGGGTCTACACTGTTTTTGTCTCAGCCAGATGAGGAGGTACAGATGGTAGTCTACTTTATTTGGAGGCTTCTTTTGTCAGCTTCGCAGAGGAGACAACACCAACTTTTGCAAAGCATACATGATCAACCTTTGTAGTTTTGTAGTCTTCTATAAGCCCCCCTTCGCACAGGAGGTGTGCGGTAGCTTCGGTGAGAAGCTTGGAGCCAGATGTCCTTCGCTTCACCAAAGTCAGCCTTCGATATAGTGACGGTTTTGAGATGAAGCCGTCAAAGCCTTGATCCATAGCACCATCACCTCCAGAGTGGACCACCACGGCTTCGCAGCTACTCCAGCTCGAACTCCGTCAGTCCGTGTACCAAAGCCATGTATGGCCAAAGTATCTCCAGTCAGCCATACTCTGAAGCCCCACCTTTAGAGTACCTTCACCACCTTTCGAAGTCCTTCATTCCAAGGCCTCCGCATGAAGCATATCCATAAGCACCCCTTCGTAGTGTCTCAGCGCTGAGCACACTCTACGATGACACTTATCCGGACCATGCCTTCAATGCACCTTGACTTCCGAGACCTTCGTCAGGTATCCCTTCGAGTGTCTCCATCCGAAGCACACTTCGAACGCCTTGCCTCAATGCTGAGGACTTCGTCCACCATACTTCGAAGTCACTCCGTCTGGAGGACCCTTCGAAGTGCCTCGCCTCCGAGGACTTTGCCTCGGGGTACCTTCAGCCGAAGCCACCCTCCGCACTCTTTGCCTTCGCCTGGCGCACCTTGACCTGAGGACCGACCTCGTCCCTATGCAGCCTTCATGACCGAGCTTCCCGCTTGCCTAGCATCAAGCCTCCCGCTTGACCTAGGTTCACTTGCTGCGAACCGTTCGTCGCCTCCGAAGTCACCTGCACACCACCGACAAGCAGACAAGTGTTTCCAGTACCCCAGAGACCTCTTCGGTAAACAACCTTTTGTACACACTCCGGTGTACCGCCCAAAGTACCGAACCCTTCGGTACACATGTCATCGTGCTCTGTCGGACCCCTCCGATAGACACACTCTACTGCACAGCTGCAGTCAGCTAAATGAGCACCCTTCGGCAAACACGTCTGAACCCCTTCGGAGGGACCCCTTTGCCCAGATATGGAACCTTGTCAATCACTCATCATAGACATGAAACCAAGGCACATTTCAACTTGGTTTCTCAACTGCACTCCTAGTTCTTCGCAAAATGTCCTGAAGGCTTCGGCATCGAACTAGGTGTCGTTGTCGAGCGTGAGCTGCTTGGGTACTCCGAACCGATAGATGATGTTCTACCAAAAGAATCTCTGAACATTCTTCGAGGTGATGGCAGTCAGTGGTTCGGCCTCAACCCATTTGGAGAAATATTCGATGGCGACAATGACGAACCTGAAGTTGCCCTTGTCTCTCGGGAACATGCCTATGAGATCCATCTCCCATCGAGATAGGGGCCACACTGGGGTGATGACCTACAGTGGGTTGGGGGGTTGGTGGCTTTGCCTTCCCATCCATTGACATCCTTGGCAGGTGCGTACAAAAGCTTCAGCATCGGTCATGATAGTAGACTAGTATAGACCCTAGCGCAGAGTCTTCCCGGCTAAGGCCTAGGGCACTAGATGGCTACCACATAGACCTTCGTGGATGTCCCACATCACTTGCTGTCCTTCGGGGTAGGAGATACATTGGAGCGGTGGTGAGCACACGCTAGACTTGTACAACGGTGCGTTGATGACATGGTAGCGCCACGTCCTATGCCAGAGTCTTGAGAGCTCGGGGCCTAAGGGGAGATCGTCATCGCCCCACAGCAACTTCATGATCGGATCTCGCCAGTCTTCAGTGGTTGTGCATAGGACCGACGTGGGCTCCGGAGGCGACACCGAGGTGCCTTTCGGGGGCAGGACCGAGGTGACTTCAAGGGATGGCACCGAGGGCCTGGATAGCTCTTCGAAGAAAGCCCCTGGGGCACGTCTTGACCTCCAGCCACTGCTTTGGCAAGGGCATTTGCTTGTTGGTTGTTGTCCCTTCGGAAGCTCCGGACGGAGATTCCTTTGAACACTTCTATGATCTTGCAGGTTTCTTCTAGGTAGGCATCGAGGTCCAGGTGCCGGACCTGGAAACTCTTATCCACGTGCCCTGCTAAAACTTGCGAATCTTTTTTTACAATGACCCGAGCAGCTCCAAGTGTGCGTACTTTCTGAAGGCCTAACAACACACCTTCGTATTCAGCTACATTGTTTGTGGCTTTAAAATTTAGCCTTATAGAGTACAATGCTTTCTGCCCTGAAGGTGAGATGATGACCGCTTCGGTGCCCGCTCCATAGGCCTGGTAGGCTCCGTCAGAGAAGACCGTCCATACTCCTTCGCTTGCTTTCTCTAGGGTTAGGCATGTCGATTGGGTCCACTCCACGACGAAGTCGGCGAGGACCTACGACTTGATGGAGGTCCTTGTGATGAACGTGATATCAAAGGGCGCGAGCTCCACTACCCATTTTCCTATCCTCTCGATAGCATCCCTATTCCTGAACATGTCCCCGAGAGGATATGAAGTGGGGATGATCATACCGTGGGCCAGGAAATAATGACGCAGCTCGCGGAAAGCCATCACAAGGGCGTAGGCCACCTTCTCGAGATCAGTGTACCTTTTCTTTGCTCCTGAGAGGGCTTTGGAGACAAAGTACACTAGTTGCAGCACTAGTTTTCCACCAAACTCTTCTTCTTGAACTAATATGGCGCTTGACGCAAAGTAGTGGTAGCGAGGTAGACGAAGAGGGCCTCGCCGCTTCGAGGGGTGGTCAGCATAGCTAGATTGGCGAGGTATTCTTTGATCTCACTGAAGCATTTTTGGCATTCGGAGGTCCAGGAGAAGTCTTCTAATCCTCATAATGCCTTGAAGTTGGGCAGGCTTCGCTCGGTGGACCTGGCGAGAAAACGGCTGAGCGCGGCGAGACGCCCGACCAATTTCTAGTCCTGCTTCAGATTCTCCGGAGGGGCCATGTTCTACAACGCACTAATCTGTGTTGGGCTAGCTTCAATGCTCCAGCTCGAGACCAGGTAACCTAGCAATTTTTTGGCTCAGGCCCTGAAGACGCATTTGTCCGGGTTCAAGCGGATCCCATAGGCTTGGAGGCTACCGAATGTTTCTGCTATGTCTAGGATATGCTGGTCTTATGCACACTCTTGATTACAATATCATCCATGTATCCCTCAATGTTACGACCTATCTGATGGCCTAGAGATTTTGTGATTAGCCTAGAGAAGGTGGCCCCGCCATTTCATAGGCCAAAGGGCATTCTTACATAGAAGAACACTCCGGAGGAAGTAACGAAACTAGTCTTGGCCTAGTCTTCCTACTTCAACCATATTTGATGATATCTGGAGTATGCGTGCAGAAAACTGAGGAGCTCCGAACCAACCGTGGAGTCGACCAGTTGGTCGATGCAGGGCATGGGGTATGGGTCACGAGGGCAAGCTTTATTCAAGGAAGTGAAATTGATACACATGCGCCATTTGTCAGAATTTTTCTTTTTAACAAAGATGGGGTTTTATAGCCATTCTGTGTGGCTAATCTCCCTAATGACTCCAGCCCGGAGCAGCTTCTCAACTTCTGCCTTGGCAAGGTCAACTCTTTCCACGGACAACATGCTTAGCCCCTGGCGGACCGGGCACGCCTTCGGGTTCACCGAGAGGGAGTGCTCGATGATGATACGGTCCACCCCATGGATTTCTTCGTCCAACCATGCGAAGATGTCCAGGTTGTCCCGGACCAATTCCTCTAGCTTTGCCATGACGTCGAGCTCTACTCTCCTGCCAAACTGGATGGGGTATTCCTGCCCCTCCTTGATGATAACTCTGGTGACCACCTATCCTTCGGAATGAGGCTTGGCAGTCGGTCCCCTTGGGGGCTCGGTGGGAGGAGGAGGGTCTTCGTCGTCTGGACTCTCTCGGATGCTGTTGACTTGCCATGGTTCCATTAGGGCAGAGTGGCCATACTCCACCCTGTGGGTCGTGGCCTAGTCACCGAGGATAGAGAGGACTCCTCCCGGAGTCGGCATCTTCATGTAGAGGTAGTTGTGATGCACGACGGCGCCGAACCGGTTCAGCATGCCCCTCCCGAAGATGGCGTTGTAAGCGTAGAGGGCGTCGACGACATCAAAGATGAACTCCTCGGTTCGTGAGAGGGGGCCTTCCTCAAAAGTGACCTCGAGGCCTATCTGACTGAGGGCATCGAGCAGGGGGTACATGAACCCTTGGAGAGGCCTGGTGGCCGGGAGCAGGTGCTTCCTGGAGATGCATAGCTGATCGAAGGCCTGCACAAAAATGATGGCAGCAGAACTACCTTTGTCGACAAGCACCCGACACACCTCGACATTGGCAATGTCGGTGGTGATGATGAGGGGGTCGGTGTGTGGGAACTTGACACTGACCATGTCGCTAGCGGTGAAGGAGATGGGCACATGTGACCATTCGGGCATTGTGGCCAAGGCTGAGGTCCCAATGTGCCCTAATTCACGAACATATTCTCAACGCTGCCTCTTCGACATGCCGCCAAAGGCTCCTCCTCCGGAGATGGGTAGCACCACGTGCTTCCCCTGATCTGAACCTTCCTCGAGCTTCGGTGCCGAAAATTTATTCGACTCGGGGAAGTTCCTTGGAGACAATGGTTCATCGATCCGCCCCACTACTTGAACGGGTTCGGCGAGGGGGTGGGTGGCGCCCTGTCGGAGGACCCCTGTTTGGAACTCCGCTTGAGATAGTCATTCCGGAGGGCGAGGATGGTTCAACAGGAGTCAGTGTCATGGCTCTAATTCTCCTCGTGAAGCTGTAGTGGAAGACCGTGTTCCCGGTCGGGGCCTTCGTAGGTGGCTTCACACCGATGGAGCGCCCCCTCCTTGGGCATGCTGGAACTTTGAGGGCTTGGTGGTCGGGGCAGCGGTGCTAAGCACCTCCCCCTGTAATTCTTTTGCCCCCTTCGTGCGTCGCGGTGATGGGGCTCGGTGGGGGCGGGGCGCAGAGGATTGGGGCTTCTTGGTTCGTAGACTTTAGCTTCCGGAGTTCAGATGGGAGCGATCATCGCCTGCTTGCGAAGCTTCCCCTCCTCAGACCTAGCGTACTCCTCGAAGTACATCATCAGCTGGGCCACCAATGAAATCGGCTTCCAGCGAAGCTTGTCAAGGAGGCTGGGGTTGGTGACGCCCTCGCGGGCCATGTCGATGATGGAGGAGGCTGACAACCATTTGATATGGGCCTTGGTGTGGGCATAGCACTACGAATACTGCTACAACATCTCGCCGGGTTGTTGTTTCACTTAGAAGAGGCTTCCGGTGGACATGGGGGCCATGAAGGTCCCTTGGAAGTTGTTGACAAACTTTTTCTTCAGCTAGTCCAATGATTTGAATGACCCTGGCCTTAGCGACCAGAACCATTAGAGGGCGATTCCTTCGAGGGAGAGGGGGAAGCATTTCCCCATCGCATCTTGGCCCCCTCCGCAGGCTTCTATTGCCAAAGAGTAGGATCGAGAGAACTCTCCGAGGTTGGACTCCTCGGAGTACTTCAGGAGCTTTATCGCGCGGAACTTCGAGTCAAACCGCACCCTCTACAGGTTAGGGTGCAGCGGAGACTCTTCATCGAAGGACGTGTTCTTCTCCTCCCTCTAGTCCCCTTGGTCATCGTCGTCGCTCTGCGCGATGGCCTCGACCTCTGGCACCCTCGCGGGTTTTGGGGACAGGACCATGGCCACCTGCCACCATCACGCAAGCTCAGCTCTGAGCTGGGCATTTTTTGCAACCAGTGCATTGGCTTGGCTCCCACGCACCTCCGGAGTGTGTCTCCGAATCCTGCAAGTGGACAAAGTCGGTCCGGAGGACCATGGCAGGGTAGTCACTAGGCAGACAGAGGATGGTGAGCCCCTCCTCGGTGGTTACTGGGTTGTCCGAGCAAACCTTCAGAGGTGAACCATGCTGGCACCCTTTTTTGAGGACATGTTTCTTCTTTTCATCAGGGAGAGGAGAGGACATTATCTTCTTGGACTAAGGTCCCCACAGACGGCGCCAACTATTGGCATAAAAGATTACATCGACAAGTTTGAGGAAACTAGGTTGAGATGGAAAGCTTTGCCCAAAGGATGTATTCTTGGATCTTGAGCTAGATGTCCCCCCATACAATATGGGGAAGCGGTGTTTATAGTGGAGCCCCTAGCTGAGCCAATACCCTTGCGACCTTTAGTCTTATATACATCATTACAGACCCCATACCCCTAATTGTTAGGGATACGGCCATAGAGACTCTGTTAGGAATTAAGACATGTCTACATTTTGTAGGCGTGACAGCTCACACGTGCGGTCTTATCGTATACCTAACCATGATTAGACCGCTACCAACCCTCTCGTCACGCCCTACAAGGACTACTTGACGTCACAACTATCGCTCTTCTGATTTTAGTTGTTGGCGTTGTGCCCCGACTGAGTTCCTGAGGACCCCGCTCAAGGCCCTATCGTGGCAGTCTCTAGGGTCATCTTGTGAGGGCCCCCGCCTTTGAGGGGCTCCAATCTAGATCCTTCGACGGGCATCCAAAAGGCTATCCACCGAGGGCCTCTGGCCTAGGGCGGACGCCGCAGCAGACTTCGGCTAAGACCAGAGGGCTAAAGCCCTTGTGGATCCTACCTTTGGCTCCGAGGCCAGCCTGGTGTGTCCTCACCGATCGCTTCATGGCTCCTCACCTGTCCTTTGGACCACGTGACCGTACGCTTTGATACTCATGGCGACCATTAATCTCGCCCGGACTACTATCGGGATTATTTCCCCAACAACCACATTTTATTTATTTCTATAAGAGTACAAGTCGATGAGTTATGTTCAATTCAACGCCACATCTTATTTGCCATCAGAAAAGTGCTCATCGGCCTATGTGGTAAAACTGCCCATCTTATCGGCCGATGGCACGCTCGCCCGATTGCTTCACCCATAGTCATCGGCCCTATGGCTGATCGGTATGCTATTTCATGAATATTCCATCCTCATCGCGGTCATCGGCTCGATAGACGATAGGCTATGCTATTGTTCATATTTTCCTGTTTCTTTATCAGTTGTAGGGTCAAACTGATTAGCACGGCTTGAACCCTTTTTTCTAAGAACGTACGACTTGCACTAGAGTTAAGTAGATCTCTCAGGCCATGTGTGTGTCAAAGTGTGACAAAAAGATGCACCAACATCGGTTTTGCGCTAAGTCATCTAGGCCATCTATCATTAAACTGTAATAATCATCGGTTGTGAGCTAGTTCTGTAGTGTTATCCTTCTCGAGCCGATGTTATTTTCCCAAGGTAGTACCACTTCATGGACGTAGACTAACTGATATGGTGGCACTTGCATGGACCCATGACACACCATCTAATAAGCCTAGAGTTCTTCTGATAGGGACCAATGCCACTGCTTCGGTTGCTCGTTAATCTTTCGTTTTATTAACTTGATCAGGATCTTATTGGATGCTTCATCTTGCCCATTAGCTTGTGCATAGTACGGTGATGAATTCAGGAGTTTGATCCCCATACTGGCTGTGAAATTCTATAATTCTTCAGGTACGAAGATTGACCCTTGGTCTGTCGTGATAGTTTGCAGAATCCCGAAACGAAACACTATATGTTCCTTGATCAACCTAATGGGATTGGCAAAAGTTACCCTTTGTGTGGAACAACCTCTACCCATTTAGTGAATTAGTGGGTGGCTACCAATATGAACTTATATCCTTTGATTGATGCCGGGTATATATGACCAATCATATCAATGCCCCATCATCTAAAGGGCCTTGGATTAATTTTTGGGTTCATTGCCGATGCGGGTGCTCTCTGAATAGCTCCAAACTTCTAATATTCTTGGCATCCACTATAATACCTTATGCAATCGTCTACCATACTTGGCCAACAATAGCCTGCCCTTCGGAGCAGCCACTTCATTTTCTGGGCTGACTGGTGCATCCCGCATATGCCATCATGAACCTCACAAATCACTACTTTGGCCTCTTCCGTGTTATGCACTTAAGCAATATCCCATCCATCGTCCGATGATATAAATCCTCATCAAGTAGCACATACTTTGTGGCCTAATACCTTAGTTTCCTTGGTGCCGATGGTGAATGTGGGATCGAAATGGCGACTAGAGGGGGTGAATAAGCGCCTCGATAAATTCTCGCTAATGTGATGGCCTGTTCAGATCAGTCAATGCACCTCTAAAAGATCACATAATCAAATTGAAGATCACAGTATAAATTCTAAACACAAAACAACTCCAGATTAATTTTCTGTCTAAATCGGCACTTGAACAGTCGATGTGAAATTGTCGGTTGTTAAAACTCCAAAACAAACTCCCTAAATCGACACTTTGTTTGACGATAGGAGCTTGTCGGTAATCGATTAGTTGACAGAGTTTCGGAACCAGAAAAATTAATCAGAGTCAGAATTTAACGAATTAGAGATATATCATGTTATGTATTCTTGAGTGTGCCACCTCCACACAAATCACAGAAGTTTGTATGAACAGTTCAATTACTCATATCCATTGAATTTCAAGAGAAACTTCAGATTTGATCAAGACCACTCAATTTCCAAATCTGATTTAGTAAATCAAATTAGTGTACTGTTTACTTTGCAGATGTGAGAACACTTACTTGATATTTATCAACATATATTCAGGTGAATACAAACTTAGCACTTAGTCATTTACTTGAAAATTGATCACATCAATAATATATTGAAAAGCATCTCACTATAGTTCTATAATTTTTGAAAATGAACAGTATCTTGAATTCAGAAAATTCAGTGCAATCAAGGCTAAACTGTGTTAACAGGTTTAAACCATAATGCTCAATGAAGTATATCAAAACAGTTCAAAAATCACTGAAGAAGATTTCATCAAGCAATAGTTTTATCACAGAAATTGCAGAAGCAATCGAGTCAAAACAGTTTTACCAAGATAAACAGTACTGTAATCTATCCAAGATAACTGAACAAAGATTCAGCAACTATTCAAAAACAGTATTCAGTTTTGATAAATCCGAATGTGGTTCATCTTCAGTCTCACTTTACTGCATCAGGACTGTAGGACTGAAAATAGCGACCAGAGAGGATGAATGAGTGCCTAAAAAAATCTTTAGGATCAATGGCCTTCTCCCAACACCCAACGCACCTCAATAGACAATCGGCAGAACCAAAACAAATCGCAAGCACTAAACAAATATAGCCTAAAAACAATCGGTGTCCTATTTGAATAGACACTACATCAGTGCTTAAAGGCAATTTAAAAAATCCTTTAACTCACGCGCATTTCAGACAATACAAGCATAATCATCAACCATACACATACATTTGATCAGATAAAATAAATGCAGATAAATAATAGAGCCCATAGATGATTCAAAATGCACTAATGAAATAAATGTATCAATAACTAATTCTAGTGCAATAAATCACTCCTAGAAAATTAACCCAGCATAGAATATTCTAGAGATAAAAATAAAACAGGTGCACGTGAATCAAGAAAGGTAATTACTGTACTAATTTATTCTCTGAGATCTATGGTGAAGCTTCTCTTCTACGTTTTCATGTCATGCACTAAATAATAATCCAAAATTCACGTAATTCAAAGGTAATCAAGTGTCACGTAATTCAAAAGTAATAAAGAAAGCACACTATTTAGCTCTTTTAATTAGATCAATGATGAACACAGGAGCTAAAAAATAATTACCTTGATTTAGCACATTCACGTAACTTTTCTCCTGGCAGAACTAACACGAGCAGTGCTTTGGATAAACAAAAACAAAGCGGCTGGACGGAGGAGAACAGCACTGCCGCACTGTGCGCATACCTTGATCTCCACGCTGTGCAAACGTCGTCTCAGCCACGCGCGCCGCTCCTGGACGCAGCAAGCAGGCCCCACACGCAGTGCGCCGCACTGCAGCGCCAAAGTTGCGTACGGCTTCCCGCTCCGCAAAGAAGACCGGAGGCAGCAGCCACAACCAGTGCGCTAGGGAAAAACCGTGAGCGAGAAAATGGAATAGCAGCGAAATGAAAACTGGCTAGAGATTACTGTGCTCGCAAACTGTGTGGGGGCGTGGTTCTGATCGGAAAAGATGGCGGCGCGATTTAAGAAGCCAGGGAAACGGCGACGGTAGGGAAGAAATCCTTAAAAAGTGAACTCTAATTTTTACAATTAGATGAGTTAAGAAATTCTAGGGGATTGGAGTACTATTTATAGGCATCCTAATAAAACAGAAAAAATCTAATTTACCCTTAGGGTTTTTTATAGACTACCGAAATAAACTAGAAAAACTAAATGCCTTTAGAATTTTTACAGACTCGACTAACACAGATTGTGGCCCTAAAAGAAAAAATAGTAAAATCCTATCTAAAAGTAATTTGTCCTGATGCGGAGCTTTCGTAGCAGCTACGGCTTCGCTTCAGGAACATCAGACCTCTGATGGGCGGTCTTGGATGGTTGCGTCAGTTTTACGCCGAAACCGACAAAGCGTCCATTGTCTTCACATCGGGTAACCGGATTGGGCCGGCCTGATTCCGCGGCTCCCTCAACCCGGCAATCGCTTGCCGCCCATTTACCTGGGTCAAACCTGGTCAACAGACCAGCAGATCCCCTGTCGTTCCTAGCCCATGTACCCGGATTGGGCCGGTCCGACTCTGCAGCCCCTCTGATCGGCAGTAGCATGCCGCCCGTGTACCTGAGTCACATGCGGCCCAAGAGCCGACACGTCTGGTCTCATCTTCGTCCTCTCTCTCTCTCTTTGACTTCTGTTGACAATCACTCATCACTTCTAGAGCCATGAGGCCCATGATCTTTAACATGGCTCCTCAAGGACTATGATTTGCTTGCTAACATTTGTTTAGTAGATGATCAAGCTTGTATGCAGCAATTGTTTGTGAACAGCATGAACACAAGTGCAATCTTCAGAATTAAAATAGAGATCACCACAAAAAGACACAAGTGAATCAACTCAAATAAGAACAAATGTCAAAAGCTAGATGATGAACAGTATTTACTCAACCTGAAATGTTTTAGAAACTGAAAGCAAATTTTCAGAGAAGTCTTCAACAAAGAATTTAAACACAGATTAGATGAGGAGCAGTAAGTACTCCAGCACTATTTTAAATCAGATCATCAAGACATTAAAGACATTCTTAAGGATCTAGTCCTTAAATAGCTTCAAGTATTCAGTCAAAATTGGCAGAACTGAACTAACATATTTCAGAGCAACATCTGAACATTACTTTGGATGATAATCAGCAGTGTGTTAAAGACAACTGTATACTTTCAGATGCACAATTTACCAAAATAAAATTGGAGCAAATAGCTTGATAGCATAAAAATACAACATGACTACTCATCTAATTGGATCAGAATTCAGCAGCAGATTTGATATATAGCAGGAAACTGAAACTGCATTTTTTGTCCAATTTCAAAGATGAATCATGTTCACAATTTGATATGACACACAAAGAGTTCTTGACTTTGTATTCTAAACAAAAACTTGAGGTAAAACTTTTCTGAACACAAGTAATCAGAAAACAACAGGAAAATATATTGTTGGGGCAATAAGTTTTCCCTTGAATAGGGGTCAAATGACGCACAACGGGAACCGTCACATTTGCCGAGTGCCTAGGGCACTTGGCGAAGCCTCTTTTGCACTCGGAAAAGGCTTCGCCGAGTGCCACACTCGGCGAACCCCACTCGGTACACGCCTTATCGGCGACGAGGCTGTTCGCCGAGTGATTTTTATCGGGCACTCGGTGAAGTCTTTGCCGAGTGCAATGTGGCACTTCATGGAGTGCCACGGTAGCACTCGACAATCACACACGTCTGACGGCCGGGTGGCCGTTAACAGATGTTTGTCGAGTGCCCCACGTGGCACTCGGCTAAGGTGGTTTGCCGAGTGCCCCACATGGCACTCGGCGAACGGGCCGAAGGGGGCCATGGCACGCGTGGCAGGGGCTTTGCCGAGTGCCACGTGGAAGCACTCGGCAAAACCACCCCAGAATGCACAGAAACGTGCCACGTGGCACGATTCTGTGCTATTTAGGTGGCTTTGCCGAGTGTAGCACTCGACAAATTTTTTTTATTTTTTTTTCATTTATTTAATGCATATTTCATCCAAAAATCACATTCAATCACAAAATTCATCACAAATTCACATTTATTCACAAAATTAATTCCAAAATTCACATTCAATCACAAATATCACATTCAATCACTGTATGAATCAATAATTCACTCACATCACAAAAATCACATTCACATCACAAAAATCACATTTACATCACAAAATTCACATTCACATCACAAATTCACGTTCACGTCACAAATTCACGTTCACATCACAAATTCAAGTTCAAATTGACATCACAAGTTCAAGTTCACGTTCATGTTGACAAGTTCAAGTTAATTAACAAGTTCTCAACAGCAACTCACACCACGCCTCACAAGTTAGCATTACCACTATGCCTAGTGTGTGGAGATGGCTGCGTGTTTGATCCTGTTGCCGATGAATGAAACTGCAAAAAAAATAGTTAGCATAATTGTATATAACAAAAATGACAAAAAAAATATTAGAAACTCATATTGCCGCTCTGTGGAGTCCGCGGAGATTGTTCAAGTTGAGGAAGTCCAGGCAGACCCATATGACCTGAAAAAGATCCACCCATCTACGCAAACCACTACTGCATCTGGGCCTGCATCCGAGCCTGCATCTGGGCCTGCAGCCGAGCCTCCATCTGGGTCTGCCACTCGGTCCTTTTTGATCTTTCTTCATTTAGTTGGGCCTACAAAACATTAATTCACAGTCATTAACGTTCCAAAACAAACAAATTGAAATGTTCGATGATTGATGAAAATGAACTAACCTGTAGATCGGCAATCAGACCCATAGATGTGTCTCGACGAGTGCGTATACCCAGCCTAGAGGTCAAGCTCCGAGCTGTAACCTCAGATAGAGAGGGGGTACTACGGGTATCAATGGCGTCATCGCCCATCAAATATCGCTCATGTCTCTTGCCTCCTCCAGCCCTCATGACCACCTCGCTATCGATGTCATGTGCGACTGGGTCATAATCGGGACCATGCACTTCCCTTGCCATCTCTGAATAGTCCTCGAGGCATTGATATGTGTTCTGATTAGTGTACGACTCAGCGGGGTCATTTGGATTGTAAGTATCGCCTTCAACCGCCCTCCCTTTGTGAGTCAGAGCATATGCCATGACTTGGGAGCATTCCTGACCCGCATTGTCCATTGACTAAAACAAGAAGATAGTTAGAGTTATATTGTGCAATTAAGCGAAAAAAATAAACAAGTAACTATATACCCATCTTGCCCTGAAATGGTCGAGGTTCAGTGAGCCTTGATGGTGTGCTGCCCCCGGCATGAGTAGGCGTCTCTAGCGGCATGCATCGTGGGTGCTCTGCCACTCGGCAGAACACCACCTATCAACAATTTGGCCCCAACATTCAAGATGAGCGACACCCCACTGTGGATGGACCTATTTGATGCAAGTGAAGTTGTTAATGACATAATATTAAGTATTAGAAGATACACAAGAATACACTTACCATCATGTATTCCTCTCGTGTCAGAAAGGTGGTCCGGGCATCCTTTTTATTCTTCCTCTCTCGGCGGTGCTGAGCGTAGAAGTTGATAACGGCTTGAATGCGCACCTCATAATGCATGTCGGTGACAAGCTTCTTTCTGGCTCTATTAATAACACCGGTAGCCTGATCCACATACCCCTCATCACATCTATAAAATCCTGCATATAGATGTTCACCGAACGTTATGTAATCCACATGTCAATAGTATTGACACATATATTAAGAAAATAAACTTACCCAGAGCTCAACCCTGACTCGATCGGCTAGGTGGGGAAATTGTCTCCCTTCCCGGTCAGGGGCGTCCGGCGCACTTTCATAGTGCCTTCATGAGTACGCCGGCTCCATCCTCCCATCAAAAGATACCGAACCAGGGAACTTTTCCTTTATAAGAAGCCCGCGGACGTCGTTTACTTGGAGTGAACACTCACGACCTGCTCGTTCAACCATAATCCAGTTCCTACCCCGGTATCATTAAAAAGTATTAGTATATGTTAAAAACTAAATTGATGAAAGGAATACATTATAGACTTTCTATAGCAACTTACCTATTTCTGTCGGGTCGAATGAGCGCACGATCAGCTACTGCAGCCGTTTCCATAGCCTGCTCCTCTCCCTCTACCCCAACCTCCTCCCCACCCTCTTCCCCCACCTCCTCCTCCTCCGCCCTAGCCTGCTCCTCCTCCTCATCCGGCACGTAATCAACACTACGACGGGATGCCGGTATCTGGCTGGTAGTTTCACTCGAGGGCGCGGATGCCTTTCCTCTCACTGCTGACTTCTTCGTTCTCCCACCTCGAGGTCTAGATGAGGACCCGACCTCATCTGAGAGCAGGTGGATTTACCGCCTTTTCCTACTACTACACTTATTATTTTCTTTAAACCCCCCACCATATTTCAATCACCTGCTACGAAAAAGAGCAAATCACTTTAGATAAACCGTGAAATGTGTTATAAACGCATTTAATCAAAAATTAAACATAATTCTCATACACCTACTAGAAATAGTCATCGCCATCCAGATTTGTTGGATCATATGTATCATCATCACTATCACGTGATATGATATAATCATCCAGCTGATCAGGAGGTGGAATGTTGTCATCACTTTGATTGCTTGAGTGTAATCTCTCTAGCAGTTCTAAGTCTCTTCCATTCTAAATCTTGTCTCCTTTGTCAGCATCGGCACCACTTTTATTATCTACTTCCATCGTCTCTGTCAAGTCGATAACAAACATGCCTGGTAGCTCATGTTCTTGAAAGAACTCTCTATCATATATGTTCGGGTCTATGTTATAGTCTTTGTTGTTGGGAACATGCAGTTTACCACGTGGCGACACCTTATACACAACATCCCAACCTTTAAGACGTGCGACGGTTTTGCATGGGTAAGAGAGATAGTAAACTTGTGTTGCCTGTTGAGCCACGATATAAACATCTTCACTCGGCAAGGTGGTATCTTGATGAATTTCGATTAAGCCAAGTTCGGGAGTCTGTCTCACTACTTTGGGATTGAACCAGTGGCATTTAAATATAACGAGATTAAGAGGTTTGCACCCGTCAAAACTCAATCCGTATATTTCTTCGAGTCGTCCATAGTAGTCAACCCCGTTTGTGCCCGGAGTAAAAACTTCGGAATTTGTGGTTCTTCGGTTAGGTTGGCTCTGTTCATGGCTTGTTGTGTGGAAACGATAGCCGCTTACGTCGTAAGCTTTGAATGTCTCGACCTTGTAGGAACAACCATTCGCAACTTGCCTCAACTCGGAACTCATTGTCGTGTCGGTTCTTCCCTATAGGTTTAAACGCGATGAACATGTATATTAGTCGCATATAAGATATAATTGAAAGGTAGAACTAACTAAAAGTTAATTTGAGAAATACCTTAGTTTTGAACCAAGAAATGAAATCAGGATTGCCATTTCCCACACCATACTTAAGAAGGGCAGTTGATTCATCAATGTTATCCTCCCTAGAACCATGCCAAAATCGTCGATGAAATTCCTCAATGTACGGTTCCACTTGGAAAGGTTTGTCAGGACATATAACATAATCAAACATCACTCTTCGTGCTGCAAGGTCTTGTTAGCAGCACCACTTGCACTTCCTAGTTGGCCCCTGAAGATGCTGAGATTTGATTCTTCTTCTGGAAGATTGTAACGGGAAGGTGGATTATGCACGCTAGGAAGATTGTCCGTATAATATCTAGTTGTGAAGTTTGACACCTCCTCCAAAACATATGCCTCAGCTATGGATGCTTCAATTTTGCATTTGTTCTTACATTTATTCCGAAGAATAATTTGGAATCTCTCAATTGAATAGCACCAACGGCTCTGGACCGGACCTCCCATACGGGCCTCATACGGAAGGTGCAAGATCATATGTTGCATCGGATTGAAAAAACCGGGCGGAAAGATCTTTTCTAGCTTGCATAATAACACATGCGCTAGTGTCTCCATGTCTGCTACCACGGTGTGAGACAACTGTTTAGCACAAACTTGTCGGAAAAATTGCTCAATTCCGCTAGAACTCGCCACACATCCTCGAGGACATAGCCACGAATCATGATCGGGAGCAGCTGCTCAATCCATATGTGATAGTCATGACTTTTGAGTCTGTTTATTCGCAGAGTATCTAGATTAACTCCCCTCTTCAGATTAGCTGCATAGCCATCAAGAAACATCAAGATTTGAAACCACTCAAGTACTTCCCTCCTTTGTCCCCTTGTTAGAACAAAATCAGAATTTGGTTTCGTCCAGGATTTCCTGCTTCTAGGAGGTATCATGTCGAGCTTAGGTCTGTTGCCTATAGCCGCTTGATCCACTCGGGCCTTGACGTTGTCTTTTGTCTTCTCAGGAATATCCATGATTGTGCCGAAAATGGCCTCAGCAATATTTTTCTTGGTGTGCATCACATCAATGTTGTGCGGAAGGAGAAGATCATCGAAATAAGGAAGATTCCATAAACATGGCTTGTGAGTCCATGCATGATGCTCACCATATCTGATAAAACCAACTCCTTGTGTATTAATTTGCAAAGACTCTAATTGAGCACGAACATCAGCTCCGGTCATTTTAGTTGGTACTGAGCCTTTAATAGACACACCTTTTGTAAAATTCTTCTTATCCTTCCTGAATGGATGGTTTCGAGGAAGGAATTGTCGGTGCTTGTCAAACAAGAAATATTTTCCACCCTTAGCTAGCCAAATGAACTTGAGAGTTGACCAACAAATCGGGCATGCGAACTTCCCATGCACGCACCAGCTGCAAAATATCGAATATGCTGGTAGGTCTGCAGAGAGTACATATACCAGACATGCATTCTGAAGTTTGTCTTTGTAGATCGGTCATATGTCAACACACCGTCTTTCCATGCACGGACCAAATCATCCATCAAAGGCTCCATATACACACTCATATTTTTCCCCGGGTATTCCGGCCCTAGAATTATCAAGGACAAGAAAATATTCCGTCGTTGAAAGATGACGTCGGGAGGAAGGTTGAGGGGAATAACAAACATTGGCCAACAACTGTATGCGGTAGCCGTCATACCATATGGATTGAACCCATATGTTGCTATAGCAATTCGTACATTACGTGGCTCTAAAGCTTTCTCGGGATGGAGCTGATCAAATTTTTTCCACGCTTCTCCATCTGATGGATGACCAAGCTTATCTGGGTTGTAACGAATCCCATTTTTATGCCATGTCATCTGTTTAGCAGATTCCTCGGTCATGTACAACCATTGGATCCTTGGTACAAAGGGAAGGTACCGAAGGATCTTCACGGGAATTGAGAGTTGTTTCTTCGCACCATCATTAGAGTCTACCTCAAGATACCTAGAGGATTTGCATTTCACGCAGCAGGTTGCATCTGCGTACTATATCCTGAATAAAATGCATCCATTGGGACAAGCATGTATTTGCTCATAAGGCATCTTAAGTGCATGGAGGACATTCTTCGACTCGTACATACTCTTCGGAAGATTGTGACCTTCTGGAAGGAGGCTACTAACAACCATCAGCATAACATCGAAGCATTCTCGACTCAAGCTAAACTGCGACTTGATGGCCATTAGCCGTGCGATGGCATCCAGTTGAGAAACCTTAGTGTGACCGTGAAGAGGTTGCTTTGACGCGGACAACATGTCATAAAATGCTTTGTCGATGGCTTCGGCACTTCCTCTTTACGTGCTTCGTCAAAATGCACATCTTCAAAGTCATCTAACATAAATCCAACCCCTCCCTCATCATCGTCCATGCGATGTCGCAACACCTCGTCTCTAGAATGTTGGGACTCACCATGATATGTCCAACGGGTATAGTTTGGCATAAACCCATATTTGCATAGGTGTTTACCCATGGCATCCTTTGTTTGTCGACGCTTATTCTCGCACCGACTACATGGACACCAAGTCTTGTCACGTACATTCTGTCTACCAAACGCCGTATCTAAGAATACTTCAGTGTTCTTGATCCAATCCATGGTCACCTCGGCCTAACTAGGGCGACCCGTGTACATCCACTCATGATGATCCATCTTGTACTAAACTAGGAAACAAAACCCGTGTTTAGGGGTTAGTAAGAAACGAGATGCATCTAACAGTCTAATAGGTAAGATAGGTCCTAATCCCACCAGAGAATGCGTAGATTGAGCTCGTTTTCACGCTCCGTTCCGATCCAACCCAAAATTTCGGCAGCACCTCCCCGCTGCTCTCCAAACGCACATCTGGGCAACATGCCAAGAGGATGTGCGTTTGGAGAACAATGGGGAGGTGCTGCCGAAACCATGAGTCGAATCGGAACAAGGCATGAAAACAAGCTCAATCTACGCATCCTCCAGCTGTCCAAACGTGGACAATTCGAAATAGTTAAGGCCACAAATATGCAAAGACATGCATATTCCAAACCCTAACTCTTCCGAACGGGAGACGCCTAGGTTACGCGACAATAACAAAAAAAAATTAAAATTTTGACAACATCTTATCTCTAATACATAGCAAATCTAGCATGCATAAATAGGACGACACGATGGCCGTCACCCACATACACACATCACAACGCGATGGCTGACAGGAGGAGCTAGGGGTTGGGGGCGGAGGGGGCGGCGGAGACGGCAGCTGGAGCGAGGGGACCAGCGGCCAGAGGAGGAGGGGCCATGGGAGGGCACACAGGAGTCGGCTGGCAGCGGTGGCGCGGGCCGGTGGGGGCGCCAGCGTCTCGGCGGCGGGGTGTAGGGGAGGCCGGCGATGTGGGGCGAGGGGGCGCGGACGGCGGTGGGGCGCGGGGGAGGCCGGCGATGGGGGCGCAGAGGTGGGTGGCCGACAGTGGGGGCGCAGGGGGGCGGCTGATGGTGGGGGAGCACAGGTGCGGGGAGCCGGCGGCGGGGGAGCAAGGGTGCGGGGGAGCAAGCGGCGGGGGAGCAGCAGGTGGCGTGGGGGGCATATCTGGGCGCACTTATTGCACCCAGATCTGCGGGGCTTTTTTTAGCCACCATCCGAGGTTTGTCGAGTGCCAAATTCGGAGGCACTCGGCAAACGCTATTTTTTTTAAAAAAATTGCCGAGTGTTATTAGTGAGACACTCGGCGAATATTATTTTTTTAAAAAAAAATTGCTGAGTGCCAATCGTGAGGCACTCGGCAAATGTTATTTTTTTATAAAAAAACTATTGTTTGCCGACTGCAAAATGCTCTGGCACTCAGCAAAGATGATTTATTTGCTCTTTGATGAGTGCCAGGCATAACTGCACTCGGCAAAGATTTTTTAATTTTTTTTAAAAAAAACAAAAATAGACAAAAGACAATAAAAAATCCCATAATTTGGCATTATATAATATACACTTATTGTTACTCCTAGAAATTTTCTTAGTTCAAATAAACAAATTTAATGCACTTGTAGTTCAAATTTGGGATCTTTTAATTAAATTCCTATAAAGAAGTTCAATTAACTAAAAATAGCAAGCTAGTACTAAAAAATGCCAAATTTGGACATGGTATAAGATACATTGGGTTTTAGTAGTAAAAAAAGTTTTAAGTTCAAACAAAGATTTGAATATCGATTTGCTTCTAAACCTAACTCATTCCACCCCTAAACACATTTACCTTCTCGTGGATTCTCTAGTTTCCAAACGTCATACATGAAAACTTTGTCGAAACATTATGACATTTTATCACAGTATATATGTATGATATAATGACACCATGTCAAGTATCATATTTTTTAGGCATCAATTTAATTTTCTAGAATTAAAAAACCATTAAGCTCCATGTTGCCGCCCGAGCATCGTAAATTAGATTTTAAATATTTAGATATATTTAGTTGTAAAAGATTACAAATGGAATCATGAACATAAATATGATTTTTCTACATTTTTTGAGTCATTATTTCATGTACATGCAGTTGAAATTTGACCCACTTTGAAGTAAATCCTAGAAACATGATTAATTTATTAAAAATAGCAAGCCCACTCAGAAAAATATGAAACTTTTCCATGGATTAACATAGGTTGCATTATGAGTGTAAAAAAATTCAAGTTTAAAACATGTTTAAAATGTGATATGTGCTTACATGATGATTTCACATAAAATAATGAGCATTTTAATTTTGCCGAGTGTTTTCACATATGGCACTCGACAAATATAAGGGTTTGCCGAGTGTCCGTTAGTGGCACTCGGCAAATCCTAATCTCTCCCTCTACCGTTACAACGACGTTAGGAAAAATTGGGCCGTGGGACTTTTCTAGTTGTTTTCCGAGTGTCTCAGCTGTGGCACTAGACAAACTCTCGTTTTTGCCGTGTGTACAAGGTTTGCCGAGTGTATATTATGGTAAACTCGGCAAACTAGGGTTTGCCAAGTGCCTGAGGGAATGCACTCAGCAAAGCCACGGGCACTCGGCAAATTCTCTGTTTCCGGTAGTGACGTCAGCCTTCGTAGGCCTCCGGCCCAAAGCCTTACACATTTGAAGCAGCTTCTCACCTGCCGAAGTTGTTTCCAAGCCATATAGTCCAAGCCTCCGGACTCCTTTCAGATCCGTCCAGAGCGAAGCCTCCAGGCTCCCTCCGAAGACCGCCAGAAGCCAAGTCTTCAAGCTCTCTTCGAAGTTCTCTTCAGAGTTAGCCTCCGGGCTCTCTTCGGAGTTAACCTCTGAGCTTCTTTCGGAGCTCCCCAGAGCCGGTCTCCGGGCCCTCTCCAGCCAATTTGAAGCTAAGTCTCCGAGAGCCAAGTTCGGAGTTCAGTTCGGAGCATGCTTTGAAGCCCACTTCAGAGTGTCCTTCGAAGCCTTCATCACAGTCTCTGCCCAAAGAGCTGCGGCCACTACTTCGAACCAGGAAATATCTCTACTTCACTACAGTGTAGAAGCCATACCGGGGGCCCCTCTGCCCCTAGTATGTCATTTAGCTGTTCAGAAGTAACGCTTATCTAACACGTCTGTAAGTTGTAAAGCACTTTGTATAGTAGACTAGTCTTTTTTCCTTTCTTGCCCCTATAAAGCCTATGACTCATAGAGGGCATTTAGATCTTTTCCTTTGGCCTGCGTGCCTATAAAAGCAGGGCCAAGCCGTTGTAATAGAAAAAGTTCCTCCAAGACTCTCAAGATCCTCCAGATCCATTAGATTCAACTGAGGCAAAATATGCCAAATCCACCACAAGCTGGATGTAGGGTTGTTATCCCTTTGGGGAGGTCCGAACCAGTATAAATCTTTTCTCCTTCTGGGAGAACCCTTCGAGGTTCATTTTATACACCATATACACAAAACCTGTGCTGTAGCTAACACAATTGCTACAATAGTTGGCGCCGTCCGTGGGGATCCTAGTCCTAAAAGCTAGGTTCTCTGCCAGTGCGTGCATTTCAAAGTGCGCTTGAGGGGGGAGCTTCGAAGTTTTCTTGCTTCCCGCACACTCCGGCAAGGGACTTCGGGTGCAGTCCGAAGGCCTTCTTCGCCTTCCACCATCCCTCGCGCTTTGGAGTTGACCCTCTGGCAAGGGGCTCCACTTCGCGTGCCGAAGGCCTTCGAAGCCCCAGGGGCTACGAGGTAAGCCTTTCACCCACTTTACGAGGTATGTACATAGTTCGAAGCCCCACTTCGGTGTACAAATTTGCAATTACTTTAATAAAAAATCGAAGCCCTGCTTTGTCTTAAAATCGAAGCCCTACTTCGCCTAAAAATCGAAGCCTTTCTTCCCCTTTAAAGAAGAACTTTGCTCCATCTTATTAAAAGTGGAAGCCTTTCTTCGTGTTCTAAAGCCAAAGCCTTGCTTTGCATTTTAAAATCGAAGTCTTGCTTCCTTTTCATTTAAAATTCGAAGCATTTCTTCGCTTTACAAAATCCAGAGCACTCCTCCAAAGGCTACACAGCGCCTCCGGGCCCGTAGCAGTGGGATTTGAGACTTCCGAGCGACGGCTCGGCAAGTCTAGGATTCCAGGCTCCGTCCTGATGCATCCCAGGGTCAAAGGTGGCCCAAGGTCGTAGGTGACCCAGAGTCGTAGGTGGCTCAACCCATCGCAGCTTCGATGAATCCACACCAAATATCCTTTTCATTCACTATAGGATCAAGCTCAAGAAGCCTTTCTTTGCTATCTGAACACGCACCGAGGCCTCGCTTTGCGTGACGTGATCTAATCTAAAATCTAAGTGCGTTTTGGAGCCTGTCTCACGTACGTTATCCAATTCCAAGAATGTCGGAGCATGCTTTGCTTAATTTGGCTATACTGAAGCCTTACTTCGCTCCAGATTAATGCGTTCGAAGCCCAAAAAAGGCCTTTGCTTGATGCGATATAAGCGTCCGAAGCTACCAAAAAGGCGCACCCCTTCGCATTCTTTAATTGCCCTCACCAGCAATGACTAAGTCCCTAGCTGCCACACGCAAGGGGGGACCGAAGTATGTATGCGAAGTGTGCGAATGTAATGCGCAGTACAAGCGTGACAAGCTAAAATGTTCGAAATAATCAAATCATGCGAAGCATGCAGACGAAGTATGCAAATAAAACAAATATCATTCATTGAGTGATAATTGAGAAGTATGTTACAAATACACTTCGAAAACAAAATTATGAGTAGTCTGTATCTAAGCCTAAGAAAAAGCGAGCTCGAGGCCCCGACCATCGCTTGCTCTTCTTCCAGCCAGGCGCCCTCGGCTGGACGAAGCACCATCGTATCCTGCTCTCCCACGGCTGGTCCATCCATGCCCTAAAGCCCGCAGACCTCATCTTTCACCTTGCAGGTTTGTCCAAGCCTACGATGCAGATGGTGCCTTGTTGAAGGCAGAAAAGTCTAAGGCTCCACCGCCTGTTTAGGCCGTACCCGAAGGCTGTACCCCCTCACCAATTATGTCTACTTCGAAACAACTTAAGTCTAGCGAGGAGGAAGAACTCCGAAGAGGCTCCGTCTTCACAGTAGCCAGCAGTTCCTGGGCTACTTCGGAAATGGCTTCGCCCTTAGGACCCCTCAGAAGCTTGAACCGAGGGGGGCCTTCAGACCTAGCTACCTCGAGCACCACCCATAGCTGGCAAAGATCCTCAGAGTCCTAAAGTACATCGAGATCAACATTCGAAGGCTGAGCCTAGGCTGGTATAAAGTACCCCCACATTTATATTAATAAACTAATGAGTTTTTACAAAGCCTACAGCTAAGAGTTACAAGGAGCCTAAGGAGGTCTACACCTTCAGAGGTGGAGGCGTCGACATCGAAGGCTGAGCTGGCGAGTCTTGTGCCCTGGCTCGGCGAAGGCAGAGGGCTTTTTGGAGGCCGAGGACTGCTTCGCAGCCTTGGACCTTCCAAGGCTCTTGAAGGCGAAGCCATGCTCCGCGGACGCTCGAAGGAGGCGCTATAGAGTGCTGGCCTCCAAAGGCCACCGGAGTCGTCGAGGTCGCTGCCTCGAGGTGGTTGCACCCCGAGTTATGAAGCATCTGCAACATTCCTTGACCCGCCACTCGGCCGGCCATCAGAGTGAAGTCCTTCAGGGACACCTCCGCCGTCGCAGCCACAGTCTTCAGGAACTCGACGCGATCTCCGATTAGGTCCCGAAAGCCGAAGTCCGGAACCCGACACTCAGTCCCTATTTGCTCAAGGACTGAGGTCAAGCTTGAAGTGGCTTCATCGACATTGTGAACAACGAAGTCCTCCAAGCAGTGGCCAGCTTGGTGAAGCTTTGTGTTCTCCGCCGCCAACTCCGCTCTGGCCTCCTCTGAAGCTCAAAGCTCCGCTCGAAGATTGTCGGTCTCCGAGACCAAGACCTCGCTTGCCTTTTCAGCTTCGGCCCTCACCGTCTCTGCTAAGGATTCGGCTCGCCTTCGCTTCTCTGCTTCCACCGAGATCTCACGTCGGAGGGCATCCCCCTCCTCCGCCAAGTGAGCCATCCATTCATCTACAGGGATTGCTATTGCAGTATTCAGCGTGAAGGCCTAAAAGGATTCAAGAAAATCATAAGTGTTGATTGAAAAGCAAGTATCAATCGAACACCATATGGGACTTCGCTCACCTGGATGAGGACTTCGTTTGCATTTGCGAAGAGGTCGAAGGGGCTCGAGTGGCTGAGTTGAGCCACCAAGCCCCCTGACCCTGCAACAACGTAGCTTTCGTGAAAATCATGAATGGTCACCTCCATCATGGCCCCCCTCGGCTGTAGAGGCCAGACTATCTCCACCACATCCACCTCTGGTGCAAGCTCCTACGGAGCTGGGCTCTGGTCTACCACATCGATGTGCTCATCGACTACGTCCTGAAGGATCCCTTCTCCATGGCTGTCGCCTCCATCCTCTTCGGACGAAGTACTGTCAGACTCTGAGCTACTGCTGTCGCTGCTGCTGCTGCCGGAGGCCTTTGTCGGCTTCGGTATGGCAGACCTCACACCGGCATCGGCATCTGCAAAAAAGTTCAAGTCAATATCCATGTATGAAAAGAGAAGTATTCTTAAGTGTTTACCTTCGTCGGAGATTTCTTCAAAGGTGGAGGGAGCGATGTGTGCTACCTAGTCCCTTCTCTATGAGGGCGGAGCCTCAGCCCCCACGCCCGAAGGTGTCGCCGTTGCGGCCCTCGCCACCACTTCGGTAGCTACCGCCGGAGCCCTACTGGCTTTGCTCCAGTTCTAGGGCTCGTGGCCAATGCCTCCTCCGCAGTAGGGGCTTCGGTTGTTGGGAGCTCTGAGCAAGCCCTCGAGGCTTCGGGTTCGTCATTGTCCACCCTTTTCCTCTTAGAGCCGCTCACCAAGAGTGTAGGGCTAGAGAAGTCTAGTAGAGCTTGGACCCCCTCAACACCGAGCCAAGTCCACACTCTGTTCCAGTGTTCCCAAGTCCCCACCAGAGCGAGCCGTTGAGCCTGCTCCTCAGGTGTTGGGGCTCTAATGACGTGCTCTGCCGCCACGATGGCCTCCTCCGGAGTCCTTACTTCGCGAGCAGCTTCATCAAGATTCCACATCAGAACAAGTTTATTTTGTGAACTATGAAAGTGAAAAGACATCAAAGTCTTACAAAGGCGTTCGACCGACACCTCGCTAAGGCCCTCCGAGCCCGAATGATGAAAGAGACCCTCCGGCCAAGAGAGCGTGAGGGGGCTGAGCCGAAGGGTGATGAACTCCTCCGCGAGGTCCCTCATGCTCATCTTCGAAGCCACCCTCCACAGGAGCAAAATTCTTGAATGAAGGATGTCGGGGCTCGTCTTCACCACACCTTCGCGTCAGTAGGAGATGAGTGTGTTGGTACTCCGAAGGGGAGAGTTCACGCCAACTATGGTGTAGAACCACTCTTGGTCCCACTTCGAGTACCATTTGCTGTTGGCAGCCCTCGCTGGGAAGGCATCCTGGTACTCCTTCCGGAGTTGAAAGTTAGCACTCCCGAAGGCCAAGGCCCTCTTGACGGGTTTTGATCCTTACCTCTACTTCGGCTGGTAGTTGGCGTCATGGAGGGCTACGAAGACATTGGCGCGCCCCTCGCAGCCTTCGGCCCTCACAGCCCACTCGAAGACCGCTAGCCTCGCCACAGCGTTTGGCGACAGTTGAGGAAGGTTGAGGTTGTAGGCCTTCAAGACTTCGCTCAGCATCTCCACAACCGGTAGCCTGAGGCTGGCCTCGAAGAAAGCTTCGAAGAGTACTACTTCATCAGCCCGAGGCCTCGGTACAGCCTCCGACTTCTCCGGCACCCGAAGCTAGATCTCCGGCGATATCTTCCCTTCGCAGGCCTTTCGGACAGACTCCTCCGTTGAGACGAAAGCCCTCATCTCAAGAGTCTGCTCGAACTTGTCAGACAACGACAGAAGGTCCCTCGGCCCCAACCACCTTGCTGTAGGCTTCGCCGCTGCTGCCGCCGCCTCCTGCGCCTGGGCAGAGCTCGAACTCGTGCCCAGGGCCAAAGCCTTCTTCGACGCAACCTTCTTCGGCATTTTGTGGGACTTTGGCATGAAGGGCGCTAAAGCTTGCAAAGCCAGCTCCGCACGAAGCTAAAGGTGGAGAGAAGAGAGCGAAGGATGCTAGGAGTTGAGAAAGAAGCAAATGAGAAGTGTGCCGAAGCCGTGTGCGGTAAACCCTTTTTTATAGGGGTAAAAATCCCAATGGTTCCCGTCCCGAAGTCATTGATAGGTGGGCCTTAGGCGAAGTTGAAGCGAACCGGTGCACTGTAATGGTCAATTTTATAGCCGTTGCGGAGTCATTTTGGTCTCCCCGAGGTCACTCTATCAGTCGAGGCAGGCAATTATTGTCTGCGCAAGTCGAAGACCCTTCGGGCCAACCTCTGAAGGCCTGTCTTCTCTGAAGTTACTTTTTATGCTGTCATTTGTCCAAAGGCGCACGCACCCCTTCGTTCCGAAGGGGTGTGGGCGAGGGGCTACTGTCGGGGGAATAAGTTTTCCCTTGAACAGTTGCCAAATGACTTCATCCTTCATAGGCCTCCGGCCCAAAGCCTAACACATTCGAAGCAGCTTCTCACCTACTGAAGTTGTTTCCAAGCCATATAGTCCAAGCCTCTGGACTCCTTTCGGAGCCCTCTGAAGTGAAGCCTCCAGGCTCCTCCGAAGTCTGCCAGAAGCCAAGTCTTCAAGCTCTCTTCGAAGTTCTCTTTGGAGTTAGCCTCTGGGCTCTCTTCGGAGTTAACCTCTGAGCTTCTTTCAGAGCTCCCCAGAGCCGGTCTCTGGGCCCTCTCCAGCCAATTCGAAGCTAAGTCTCCGAGAGACCAATTCGAAGTTCAGTTCGGAGCATGCTTCGAAGCCCACTTCGGAGTGTCCTTCGAAGACTTCATCGCAGTCTCCACCCGAAGAGCTCCGGCCACTACTTCGAACCAGGAAATATCTCTACTTCGCTACAGTGTAGAAGCCATACTGGGGGCCCCTCTGCCCCTAGTATGTCGTTTTGCTGTTTAGAAGTGACGTTTATCTGAAGCGTCAAAAATGCAAAGATGTAAAACACTTTATATAGTAGACTAGTCTTTTTTTTCCCTTCTTGTTGCCCCTATAAAGCCTATGACTTATAGAGGGCATTTAGGTCTTTTCCTTTGGCCTGCGTGCTTATAAAAGCAGGGCCAAGCCCTTGTAATAGAAAAAGTTCCTCCAAGACTCTCAAGATCCTTCGGATCCATTAGATTCAACCGAGGCAAACTATGCCAAATCCACCACAAACTGGACGTAGGGCTGTTATCCCATTGGGGAGGTCCGAATCAGTATAAATCTTTTCTCCTTCTGAGAGAACCCTTCGAGGTTCATTTTATACACCATATACACAAAACCTGTGATGTAGCTAACGCAATTGCTACAACATATATTAAACTCCTTTCCTTTGGTGCTGTAGCAATTCAGAAAAATAAACCAAGAATCATAGACTGGGATTCCACTTCATCAGCCAACAAAAACTATTCTCAAGCACAATCTAGTCCTAAGCACTGAGATTATACACCATCATGATCAACAAATAGAAACATCAAGAATCAAAGTGAAAATTCCCTAGCGGTGCTGTAGCAATACAGAAAAGACCAGCAAAAATTTCCAACCGAAAGACAAGAACTAGGCGACAAAAGGAATAGTGTGCAGACCTTTTAGATGATGAATAGTAATGACGATTAGCTGAAAGAGTGCAAAGAAGCACACCTTTTGTAATAGATGATCAGGAATTCCTCTCTTAAACAGCACACTTCAATTGAGAGAAAGATTTATGGGTTGGTAAAGTTAGCAGCCCAAAACCCTATGGTGTGGAGCCCTTTAAATAGGCACACCCTAGAGGGACACTTTACAAAGAGACCCTTGAGAATATTCAGATTAACTAAAAGACCTTGAGGTATTTTCAGAATTATATATTCTGAAAAATACCCACATTTGACTCTATTTTATTACAACTTGACTATACTTTTAATATATTTTTAGAATTTTGGAAGTTCTGAAAAATACTAAAATTTTACACTTACTCTAAATTACTAGATGAAAATAAACTCCTAATTATTGAAATTTAAAACATTTAGAGATAAGACGATTTTCAACAAAAACCAACAAAGCCTCCTAGATCATCGACGATCGTCGTCAGTCCGCGAAATCGACTGCCAGCAAGTATCTCCCTCTCTCGATCCCTCGAGCTGCCTTGTCACTTGTACTGGCTTCCCTTTCGCTGACTTGATCGACACCTCATCTCGATCGACCATTATCCCTTGTTCTGATTGATCTCCATGCGTACATCTGAGGTCACTCTCAACTTTGACTGGCATCCTCGACCATCTGGCATTAGACTCCCTGTCTAATCCTAATCTTTTGCCATCGACAGTTGACGAGTATCTCAACCCAGCACACACGAGACAAGCATAGACACACACACACTTCCAAGCATCCATACATGAACATCATAGCAAACCTCGTCAATCACTCATCATAACCTTGAACCACAGTGAAGATCCTCACTTGGTTCCTCAATCTCCCCCTTGATGAGTGTATTGAAAATTCAAGATGAAAAGAAGATTAAAAAACAAGTTCAACACACAAGTGACCATGAAAACCCTATAAAGAGCAAAAATAAACATGTCACTTGAAGAAGGATGATAGAACAAAGCTTAAAAAAACTACCTCAAAAACTCAATGGGCAACAAAAGCAACAAACAAACTCTCCCCCTTTAGCAATGCAGACATCAAGATAGCTCCATGAGTTGTGAAAGTAAAGTGTACATGCATTGTGCCTCACAAACTGTCCAATTACATTATAAACAAGCATTGTGCCTCACAAACTGTCCGAACCAACTGTATGACAATCTCGAATGTATACAATCTAATTAACAGTAAGAGCAAGCAGTTTAATGTTTTGGCAAATAAAGCATCACTACTCAGACTAGCATACTAGACATGGCAAGGTAAGAGATACAAAAACTATTCAAAAACAACCAGGTAAGCACATCCCAGTACAAGGAGTTGCAGCAAACATGATATGCGAGGAAATTAAACTTTTTATTCTTTTTTAAGTGTCAGGGGTTATTTGCAAGTCAACCTTATGCTAACCGACCAAGCCAAGCCTAGGATGAACCATCAGAAGCTTAAGGCATTGGTCATGGTATACACTTCAATGTCCCAGTTCATACCCAAGTGCAATGGTAAGCAGTCTAGAACAAAGTAGTGCGACAATGCAAATCCACCTAGATCTTTTCAATTTTATCACAAGATAATATTTTTGTTTCATTTTCATCATTCATCATTTTCATTTTTATTCATTTTTTTAATTTTGAGCATAACAGGATCAAGTTGTGTATTAGCATCCAAGTGAAAAGGACACGCTATCAGGTATGTAATGAATAGCAAATGAACCCTAGCCTATTCATGCTAGTTTCTAGACTAAGTAGTGACCATTTTCATATTTTCACAAATAAAAGCCATGCTTAAGAAAAGTAGTTAGATGTATTCAATCCAAGCATAAACACTAGAAGTATAAGACAGTATTGTAAAAGGCATAATAAACCATGTACATGTGAAAGAAATTAATCATATTACAGAAGCATATGCAAAAGTATACAACTCCCCCTCACATGATGCCATAAGGATGACAAATGCCAAGCTCTCCCATCAAAAATGAAAATCGAGAAGCATCGAGAGGCTTGGTGAAAATATCTGCAAGTTGATTCTGGGTATCGACAAAGCACAATTCAATATCCCCTTATCATTGTGATCTCTTAAAAAATGATAACGCAAGTCAATGTGTTTGGTCCTATAATGTTGTACTGGGTTGTTAGCTAAGCTAATTGCACTTGTGTTATCACAAAATCAGTGGAACTCCTTTAAAATCCAACCCAAAATCTCTCAAAGTAGAAACCATCCACAAAATTTGTGCGCAACAGCTAGCGGCAGCTACATATTCAGCCTCGGCTATAGACTATGCAATGCTAGACTATTTGCGTGAAGACCAACACACAAGAGAAGAACCCAGAAAGTGACACATCCCAGAAGTACTCTTGTGGTCAATACGACATCCAGCAAAGTCAGAGTCAGAAAAACCTCTCAATCATAATGAAGATGATGCAGAATACCAAATGCCAAATTCAAGAGTGTGCTTGAGATACCTTAGAATGCGCTTGACAGCTTGATGATGTGAAGCCCTCGGAGAAGCCTGATAACGAGTGCCCAGACACACAGCAAAGTGTATGTCTAGCGTCGTAGACATCAAGTAAAGGAGGGAGTCGATCATGCTTCGGAACTCCTTCTGGTCCACTTCTTCTTCGTCTCATTTGTATCAAGTGCAACTGAAGTACCCATTGGGGTAGCAAGTGGTTTTGCATCTGACATGTCAAAGCATTTTAGAAGGTCTTTAGTGTATTTTAACTGATGAACAAAAGTTCCTTGTTGCTTTGCTTGATTTGCAAACCAAGGAAGAAGGTCGGCTCGACCATCATCGACATTTCAAATTTCCTGCTCATGGATTCAGAAAACTCGGCCACAAGAGTATGAGATGAACCACCAAAGATTATGTCATCAACATAAATCTGAACGAGTAAGAAATCTTTGTCATGCATGAGAGTGAACAAGGTCTTGTCAACAGAGCACATTTTGTACCCGTGCTCAATCAAGAAGGTCCTAAGGCGGTCGTACCAAGCCCTCAGAGCTTGCTTGAGCCCATATAGAGCTTTCTGAAGTTTAAAGACTCTATGGGGGTACTTGGGATGTTCAAAGCTAGGAGGCTTCTTGACATACACATCTTCTCCTATGAAACCATTAAGTAAAGCGCTTTTTACATCCATTTGAAAGAGTTTAAAGCCACGAGATGATGCAAAAGAAAGCGCGATCTTAATGGCCTCAAGTCGAGCTACTGGAGCAAATGTTTATCCATTTTGTTCCAATGATATGAATGTTAGGGGGTGGATCAACAAGAATCCAAACTTGATTTCTATCAAAATTTTCAAGTTCCTCATGCATGGCGTTGATCCAACTCGCATCAGACAAAGCATGACTAACATCTAATGGTTCAAAATTTGCGAAAAGGCAGAATCAATGAAGTGAGCATGAGATCAGGTTACTCGTTCATTTAGCTCGCTGATGATCTGTTCAAGAGGATGCATTCTCTAAATACGAAGTGGTGCTTCTCTTTGTGACAGAATCTCCCCCTCAATTCTTGCCGAAGTTTGCTCCATGCTTCCAGAAGTAGAATCTTCAAGTCCTCTTGTTGAAGTAGACAAAGCTTCTAGAGATGCCGTAGAGGGAGGTAGTGGTATGACATCATGATCTTCACCATCTGATGGTTCCTATTCCTCAAAAATAGTTTCACTCATATCGCGCTCACTCGCAAGATCAAAATCAGAACTAACACATGGAGATGTCTCATCGAATGACACATCACAAGATTCAACTATAGTGTTAGATTCAAGATTGAAAACATGATAAGAGTGACCATGAAAGGAGTAGCCCAATAAGATTCCATCAGATGCGCGTGATTCAAATTTGTCCAAATTACCTCACTTTAGGATGAAGCACCGGCATCCAAATACTCTTAAGTGAGTGACCTTGGGCTTCCTCCCAAAATGAAGTTCATAAGAAGTCACATTCAATAAGGAGCGCAAAAAGATACTATTGGAGATGTAGCATGCTATACTCATGGCTTTAGCCCAAAATTTTATAGGAGCCCTATGCTCGTTGAGCATCGTCCTAGCATTCTCCACAAGTGTGCGATTTTTCCTCTCAACAACACCGTTTTGTTGAGGGACTCTTGGTGCAGAAAACTGATGTTCAATTCCATGTTCAAGACAAAAATATGCAAAACAACTATTCTTTAACTCGGTGTCGTTGTCACTTCGAATGTCTTTCATTGCACTGGGGAGTTCATTAAATAGCCTCAATGCTAAGATCCAAAAGTGTATAAACACTTCATCCTTACTTACAAGAAAGAAAACCCAAGAGTAACGAGAGTAATCGTCAACAACAACTAGAACGAACCATTTTCCGCCTAAAGAGGTAACTCGGGATGGACCAACAATATCCATATGAATAAGCTCTCCGGGTCGCTCAGTCATCACCATGTTTATGGGTGAATGTGAGGCGGCAACCATTTTTCCAAGACGACAAAGATCACAAATCAGGTTCTTCTCAAATTTTAGCTTGGGCAATCCTCGGATGAGTCCTAGGGCACTCAATCTTGCAAGAAGATCAAAGCTCATGTGCCCTAGTCTCCTGTGCCACATCCAAAGCTCAAATGAAGGTTCAGCTAAAAGAAAATGAGAAGATCCAAATGACTCAGAGAAGTCAACTCCAAACACTCTCCCTACTCTCAAGATTTTGCAAATGAAAGCGCCAGAAGAATCAAGCACATCAGAGGCATCACGACCAAAGTGAACCTCAAAACCCTATTGAGAGACAAAAAGTAAGTAATAGCCTAAGTCCTCAACCAATGCAACATTAGTGAGAGAGAAGTTCTCATTAATTTTGATCATACCTTGGCCTTTAACTCTACTTTTGTGATTGTTTCCAAAAGTGATGTGTTCTCATTGCTTGGTTAAGGTGAAGTTGGAGAACCATGTTGACTTTCCGGTCATGTGGCGCGAATAGCCGGAATCAATAATCCACTTGTCCCCCAGGATTCCATGCCTTCCCTAAATAGAGACGGAAGACCTCAAGTACTCAGTGCTAGGGTTAGAAATAAAGTGCTTAGGTATCCAACACTGAATAACTCGAGAGTTAGGCAAGACAAGAGACTGTGTAGGAGAAGAATCATACTAAAAATGAGGTCTTCTTGCAAAGTGTTGAGATGTCCTAAAATTATTTGGACCAAAACCTCTTCGTGGTCTAACATCATATGAAGCATGATGTAAACCGTGATAGAGACCAAAGAAGACAAGGCAAAACCTCTAGAAAAAGCACAAACTCTAGGCAAGTTACCTCCAGATAAGGTGCCACTGCTAGAACTAGAAACTAGTGCCATGGATTGTGGCAAAGAGTTCCCGATTCCAGAACGAGATGCCTTGGCGATCTCGATGGACTTAAGCTTAATAAAAAGTTCATCGCATGTCAAAGTGTAAAAGATCATCGACTCTTTAATACTTTAGATCTTTATTTCCCATATACTACGATCAAGAGCATAGAGAAGTTTGATCGCCCTGTCATAATCCAAGTAAGCTAATGTCCCAGTGGAGCTCAAGTTACTAACAATTCCCTCAAAACGTGCAAACATGGCATCTACAGATTCGCTGGGGCCTTGCATAAATATTTGGTATTCTTGGTTATAAGTGCTTTGCCTCCTAGCCTTAATCTGAGAAGTGCCCTCATGAAACGTTCTCAAAGTAGTACAAATTTCACGTGTAGTTCTAAGGTGCTAGACCTTGTCAAACTCATTGCGACTCAGACTGATGAACAACATGTTTCTTGCTTTGCTATTACAATCGTACTGTAACTTCTCAGTCTCTGAAGTGCGAGTTTCAGGGATCACATATTGGGAATCAACAATGTCCCAAATAGCACTTCCTTGGCTTAGTAGATAAGCCTCCATGCACACCTTCCAATAAGCGTAATCTCGACCATCAAACATCGGAATCTTAGAGTTCTTATCCATATCGCAACAAGGATCACAAACCGGTTAAGGTCAGCTGGTGATCTAACCGGCTCTAATAGCAATTGTGGGATGGGAATGGCGACTAGAGGGGGGTGAATAGGTGCCTCGACAAATTCTTGCTAATGTGATGGCCTGTTCAGATCACCCAATGCACCTCTAAAAGATCACAAAATCAAATTGAAGATCACAGTATAAATTCTGAACACAAAATAACACTAGATTAATTTTCTGTCTAAATCAGCACTTGAACGGTCGATCTGAAATTATCGGTTGTTGAAACTCCGAAACAAACTCCCTAGATAGACACTTTGTTTGACGACAGGAGCTTGTCGGTAATCGATCAGTCGACGGAGTTCAGAAATTAGAAAAATTAATCAGAATCAGAATTTAACCAATTAGAGATATATCATATTATGTATTCTTGAGTATGCAACCTCCACACAAATCACAGAAGTTTGTATGAACAATTCAATTACTCATATCCATTGAATTTCAAGAGAAACTTCAGATCTGATCAAGACCACTCAATTTCCAAATCTGATTCAGTAAATCAAATTAGTGTACTGTTTACTTTGCATAGGTGAGAACACTTACTTAATATTTTTCAACATATATTCAGATGAATACAAACTGAGCACTTAGTCATTTACTTCAAAATTGATCATAGCAGTCATATATTGAAAAACATCTCACTATATTTCTATAATTTATGAAACTAAACAGTATCTTAAATTCAGAAAATTTAGTGCAATCAAGGCTAAATTGTGTTAACGGGTTTAAACCATAATGCTCAATGAAGTATATCAAAATAGTTGAGAAATCACTGAAGAAGATTTCATCAAGCAATAGTTTTATCACAGAAATTGCAAATGCAATAGAGCCAAAATAGTTTTACCAAGATAAATACTATTGTATTCTATCAAAGATAACTGAACAAAGATTCAACAACTATTCAAAAACAGTATTCAGTTTTGATAAATCTGAATATGCTTCGTCTTCAGTCTCACTTTACTGCATCAGGACTGTAGGACCAAAAATAGCGACCAGAGGGGGTGAATGGGCATGAACACAAGTGCAATCTTCAGAATTAAAACACAGATCACCACAAAAAGACACAAGTGAATCAACTCAAATCAAAACAAATGTCAAAAGCTAGATGATGAACAATATTTACCCAACCTGAAATGTTTTAGTAACTGAAAGCAAATTTTTAGAGAAGTCTTGAGCAAAGAATTTAAACACAGATTAGATGATGAGTAGTAATTACTCTAGCACTGTTTTAAATCAGATCATCAAGTAATTAAAGACATTCTTAAGGATCTAGTTCTTAAACAGCTTCAAGTATTCAACAAAAATTGGCAGAACTGAACTAACATATTTCAGAGCAACATCGGAACAATACTTTGGATGATAATAAGCAGTGTGTTAAAGACAACTGTATACTTTCAGATGCACAATTTACCAAAATAAAATTGGAGCAAATAGCTTGATTGCATAAAAATACAGCATGATTATTCCTCTAATTGGATCAGAATTCAGCAACAAATTTGATATATAGCACGAAAACTGAAACTGCAATTTCTGTCCAATTTCATAGATGAATCATGTTCACAATTTGATATGAGACACAAAGAGTTCTTGACTTTGTATTCTGAACAAAAACTTGATGTAAACTTTTCAGAACACAAGTAATCAGAAAACCACAGGAAAATATATTAAACTCCTTTCCTGAGGTGCTGTAGCAATTCAGAAAAATGAACCAAGAATCACAGACTGGGATTCCACTTTATCAGCCAACAAAAACTATTCTCAAGACACAATCTAATCCTAAGCACTGATATTATACACCATCATGAGCAGCAAATAGAAACATCAAGAATCAAAGTGAAAATTCCCTGGCGGCGCTGTTGCAAAACAGAAAAGACGAGCAAAAATTTCTAGCCGAAACACAAGAACTGGGTGACAAAAGGAATAGTGTGCAGACCCTTTAGATAACGAATAGTAATGACGATTGGCTGAAAGAGTGCAAAGAAGCACACCTTTTGTATTAGATGATCAAGAATTCCTCTCTTAGACAACACACTTCAATTGAGAGAAAGATTTCTGGATTGGTAAAGTTGGCAGCCCAAAACCCTAGGGTGTGGAGCCCTTTAAATAGGCACACCCTAGAGGGACACTTTACAAAGAAACCCTTGAGAATATTCAGATTAACTAAAAGACCATGAGGTATTTTCAAAATTACATATTCTGAAAAATACCCACATTTGACTCTATTTTATTACAACTTGACTCTATACTTTTAATATATTTTTAGAATTTTGGAAGTTCTGAAAAATACTAAAAGTTTACACTTACTCTAAATTACTAGATGAAAATAAACTCCTAATTATTGAAATTTAAAAACATTTAGAGATGAGACGGTTTTTAGCAAAAACCGACAAAGCCTCCTAGATCGTCGACGATCGTCGTTAGTCCGCGAAATCGACTGCCAGCAAGTATCTCCCGCTCTCGATCCCTCGAGCTGCCTTGTCACTTGTACTGGCTTCCCTTTCGCTGACTTGATCGACACTTCATCTCGATCGACCATTATCCCTTGTTCTGATTGATCTCCATGCGTACATCTGAGGTCACTCTCAACTTCGACTGACATCCTCGACCATCTGGCATTAGACTCCCTGTCTAATCCTAATCTTTTGCCATCAACAGTTGATGAGTATCTCAACCCTGCACACACGAGACAAGCAGACACACACACACACACTTCCAAGCATCCATACATGAACATCCTAGCCAAACCCTGTTGTTGTAGCAATTGCGTTAGCTACAACACAGGTTTTGTGTGTATACGGTGTATAAAATGAACCTCGAAGGGTTCTCTCAGAAAGAGAAAAGATTTATACTGGTTCGGACCTCCCCAAAGGGATAACAGCCCTACGTCCAGTTTGTGGTGGATTTGGCATAGTTTGCCTCAGTTGAATCTATTGGATCCGGAGGATCTTGAGAGTCTTGGAGGAACTCCCCTATTACAAGGGCTTGGCCCTGATTTTATAGGCATGCAGGCCAAAGGAAAAGACCTAAATGCCCTCTATAAGTCATAGGCTTTATTGGGGCAAGAAGGGAAAAAAGACTAGTCTACTACACAAAGTGCTTTACAGCTTTACAGACGTGTCAGATAAACATCACTTCTGAACAGCTAAACGACATACTAGGGGCAGAGGGACCCCCGGTATGGCTTCTATACTGTAGCGATGTAGAGATATTTCCTGGTTCTAAGTAGTGGCCAGAGCTCTTCGGGCAGAGACTGTGATGAAGGCTTCGAAGGACACTCCGAAGTGGGCTTCGAAGCATGCTCCGAACTAAACTCCAAACTGGGCTCTCGGAGACTTAGCTTCGAATTGGCTGGAGAGGGCCTAGAGACTGGCTCTGGGGAGCTCTGAAAGAAGCTCAGAGATTAACTCCGAAGAGAGCCCGGAGGCTAACTCCGAAGAGAACTTCGAAGAGAGCTTGAAGACTTGGCTTCTTGCACACTTCGGAGGGAGCCTAGAGGCTTCGCTCTGGAGGGATCCGAAAGGAGTCCGGAGGGTTGGACTATATGGCTTGGAAACAACTTTGGCAAGTGAGAAACTGCTTCGAATGTGTCAGGGTGCGGGCCGGAGGACTACGGAGGCTGACATCATTTGGCCCCTATTTAATGCAAAACTTATTCCCCCAACACCCGTCAATCACTCATCTTAACCTTCAACCACAGTGAAGACCCTCACCTGGTTCCTCACTGAAGGATTTTTTCGATAGGTAACAATAGCATACCTCCAGTCATCGGCCTCTATTTCCGTGATCTCCACCTCGATAGGCCTGGCCATTAGCTTGTATCTTGATGCTGTCTGGGCCAGATTGTTCACTTCTGCATTCTACTCCCTCGGGATGTGTGGTAGGGTGGTGCTTTTAAACTCAGCCATGAACTCTTGACATCGATCATGATACTCTTTTAGTATGCCGTCCTTGCACTTGTACTCGCCTGATAGCTGTCTCATGACCAATAATGAGTCTCCCAATATTTCCACCGCATCCGCGCCAACTTCTGCCAATAATTACAATCCTTTTAGTATTGCTTCATACTCAGCTTGATTATTGGTGGAGAAGGGCTTGATGGTGTACACAAATTCGAATGATGCCCCCAAGGGGAGATGATCACCAATCCTATGCCGTATCCATGCTGACACATTAATCCATCAAAGAATTAAGTCTATGGTGCCGGCTCGACATACGTTATTGCTTCACCTCTGTGTTGGACTATGAAATCGGCTATCGCCTACGCCTTTACCACTTTTGCTGATTCATATCTAAGGTCAAAATCCGTGAGGATGAGTACACATTTTCCAATGCATCCCTTCAAGACCGGGGCCATTAGCGTATACTTGATGACATCGGCCTTACATAGGATGGTACACTCTGTCGATAGGAGGTAATGCCTCAATTTTGTGCATGAGAAGTATAAACATAAATAGAGGTTCTCCAACACTGGGTATCAGGTTTCAGCGTCTAGGAGCCTCCAGCTAAGGTAGAAGATCACCCTTTTGTTGCGGATTAGGGGATCTACGCTAGCCGACAAATTCAAAATTTCCGCCCTAAGCCCAAGACCCATGCGCATGCGAGATCATAGATCGTTACCTTCTAGCATGAGACGTGCTAGGTGCAATGGAAGAAGATGTCGGAGTAGCACGTCAAGCCCATCCACACTTCGTCCCACCTAATCCTCACCAATCCGATTGGTGAAGATGACATAGTTGTTCACATGAAGAAGTCCACGAGCGTCGCTATTGGAGCAATGCCTCCATGGTATCCCCACATGCACGGATGGAGTTCTTGTTGAGGAATAGGAGAGCTACGCTAGACGGCAAATTCAAATTTTCTGCCTTAAAACCCAAGACCCATTCACGTGTGAGATCATAGATCGGTACCTTCTAGCATTTGACGCACTAGGTGCAGCAGAAGAAGAGGTTGATGAAGCGTGTCAAGCCAATCCTCGCTTTGTCCCGACTATTCCTCGCGAATCCAAGCGGTGAAGAAGTCGCCTTCCTCGTGGTGACGGCAACAAGCGTCGCTTTTTGAGCACTGCCTCCATGGAGTCCACACGTACCAGGATGGAGTTCCTCCCACGACAGCGTGCTAGCACAGCACGTGAGAGATAGGAAATCCTTGACCTCAACGATTGAGATCAAGAAAGGGAGGAGAAGAGTCTATGGTGGCTAAGTCTAATCTAGGCTTATTCCTTGTACCGAGACCTCCTCCTCCTCTCTTTATATAGGGCTGAAAGCTCCCTCGTCGTGCACATCTTGGAACCCACATAAAACCAGATTGTGATCAAGAATCATCTTTATCAGTCTAAAAGCTAGCATACATGTACCACTTACAACGAGCTACTCTTCACCACCGTATACTAGGAACATTTCCTCAGTCCTTCTCAAGTACTTGAGGATACTCTTTACTACAGCCCAGTGACTCTCACCCGGGTTCGATTGGTACCTGCTCATAATACTTAGCCCATATGACACATCTTGGCATGTACATAGCATGACATACATGATGGATCCAATCGCGGAGGGATACGGGATCGCACTCATCTTCTCTAGCTCATCAGGTGTCATAGCACACTAAGTCTTACTAAGAGAAATACCATGTGACATTGGCAGGAAACCCTTCTTAGAATTATGCATTTTGAATCGTCTCAAAACCTTGTCAATGTACATACTCTGGCTTAATCCAATTAACCGTTTGGATCTATCTCTATAGATCTTTATGCCTAGAATATATAATGCCTCTCCAAGATCTTTAATCCAGAATCTATTTTTCAATTAAGTCTTGACAACATTCAAGAGAGGAATGTCATTTCCGATCAGCAATATGTCATCCACATATAAGGCCAGAAATACAAGTGAGCTCCCACTAGCCTTCTTGTAAACACAAGGCTCTTCATTCTTGATGAAGCCAAACCCTTTGACTACCTCATCAAAGTGAAGATTCCAACTCCGAGAAGCTTGCTACAATCAATAAATGGACTTTAGCAACTTGCATAGTTTCCGAGCATTTTCTGAATCATCAAGACCTTTAGTATTGTCATGTAGACATCCTCACATAGGGTTCCATTAAGGAAAGTCGTCTTGACATCCATTTGCCATATCTCATAGTCATGGAATGCGACAATAGCTAGGAGGATCTATGTAAACTTTAGCATGGCGACGGGTGAAAATATTTCATCATAATCAACACCTTGAATCTATCTAAAACCTTTCACCACCAATTGTGCCTTTTAGATGTGAACATTTCCATCAATGTCTATATTTTTCTTGATGATCCATTTACACTCAATAGTTTTTACACCATCAGGTGGATCAAACAAGTTCCAAACTTGGTTCTCTCGCATGGACTCCAACTCGGATCCAATGGCCCCAAGCCATTTCTCAAAGTCTAGTCCCATCACTACTTCCACATAGGTCTTGGGCTCGTTGTTGACCAACAACAACACATCATGATGCCCAGTGGTCAATAACATGTACCTCTATGGTGCATGGACTACTTTCCGAGACCTTCATGGGGATGGCGCATGTACAATAGGCTCCACAACACTTTGTTCATCCTATTGTTGTTCAGTGGGATCTAGAACTCTTTCCAGTGGCTCCCGAACCTCTTCAAGATGCACAGTCCTCCCACTAACCTCTTTCGAGAGAAACTCTTTCCCACGAAACATGCCATTCCAAGTGATAAACACTTTGCCCTCTTCTCTATTATAGAAATAGTATCCTTTGGTTTCCCTAGGATACGCCACAAAGAAGCACTTGTCAAACAAAGGACTGAGCTTGTAAGATGTCATACGTTTGACATACACCTCACATCCCCAAATCTTTAGAAAAGACAAACTAGGACGCATCCCAGACCACATCTCATATGGAGTCTTCTCTATTGACTTAGATGGAACTCTATTTGTCATGAAAGTTGCGGTTTCTAGAGCGTAACCCCAAAAGGATAATGGAAGATCAGTGTGATTGATCATGGACCGCACCATATCCAATAAAGTGTGGTTTCTCCGCTCGGATACCACATTCCATTGGGGCGTGCCGGGTGGAGTCAGTTGTGGAACAATTCCACACTGCTTCAGATGATCACTAAACTCATGGCTCAAATATTCTCCTCCATGATCAGATCGTGGAAATTTAATTGTCTTGCCCATATAATTTTGTACTTCATTCTGGAACTCCTTGAACTTTTCAAAGGATTCCCACTTATGCCTCATCAAGTAGACATAGCCATATCTACTAAAGTCATCAGTAAAAGTGATAAAGGACTGAAAACCATTCCTAGCCTTGTGACTCATTAGACCACACACATCAGTATGTACTATGGCCAATAGCTCACTTGCCCTCTCACTTTATCTAGTGAAAGGCGTCTTTGTCATTTTGCCAAGTAAGCAAGACTAGCATGTGTCATATGAGTCAAAATCAAATCACTCCAAAAGTCCATCACTATGGAGCTTCTATATGCACATCTCATTTATATGACCCAAACGACAATGTCAGACGTAGGTTGGATTCAAATAATTGAGTTTTTGTTTCTAAGTACTAATGTTATAAACATGTGAATCCTCAAGACATAAAATGTATAGTGCATTCACCAATGGACAAACACCACAGAGCATACCATTCGAGAATATCAAAAAACATTTGTTCTTTATCACGTACTCATAACCTGCTTCCTCCAAACATGAGGAAGAGATAATGTTTCTGCCCAATGCTGGAACATAATAACAATTATTCAATTCCAGAACTAATCCTAAGGGTAGTGACAAAGAATAAATGCCAACGGCCAATGCTGTAACCTTTGCACCATTGCTGACACGAATATCCAGTTCACCTACTGCACACTTCCTTGACCTACTTATTCCTTGCAACAATTTGCAAGTGTGAATCATCGAACCAGTATCAATTACCCATGAATCACTTGGACGAGTCACAAGATTAATTTCAATAACATTTATCCTTCTCTGTCGCAGATTTTGTCCGGCGTTGGAACTTCCGATTAACCATCGGAACTTCCAATCCGACAAATATAAGAACTTCCAATTAGGTATCAGATCTTCCAAAGTACTACAAACAGAAACAAATCCAATCTGTTTTAATTCATCCAAGTGGGGCTTCTCTAGAACATTTTCCTCTCGCTTGAGAACACTTCTCAAGTGTCTAAACCAATCAATAAATTTTGTTCCAAAAAGAATTAATCGCAAAATATAGAGTAAAGTGTTCATAATAGTCAGTCCCATGATCTATAAAAAATAAATGCAAGGTTCAACACTATGCATTGTTTATCTTTTATACAATAAAAGACGTACCACTATCTAAACCAGTCACTTTCCCTCTCATGACTAATAGTGGCGCAAGATCCATGGTCACGCTATCTCCATGTGAGCTTTGGCATCACTGCTAGAAGCTAGTTGACATAGGTAAGCAACTCCTTGCTAATCACATCATATGTGACTCTTGTCGTTGGAGAAGCATCCAATGCTGGACCCCAACTCCTATGCTCCAAGGCCCAAAACCGTTTTGATAGCCTTGTCAAGCGAACCAATACTATGTGTGCAGAAGTACGACTTCCGCCCAACTGGCCAAGATAAAAGATAGCACCCTGCTTTGGCAGACCCACTATGAATGATCGAAAAACTTTGTGGGTGCAACTATTGGGAAGAGCATCAACACTTAATTTTATGAGGGAAAATTATTCTAGCACGATAACGTCCCAAGCACACACGAAACATGCAAGAATAGAATAACGGGAACATAAGAAAGCATCTTAGGCAATCATATTAACTATGACATAGCATGACCTTCTTCACATGGCGATCTCCATCCCTATGGCTCCCATCATTGAGTGTGTGCTCCCGGTCTCCATGAAGAGTACTAGTCTATCTCGCATAGCTTATACTAATTACATGGGCCGAAGCACCGCAAAAACGACAGGCAAGCCGTAATACATTTTACATCAGCCTTGGGCTATAAATAACCATGACACACATGCCATATTTAATTTACATTCATAGCATGGATCTCATACATTAGATTTTATCTAAGGCCGTGCCAGTCACATCATTCTCTGCAAAACAAAGTTAGGCAAGCAATCTACAAGTGATTAGATTTTGGATCTAAAAAACCCGGCTCAATAGGCTCGGAATTTCAAATTCGTTAGGGTAGAAACTTCCGATCTGGTATCAGAACTTCCGATCAATATCGGAATCCTGGACAACACTAATTTCTTTCCGCATCGGATCACTATTCGATAACAGAACATCCAATCACTATCGGAACTTCCGATTTGCCATCAGAACTTCCGATCAATATTGGAACTTCCGATTTGCCGTGGACAGAAATAGATCTAGTATGTTTTTCCACATATATCTCCATACATGAGGGATACAGATCGAACACTACGCACGTAGGCTCTAATACAACTATTGGGGAATAGGGGAGCTACGCTAGCCGGCAAATTCAAAATTTTCACCCTAAAACCCAAGACCCATGAGCGTGTGAGATCATAGATTGGTTCCTTCTAGCACTTGACGCGCTAGGTGCAGTGGAAGAAGAGGTTGATGAAGCGCGTCAAGCCTATCCTCGCTTTGTTCCGGCAGTTCCTCACCAATCCAATTGGTGAAGAAGTTGCCTTTCTCGTGGTGCCGGCCACGAGCGTTGCTTTCGGAGCAACGCCTCCACGGAGTCCACACGTATAGGGATGGAGTTCCTCCCACGGCAGCGTGCTAGCACCGCACGTGAGAGACGGGAAATCCTCGACCTCAATGATTGAGATAAATAAAGGGAGGAGAGGAGTCTATGGTGGCTAGGTATAATCTAGGCATATTCCTTTTGCTAAGACCTCCTCCTCCTCCTCTCTTTATATAGAGCTGAAAGGCCCCTAGTCATGCACATCTCGGAACCCACAAATTAGTTACAACTAATTTGTATTCATAATAGATCCAATCCGTTACCCCACATCGTAACATCCGATCCTAAATTGGAACTTCCAACAGGGTATTTTAGGGCTCCCAATTCAACATGACACGCAACAGATCCAATCTGTTTTCGCTCACCTCAGAAGTTCTGATACCATATCAGAACTTCTGATCAGTAAAATTCTCTCTGATTCCAATCGGAGCTTCTGGCTCGTTATAACTTTTGATACCATATCAGAACTTCCAAAGCAACATTTTCTCTCTAACTCAATACCAGAAAATAATCGGAACTTCCAATCCACAGAATTTTCTTGGGCATATCCTTCAGTTCCTCCCACAACAGCGTGATAACACCGCACGTGAGAGACGGAGAAGCCTCGACCTCAACAATTGAGATCAAGGAAGGGAGGAGAGGAGTCTATGGTGGCTAGGTATAATCGATGCTTATTGCTTGTCACCGAGACTTCCTCTCCTCTCTTTATATAGGGTTGAGAGCCCCTGGTCATGCACATCTCGAAACCCACAAATTAGTTACAACCAATTCGTGTTCGTAACCGATCCAATCTATTTGCCCACGTCGGAACTTCCGATCCTGGATCGGATCTTCCGACAGGGTATTTTAGGTGTCCTGATTTAGTATGACATGCAATAGATCCAATATGTTTCCGCCCACCTTAGAACTTCAGATACACATATCAGAATTTTAGATCAATACAATTCCCTCTGATTACAAATTGGAACTTCTGGCTCGTCGGAACTTCCGATACCATATTGGAACTTCCGAAGTAATATTTTCTCTTTGACTCGAGACCAAAAAATAATCGGAACTTCCGATACTACCTATCAGAACTTCCGATACATGGAATTTTCTTGGGAATATCCTTGACCTTTGGGTTAATTTTTTCCATGCCATTACAATTTTTGCGGTTTGACAATATGCCATCGATGTGTCACTGACATATGGGGGCCGCCACAGTCACTGACAGTGGCATATAGGCAATTTCTGAAAATTATAATGGCATGTGAGTAATTTTCCCTTTCCCTTTTGTCGACCCCTTGTACTAAGACCGATCCAATGGCTTTGTCATCGGCTGATAGGTATAATCTGAATGGGTTCCTTTTTGTGGCGGCATTAGTACAGGAGGTGAGATCAAATACTCCTTAATCTCATCAAATGCTTTTAGCTGCCTCTCCCCCATGCAAATTCCTGATAAGGCTTTAGTTTCAGCAGTGGAGTGAATGGCTCTATTCTCCTCGATAGGTCCGATATGAATTTTCTCAGAATATTTATCTTCCCAATTAGTGACTACAACTTGGTCTTATCAACAGGGGCTGATTATTCTTGATCGCCTCAATGCTGTGTTGGCTTATCTCAATTCCTTTTTCATCTATGATAAAGCCCAAAAAATTGCCTTCCGATACTCCAAAACTGCACTTCTCTGGGTTCCTCTTCAATTCATATTTCCTAGCCCTCTCTAGAACTCGGCGTAAATTGGCCACGTGGTCTAGAGTGCCGCTTGATTTTACCACGATGTTGTCTATATATATCTCCACTAATAGGCTGATCAAGTCATGGAAGATGTAGTTCATGGCTCTTTGGTAAGTTTCTCCGACATTTTTCAAGTTGAAGGTCATTACCACCCACTCGTAGAGTCCAATGGCACCTGGGCATTGAAAAGTTGTCTTGTGGATGTCTTCATTAGCCATAAAGACCTGATTATACCCTGCATTCTTGTCCATGAAGATGATGATCTTGTGACTCGATGTAGCATCGACCAATAGGTCTGCAATTGGCATTGGGTATTCGTCTTTAGGGGTTGCCTTGTTAAGTTCTTTGAAATCGACATATATCTTGAGCTTCCCACTCTTCTTCCATACGGGTACAAAGTTTGATACCCATTCTATATATTGCACGGTCTTATGAACCCTACATCATATAACCAGGTTACCTCAGCTTTGATATGTGGATGTGTATCCGCCTTTAATCTTCAAGGTGGCTAATTGAAGGGTCGATATCCCTATTTTATCGGGAGCCGATGTTCTATGATCGATCGGTTCAAACATGGCATCTCATGATATTCCCATGCAAAAAAATCCCTATATTCTTGTAACAATAGAATTAGGTCATTTTTATTTCCTCGAGGAGTAGGGAACTTACAAAGGTTGGCCTCGGTCGGTCGTTGGGCCCGATATCAACCTCATGCAGTTCATCGGTGTTGGCGAAACCTTGACCGATTTTACCTTCTATATCATCGACGGTGCCTTTAAAGTTCAAGTATAGGTTGTGCATCACTAATCAGCTTAACTCCATCGCTTGATACCTTGAGAAAATCACTGTCCCATGCTCTGCCTGATAGGAAGTCGACTCCTTCCATCTCCCCACACTAACAAATCGGCTACTGCTATATTGATTTATTTGTTAGCAGGAATGATCTTTAGCTGGTCATCGACTCACTATGCCAGGATTTGGTGCATTTTGGATGGGACGCAACAATTGTCATGGATCTAATCGCATCCCAACAATACGATATCGAATCCTTTTCCTTCGATGACAAAAAATGTGGTCGGCGTTGTCTTGCTTCCAACCGTCAATTCCGCGTTCAGTACCCCATCATCTCCGATGAGTTACCACCGATGTCCTTAGTACCCTGTTGATCTTTATCATGTCCTCAAGCTCTTTACCCAACTTTCAGAAGGTATCATATGGAATTATGTTGATGGCTACCCCTACATCTATCATCATTTTGGACATCGACTTCTTGTTGACCAGTCCCTTAATATAAAGAGGACTCAGGTGCTGATGCCCGACGTCTTTTGGCATGTCAAATACTACTAGCTGGGGTGCCAGCACCAATTTTTCCATCGCCTCGACCTGCTCGCCGTTGCTATCGGGACAACTCGATATTCCACAGGGAGGAAAAATAACATGTTTACCCCTATGTTTTTTGTGTCGTCTTGATCAGCCTTCTCCTTAATCCTCCATTCTCTGTTGACTTTCTTAGTCCGATCAACCTTGTAGTTATGATTTCATCCCTTTAGCTCTTTCTGTCATAGTCGTTGCACCCTTCTATTCTGGTTTTTTGTAAAAATTCTGCTCAGGCACCACTGTGAATTAGTCACTATCATTTTACCATCATCTGATTGGTCGCCCTTCTTGGTATTGATGGGACTAAGCCTTTTGTACATCGATGGCTTTCATGGTGATGGCCTCCGATGGACACTTGAACCTTTCCGATCATGTGACCTTCCCCTACTGTCCTAGGTCCTTCGGACGCCTCCCACTCGCCTATGCCATCACTTAATTTAGGGAAAGTGTACATCGATGGCAGGCACATGCCCTCATTTCAGCAGAACCTGAAAATTCACAGTTCTAGTAAGGGTTAAACCGGGGATGGTTTCGGTCATCTCCATGATCTGCTTCTTCCATGGTTCTTATTTTATACTTATTGATAAGGCTCGATGAAGTGAGTCGATCCTTGCCGGTGTTCCCGTCTTGTTCTGCACGCTAGTCATTGGGATGGCATGCGTGCACCATATTGACTGGGAAAGGATGTTCGTAGATGTTCATCGGCTTTTTTGTTGTCAAATTTAATCCGGTCTTGCTCTACAACCGATTGAATATGCTTCCTAAATACTTTACATTCGTTGGTGTGGTGTGATGAAGAGTTGTGCCACTTGTAATATTTCTTCTTCTTTAGCTCATCAACAGATGGTATCACGTGGTTGGGCGGCAGCTAGATCTATTTCTCCTTGAGTAGTAGGTCGAATATTCTATTGGCTTTATTGATATCGAAGTCATATTTATCCTCCTCACCAGATGCCATCACCTAGGGGAATGCAGCCGGCTTCTTATTAAAGGACCATTCGGCTAACCCGACTTCTGCATTGGTCTGACTGTCTTTGTCAGAATCCGAAGGTTATACCTAGGCGTATGCGACCTTCTTTTGATATTTCTCCCTCCTTGCTTCTTGGAATCGGCTCTCATGTGCCGATACCCTCTATACCAGGTGTGAGAGGCTCTCTTACTGTTGTGATTAAAATCTCTCCTTTATGGGGTTCAAAAGTCTTTGGAATGCTAATTCTGCTAGTTGTGTGTCACTGAGGCTCAAACTGTATCACCATCTATGCACGTCCCGAAATCTAAAATAATCCTATACCGACTCATCCATCTTCTATCGTACCATCATCAGCTTGTTGAGCTTCATCTTATTCATGTCGATGAAGAAATATTTGTGGAACTTCTTCTCTAAATCTGCCCATCCTCTAACAAAATTCACCGGCAACGACAAGAACCATTGAGACGCTGATCCCAACAATGAGAGCGGAAAGAACCGGACCTTCAGTGACATGATTTAGACAATCTTCCTCTTGCAAGCCCGACACGGGGTACTAGTCAGATGCTAGGTCTTGTGAGTACTAGTCCAACCAATCAACACTATACTTGTATTGATCTTCATTAACATACGGTTGTGTCCCATAACACATGGTCTGGTGGTATCATGCAGGGATACCATCAGGTGCCCCCTTGGTTGCACGAGATTGGATAGCATGTTCCTTGTGACGCCATACGTAAGTCAGAGTGCTTCTTGCCCCGCTAGTAGCCCCTGTGGAGTGGCCACTGGTTGAGGCACCGGTATGCCCCTCTCGAGGCCATATGCACCATGTAGAAGGTCATGTCTTCCTACCCCTGTAAGCAGAGGAGTAGGTGGTTGGACCGTGTTGCTTCTATCAGGACCAAATGAAACGTTCGGTGGATCCTGCCCACTCAGCCCTTGTGGCAGTGGCGCCGGCCGAGTCTGCTGTAGATTCTGTAGTATACGGGGATGGTTGATAGGGAAGTATTCTGAACCTTGCGCTAGCTCATGAGATATTGTACCATCAACGGTCTTCTTGATCAGCCCATGCAAGGTGTTGACCAATACCTCGAACTGATTGATGATGGCATGGTGGAGAGCGCTGTAGATGACTTCTTGAAAACTGATCCGAGGGCTTTCAGTCTGTTGGACAATATCTCTGGCTAGGGTCGGCTATGGCAATTGATTTCTCTGGATGAGGCTAGATCGGGTCATGTCGAAGGATTCGAGGCACAATTTTTGCTAGTTATCTATGTGCTCCTATACCTCTACCCTCTACTCGTCGGTCAATGCTTCCAAGGTAACTAGGATAATGTTACTATTGTTGAGTTCACCCGCCATGGTTGAGCCGTCTGAAGGTGGTCCCACCGAGCATGCCAAAAAGCATGTTGGTGTCATTTTTGGTCACATGCATGGCCTGTGAGATCTTCTTAACTCCAGTACAAGTCCTAAATTCTTGGTGTTCTAAGCGTGCCAATTAGTTTGACCCAATAACTGATAAGGTACAATGAAATAGTTAGTAGCAATGCCCATCATCCGTTGAGATGATGGACACGATATACATCGATACATGAGTATTAGGCGATCGGCCGGCATGCAACACCCACACAATTAGACCTAAAGCCCATTAGTGTAGCCCAGACTGGGTACATCCCAAGACTCAGTAGAAAAAACCTAGTTGATCCCTGCTACCTCTGCTTGATGCCCGCTATCCGCACAAGCAAATCCATCGCATCACCTGATACGTGCTGCCCACCCATCCCTCATGCCACCCTCCGCTCATGTCGTCGGTTGCCCTGCTTTGGCTTTGTGGGCCCTACACGCCCCATGCCAGCCCTGTGCACCCCACATGTCCTGTACCACAGCTAGCCGCTAGTGTGCAATAGTGCGCCCTGTGTGCACCACGCCACCACCATGCGCTAGTCCTCTAGTGCTTGCTGGCTCGCTGTGTGACACCGCTCTCTAGCTGGATCCATCTCTGCCCTATGGGTCTACTATGAATCCAATTTTCTACCTGACTTTCTCATTGGCTAATTGTTCCTTCTAGTTGAATAGTTGATGCAGTCTTGTAGATTGTAAATTTATAATTTGTAATTCTATAAACATACACTCATAGAATATTGTAGTATTGTTGAAATGTAAATATTGCTTATTCATATATTGTTTTGTTTCTTCTTATAATTTTAGGTTAACAACATGAAAAGGGTAACATTTCTCACCTACTATTCAAGTTCAATCAATCCAAACACAAATAGTACTAAAATACCAATAAAAATGAAAATATCGATGGAGTTGCAAATAATCAAATTTAACGGTACGCTCATTGTATTTTATTGATCACAAATAATAATTTTGAGGTTGTTATTTGTTGGCGTAAAAGATTACACTAACAGGTTTTCAGAGATTGGAAACTAACAAACGAAGTGTTTGTGAAGTGAACTATTTCAAGCCTCCGAATTGGATAATTGCTCGAAGTAATTCGAAGTTGTGTATTGAATAACTCAGTATTCGATGCTCATGACAGGGTAGAATGGGGGGTATTTATAGGTAAAAGTCTTAAGGAAAAGACCTTTTTACCCCTCAATTACAACCGACATAGTGGAAACTATTCGGTACCCCTAATAGGGCTAAAATGGTAAAAGACTAATCTAATGAGAGAGAAGATAAGTCTTCCATCCTAGCTGACAGATAAATTCTCTGAAGAGTTGACGTTCGAAGCCATACTCCGAACAAGAGTCCGCATTGATTCTTCGAACTTGATCCCCTACTAAACCGGAGTTTAATACTGGAACTTTGGTTTAGTAGGTTGCCTTCATCTTGTTACTGTAGAGACCCTGAGGATGAAGTATTTTCCCCCAACAGTAGCCCCTCAAATACGCTTCTCCGCATAATCTGTAAAGTTAGGAGAGCAGTATACGCAAGAAAAATAATCATGCGTAGGGTTCAATAAATTTTATCAATCTCCGGAATATGCAAAGATTTATAACCTCGAATAGATTTCTAAGAGAGTTCTATTCGAACAATTCTGGAATCAATTTCTATGAAGCCAAAAATCCCTTTAGACTTAGAAGAAATAGTCGGTAGCCTCTTCCTTTCAGAAGAAGCTAAAAGTTGCGTTAATTCTGTAAAAAGTAACGGTCAAGAAGGTGGAACGGCAAGTCTGAACGGTAAAAAATTGGGAATCCAGGTTATAAATAAAGGACCCAGAAACGTCCCAAATGCCTTTCTCACCGTCTTTGCGCAATCAGCCATTAGCCTCCAAACTTAGCCTCAATCGCTTGGTTCTGCTTGATGGCGAAGACAAGCTTTAAGGCTCTCGGGGCTACTTCGGCCCTAGCCCAGCAACAGGCCATGGTGGCAGCAGCAGCGGTAGCGGCAGCAGCAGCGCCAATAGGGAATCCCCAACAAATCGGTCCCCATGACCTCCTCCCGACCTCTTCAAAGTACTCCGACCAGTCTTACAAACTGGGGCCATCCACCTACAAGAGGAAGACAATCACAGCAATGGTCGAAGGAAAGATTAGCCCAGGGATCAATGTCCACAAACTCGGGAAGGAAGCCATCCCTTCACCGTGGCCCGGAGAAGTCATCATTTTCAAAGCCTTCTTCGAAGCAGGGTTAGGACTTCTAGCGGTAGACTTCCTATCGGAGGTACTGGATCTCTTCCATGTCACCCTTCCTCAGTTGTCTCCGAACGCGATAGCGCGCCTAGCTATCTTCGAATGGGCGCTGCGGGCTGAAGGCTGTGAAGGGTGAGCAGAGATATTTGCAGCACTGCACAAAGCATCTTGCCAGCCGAAGGCTTACCAAAGCTCCGGAGGGGAAAAAATCATAGTAGCATTTGGCAGCATCAACTTCAGACTCCAAGATGAATTCCAACTGCGGTTCCCAGTGAAGGCCATCAATGCCAGATGGTACATAGATTGGATTCTCCGGTGGTTCTATGCCGAAGTTGGAGTAGATAGCTGTCTGGCCGGACCCCTACAAGACATATATTTTCGAAGGGAAGCCGAAGTCCACCAAGACCCCGGCCAGCTCAAAGCCCGCCTCAATCTGCTCCAACGAATTAGTCACCGCATGAGCCTGCGAGACTTAGCGGAGGAGTTCATCAGTCTCTAGATTCCACCTTTGATGGCCAACTGGCCTATCAACTTTGAAGAAGATCCGGAGGGAGGACTCCGCAAAATTCCTTCGAACTTGAGCTCTGCAGGTAACTTCAAAAACTACAACATGCTTTATATATGATTATTTCATGAAATGACTAATAAAAACGTATCTTTCAGCTTCACAAGCCCCTATGACTTCAGAGCAAGTCGTTCGAGCTTCGGAGAAGATTCTTGGGGCTCCTACCCTCGCTGAAAAGGAGTGGAGGAAGAAACTGGTGGGTAGTTGGGAGCGACTTAACGGAGTATGGGGCGTACTCAGAGTCGTAGCCCGTCCTCTTCTAGACTGGGTGCCTTTTGAGCTTGGCCCGAAGAAGAGGAAAGCAGATGCTGGGACTTCGGCACCAGCCAAGACTCCCGTAAAAAAGTTAGCCCGTAAGCCTAAAAATATGGCTCCTTCCAAGCCCGCTGCTTCGTCTTCAGGTTCATCTGAAGATGAGGGAGTAAGAGAAATGCAAAGGGCCCTTGTGGACCTTATTACCGAAGATGAAGAACCGCAGGCGAATGTCGAAGTTATAGACAATGGGGGTGTAGCAGGTGTGCTCGAGTGTCTTGCCTGACTTGCCGAGCCAAGAAGCCCCTGTTGTTGAAGGCAGAGTCGAAGTCGTAACTGAACAAGCTTCGATTCCGGACGAAGTGGTAACTGTTTCTCCAAGGGAGGTTTCAACAGCCAACCCTTCGGTTCAAGACCCCGAATCTGACAAAGACTTCGAAGGGGCTTTCGACCCTCCAAGTAGCCCCGTACTCATTTGCCGACAAGATTTTGGAGGTAAACTTCATTAAAGCACCTTTTTCTTCACAGCGTGCAGAATTGTACAATATATAATACCTTTGATTTTGTAGGGTCTGCTCCCATGGAGATGACTCCTCCCGCGAAGACTACTCTTGGGACTTCGACATCTCCGAGGTCAGTTCCAGAAGAAGTTACCCAGATGGGGCCCAGAAAAGGTAAAGGCAAAATGGATCCGTTTCCTGCTCCGAACTCATGATTAACTCCATCGGAATCAACAGACAGAGGAAATCTACGGAGGGGGCTAGTCCACCGATGTTTCCGAGGATGCAGCGCAGCGCTCCGGCCCTTCTCTCAACGAAGATGACCAAAGAGCTTTGTCAATGCTCCCCCTCCTAGATCCTTTCCTAGAGCGAAGGATCGGACTTCAGACCCTGCTTGAGCCTTTGGATCGAGCTAATCGCGAAGTTGGGGGAACTGACTTGGTAGCCTTACTTGGGGAGTCTGAAGGGTCGAAGCTGAATGCATCTTTGGAACGGGCAGCATACCAGGTACGAAGTATCTGCAAAAACACGATTAATTTCAACTTATGAATAATTTCTCACCTCGTTTTTTCTTTTTCACAGCAAATAGTCTTCGCTCGAGCTGCAGCTGTGTCGAACGAGCAGGGAAGTATTCGTCTTAAGGAGAGGATTACTGCCCTCCAAAGAAGTCTTGAGGGCTCCAAAATTCGAATTTCCAGCTTAGTCAAGATGGTAGCAGCGGAGAGCAGAGCTATACTTGGTCTGGAGGCTGCAAATCAGAAGCTCGAAGCTGAACAAATCGTGCTTTGGGCTGAAATAGAAAGAATGCGGACGGAGCAAGCAGCAACGGGGGCTGAGCTGGTTAAGCTCCGAGAAGAAAAGACGAAGTCCATGGAAGAAGCCAACAACCTGCGTAGCCAGAAGAACTCCTTGGCCATGGAGGCAGCTAAACTATCTTCTGTGATAGATGAGCTGTCTTCGTCAAGGGATACTTTGATCGAAGACAAAGTGAAGTTGGAGAAGGTAGCTGCAGAGGTCATGGACAACCTTCTAGGTGTCTTAGAGTACTTCAGTACATCTTGGACACTATCTTCGATGGACAACGTCCCCTTGCTGCGACGATTGAAGATGATCCAAGGAGCAGCGAAGATGATGAAGACAATGGGTATTTAGTATGGGGAAATCTCCGGCCAAGTATCCGCTCTCGGAATACTTCGTTACTACAAAGAACTAGGGCTATCAGTAGCGCTAGACTTGGGGGCGGCTCCTATTACCTTCGACGACAACCGGTTGTTAAACCCTTCCGAGGATGTGGCCGCAGCCTGGCAAGCCTTCCAAGCGTGTTGGAGAGCCAAAGGTCAAACAACGATCAAGGCTTGGATTGATGAAGGACTTCGCCAGAAACAAGCTCGGTCGCAGGCTTCGAGAAGCCAGCCTCCGCCAGACCCGCAGGTTTATTTTTGTTTAGGGGTCCGAACATGTAAAAATTTATGCTTTCATCTGTTATGAATGAAAACTTATTTGGAAATATTTTTAGGCTTCCCGACCTCTTATGGATGATCTCGAAGTATTAGATGTTACCGAAGAACTTCGCCTACTATGGGCTACCTTCAGCCTTCTAAGACTTCACAAACGACCTCGATTTCTGATTCCTCGAGAAAGCTCTGGTGCGATTGCGCCCGAAATATACAAAGATATATTATCCTTCATTAAAGAGGAGGAAAAAGAAGTTAACTTGGAAGCCTCATCTTCTGAAGACGTTGAATGGTCCGAGGAAGAGAACACTGCTGAAGAATAAACAAAGAAACCTGATCAACTTCGAAGCTGGGAGAGAAGCCCCGAGCGACTTCGAACTTGGGATGAACTCCAACAAGAACAAAAAGATTTCTGAGCTTCGAGGGGAGGGAGAAGAGTTAAACGTAAAGTTATTAGGACTCCCGGCTCTCGAATTAGTCGTTCTGGCTTTAGTGGTAGCTCTAGAGATCGAAGGGGTCTTCGTTTCCTTCTTGGTATAGACACAGATTTTTCGTAATGTAATGTAATATATTCGAATGATAAAGATTAAGATTTTAAAATTGTCTCCCTACTGCCCAGCCCCTCTTTGAGTGTAAGCAACATTGAAATTTGGTCGAAGATGGTTATGCGCAAAGAAAAAATGACTTAGGAGTAATATTTTGGAGGCTCGGAGCCCCTTAGCAACTTAGAGATTGATTAAAATATCAAAAAATGTCTGAAAACTGGTAACTTAGTACCTTTTTGTTTGAAAGTAGTCACTTCGGACTAATTTTCCGGATACCTTAGCATCCAAAACAATTGGTCACTTTAGACTCTTTTTATAGATATTCGAAGCTTATCAGCTCAAACTCTGCTTTGTTTGGCCTCCTTCGGCTCTTTTTGCGAATGCTATCGAACCAGTGGTTCGGAATTCACAGTGGTCTCCTTTGACTCATTTTACGGATTCTTTCAGGCTGGAGCCTGGAATCCGCATCATTTGGTCTCCTTGAACTCTTTTTACGGATGCTTTCAAGCCAGTGGCTTGGAATCCATTTTTCTGTCTTTCCCACCTCGTCGGAAGCTTCGAACCAGTGGTTTGAAGTCCGCAAAATTGGTTCAAATGAATGACACTTCCCTCATAGCCAACTTCGTTCTTATAGTGCATCCACTAGAAGTAGGAAGTGTTTGAGAGGTAGGCATTATCTGAACCATGAACTTTATTAACTGAGAAGGTGTTTACAAATAATTACAAGGAGCCCCTATGCAAAATATCGCTTTAAGTGCTCCGCATACGAGGCATGCTTTAACTCTTCGCCTTCTAAATTAGCTAGCTTAAAAGAACCAGGGCGTACTGAACGGAGAATAATGTATGGACCTTCCCACTTATTTCCTAATTTTCCTGGTGCTATAATGCTTCGAAAAACTAGATGACCTGGCTTAAGTTCGTTAAGCTTAACCTTCAGGTCAAACCAAGTCTTTGTTTGCTGCTGATATTTCGACAAATTGGCGACAACTCTAAGTCTTGTTTCTTCTGTTAAATCGAGCGAAGCTTGCCTTTCTCCTTCTATTTCAGGTTCGGTGCTATGAAGAGATCCTCCTTTAAGCTCTGCTGGCGTCATAGCTTCATCTCCGAATAATAGTCTAAAAGGAGTAAAACCTGTGGACCTTGTTTGAGTGGTCCGGATGGACCATAAAATCTTCGGAAGCTCTTCGGTCCACAGTCCTTTTTCCAACCCTACTATCCTTCGATTTAACCCTGACAAGATATTACCATTGACCCTTTCAACAGCTCTGTTAGACTGAGGATGGCGCACAACAGCAAAGCATATTTCTATGCCAAGATATTCGCAAAACTTCCTGAAGGGCTCTGCATCAAACTGTGTCCCATTGTCAACTGTTAGCTGCCGAGGCACTCCGAACCTGCATATAATACCTTTCCAGAAAAATTTTTGTACATTATTCGAAGTGATAGCTATGAGGGGTTCTGCTTCGACCCACTTGGAAAAATACTCAATTGCTACCACTGCGAATTTCAAATTTCCTTTTACTACTAGGAACGGGCCAATAAGGTCCATGCCCCATCTGGCCATGGGCCAAACTGGGCAATGACTTGAAGAGTTGTTGGCGGACGATAACTTTGTCTTCACATCCATTGATAACCCTGGCACGTGCGAACTAGACTCTCCGCATCAGCTACTATTGTAGGCCAATAAATCCCATGGAGAAGTGTTTTTCCTGCCAAAGCCCGAGGGGCTAGATGGCTACCACAAAGGCCTTCATGAATTTCTCGGAGCATTTCTTGACCTTCGGCTTGAGATATACATCGGAGCAGAGGGGAACATACTCCGGCCTTGTAGAGAATACCATTGATTATATGATAATTTCGAACTCTAAGCTTCAACCTCGAAAGTTGTGGCCCTTCAGGAAAATTTGCTTCACCTTGCAACAACTCCATAATTGAACTCCGCCAATCAGTGCTTGGAATGAAAAGAACTTCCGTAGAAGGGATCCGTGGCACCGAAGATGAAGTAAGCTCTTCGTAAAAAGCTCCTTCTGGAATGTCCATCGCTCTGGCTGCAGCTTTTGCTAAGGTATCGGCTTGCATATTTTCAACTCTAGGTATACTTCGGATAGAAATCCCTTTAAATGCTGCTTCAATCTTACGGATCTCTTCCTAATACTTTGCAAGCTGGGGGTGACGAACTTGAAAACTTTTATGAACGTGCACTACTACAATTTGAGAATTTGTTTTAACAACAACTCTTGTAGCACCTAAAGCACGCGCCTTTCGAAGTCCTAGCAAAATTCCTTCATACTCCGTGGTATTATTGGTGGACTTAAAGTTGAGCCTTGCGGAGTACATTGCCTTTTGCCCTGAAGGGGAAATTATTACTACTCTGATGCCTGCTCCAGATGTTTGGAAACCTCCGTCGGAGTATATAGTCCAAATTCCTTCATTTGATTTCTCCGGAGCCCATACTGCGGATGGAGTCCATTCTGCCACAAAATCTGCCAGCACCTGTGACTTGATCGCTGTCCTTGCCACGAAGGAGATGCCGAACGGTGCCAATTCAACAGCCCATTTTCCAATTCTTCCTGTAGAATCCTTGCTTCGGAGCATATCTCCTAAGGGATATGAAGTTGGTACAATCACATTTTGTGCTAGAAAATAATGCCTCAATTTCCTCGAAGCCATTATCAGAGCATAGGTGAACTTCTCAAGCTCAAAATATCTTGTTTTTGCTCCAGACAATGCTTCGGATACAAAATAGATTGGATTCTGTACCAACTTCCCGTTAAAATCAACTTCTCTGACAAGGACTGCACTGACAACAGAGCCAGTAGCTGCAAGGTAGAGGAGTAGGGTTTCATCCGCAACAGGCACCGTGAGTGTAGCGAGGTTACTGAGATAATTCTTAATATCATCAAAACTCTTTTGACACTCCGGTGTCCATGCAAAATCTTCGGACCCTTTCAATGCTTTGAAAATGGGCAAACTTCTCTCTGCAGAACTATTGAACATTTCTGCTAAGTCTAGGCTATGTTGGTGCTTTAAAGCACTCTTTATTACAATGTCATCCATATAGGCTTCTACATTGCGACCTATTTGATGGCCTAGAGCTTTAGCAATTAACCTCGAAAAAGTTGCCCCGGCATTTCTTAAGCCGAAAAGCTTTCTTACATAGCAGAAGAGTCCTGAAGGAGTTACAAAGCTTGTTTTGATTTCATCTTCGCACTTTAGCCAGATTTGATGATAGCCAGAATACGCGTCGAGGAAGCTTAATAACTCCGAACCAGCAGTGGAGTCAACTAATTGATCAATTCAGGGCATGAGATAGGGGTCACGGGGGCATGCTTTATTCAAGGATGTAAAATCAATACACATGAGCCACTTCCCAGAAGATTTCCTTCTGACGAAGACTGGGTTGGCTAACCACTCCGTATGAGCTACTTCTCTGATAATCCCAGCCCTCAGCAACTTTTCCACTTCCGCCTTAGCAAGGATGGCCCTCTCCACAGATAACTTTCGAAGTCCTTGTCGGACAGGTCGAACCCTCGGGTTCACAAGCAAGCCATGCTCAATTATATCTCGACTGACTCCGGGAATGTCTTCATCAGACCATGCAAAGACATCAAAATTTTCTTCGACTACTTTTTCTAACGAAGTAACGACTTCTGGATGCAAATCTTTGCCAAACTGAAATGAATAGTTTTTGCCGTCTTTGACAATAACCTTCATTACAATCTCTCCGTCGGGGCTGGGTCTTGGGAAGGACTTCTTCGAAGGTTCACCTGAAGCAGAGATATCCTCCGGATTTCCTTGTACATTGTTCACTTGTCTCGGGTCGAGAGGGGGGCCATGACCATATTCTGCTCTTCGCGCAGTGGCTTGATCTCCGAAGACAGTGAGCACTCCCGCTTGTGTGGGCATCTTCATGCATAAATAGTTATGATGTGCCACGGCTTCGAACTGATTTAACATGCCCCTCCCGAAGATAACATTATATGCGTACGGGGCATCTACAACATCGAAAATCACCTCCTCCGTCCTTGCCAGTAGCCCCTCTCCGAAAGCAACCTCCAGACCTATTTGGCCGAGGGCATCAAGAGGGGGTCCTACGAAGCCTTGCAAGGGACGAGCTGCAGGGAGGAGATGTTTCCTGGAGATACAGAGCTGATCGAAGGCTTGAACGAAGATGATATCTACCGAACTCCCTTCGTCAATCAGCACTCTCCAGACTTCAATACCTGCTATATCGGCAGTAATAACAAGGGGACCTGCATGCGGAAACTTTTTGCCAGCTGCATCATCTATAGAGAATAATATCGGCACATGGGACCACTCAGGCATGGCAGCTACAGACAAAGAAGTTCCAATATGGCCCACTTCCCGGACATATTCTCTTCGCTGTCTCTTCGACATACTGCCGAGGGTCCCTCCTCCGGAAATGGGGAGGACTACTCTTTTACCTCAATCTTGACCATCTTCCTCCTTCGGAGGTGGCATAATATTGACCGCCGTGTTGACACGGAAACGTGCCCCCGCACTTGGGTCAGTTCGACGATCCAAAAGTGCACGGATACTTAGGGACAAGCCTAAGCGTGACGTGGCACCGATGTACAGTTACGACTACCCTTAATAGTGATAAGGGGGGTGGAGTCGCCAGGCAACCAGATTACGCAAAATAATCCAATTAGCCGAAACAGATAGATTAAACAGAATAAAATCAACAAACCAGTCGGAGCCCCGTCCGGTTCGAAGTCTAGTGTGAAGGGGTCACTGAAGTGTACCTTCGGCGTCTGGTGCGAAGTGCTCCATCGAATGGTGCTTTGGCATTCGGACTGATCCGGCCAAAGATGGACTCCGAACAGATCTGGTCGCAATGATAACCTCCAAACAGCAGGGTTTGGCGTGCGATCTCTGATATAGAAAACTACAAAATAGAGACACAAGGGCCACACATGAGTGCAACTTCGTCCGGTGCGGAATATGATCGTGGCGGAGCCTGTTGCGATGAAGTATGCTTGGAGAAGCCTGTTGCCGAAGCCTGCATTCTCGTCGAAGGGTGTCCTGGGGACCTCCGAAACCAATCTCTCAGCTCTGGACACCTCCGACGAAGTAGCTCCGGACGTGCGAACCTGCAATTGAAGAGTGCGAAGTACTAATTCGGCCTGAGGACCGAATTTTGCTAAGTGTTGCACTAGTAGCGAAGGTAGCAATCTATTACGCAGATTAGCGGATACTTCACAGGCGAAGTAACAAGGCGATAGCAATCTATTACGTAGATTAACGGATACTTCACAAGCTAAGTAACAAGGATTACCACTGTTCCGTAGTGGCCAGCGGAGGGCTTCCAGGCAAACCCACGAAGAGGTACAGGAAAATAAAGGTAAAGTAAATACGATCAAAGCATGGGCTTTGGTTTGGTTTGAGTTGGGGGGTTCTCACGCCGGCCTTGCCTCTCTATTTATAAGGTTTAATTCCTAATCTAATCTGCTATTAATCCGGCCAGATAGAGATAAAGATTGAGCTGGAAATGCATCCAACTCTATCTCTGCCGAGGTGGGCTTCGGCCAGGCCCATCGAGGCCTGCTCCTCGGGCCGAAGCTTCGGCAGCGTGGGCCTCCGAAGGCCCCCTGACCAAAGCTTCGGTAGCGTGGGCCTCCGAAGGCTTCTTTGCCGAAGCCCATGGGCTGGCTAGATGCTTTCAGAGCCCATAGTTCAATGGACTTCGGCCCTATAGGGCTTCAGACAGACCCTGGACATGTGTACTTTCGGCCCAAATCACCAAAACTTGATATTTTGACAATCTAGCCATTAATGCCATTTTTTGCTATCAACACATGCCCCCTGCCTTTTAGTGAAATAGTGAACTAAAAGCACAATGAGCTGAAGATGATACCATTTGTATCGGCTTTTCGACACTTTTATGATGTTTGCCACACACTTGGAAAATACCTTTTCAAGTACCTACCATTCAAAGATCTTTGAAACCGCTCTCCCTGCAGGGATTCCAACATGTATGCGTTGCCGGGAGCGATTTCGGCTATCTTAAAAGGACCTTCCCAACTAGGTGACCATTTACCAAATTTGGGACTCTTCGTGCCTAAGGGTAAAATCGTTTTCCACACCAAGTCTCCTATTTGAAACGAGTTTGGTTTAACTTTCTCATTGTAAGCTTTAGCTACTCTCTTCTTGTCTATTTCTATGGCTTCTAAAGCCCTTAGTCTCTTATCGATCACTTCCTCTAGATTATCTTTTAGAAGAGTTTCATATTCGTCCACCGATAAGACGTCTTGCTTTAACACTCTTAAGGAGCCAAGATCTACCTCCACAGGCAGAACAACCTCTTATCCATATACTAACTCATATGGGCTGACCTTGGTAGCATCGTGCTTTGCGCTCCTACAAGCCCATAGTGCCTCGGAAAGCACCTCATGCCACCTTTTAGGAAACTCCTCAATTTTCTTCTTAATGAGCTTAATCACGGTTTTATTACTAGACTCGGCCTGACCATTGGCCTGAGCATAGTAAGGTGAAGAGTTTATCAACTTAATACCATAATATTCGGCGAAGTCCCTTACTTCTCTAGAAACAAATGAACTACCTTGATATGTAGTAAGGGTTTGAGGAATGCCGAATCTATGCATGATGTGCTTCAAAATAAAATCACGTACCTCATTGTGATTCATGTTCTTGAGAGGTACGGCCTCGGTCCACTTAGTGAAGTAATTTGTTGCCATCAACACGAACCAATTCCCTTTTGATGAAGGAGGGTGGATCTGGCCGATGAAGTCTAGACCCCAACATCGAAACGGCCATGGCTTGACGATAGGATTGAGTAATGAAGCAGGAGCCAACTGAATATTGCCAAACTTTTGGCATGCTTCACACCCTTTATAGTACTTGAAACAGTCTTTAGTCATAGTCGGCCAATAAAACCCCGCTGTTTTGAGCATCCAACTCATTTTTTGGGCTGACTGATGAGTGCCGCAAAGCCCTTCATGGACTTCTTCTGTAGCTACTTAAGACTGCTCATGGTCTAAACACTTCAACAGTACTCCATCGATGGTTTGACGATACAATGTGTCGTCTATCAACATGAATTTGAACGCTTGTCGCCGAACCTTCTGATCAACCCTTTGGCTAGGGTCTCTCAAATACTAGACGATTGGGACTCTCCAATTGCCCTTGCAGGTTTCAGAGGGTCTTGATGGTCCACCTTCTAAAAAAACTTCTAAACTACTGACTTCAGGGTGCTCCCCGTGCCATTCCAGCTCCTGCCGAAGCCTGGCTGAGGTGGCCGTTCGGAGTGTGCTAGGCCGAAGCCCAATGGAGGGTTCAGACCCTGGGGAGCCTTCTCCGTTCGAGAGGCTTCGGACTATGGACTCCGGCATGCCGGATCCCTTGGTGGGCAAATCACTCCGATCCAGGGGCTTCGGCGTGCCGTGGCCTTTGGAGACCCGAGGGGTTCGACCCAGAGGGTGCGCCTACCTAGCATTACTGGCTTTGGCAGTGAGACAGAACACCTGCTTCTCCAATACAGAAAATTTCCCTCTCTTGACTTGGTAGCCAGATGTCTGCTGAGCCAAATCATTGGCGACTGAATTGGCTTCTCTTGACACGTGAGATATTTTGAAATCATCAAAAGTAGTAACTATGTCTAGACATTTGTCCAAGTAACTATTCAGCAGGCCATTAAAACATTGAGCATTCTTAGCTACTTGTTGTACTACTAATAACAAATCACCATATGCGTGAACATTTTTAGCGCCTACAGACTCTAGTAGTTCAAGTCCTAGCAACAAAGCTTCGTATTCGGCTTGGTTATTAGTGGAAGAAAACTCTAGTCGGGCCGAGGCTTCAAAGCGCATACCACTAGGTGATATCAGAACAACTCCAATGCCTTGGCCACTCTTGCAAGCCGAACCATCAAAATAGATTTTCCATGGTACTACCTCAACTAGAGCAATAGTATCACTCCAGCTAACATCTATGTGATGATCAATTATAAAGCTGGCTACAACTTGGCCTTTCACCGCTCTCAGGGGCTCGTAGGCCAAATCGTACTCAATCAACGCGTAAGCCCATTTTCTGATTCTTCCACTTAGAATCGGCTTCTATAACATGTGCTTTATAACATCGGTTTGGCAAACAACAACACATGTAGTGGGGAGAAGATAATGGCGTAACTTAGTGCACTCGTAATAAAGTGATAAACACAACTGTTCCACAAACGCGTACCTGGTTTCGGCGTCCAGTAGGCGGCGGCTCAAGAATGTGATGATGTACTCCTCTCCCTCTACCTCCTGGGTTAGCACGGCTCCAATCACGCCACCTTCAGCGGTGATGTATAACCGAAATGGAATCCCAGCCTTGGGTGCTCTCACTACAGGCGATGATGACAAGCACTCCTTGATCTTCTCAAAAGCACTTTGCTGGCTTGCCCCCCAAGCGAACTCGGCTTTGTTTTTTAGCCGAAGTATCAGGACAAAGACATCAATCTTGCCGGACAAGTTGGATATAAAGCAACGCAAATAGTTCAACTTGCCTAGCAACTTTTGCACATCCTTCTTGCATGTCAGCGCTGCAACATTTCTAATCTTTTCAAGTCTCTTAGGATCAATTTCTATGACTCTCTCATGAATCATGAAACCTAAGAACTTACGCGCCGACACACGAAAAGCACACTTGAGTGGGTTCATCTTCAACCCATACTATCACATTCTATCGAAAGCAACCTTCAAATCGGCTAAATGGTTTCCCATAGCGTCCGATTTGACTACGACATCATCGATGTAAACTTCTAACATGACTCCTAACAAGTCATGAAAGATCAAGTTCATAGCGCGCTGATACGTGGCGTCAGCATTTTTCAAACCAAAAGTCATGACGGCCCACTCGAACAAACCGACAAAACCAGGGCATCGAAAGGCGGTCTTATAGACGTCCTCTTCGGCCATAAAGATTTGATTATAACCAGCATTGCCATCAAGAAAACTTAGTACCTTGTGTCCTAAAGCATCGTTGATAAGCATGTCAGCTATTGGCATTGGATACTCGTCCTTCGGAGTGGCTCTATTTAGATCCCGGAAATCAATGCATACCTGTATCTTGCCGCTCCCTTTCTTCTCTACAGGCACAATGTTAGCAACACATTCCCCATACCTGCATGGCCTAATAAATTCAGCCTTGAGTAGTCGATCCACTTCTTCCTTAACTCGGTCATAGACGGTCGAATTGAAGCAGTGGGGAGGCTTCTTATAAGGCCTAAATCCGGACTTGATGGGCAGCCGATGCTCCACGAGCTCGTGGCTTAGTCCTGGCATCTCGCTATATTCCCATGCGAAACAATCACATACGACCGAAGTAACTTTATTACTTCAGCCTTTTCATCGGGCAGCAAATGTTGGTTTACAAAAGTTGGCCTTGGGATGCTTCCATTACCTATATCAACTTCCTCCAAGGGATCGGCCGACGCAAAACCTTGCCCGAATTTCTCTACTTCGCTAAAGTCCCCGATGGCTTCGGCAATACCGTCTTTATTAGACCGATACTGACTCCACACGAGACTTTAGCCAATCTAGATTATTCTCACTAGACATGACTATTAATACAAAAATAGTCGTGCTACTCCAGCCGGCTTTACAGACACTGGTACAAACCGTCCCCCGTATATGCTAACAAAATCGTAATCCGAAAGATCTCTCCTTGACAGACAATCTACTTTGTTATGGACGGCGTCGACTGATACATCGGCCAATGCTACTTGGGCCGAAGTATCCACGGGGATGACTTCTATCTCATCGCCGTCCCACTGTATCAAGCATTGGTGTAGAGTAGAAGGGATGCAACAGTTCGCGTGAATCCAGTTGCGCCCGAGAAGCATGCTATAGTTACCTTGTACATCGACGACGAAAAACGCTGTTGGCAACGTCTTGTTGCCCACCGTCAACTACATAGAGAGTACTCCCTTGGCCTCAGAGCTCTCGCCGTTGAAGCCGTTGAGCATCAAGTTAGTCTTCTTCAGGTCTTCTTCGTCCCTGCCAAGTTTTTTCAACAATGAATAAGGCATTAGGTTAACAGTGGCGCCGCCATCGACGAGCATCTGGGAAATCGGCTTCCCATCGATGTGACCCCTGACATAGAGGGCTTTAGATGGCGAGCTGAGTCCTCGGGCTTCTCGACGATGGTGTTGCATGGACCGAGGTTCAATTGAGCGACCTCGGTGTAGGACCAAAAGTTGCGACCAGAGGGGGGGGGGGTGAATGGGCGCCTTAAAAATTCTTTCGAATCAATGGCCTGCTCCCAATACCCAACGCACCTCAAGAGACTAAGCAGCAAAGTATGAACATATTGCCTAAGTCTAAAGATATCTAGCCTAGAAGCAACAGATGACAAAAACAGAGAAACACCAAAGCACAGCCACTAGGTAGATAACCAAAGATATTCAAGACATGGCAGGTTAAACTTCTCAATGGATGATCTAAGTATAAATGAAGTGAGATGAGAAGTTACTGTTCAAATCTGTCTCCTGTTCGAATCTTGTTGAAGCCTGCTTCGCTGGTCGAGGCCTGCTTAGCTTGTCGAAGCCTGCTCCGCTTGGTCGAGGCCTGCTTCGGAGGTTAGTGACAAAGTCTGCCGAAAGCTGTTGTGAAAGTGCCGAAGGTTTGTTGTCTATCCTAGTTCGAGTGCGACTGAGAGCGAAGTATGCTTCGAAGCTAAGTGTGACAGTGTCGAAACCTGCTTCGAACAGTGTACTTCGAAGGCTAGACTTCGAACAGAGCTTCGAACAAGCTCACAGAAAAAACAACCTTCGAAAGAGTAGCGAAGCCTGACACACAACAGAGAAACGAAATCGAAGCCTACACTCTACCTTCGGAGCTAGCAAGCTCGAAGAAGGATCGCTGAAGTGATAACCTTCGACACACACAGATCAACTTCGAAACGAAGTTTGTAAGAGTTGTCACACAAGAAATTGAAGGTGACAAACACACTTCGAACGACAAGCTTCGAACTCACAAGCTGCAACCCTCGAAAATGATAGCAAGAAGGAACTCACGTCGAGCAAAGTCTACTAGAGAGATAAGCTCCGAAGCTAACTCCGAAGCCTGTCGAAGTATTAACTTCAAAGAGCTCGAGTCGGAGTATACCTTCGCAAGAACTGTCGAAGTATGCCAAGCCGACAGACTAAGTGCAAAACATACTTCGAAGCTAGAAACACAGTACACAAAGCGAAGTCGAAGTTCAAGCGAAGCCCTCGAGGATGTCAGATCGAAGCCTGCCTCACGGAGCTGAGGAGCTTCGAACAGAGAAGGAGGCTTCGCCAGAAAATAGTCAAAAAGGCACTCAGCCATGTCTACTTCGATCAAAAAGCTACGTAAAAAAAGCAAGGCTAGAGTACTAGTGTACTGTTGCTACAGTGTAGTAGTACTACTTGCAACCAGCAAGAACTAGTACTCTTCACGTGAAGAACATAAGCAATCGAAGCACACAAACTCAGGAATAAAATCGCTGTGAGCAAACCGAATAATGCAGAGCCATTAACTAGATGCAACACACAAGCAGAAGGAATAAAAGCATCGAGACCAGAAGAAAAACAAATCTGGGATGAACTCACAGGAACCTTCCTGGCGGCGCATTCAAGGACAGGAGAGAGAAACGTAGGGAACAAAATGACCCAATAGAATAGAAAGTGATTTCAACAAAAGGGTAGGCCAACCCTAGGGATTGGGACCCTATTTATAGGCTGCCCAATGACCTAGAATATTCCACCAGCCCCTTAGGGTTTTTACAGACGCTAAAATAAAAGAAAAGACTCAACTGCCCTTAGGATTTTTTATAGACTTGACTGGCTGTGGGCCTAGAGATACAGATGACTTATCCGGAAGCTAAGCTTTCGTAGTGACTACGGCTTCTCTTCTGGACAGTCCGATACAAGATCAACAGTTGTCAGTTTTGCGCCGAAACTGACAAAGCCTCCACCGACTTTGCACCAAGTACCTAGATTGGGCCGGCCCAATTCCGCAGCTCTCTCAGCCCGGCAATTACTCACCGCCCGTGTACCTGAGTCAATCCTGTTCAACAGCCCAGTGGGTCTTCTACTGCTCCTGGCCCATGTACCCGGATTGGGCCAACCCGACTTCGCAGCCTCCTCTGCCCGACAGTCGCTTGCTGCCCGTGTACCTGAGTCACACGCAGCCCATGAAACAGCAGATCTTCACTCTTCTCAGTCCTCTTTGACTATCATTGACAATGACTCATCACATCTGGAGCCATGAGGCCCACGATATTCAGCATGGCTCCTTAATCTCCCCCTTGATGAGTGCATTATCAACACTTCACTTCTTCAGTTCTTCAGTACCTGCGAACAACTGTGGAAACACGAAAACAAAACACAAGAAAAACAAAGAAGAAGAATATAAGGAAAAAGTTTAACCTTAATGACCAAAAGCCGAACAAAAGCAAGAAGCGGTCATTATGGTTAACCAAAATGTAAAAGCTCAAAATGAGTGCGATCTTAGAAACATCAACAAGGATATCAAAAGAGTAAGGACAAACAGGACAAAAAATCCCCCTTAAACTCTTATCCCAAAATTTCTCCCCCTTGTTGACAAGTGAACTCATCAAGCACTCGAAAAAGACACAGACTCCCCCTAAAATGCAACTCCCCCTCAAAATATGCGATGAATGCAACTGGGTGCAGGTGGAGTGAATAAAGCATGCTTCTCAGATATGATTGGCTGTAATTACAATATCTAATAGATACAGCAAAAGACATATTGTCTAAGATACATGGCATGATTAGTGCAACAGATGATATCTAAAGAAAGTCATTAGCATGCATTATCAATTTTTGCAAACAAAAGCATCACCATATTTTCCAGTTGACAAGCAAGGATAAGCATTTTCCAAAACAAAGTGCTTCAGCAAACTTGTTAACATTTCAATTTTCAGGCTTTTTCTTTTTCCTTTTTCATTTTTTTGCCAGGGGTTATTTGCATGTCAAACCTTATGCTGACCGACCAAGTCAAGCCTAGGCCAGAACTGGACCATCAGAAGCTTAAGACATTGGTCTTGGCATACATTACACTGTCCTAGTTCATACCAAAGTGCTATGGTACGCAGTCCAGAACAATACAATGCGACAAGGCAAACCCACCTGGATCTTTTCAAGTTATGCATAAAAAGGCATGGAATTTTCATTTTTCTTGATTTTCATCATTTTTATAGCACATATCCATGTTTAAAGCAGAAAGATGTCCAAGTTGCATGTTTGCATCTGAGTCAGGAACTAGCTACAAGGCATGTAACAGATAGCAAAAACATTCAGCCTACGCATGCTAGTTACCAGAAGCAATGGTGATCATTTTTTTTCAAGTTTAACGCATAAAAGCTATGCATATGACAGATATCAGATATATTAAGCGAACTGAACCAAAGCATGATCAATGACAAGTATTCAAACGCATGTACCAGCTAGAATAAGTAAAGCAGTTCAATCATATAACAGAAGCAGCTCTAAAGTGTGATATAAAAGAATCAAGAAAGGAGTAAAAGAAGAAAGAAAACTAACGCAAAATATCCTAGAAAGGATACACAACACCCAAATCCCCTCGTAAACGCTCAAAGGTAGACCGATCTAGGGGTTTGGTGAAAATGTCAGCCAACTGATGATGGGTATCAACATGAATAAGGTCAATGACACCTTTCTCATATTGATCCCGCAGAAAATGAAAACGTACATCAATGTGTTTGGTTTTTGAATGGAGAAAGGGGTTTTTCCCTACACTAATAGCACTAGTGCTGTCGCAAAACAATGGAATCCTAGTAGGAAAGAATAACCCAAAATCTCGTAGAGTGGAAATCATCCAAACCAACTGTGAGCAGCAGCTAGCAGCCTCAGTGGTCGAAAGAGCAACTCCAGATTGCTTTCGAGAAGACCAAGAGACAAGAGAAGAACCAAGAAACTGGCAAGTACCGGAAGTCGACTTGCGATCCAACCGGCACCCACCAAAGTCAGCATCTGAAAAGCCAGATAAATCAAGAGATGATGCGCTTGACAGCCTACCGATGAGACGCGCGTGGTGAAGACTGAAAACGCGTGCAAAGTCGCACGACGAACTGAATGTCTGGTCTTGTCGCCGTTAAGTACAATAGCGAACCAATCATCCCTCGAAACTCCCTCTCATTGACCTTGACACCGCTCTCGTCCTTGTCCAGACCCCCAGATGTGCCCATCGGGGTCATCTGCGGCTTCAACTCTCCACCAAAGTCAAATTTCTTAAGCATGTCACGAGTGTACTTACCTTGGTGGATGAAGGTGCCGTCCTTGGTCTGCTTGATCTGGAGCCCTAGAAAGTACTTGAGCTCACCCATGAGGCTCATCTCAAACTCGCTGTGCATCTGCTCAGAAAACTTGGACACAAGAGAATCAGTAGTACCGCCAAAAATAATATCATCCACGTAAATCTGAGCAACTAAGAAATCTGAAGCAACTCTGAGCAAAAAGAGAGTCTTATCCACAGAACCCATCACAAAGCCCTTCCCCAACAAAAACTGCTTCAACCGGTCGTACCAAGCCCTGGGGGCTTGCTTCAACCCGTATAAAGCTTTGTGCAGCTTAAACACATGTTGAGGAAACTTAGGGTTCTCAAAATCGGGGTGTTGCCTAACATACACTTCCTCCTCTATATACCCGTTCAGAAAAGCACTCTTGACGTCCATTTGAAAAAGCTTAAAACCCTCCTGTTGGAGCGACGGATCGGACCAGCAGGTTTTCTTGGTGGAAATGAGAGTAATGTATTCAATGCTCCTTGAGCCCGTGTCTTACAACTACAGTTGAGGGGTATTTATAAGGCGCCCCATCCAGAGGGCCAAGCGCCTCTGGACCGCCAACGGATACACGGTCAACCGCCGGTCGACAGTACAGACAAAACGGACTATACATAGTACAGACAGGAAGATTCAACTTTGGCAACGTATCAGCCATGTCGGGCGCTGCTTGCGCCGCCCGACACGGTTCACAAGATCGCGATCCTGTCCCCCCGTGTACTTGTCCAGTCCTTTTCCCGCCAACGCTCCCCTTGGGCTCGCTTCTACCGGCCGGGGGAGGACCCCCGGCAATTCCCCCCCGGAGGGCGGCCTCTGGAATCCTTCTCCCGGAGGGTGACCTCCGGTATCCTTCCGCCGGAGGGTGACCTCCGGCGTCCTTCTGTCGAAGGGTGGCCTCCGGCGTCCTTCGGCCGGAGGGCAGCCTCCGGCGTCCTTCGGCCGGAGGTCGGCCCCTGGCGTCCTTCGGCCGGAGGGCGGCCTCTGGCGTCCTTCTACCGGAGGGCAGCCTCCGGCTCCAGGCTTCAGACCCCCTATTTGTGGGCCCCCCTTCAGCCATCGGGATTATCTCCCCCAACAGTAGCCCCTCGCTTCTTTCCTCTCGGGAGCCCTGCATTAAGAGAGGGTGGAAGCGCACATGATAATTCCGATAACTTTCATAAGGGCGTAACTTACATTGAGGTGCAGAGTCTGGCCGCAGCGCAGCCCTCTTCGACGGACGCGGAGGAGCTCCAAAGTAGGGAGGCGCAACTGGGCCCAGAGGCTAAGGACCGCTCTAAATCCTCTCTCCGATGGGTCGAGAGGAGTCTGACCGGGCTCGTCGGATGCACGCGCGCCGTGACCGGGGGCCTCTTACCCGGAGGAGGCGACCCGGTGCCACCGGGAGCAGTTAATGCGTGCGCAAACGGCATTGGGGAGGTGAACCGTCAGGGAGCCGACGTGCTCCAATGCGCCGGTTGGCCTTAAATGCGGTGCCATGCAACCGCCGCGTTCACACGTCGATCGACTCGGAAGAGGAACCGACGGCCTTGCGCTTAAATACAGCCCGCCGAGCGGCCTCTTCCCCCTTCTTCATCTTGTTGCGCTTATTCTAGTCTCTTCAACCACCATCCGTCTCACTTCCAGAGCTTTAGGCCCCCTCCTCCCCTCGCTTCCTTGAGCAATGGTGAGGAGCGCCATCCCAGGCAATGGCAATGGATCCGCGCTTCTTGCAACGCCAGATGGGCGGCGGCGGCGACAGCAACGGATTCGTCGGAGGCGCGCGGCGCGCACGAGCTTCGCCCCGCCTCAGAGCGATTTCGGGAGCAGACCCTGGAGCTCGGGCCGTCCGCGTGCACAGAGGCATCGATCGAGCAGGCAACTAGGGCCCGCCTGGGCCCTAAGACGGCGGCGAGGAAGCCTGGTCGAGAGACGGCCCCGCAGCCGCGAGAAGGCGAGGTCGTCGTTTTTGAAGCTTTCTTCGATGCGGGGCTGGGGTTCCCCGCTTCGGAGCTCCTCGCCGGAGTGCTGGACGCGTTCCACCAGGAGCCCCCGCAGTTATCCCCCAACGTTGTGGCCCGCCTCGCCATTTTCGAGTGGGCCATGCGCGCCGAAGGCTGCGAAGGGAGGGCGGAAGTCTTCGCGGAGATGCACGAAGCCCTCTGCCAGCCGAAGAAGAAAGGAGGCCAGATACTGGCCTTCGGGAGCATCAACTTCCAGCTCCGGAGGAAGTACACGGACTCCTTCCCGGCAAAGGCCACCAACGAAAGGTGGTACTCGAAGTGGGTGAACCGGTGGGGTTTCTGCGAGGGTACAGCTTCTTCAGATCGTTGCCCGCCGAATGAGTATGCGCGACTTGGCGGAGGAGTTCGTGGCCCTCGAGATCCCTCCGCTGAAGGAGGAGTGGCCGGCGTCGCTTCGGAGCAGCCGAGACGAGTCGATGCCAGCGGAGCTCTCCCGCCGGCTTGGTGAGTGTTGCTTCCATCATTTTTGTTCATGTCTTTCGTGCTCGAAAGGTGCTCCGGTCCTGATAATCGAATGCAAGATCGCTCGTCGCTTGAACCCCCGAGGAGGTAGCCCGCTTGACGGAAAGGATTCTCGGAGTCCCTACCGCGGCCGAGCGGACCCATCGAATGGAGTTGGTGGGCTCTTGGGAGCGCTCCAACAGGGTGTGGGGGGCGCTCGAACTCTCGCCCCCGCCCCTTTCGGAAGGCGAGGTCCTCCGGGACGTTTCGAAGAGAAAGGCAAACGACGTCGATGGCGGCCTCTCTCCGCGCCGCCCCAAAAAGAAGAAGATAGTGAGGGGGCCGAGGCAGCTGTCTCCGGGACGCTCTTCCGCCTCCCACTCCGAGTGCGGGGGTTCCAGTAACGGAGCCCAGTCAGAGTCGGGAGACCCCTTGATGATTTCGGACCCAACCCCGTCGACTCGGCCGGGTGCCAAAAGGAGCGAAGACGCTCCCCCTCGCTCGGGCCCGACGGAGCCTGCACCCGGAGCTAAGCAGGAGGCGCTTGTCATCGGAGCGACGCCGCGCCCCGAGACCGCTCCCTCGCGCGGACCAGTTTTGGAGCGGGGCTCCGTCGGCTCCCACGAGAGTAGGGCTACGGACAGCTTGGACCGCAGGGGCCTGGTCGACCTGCTCGGCGGCGTCGAGAGGAGCGCCGACATAGAGGCTGAGCTCGCCGCGGCGGCGGCGAGCTCCCGGTGAATTCCATCGATGTTCTTTTCTACCGCCCGAGCCCGTCGGAGCCCATCCAGCCTCCGGAGTGCCCTACCGACGCTGCGGACGAAGTTACAATAGCTTATCCATACATCCCCAAACGTTAGGGCCTTCTCGACCTTAGCTCCTGCTCGCCTACGCAGGCACATCGGCCCGAGGCATCGAACCAGTCGCCCCGTTCCCCGAAGACGCTCCGGACGCGAGGTCCGGAGCCCCTGTCGACGCGATGGGGACCCCCGGTCAGCGGGGCGAGCTTGAGTCCGGAAACTCCGAAAGGGCCCCTACTAATCGTCGAGGCACGCGCGGCACCGTGCCCCTCCCGCGCCCCTTTTTGGCGGATGGCGAGGACTTCGAGTCCAGGGTGGCCCCGGTCCATGATTATTATTTGTGGCTGCGCGAGGCCCCGGTGATAGACGAACTGGGGCTATCAGACGGCCTGGACCTCGGGAGGGCCATCGAGACGGCAGCGGGCCAGGTACCTTCTTTGAGTATATTCGATGTATCCTTAGCTCCTCTTTTGACCATCTTCTTCGCACGCAGGTGGTTGCATTGGCACAGGGGCAATTGCTTGCTCTGCTCTCCGAACGCCAATGCCACGAGGCGGACGCCGCGGAACTCGCGGCCCGGGTGGCTATTGCGGAGAGGTTGGCTCGCGAACGGTCATCGGAGGTCGAGGCCCTCCAGCTTCGGGCATCAAGGGTCGAAGCGCTCGAGGCCCGAGTGGCGGAGATGGACTCCCTCAAGGCCCGCGTCGCGGAGTTGGAGGGGCTCCGCGCTCGGGCCGCCCGAGCTGACGAGTTGGAAGCAGAGATTGACACCCTCCGAGCCCGAGCTGCCGAAGCGGAGGGGCCGGGACTCCGCCGAACTCCGAGACCGGGATCAAGGCTTCTGGCTCCTCGCGGCGCCCAACTACCTGAACCGCTTCTGGGCGAGGGGTAGGGACCCCCCTATCGGTGGAGCCAGTGACCAGCGTTGCGCTCGAGGTAGTCACTGCGAAGGGCGAGTATGGTCCGGCAGGAGTCGGTGTCGTGGCTCCGGTTCTCGTTGTGGACGCTACAGTAAAAGGCTTCTCTGGAAGGCGCTCGGGGTGGAGGTTTGGTTCCAATCGGGCAGCTTCCATCGGGCGTGTGCAGGTGCTTGGCGGGGGCTTGGGGGGTAATGCTAAGGACTTCCCCCGAAGGTGCTTTCGGCCCAGTCGAGAGTCCCGATGGACGGAATCCTGCCGACCGGGCTCCTGGCGGCGGAAGTCAGAAGCGTGGCGCGCACCCCGGCTGGGGTCCGGGGGGGCTTCATATGTCCTAGCGCTTGGGGCCCGGACGGGGACTATCATCGCTTGCCGGCGCATCTGGCCCTCTTCGGACCGGGCGTACACCTCGAAGTACGTCATGAGTTGTGCCACTGAAGAGATAGGCTTCCGGTGGAGCTTATCGAGGAGGCCTGGGTGGGTGACGCCTTCTCGGGCCGCATCGATGATGGAGGAAGCCGAAAGCCCTTTGATCTGGGCCTTGGTGTGTGCGAAGCGCTGGGAGTACTGCCGCAAAGTTTCCCCGGGCTGCTGCTTCACTTGGAAAAGGCTCCCGGTGGACATGGGGGCCACGAAGGTCCCTTGGAAGTTGTTGACAAACTTCTTCCTCAGCTGCTCCCATGAATGAATGGTCCTGGGTCGGAGCGACCAGAATCACCGGAGGGCGATCCCTTCGAGCGCCAGGGGGAAGCATTTAGCCATGGTGTCCCGGCTCCCTCCGGACGCTTCTATTGCCAGGGCGTAGGAGCGGGAGAACTCCCCGGGGTCGGAGTCCCCGGAGTACTTGGGGAGCTTGGCGGCGCGAAACTTCGAGCCGAAGTGCACCCTCTGAAGATCCGGATGCAAGGGGGACTCCTCGTCATACGACGGGTTCTCTTCGTCCTCTGGATCTTCATCGTCGCTCAGCGCCACGGCCATAGCTTTCGCGGTGAGGAGGGGCTCTGGAGGGTGGAGCGATGCCTCCTGGCACCACAAGGCCAGTTCTGCCTTCAGCCGAGCATTCTCAGCGGCCAGGGCGTCGGCTTGGCTCCCGCTTCCTCTTGAGGCGGTGTTGGGGTCCCGTGAGCGGGCGTAGTCCGTCCCAAGGGACACCACCGGGGGTCTGCTTGGAGCGTGCTGCTCTGGCGGTTCCTCCGGCAACCCCGCTAGGTTGACCGAGGTCGGCTCAGGTATGCCGGTAGGACCTTCGCCCTCGGGTGTCCCTTCCGGCGCCTGGGTTGGCTCCAGGGAGGGTGCCCCGACCGGCGCGACGGCAGGGACCGAAGGGCCGGGGTCGGGGATCGTGGCGGGCTCAACCCCGGCGGTGCGGGCTGACCGGCGTGGGGGAACCGTGCTTGCTCCCTTTCGACTTGACATGCTTTGGTGAGTGGGTGTAGAGGACGGTAGCTTCTTGGACTAAGGTCCCCACGGACGGCGCCAACTGTTGGAGCGACGGATCGGACTAGCAGGTTTTCTTGGTGGAAATGAGAGTAATGTATTCAATGCTCCTTGAGCCCGTGTCTTACAACTACAGTTGAGGGGTATTTATAAGGCGCCCCATCCAGAGGGCCAAGCGCCTCTGGACCGCCAACGGATACACGGTCAACCGCCGGTCGACAGTACAGACAAAACGGACTATACATAGTACAGACAGGAAGATTCGACTCTGGCAACGTATCAGCCGTGTCGGGCGCTGCCTGCACCGCCCGACACGGTTCATAGGATCGCGATCTTGTCCCCCCGTGTACTTGTCCAGTCCTTTTCCCGCCAACGCTCCCCTTGGGCTCGCTTCTACCGGCCGGGGGAGGACCCCCGGCAATTCCCCCTGGAGGGCGGCCTCCGGCATCCTTCTCCCGGAGGGTGACCTCCGGCATCCTTCTGCCGGAGGGTGACCTCCGGCGTCCTTCTACCAAAGGGTGGCCTCCGGCGTCCTTCAGCCGGAGGGCGGCCTCTGGCGTCCTTCTGCCGGAGGGCGGCCTCCGGCTCCAGGCTTCAGACCCCCTATTTGTGGGCCCCCTTCAGCCATCGGGATTATCTCCCCCAACACCTCCGAAGCGGCAAAAGCTAAAAGAATGTGAATGGACTCAAGACGGGCAACAGGGGCGAAAGTTTCTTCAAAATCAATACCCTCTTTCTGGCAAAAACCCTGGGCAACTAATCGAGCCTTGTTGCGCACCACAACCCCATCTTCACCTTGTTTGTTCTTGAACACCCACTTGGTGCCTATGGGGTTGCATCCTGGTGGTGGCTTAACTAGTGTCCAAACCCGATTGCGGACAAAGTTCTCAAGCTCTTCTTGCATAGCATTAATCCAATTAGAATCAGAAAGAGCATGAGAAGCATCTCTGGGCTCAAAAGATGCAACAAAAGCAGATTCAGCAAATACAGCAAGAGAGTTACCAGATGAACGCAAAGTTCTTTCAGTCAAATCACCAATGATGAGCTCTGAGGGGTGATCACGCTGAACTGCTTGGGTTCCCTGGTGATCTGAAGTCACCTCACCGGAGTCAGCAACTGGCACGTCTGGACTCGACTGAGGGGGCTCGATAGAAGTGGAAGAAGTGATCAGAGATCCGCCCTCGTCCTCAGTCGAAGTCTCAGAAGGTGTGGGCTCTGCAGGAGGCGTAGAAGGCCCACCCTCATCAGCAGCTGGAGTATCCTCATCTTCCTCGAAGATGGACTCTTCGAGCTCATCATCACCAGAAAGCTCAAAAGAAGGAGTCAAAGAAGGCAAGGACTCATCAAACAAAACCTCACAAGTCTCGACATGCTGCTGGGAGTCGAGGTTCCAAACTCGGAAGCCTCGAGAATGCAAAGCGTAACCAAGAAAAACACCATCCCAGCAACGAGACTCAAACTTGTCCAAATGCCCTCCCTTCTTGAGCACAAAGCACTTGCAGCCAAACGCTCGCAAGTGGCTCACTTTGGGCTGTCTGCCAAACCACAATTCATATGAGGTCTTACCTAGGTAAGCTCTAAGGAAAATGCGGTTGGCCAGATAGCAAGCCGTGTTCATGGCTTCAGCCCAAAAACGCCTAGGAGTCCTGTGATCATCGAGCATCGTCCTGGCCATCTCGACTAGCGTGCGGTTCTTTCGTTCCACAATGTCGTTCTGTGGAGGAGTGTAAGGAGCAGAAAACTGATGGTCAAGACCCTGATCACTACAGAAGCTGATGAACTGAGAGTTCTTGAACTCAGAGCCATTGTCGGAGCGAATTGCTTGCATCCGACCATTGTTCTCATTCTTCAGCTTCAAAATCAGGTCATGAACAAACTGAAAAGTTTCATCCTTAGACTCCAAGAAGAATACCCACGAGAATCGAGAAAAGTCGTCAACAATGACAAGTGCGTACCACTTCCCACTGACTGAACGTACCCGAGCTGGACCAACAGTGTCCAAATGTAACAACTCGCCCAGATACGAAGTCATCACCTGAGTCACAGGTGAGTAAGAAGCAGCAACCATTTTCCCATGACGACAGGGATGACAAACTAGATCCTTCTCCATCTTAAGCTTGGGCAATCCTCGGATAAGATCCATAGAGCTCAACCTGACTAGCAGATCAAAACTCAAATGACCTAACCTCTTGTGCCACTTCCAGAGCTCAAAGGAGGATCCAGCAATCAAACAGCGAGAAGGGCCAAAAGAACTAGAGAAGTCAATTCGAAAAACTTTACCGAATGGTAAAATCTGGCAAATCAAAGACCCTCTAGAATCAAACACAGAAGAATTGCCCTTCTTAAAACGCACTTCCAAAACATCCTCAAGAAGTTGCGAAATAGAAATCAAATTGAAGTTCAAATTTTTAACCAAAGCAACATTCTTCAAAGAGAAATGATCTGAAATGCGAATTGAGCCAATGCCACTTACTTTCCCTTGACCACTGTTCCCGAAAATGATGTACTCTTTGGAGCTCGGGGGAGTGAGACTCGAGAACCATCTGCGATGTCCCGTCATGTGGCGAGAGCATCCTGAGTCCATGATCCAAACGTCCTCCAGTCCCCGATCCTGCACAATCAGTGGTCGTAAGTGGGAGCAAATGGTCCGGCACTAGATTTAGCAAAAGAGCTAAACCAATGTCGAGCCATCTGCTCAAAAGACGGAAAGCGAAAACCATCAAAAGAATTTGGACCAAAACGCGGCTCAAAGCGTGCTCCATGGTTCTGTCTAGAACCTCGGCCACGAGGTCCAGGACCATAGCCAAAACGGCCTGGAGCTTTGCCGGAATGACCACCACCAACTGGAGCACGGGCAAGAAAACTGTCTCCTCTACCACCACCTACACGACGCGGCCTAGCCTACAGCCTCTCCCCGTGTCGAGGAATTCTCAGTCTACCATCCTGTTGGTAGAACTGCTCCTGACGACCACGAGCTCTCTCAGTTCTCTCAACCCGCTTCCTCCTGAAGCAAAACTCCGCAAGATGCCCGTCTCTTTGGCAGTACTCACAATGATAGATGGGCTTCTTGGGATGTGGTTGAGGCTTGGGGTTCTTGGGCATAGTGGTATTTGGTGTAGTCTTCTTGGGTTGAGAGGGTCTAGGAAGAGAGTCAAGAGAAGTGTGGAGGTGTTTGGGCTTTGGAACCCAGATGGGTTTCCTGGGTGGAGCTTTGGGTGGTTCATGGATCACTCCATCCTTGGGCTGACAAGCCTGGGAGGACTCAGTGGAGTGAGTCTTAGGATATCTCTGCTCAGGAGTCATTTTACTCCACTCCACTGCCCGGCTAATGACACTCTCAAAGTCAGCCTTCGTGTAGGTGTAACCTACCCCAAACCCATCCTGCCTCTTAAACTGCTGGATCATCATGCCGAGCTGTGGCTCTCTGGCACTGATCCAACTCAGGATAGAACGGAGGTAAAAGTTCTCATTTTGAGAATCAGCTAGCTTGTCTCTCAAGGAAGCTAGAACCTCCACCTGAGACAAGCAGGTCTCACACTCGCTATCTACCCGGACAGACTTCTCGGCTTTCAGCTTGATCAGTTCAAGTCTAAGAGACAGGCAGTTCTCACAGACAGTGGGTGGAACTGACAATGTCTCAAGCTCTAGCCTAGTCTGCGCAAGCTCAACTCTCAACCTCTCCAAATCACCCAAATGCTCATCGCCCTTGGATTTTAGCTCAGCTAAGGTAGCTAGATGAGATGGGCAATCAGCACAGGGTACGACGACAGTGGCTTGAGCATCTTTCAGCTCCAGCTGAGTGCTTTCAAGCTCAGTGGCCAAAGCATCCCTCTCATCAACCCTTTCTGTGTACCTGGACTTTAGAGTCGACAGGTCACACAGAAGCACGTCACACTTCGGGCACTCACTGCTATCACCCAAGCAAGGGGAAGAAGATAGACTCTCAATTCTGCCGTTGGCTACGGCAAGCTCACTCTCTAACTCATCTATCCTCTTCTTGGCCCCCTAAGCAGTTTTTCTCGATACTTTAACTCCTGACGATTGCTCTCAAGTAAATCAACAATTTCACGCTCATAAGATGATACCTTTTCGTTGTCGTCATCGAAGTCATTGGAGGAGCTCTTTTCTTCCTTATCCCCAAGAGCCATTGAGCAGAAGCTCTTGCGGGATCTTCAGCGCTGGTGGGAGTGGCTCTTCGGTCTGTCCCCGAATGCCATGAAGCAGAGGCCCGCTGGATCGTCCTTGTCCTTCCCCTTCCTGATGATGATCTCCTCATCGCTTGAGCTCGATGAAGAGGAAGAAGACGTGGACTGCTTGGAGTAGCTCTTCTCCATCTCGGCGAAGAAGGCCTTGTCGCGCTTCTTGTTCTCTCGCCGGTAGTCCTTGAGGGCCTTCTTGAAGAAGCTAGTCTTCGGCTTGCCCTTGTTGAAGGAAGAGCTGTCGTGCTTGCCGGAGTCGTGGAAGCCACCACCGGTGCCCTTCTTGTGTCCATTGCGCTTGGGGCAGTCGGCGATGAAGTGTCCTAGATCACCACACTCAAAGCACCCGGATTTTGTGCCGTGTCTTTTGAACATTCTCTTGTCATAAACACGACGCACCCGGTTGTTAAAAAGACACAAATCATCATCTCCCAAAGACTCAAGCTGGTCCTCAGTGATAGACATCAAAGAGAACCCAGCACAGCTCACAGAAGAAGGATCAACAGAAGGTGTAGCAAGGGCCAGGAACTTTGATCCAGAGCCAGTGAGATTTGATCTCAGCTGGATATCAACTTCAGTGGCCTTCAGCTTGCTAAACAACTCAGAAATAGGTCAAGGTATCATAAGAAGTGCTCTCAACAATAGAAGATACCTTGATCTCCCAGATCTTTGGGTCCAATGTATGGATAACCTTGAGCGCCTGCTCGTGATCTGAGACTAACTGAGCACCCTCAACCTTGTTGTCCCGAAGCTTGTTTATGATCGATTGAAAACGACCAAACAAAGCTTCAACAGATTCACCCGACTTTTGTGTGAAGTTTTCATATTCACGCCGGTAGGTCTGATAGAGCCGAGCCTTGACCTGGTGATGAGGACATCACCGGCTGGGATATAAATATAATAAAAACAAAGGTGCATGCTTTCTATATTCGATTTTCATTTGTTGAAGCAAAGGATTTGGTGAGTTGGTTTTCTTCAATTCACAAGATGTTTAAAGAACAAGAGATACTGCACAATAATGGTTCTTTTGCTAGGAGTTGCATTGATGATGAACACAAGAACAAACCGAGGACGGTTTGCTGCCAAGAAGGAGAGAATGATGAGGACATCACCGGCTGGGATATAAATATAATAAAAACAAAGGTGCATGCTTTCTATATTCAATTTTCATTTTATATATTTGAGAAAAGGTTGCTGCACCATAAGTTGTTGTTTTCAATTACAGAAATTATTACATGGATTAAGGGACGCGTTGTGAGAAAATCAAGGGCATGGAACATCGTGGAAGTTGATTGGGGACCAAGGCAAGGCCATCCAAACATAATATACAAGTTTGGGACATTACTTTTGTTCCAAGAGAAAATAGAAATAAAGTTCTACACAATTGAGAAGATGACTCGGATTCGGACAGCAGGGATAGCACCGAACCAATTAAGCACGGAATTTCCATTTTGTAGTCAATCTGTTTTGGAAATAATTAGTCCTTTCCATATGTAATAAGTTTTCCAAACATTGGGAACGTCCCTAGGGCTATAAATAACCCTAGAGACTTCAGTTGTAATTTGGGTTTTGATTAGATAAAAGTTTAGCCAATGCTACTTGTCCGTGTAAACCCGTGATCGGTTAGATCGCCGGTTTCACGTTTCAGAACCCCGACTACAACCGTACAAGACGTTCATGTTGCGCCTTAGCGATCGATACATCTAATCTCCATGTTGTTTGTGGTTAAGTCGGTGTACAACACCTCCTGCTTGCATTGGTAAGAACTTGTAAGAGCTTGATACAGGATTGAGCGAGTGTGATTTTTGTGCCTCCACAACCTTGTAGTTAATAGGAGCGTACATATTATTTGTATGTTTCTTGTCTACTACTGATCATGGCAGGGATACACAAGGAGATAGGATATAGTGAAGCTCAATATCAATATCTTCATCGACACATGAGGGATCAACACGATAAATATGAGGTATGTGATGAATTTCTAGCCAGGTTCAAATGTACAATACCTTATTTTGAAGGAAATTATGATCCTCATGCATATATTCAATGGGAGCTAGATGTAGATAATGAATTTAAAAAGTATAACTTGTCTGAAAGAGAAAAGGTTATGGCTGCCTCTAAAGTGTTAGTTAAAGATGCTGCATATCATTGGAAACATCTTTGTAGACATGATAAAATACCTCAATCTTGGAAAGACTTAAAGAAATATTTGAGAGATGCTTTTGTTCCTCCATATTATGCCGATACTCTATTAAAGAAACTACAATGTTTAAAACAAGATAGCAGAAGTGTTGCCTCATACTATCATGATATGCATACTTGTTTATTACGTTGTGCTATAGATGAATGTGAAGAATCTATAGAACAAAGGTTTTTACGTGGGCTTAACAAGGAAATTCAGGAAATGCTTCTTCATGAAACATATAATTCTCTCTCTCAATTGTTTGAACTTGCATGTCGAGCTGAAATTCAGATTGCTATTGATTTAGAGGCGACGCCAATCAGTTTGCTTGCTAGTACTACTAACCTTGAACAAGAAAAGGAGAATAAAAATGCACATACATCATCGGAAAATGTTTTGCAAGGTAATTTATGTGCTGAAATTAATCAAGGTGAGTGTACTCCTGATAAAACACAATTGTCCACTATTCATGCTATTATAGAGCCACCGTTAGTAGAATCTTTTGCTGAAATTGCTTTGTTACCAGATGATTTGCTTGACACTCCTTGTAATAAAGAAGAGATGTGTGTTAATACCTCACTTGTATACATGCCACAACTAGTTAATGAACAGGTTGACTTTGTTGCCAAACCTTTAAGTGATTTGATACATGTTGTTCACATTGCTAGTGAAAAGGAAGAACATAAATTGTTATCTTATTTAAATACTTGGGGTTATATTGAACTTGATGATCTTTGTGAACTTAGTACTTTAAATGAGAAATTACTCACTAGACCTGATTTGCCATGTCCTGATCAAATGAGTTTTCATGTAGTTGGAAAATACAATGATCAAGGGGTATCCTTTGTGCATAGAGTTTACATATTTTCAGATTTGAAACAACATGTAAATTCTGAAAATATTAGTCTTGACCAAGGTGCTTTAACTAATCATATTATCTCGAGAGTCTCTTGTTTTGATTTAAATACACAGGTTTGTTTTCAAAAAGGAGAGCCTTGTGGGCTGCTTAGCAATGCCACAATTCCTACTCCAATATCTAAAAGTACATATTCGATGTCATTTGTTCAAGCAAAGGATTTGGTGAGTTGGTTTTCTTCAATTCACAAGATGTTTAAAGAACAAGAGATACTGCACAATAATGGTTCTTTTGCTAGGAGTTGCATTGATGATGAACACAAGAACAAACCGAGGACGGTTTGCTGCCAAGAAGGAGAGAATGATGAGGACATCACCGGCTGGGATATAAATATAATAAAAACAAAGGTGCATGCTTTCTATATTCGATTTTCATTTTATATATTTGAGAAAAGGTTGTTGCACCATAAGTTGTTGTTTTCAATTACAGAAATTATTACATGGATTAAGGGACGCGTTGTGAGAAAATCAAGGGCATGGAACATCGTGGAAGTTGATTGGGGACCAAGGCAAGGCCATCCAAACATAATATACAAGTTTGGGACATTACTTTTGTTCCAAGAGAAAATAGAAATAAAGTTCTACACAATTGAGAAGATGACTCGGATTCGGACTGCATGGATAGCACCGAATTCAAATGTGCATAACGTTTAAATGGAAACTCCGATTTGGATGATCTTGGACTTTTTGGAAAGCTTGATACGTCCTCTTTCCAACGGATCCAGCCACATATCCAGATTCCATCGGAGGAGATCGCAATCACCAAATCAATGCGTGTTCCTTTTTTAGGCCAAACCAATTAAGCACGGAATTTCCATTTTGTAGTCAATCGGTTTTGGAAATAATTAGTCCTTTCCATATGTAATAAGTTTTCCAAACATTGGGAACGTCCCTAGGGCTATAAATAACCCTAGAGACTTCAGTTGTAATTTGGGTTTTGGTTAGATAAAAGTTTAGCCAGTGCTACTTGTCCGTGTAAACCCGTGATCGGTTAGATCGCCGGTTTCATGTTTCAGAACCCCAACTACCCTTGTGCGTCTTTCATATCTAGCAATTGTAGTTGCTCCTTTATCTTGTTCTTGCTCGTTCTTCGATTGCTTGCAGGAACAAGGTTGATCTCCGATAAGATCAACAACCCTTGGAGTTGGTGTATCGATCGCTAAGGCGCAACACGAACGTCTTGTACGGTTGTAGTCGGGTCGTCAACGTCGTCTCCCACCAATCGAAGTTACCTTATCTCCTCCTCTACTCACTGAAAGATCGGGCCACCCTTCCAATTCTTACATCACCTGGGCTGTCCCCTCATGGTGTGCCTTGAGGGTAGCCTAGATCTCTCTCGCAGTGGAGAGATGGCTCACACGCTCAAACTCAGTGGGACCTAGACCAAAAAACAGAATGTTCACAGCTTTACTATTGCTCAGATGCTGGGCAATGATACCAGGAGTACCATGCTCAGCAACTGGCAATATAACAAACGTATCGTGAACGCAAATGTCCTAGATGTTCGAGCCCTGGCTCATGAGATAGGATCGCATGCGAGTCTTCCAATAATTATAGCCATAAGCTTCCAGGGACGGGACCTTGCCAGGAGACGTCATGATCACTACTAGGGTTTAGAACCGGTTAAGGTATGGAAAAAACCTAACCTCGCTCTGATACCACATGTAGGACCAAAAGTAGCGACCAGAGGGGGGTGAATGGGCTCCTTAAAAATTCTTTCGAATCAATGGCCTGCTCCCAATACCCAACGCACCTCAAGAGACTAAGCAACAAAGTATGAACATATTGCCTAAGTCTAAAGATATCTAGCCTAGAAGCAAGAGATGACAAAAACAGAGAAATACCAAAGCACAGCCACTAGGTAGATAACCAAAGATATTCAAGACATGGTAGGTTAAACTTCTCAATGGATGATCTAAGTATAAATGAAGTGAGATGAGAAGTTACTGTTCAAATCTGTCTCCTGTTCGAATCTTGTCGAAGCCTGCTTCGCTGGTCGAGGCCTGCTTAGCTGGTCGAAGCCTGCTCCACTTGGTCAAAGCCTACTTCAGAGGTTAGTGACGAAGTCTGCCGAAAGCTGTTGTGAAAGTGCCGAAGGTTTGTTGTCTATCCTAGTTCGAGTGCGACTGAGAGTGAAGTATGCTTCGAAGCTAAGTGTGACAGTGTCGAAACTTGCTTCGAACAGTGTACTTTGAAGGCTAGACTTCGAACAGAGCTTCAAACAAGCTCACAGAAAAAACAACCTTCGAAAGAGTAGCGAAGCCTGACACACGACAGAGAAACCAAATCGAAGCCTACACTCTACCTTCGGAGCTAGCAAGATCGAAGAAGGATTGCTGAAGTGATAACCTTCGACACACACAGATCAACTTCGAAACGATGTTTGTAAGTGTTGTCACACAAGAAATCGAAGGTGACAAACACACTTCGAACGACAAGCTTCGAACTCACAAGCTGCAACCCTCGAAAATGATAGCAAGAAGGAACTCACGTCGAACAAAGTCTACCAAAGAGACAAGCTCCGAAGCTAACTCCGAAGCCTGTTGAAGTATTAACTTCAAAGAGCTCGAGTCGGAGTATACCTTTGCAAGAACTGTCGAAGTATGCCAAGCCGACAGACTAAGTGCAAAACATACTTCGAAGCTAGAAACACAGTACACAAAAGCGAAGTCGAAGTTCAAGCGAAGCCCTCGAGGATGTCAGATCGAAGCCTGCCTCACGGAGCTGAGGGTCTTCGAACAGAGAAGGAGGCTTCGCCAGAAAACAGTCAAAAAGGCACTCAGCCCTGTCTACTTCGATCAAAAAGCTACGCAGAAAAAGCAAGGCTAGAGTACTAGTGTACTATTGCTACAGTGTAGTAGTACTACTTGCAACCAGCAAGAACTAGTACTCTTCACGTGAAGAACATAAGCAATCGAAGCACACATACTCAGGAATAAAATCGTTGTGAGCAAACCGAATACTGCAGAGTCATTAACTAGATGCAACACACAAGCAGAAGGAATAAAAGCATCCAGACCAGAAGAAAAACAAATCTGGGATGAACTCACAGGAAGCTTCCTAGCGGCGCATTCAAGGACAGGAGAGAGAAATGCAAGGAACAAAATGACCCAATAGAATAGAAAGTGATTTCAGCAAAAGGGTAGGCCAACCCTAGGGATTGGGGCCCTATTTATAGGCTGCCCAATGACCTAGAATATCCACCACCAGCCCTTAGGGTTTTTACAGATGCTAAAATAAAAGAAAAGACTCAACTGCCCTTAGGATTTTTTACAGACTCGACTGACTGTGGGCCTAGAGATACAGATGACTTATCCAGAAGCTAAGCTTTCGTAAAGACTACGGCTTCTCTTCTGGACAGTCTGATACAAGATCAACGGTTGTCAGTTTTCCGCCGAAACTGACAAAGCCTCCACCGACTTTGCACCAGGTACCCGGATTGGGCCGGCCCGATTCCGCAGGTCTCTCAGCCCGGCAATCACTCACCGCCCGTGTACTTGAGTCAATCCTGTTCAACAGCCCAGTGGGTCTTCTGCTGCTCCTGGCCCATGTACCCAGATTGGGCCAACCTGACTTCGCAGCCTCCTCTGCCCGACAGTCGCTTGTTGCCCGTGTACCTGAGTCACACGCAGCCCATGAAACAGCAGATCTTCACTCTTCTCAGTCCTCTTTAACTATCGTTGACAATGACTCATCACATCTGGAGCCATGAGGCCCACGCTATTCAGCATGGCTCCTCACTCGGCCTCGTCCCGTGGTAGGGAGAACTCAGCAGGCAGCGTGACAATGTTGATGTCCATCACCTAGGGTGCGGGTCCCTCAGAGATGGGCGAGTAATCATCGTCGAGCATGCCGTCGTCGTCGCTTTGACTAGGAGCCCGGTTGGTTATCTCAACCGGCTTCTCCCTCCATACCTGTTTGGTAGCTTGCCGAGGGCGGATCTCTTCGAAGATAGCATCGCGCTCGGCCTTAGCTTCCCTCTCGCGCATCTCCTGTGCCCGTAGCCGTTGTAAGCATCTCTTCTATGATTTGGACATGCCCGGAGGGGACCAAGATGGTTGCGGCTTGGTGTCGGGTGCAACTGTTAGGCTCCCATTAATTCTGGCCGAAGTGGTACTGTGCCCTTCGGCCTTAGGCACCCTGTGTTCGGAGGGGGCTTCGCTGCAAACCCCGTCGGATGGACCGTCCTCGTCTGGCCGATCGAACGAAGCTTTGGCGCAGAGCTTAGCCGAAGCATGAGACTTACCTCCGTCAGACCTCGGTGACAAAGTCTTCGGGATTGGGACATCCTGAGACCCAACTCTGATAGTTATGGCCTCGGACTCCCTGACTTCGGCCTCCGCATGCTCGCACCCTTCGGCTTCATCCTGCATGGTCCGATTTGGAGGCACCACGGACAGTCTATGGACGATGACCCTCCGCTGCGTTTGTTTTCCCCTACCATCCATAATACTCTGAAGGAAAACAAGGCATAGCGTTAGGTTGTGGAGGGACCCTGACTCGAATACGTACGGTGCCCACGGGGTCCCCACCTAGTCATACGGCGGAGGCATCGGCGGCTCTAGTGGCCTCGCCCACTGTGAGCCAAACCCATTACCTAGAGGGGGGTTCGGCCAAGTCGAAGGTATCTCGGACCACACCAGCGAAGGGTCCTGCCAGGCCAGAGGTACGTTCGGCCAGTGCGGGCCGAAGCCTTCCATCGGAGACATCCAACACGGTGCGGGGTTCGGCCATTGGGGAACGAAGTTGTTGCATGGGGGACCCGACCACTGGGGTTCGAAGCTGCCATACGGGGGGTTTGGCCATTGTGGCTCGGAACCACCGTGCGGAGCATCAGACCACCGTGGCCCGAAGTCTTCGTGCGGAGGGTTCGTCTGCTTCGGTCCGAAGCCACCCTTCGAGGGTCTCGGCCCCTTCGGCTGTTTTAGCTTATCGTGTGGACCTGCTTTCTTGGCCCTTCTCTGATGCTTGTTCAACAGCATATCATATGTCACCTTCGGCCTCTTGCGAGCCTTGGCCGAAGGGGTGTTAATGTTCTGTTTCCACACTCCTACCTCGGCGTTCTTTGGCACGAGTGTGCGAGTGCGCGGTTCTCCAACAATTACATCCTTCCCTTTAGCTGACTCGACCTGTTCTGGCCGAATCAACACCTTCTTTTCGCCGAGGTCGATGGCGTTGACTGGAAAAGGATCTTTATCTAGCTTCATCTTTGGATCATGGTCTATCTTCAATCGTCCTTCTTCTATGGCCGATTGTATCTGCCGTCAAAAAACATTGCAATCATTAGTATTATGCGAATGTGAATCATGCCACTTACAGTATGGATGCTTCTTTAACTCATCAGCAGGTGGGATGTCTTGACCCTTAGGTAACCTGAGAGGCTGACTTTTTAAGAGAAAATCAAATATTTTATCACATTTAGTTATATCGAACGAGTACTTGACCTCACTAAGTCTATTCTTTGTGGGGGATGGTCGTAACTCGGAGCAAGTGACAGGTTTATTTTTAGTGTTCCAAACCCATTCGGCCGTGTACATGTCGGTCGAATCCTCTTCCTCTGACTCCTCCTCATCAGAGTGTTCCATGATGTGGATTTCGGCCCTAGGCTTGCTAAACGTCTTAATAAATTTCTTATCTTTGGCTCGGCCTTCTTGGACCAGAGCCTGCTGTAGAACTTGGCTAACTTCTAAAAAGTTTTGGTTATCTAATCTTTCTTTAATTTCGGAAAGTAACCCGTTAAAAGCTAAGTCCGCCAAGTCCCTTTCTGAAATATTAAGACTAAAACATCGGTTTCTAGTATCCTTGAAACGCTTGATGTACTCAGAGGCGCTCTCACTAGATTTTTGCTTAATCGATGTCAAATGCGAAAGCCTAAGTTCTGTCTCACCTGTGTAGAAATAATCATGGTATTTCCGCTCTAAATCGTCCCATGTGTGGATGGAGTTTGGCGGGAGCGCCGAAAACCAAGTGAAAGCAGTGCCGGATAGCGAGAGAGAAAATAGTCTAACCTTTAGGGCATCTATCCCGCTAACCTCTCCACACTGCGCCAAAAATTGACTAACGTCCTCTAGTGTGGTCTTACTACCCTCGCCATCGAACTTAGTGAATTCAGGGATCCTATAGTCGTGGGGGTAGGGTACCGCATCAAGATGGTTGGGGTAGGGCTTACGGTAAACCCTAACCCGTCCCTTGGGCACGAAGCCAACACACTCCCTGAATAGTGCGAGGACCCGCTCCTCTATATCATCTTGGTATGTTGCTTGTGCGCGCCTCTCATGCGGGGGCGCGACACGCGGTGGGATATCGGCGTGTCGGTCGTGTGCTTCTTCCCTGCGTGCTATTTGTATAACGTGTTCGTGTCCGGGCATCTGTGCATGTGGTGCGGGCAGCGTAGGCATTGGCGCAGGTGGTGCGTGGTATGCAGTGTTAGTTTGGTTGTAGGTGTAATGATTGGTCTCGACCATAAGTGTTGAAGCCGGAGACGTGATTGTGCTAGTGTTGCCGTTAGTCCTACTGTATACGTGGTTTGTCGGAGGTGCGCTAGCAATAGGAACCAGGGGTACGGCCTCAGTAAAGCCGAACCTTCTAAGAGTCGCCTCTACTTGGGAGCTGACTGCCAAATCTAAATGGTTGGCTAGCGAAGCGCTAACGGCTTGATCTACTGATGCGGCTATTTTCTGCTCAATTTCTAAAGAAGATAAACGAGGCGATCCAGGTGTTACCTAGACCTGAGCGAGGTCGGGGGTGAAGATGTCGCGCTTGATGAAACCTGCGCGTGTCTTGACGTAGCCCCCAAGCATCATGTCTTGGAGCGCCTTTAACTTTTCCTCGATCTCTGCTCGGTCTGCTACGGGGATATCTTCAAGTGTAGGTGACAGTATATTGTGGTTGTTGATATCCACGCCTCCTATTGCGTCCATCGGTGGTGTATACATAGTAATCGATGTAGATGGACCGGTGGACGATGTAGACATACTCATCACGTTGGCGTAGCCTTCCCAGTGGAGTCACCAAAAAGTGTGTTGACTCGGAAACGTGCCACCGCACTTGGGTCAGTTCGACCATCCAAAAGTGCACGGATACTTAGGGACAAGCCTAAGCGTGACATGGCACCGACGTCGCGTTCTGACTACCCTTAATAGTGATAAGGGGGTGGAGTCGCTAGGCAACTAGATTATGCAAAATAATCCAATTAGTCGAAAGAGATAGATTAAACAGAATAAAATCAACAAATCAGTCGGAGCCCCGTCTGGTTCGAAGTCTGGTGCGAAGGGGTCACCGAAGTGTACCTTCGGCGTCTGGTGCAAAGTGCTCCGCCGAAGGGTGCTTCGGCGTTAGGACTGATCCGACCGAAGATGGACTCCGAACGGATCTGGACACAATGATCACCTCCGAACAACAGGGTTCGGCATGCGATCTCCGATACAGCAAACTACGAAATAGAGACACGAGGGCCACGAGCGAGTGCAACTTCGTCCGGTGCGGAATATGGTCATGGCGGAGCCTGTTGCGACGAAGTATGCTTGGCAAAGCCTGTTGCCGAAGCCTGCAGTCTCGCCGAAGGGTGTCCTAGGGACCTCCAAAACCGATCTCTCAGCTCCGGACACCTCCGACGAAGTAGCTTCGGACGTGCGAACCTGCAACAGAAGAGTGCGAAGTACTAATTCGTCCTGAGGACCGAATTTTGCTAAGTGTTGCACTAGTAGCGAAGGTAGCAATCTATTACGCAGATTAGAGGATACTTCACAGGCGAAGTAACAAGGCGATAGCAATCTATTACGTAGATTAATGGATACTTCACAGGCGAAGTAAAAAGGATTACCGCTATTCCGTAGTGGCCGGTGGAGGGCTTCCAGGCAAACCCACGAAGAGGTATAGGAAAATAAAGGTAAAGTAAATACGATCAAAGCATGGGCTTTGGTTTGGTTTGAGTTGGGGGGTTCTCACGCCGGCCTTGCCTCTATATTTATAGGGTTTAATTCCTAATCTAATCTGCTATTAATCCGGCCAGATAGAGATAAAGATTGAGCTGGAAACACATCCAACTCTATCTTGGCCGAAGCCCATGGGCTGGCTAGTGGCTTTCGGAGCCCATAGCTCAATGGACTTCGGCTCTGTAGGGCTTCGGACATACCCTGGACATGTGTACTTTCGGCCCAAATCACCAAAACTTGATATTTTGACAATCTAGCCATTAATGCAATTTTTTGCTATCGACACACCGGAGGATGTCTTGTAGGGTCGAAGTTGTCTATACGTGCCACAGCCTGGACAGGCTCGGGACGTACCTCAGAAGGAACTTGGTCAGTAGTGCCTCGACCCGAGGTTCTTTCAAGGTACTCGCCTCTTAAAGAGAGTATAGACTTGCACGCATCAGTAGCGTGACTTCGATTCTCACCATGGACACAGCAGAAGAAGGCCTGGGCTTTGCCAGCCGGTTTCCCTGGTGGCCTCCAGCCGCTGGTCTTGCTTCCCGGGGCTTGTGAAGTCTTGGGGGCAAATTTCTGTGGATGAGCAATGTTCAGGACTTCTGAACGAGGATGCTTTTGCCCATGATGCCTGTCATGCTAGACTTCGATGCTAGGCCCCTGCGAAGGTGTTGAAGTCTTCACTTCGAACTTGACTTCTTGCCTAGCATATTCTCCGGAGTTGAAGTAGTTCTCCGGAGCCACCCTTCTTCTGACCTAGCATATTCTTCAAAATAAGCCATCAGCTGAGCAACAGAGGATATGTTTCCGATGAAGTTTATCAAGGAGGCCCGCATGGGTAACTCCCTCTCGAGCTACATCAACTATGGAGGATGTAGTCAGCCCTCGTATTTCCGACTTCGTATGGGCGAAGCACTTTAAAAATTGTCTTAAAGTCTCTCCAGGCAGCTGATTCACCTCGAAAAGGCTTCCCGTAGACATTGGGGGTACGAAGGTACCCTGAAAGTTACTTATGAACTTCTTCCTTAATTGCTCCCAGGTTCTAATTGATCCCGACTTCAGGGACCAAAACCACTACAAAGACACCCCTTTGAGAGGAACAGGGAAACACTTGGCCATGGTGTCTCGCACTCCTCCACTGGCCTCAATTGCCAAAGCATAAGAACGGGAGAACTCCCCGGGGTCCTCATCTCCGGAATACTTACAGAGCTTCGAAGTTTTAAACATAGGGTCAAAGCGCACTTTCTGTAGCTCGGGATGCAGCGGAGACTCGCTATAGCAGGAAGCGTTCTCTAGGGCTTTGGGATAAGGAAGATCGTCATCTTAAGGCACTTCGGAAATGACCGGGGTGGCCTGAGAATAAAGCCTATATGCGGCCTCTTCTCTCCACCTCGCCACTTCAACTTGGAGACAGGCCATCTGAGCTGGAGAACTGTACGTGTCAGTTCGAAGCAGAATCGGAGCTGGAGAAGGGACTCCGGCTGGCCGAAGTATAGATGGAGTTGGAGGAGGAACTTCGTATGCTCGAGGAAGGGGAATCCCTTCGGGAGTCTGAGGTGGAGGAATTACTGAAGGTCCTCCGACCTCGACTGTGTTCGAATATCTTACTTCAGAGGTCCGAGGGGACCTCCGAGTAGGACTACCACCTGAACTCGGCTTGGGATGCATGGTTTTGAGAACTTGGTAGAGAACAAAGTTTTTTGGACTAGGTTCCCCACGGATGGCACCAACTGTTGGCGTAAAAGATTACGCTAATAGGTTTTCAGAGATTGGAAACTAACAAACGAAGTGTTTGTGAAGTGAACTATTTCAAGCCTCCGAATTGGATAATAGCTCGAAGTAATTCGAAGTTGTGTATTAAATAACTCAGTATTCGATGCTCATTACAGGGTAGAATGGGGGGTATTTATAAGTAAAATTCTTAAGGAAAAGACCTTTTTACCCCTCAATTACAATCGACATAGTGGAAACTATTCGGTACCCCTAATAGGGCTAAAATGGTAAAAGACTAATCTAATGAGAGAGAAGATAAGTCTTCCATCCTAGCTGGTAGATAAATTCTCTGAAGAGTTGACGTTCGAAGCCATACTCTGAACAAGAGTCCGCATTGATTATTCGAACTTGATCCCCTACTAAACCGGAGTTTAATACTGGAAGTTTGGTTTAGTAGGTTGCCTTCATCTTGTTACTGTAGAGACCCTGAGGATGAAGTATTTTCCCCCAACATTATTGTATTGATATTTTATTATTTTGAATGTTATTACGCATATTACTCTGCAATCCTCATTAAGTGTAATTGTATATCATCGATACATTGTATTGGTTTATTTGGTCCAAATTTTTTCTTAATTCTCATGTATTTTTTATTGTTTTGGCTATAATGTGAAATAAACCCTTTAAATTTGACCCCCTATGTTGTCGATCAAGATCTGCCACTCGCTAAGATAGACATAAAGTCTTACGATAAAATTATTTGTTCACATGTCAAAACTCACATGTACTAGCCAGAATTATGATCCTTTCCTCATGTGTTCCTTTCTATCGTATACGTAGGTACTTTCCACCACCGCTGGTGTAGTTACCGGTGTCGGGGACACATTCAGCCATGTAGTGCATGGTGAACTTGACAACAATGAGCGTGATGGCATAGATAGTGATGGAAGATGTGTGCGGGTCATGCATGGACTGTGGCATGATGGTTGTAGGCACACCAACCAATTGTTGGGACAAGGGGAAGCTACGCTAGCTGACAATTTTAAAAATTCACCCCAAACCCTGAAACCATGTGCGTGAGGGATCATGAATCTTTACCTTCTAACATTAGATGTGTTAGTGCATCGGAAGAAGATATTGGGGAAGCACATCCTCGCTTATCCTCGTCTCGCTCCATCTGTTCACCGGCAATCCAATTGGCAAAGACTGGTGATGTCCTCATGAAAAAGCCTATGATCACTATTATTCGAAAAGCATCTCTTCGGAGTCCACACGAATAGTGATGAGATTGATCTCACATTGGTGTGCTAGAACCGTTGGTGAGTACTAGAAAGAAATATCAATCTGAACTATTGAGATCAAGAAGAGAGAGGAGAGGTGTGGAGGTTAGGATTTTAGATCTAATATAATCAACAATTGATCTTGGTCCATGACCTCCTCCTCCCTTTATATACACAGTTAGGACCTTGGGCCCAAATTCACATTAAGGCCCAACAAATCTAATCTATTCCGTCTGCCTTGGAACTTCCGATCTTGGGTCAGAACTTTCGATCTGGACTCTCGATATCCAACCAAGAAATTATTGTAACTTCCGATACCCTGAGAAACCAAGTGGGGTTTACACTGTGGTTTTATCTTTGTGATGAGTGATTGACAAGTTTGCCTGATTTAATGGTCTAGAATTGTGATGGCTTGTTGTGTTCACTGAAGGGATCAATGTGTGTTCTACGTGGAGATTCATGTTTTGCTTGTCTCATTGTCTGCAAGGTTGATATGCGAGTCAATTGTCAACAGCGGGTGATCAGGGTCAAGTGGGGAGCTTGATGCCAGACGACCAAGGATGACGGGTAAAGTTGAGGAAGCTCTCAGGGGTACACGTGGAGATAGAGCAAGAGATGGACGGATGGATGATCGAGACAATGTGTTGACCAAGTCAGCGAAAGAGAGGTCAGTGCAAGTGACAAGGCAGCTCGAGGGATCGAGATCGGGAGAGACTTGCTAGCGGTCGAGTTCGCGGATTGTTGATATGTGTCGGTGATCTTGAGGGCTTTGTCGGTTTTGGCTCAAAACCGCCAGATCGAGATTGAAGCGTCCTGAAAAGAAGTCGTTGTCACTACGAAAGCTTCGAATCAGAACACACTACCTTTAGATAGGATTTTACTCTTTTAGCACTGTGGGCCTTCGAGTCTGTAAAAAACCTAGGGGTATTTGAGTCATTTCCTATTTTTGAATTGCCTATAAAAAAGCCTCCTAGACCCTAGGATTTCACCGACTCATCTAAAATTTAAATATTCAGAGAGTTCATTTTCCCGTGCCTTGTTCTACCTTTGGCTAGAGCGACCACTATTCATCAATAATGTCTCTGCATAGTATTTTCGCTCTGGTTTTATTCGGTTTTCTCCCCACGGCTCTTGGACTTCTCTACCGAGCGTAAGCGGGACATGGTTTTCCTGCGGCTAGGGGTGCAGACAAGGAAGAAGGTGGAGCTTACTGTTCCTGAGAGGGCACGTGAGCTACGTTTTGGCCGTACTACGACACATGCATTCCGTACGCCTCTGCATAGGAAAAATTCCCTATAGCTACACGCTTCTCTAGGTAAGTGAGGTATGTAAATCTTTCTCTCTTATATTCCACGTTTTTATCTTGAGGATACATTTGTATTGAAGGAAGTAATATTTACTTTTTGCATTTCAATTATTTATAATGATTATCTTGTGCTTTATAAATTGTTTGTGATCGATGGAAGTTTTTCTTGTACTTGATGCATTGCGTGTCTAGTCTGTAAATCTGCCTTTCTGACTAACAATATGTCATCCACATATAAGACTAGAAACACAAATGAGATCCCACTAGCCTTTCTGTAAAGACAAGGATCTTCTTAATTCTTGATGAAGCCAAACCATTTGACTACCTCATCAAAATGAAGATTTCAACTCCAAGCTATTTCTCATAGTCTAGTCCCATCACTGCTTATGTGAAGGTCTTTGGATCATCATTGTCCAACAACAATATGTCACACTGCCCAATAGTTACAAACAAAAACCGCTCAGGCGCATGACTTACCCTCCCAAACCTTCATCGGCCAGTTATCTCAACAACAGGCTCTACAACACCTTGTGTTGACACGAAAACATGCCCCCGCACTTGGGTCAGTTCGACGATCCAAAAGTGTGTGGATACTTAGGGACAAGCCTAAGCGTAACATAGCACCGACATCGTGTTCCGACTACCCTTAGCCGTGGTAAGGGGGGTGAAGTCGCCAGGCAATCAGATCACACAAAATAAACCAATTAGCCGAAAGAAATATATTAAACAGAATAAATCAGCAAACCGGTCAGAGCCTGTCTACTTCGAAGTATGGTGTGAAGGGAGTCACCGAAGTGTACCTTCGGCGTCTGATGCGAAGTGTCCCGCCGAAGGGCACCTTCAGCGTTTGGACTAGTCTGATCAGAGATGAACTCCGAACAGATCTAGACGCGACAATCACCTCCGAACAGTGGGGTTCGGCGTGAAGTCTTCGATAAAGTAAGATACAGAGTACTGACTCAAGCGCAATGCGCAAGCGTGACTTCGGCCGGAGCAGAGTACGAGCATGGCAAAGCTTGTCGTGATGAAGTCTGTTGGCGAAGCGTGCGGTCGAAGCAATTCGTCTTGCCGAAGGGTGTTCTGCGAATGTAGGTGACTTACAACAGATATGATTCGAAGTACTAATTCGGCCTGAGGACTGAATTCTTCTAAGTGTTGCACTAGTAGCGAAGATAGCAATCTGTTACGCAAATTAGCGAATACTTCACAGGCGAAGTAACAAGGTGATAGCAATCTATTACGTAGATTAACATATACTTCACAAGTGAAGTAACAAGGATTACCACAGTTCCGAAGTGGCCATCAGAGGGCTTCCAGGCAAACCCACGAAGAGTACAGAAAGGTAAAGATAAAAGTAAAGGTACTGTTCAAAGCTAGGGCTTTGTGTTGGGGGGTCTCTGAATTGGCTTCGCCTCTATATTTATAGGGGCTAGACCTCTGATCTATTCAACTGTAATTTGGCTGAATAAAGATAAAAACATAGCCAAAATCATGCCCAACTCTATCTCTGCCGAAGTGGGCCTTCGGCTATGCCCATCGAAGCCTGCTCCTCGGGCCAAAGCTTCGGAGGCATGGGCCTTTGAAGGCTTCCTGGCCAAAAGCCGTGGGCTTCCTGGAAGCTTTCAAAGCCCATAGCCCAATGGTCCTTCGGCCCTATAGGGCTTCGACCTGACCTGGGATGTGTATTTTCGGCCCAAATTACCAAAATTGATATTTTGACAATCTTAGCCATTGATGCCATTTTTTGATATCAACACATGCCCCCTGCCTTTTAGTGAACTAAGTGAACAAAAAGCACAACGAGCTAAAGACGATACCCTCCATATCGGCCTTTCGACACCTTTTTACACTGTTTGCCACACACTTGGGAAATACCTTTTCAAGTGCCTACCATTCAACACTCTTCGAAACCGCTCTCCTTGCAGAGATTCTAACACATATGCATTGTCAGGAGCGATTTCAGCTATTTTGAAAGGGCCTTCCCAACTAGGTGACCATTTACCGAACTTGGGAGTCTTAGTGCCTAAGGGTAAAATCGTCTTCCAAACCAAGTCTCCCACTTGAAACGATTTTGGTTTAACCTTCTTATTGTAGGCTTTAGCTACTCTCCTCTTGTATACTTCTATGGCTTCTAAAGCCTTTAATCTCTTATCGGTCACTTCTTCTAGGTTGTCTTTCAAAAGAGTTTCATATTCGTCAACCGATAAGACATCCTGCCTTAACACCCTTAGAGAGCCAAGATCTACTTCTACAGGTAGAACGACTTCTTGTCCATACACTAACCCCTATGGACTAACTTTGGTAGCACTGTTCTTTGCAATGCTACAAGCCCATAGCGCCTCGCAAAGCACCTCATGCCACTTTTTAGGGAACTCTTTGATTTTCTTCCTAATGAGCTTAATCACGGTTTTATTACTAGGCTCGGCCTGACCATTGGCCTGAGCATAGTAGGGTGAAGAGTTTATCAACTTAATACCATGATAATTGGTGAAGTCCCTCACTTCTTTAAAACACAAATGAGCTACCTTGATCCGTAGTAAGAGTTTGAGGAATGTTGAATCTATGTATGATGTGCTTCAAGATAAATTCAATTACCTCGTTGTGGGTCATGTTCTTGAGAGGCACAGCCTCGGTCCACTTGGTGAAGTAATCCGTAGCCATCAACATGAACCGATGTCCTTTTGAGGAAGGAGGGTAAATTTGGCCGATGAAGTCTAAATCCCAACCTCGGAACGGCCATGGCTTGACAATAGGGTTGAGTAATGAAGCAGGAGCTAACTGAATATTGCCAAACTTTTGACATGCTTCACACCCTCTATAATACTAAAAACAATCCTTGGTCATAGTTGGCCAGTAGAAACCCACTCTTTTGAGCATCCAACTCATTTTCTCGGCCGACTGATGAGTGCCACAAAGTCCTTCATGGACTTCTCCCATAGCCACCTAGGATCGTCCGTAGTCTAGACACTTCAATAGTACTCCGTCAATGGTTCGGCGATATATTGTGTCGTCTATCAACACAAATTTAAACGCCTATCGCCGAATCTTCCGATCAACCCTTTGGCTAGGGTCTCTCAAATACTGGACGATTGGAATTATCCTATCGCCCTTATGGGCTTTGGAGGGTTTTGCTAGCTCACCCAATGAAAAAGTCTCAGGGCTACTGATTTCGGGGTGTCCCCTGAGCCCTTCCTGCTTCTGCCGAAGCCTGGTTGGACTGGCCGTGTGGAGTGTATCAGGCCGAAGCCCCCTACCGGAGGGTCCGGACCCCCAGAGGCCCTCACTGTGCGGAGGACTTAGGCTCACAGTCTCCGCGCGTTCCAGACCCCTTAGTGGGCAGGGTACTCCGGCCCTGGGACCTCGGCGCGCGGTAGCCTTCGGCAGCTGATGGGGTCCGACCCATAGGGTGCGCCTACCCGAAGTCACTAGCTTCGGTAGTGAGACCAAACATCGTCTTCTCCTATACAGAAAATTCTCCTCTCCTGACTTGGTAACGAGATGCTTGCTGAGCCAAATCATTTGCAGCCAAATTGGCCTGTCTCGACACATGAGAAATTTTGATGTCATCAAAAGTAGAAACTATGTCCAGGCCTTTATCCAAGTAGTTGTTTAGCAAGCCATTGAAACATTGAGCACTCCTAGCCACTTGTTGTACCACTAACAGGGAATCACCATGTGCATGGACATGTTTAACACCCATGGAATCTAACAATTCAAGCCCTAACAGCAAAGCCTCGTATTTAGCTTAGTTATTGGTAGAAGGAAACTCTAAACGAGACGAGGTCTCAAAGTGCGCTCCACTAGGTGATACGAGGACCACTCCAATACCTTCGCCATTTTTGCAAGTTGAACCATCAAAGTAAAGTTTCCACGGCATTACTTCAATCAAAGCAATATTGTCGCTCCAACTAACGTCTATGTGGTGATCAACTATAATGTTGGCTACGATCTGGCCTTTCATAGCTCTTAGGGGTTGATAGGCCAAATCATACTCGATCAGAACGTAAGCCCACTTTCCGATTCTTCAACTTAGAGTCGGCTTTTGCAACATGTGTTTTATTACATCGATTTGGCAAACGACAATACATGTAGTAGGGAGAAGATAGTGGCGCAATTTGGTGCACGTGTAGTAAAGCGATAAACACAAACGTTCCACAAACGCATACCTAGTCTCAGCGGCAACAGGCGGCGGCTCAAGAACGTGATGATGTACTCTTTTCCTTCTACCTCCTGGGTTAGCATGGCCCCGATGACGCTATCTTCAGCAGCGATGTATAGCCAAAATGGAATCCCAGCTTTTGGTGCTCTCACCACGGGCAGTGAAGACAAGAACTCCTTGATTTTCTCAAAGGCGCTTTGCTGGCTTGCCCCCCAAGCGAACTCAGCTTCGTTCTTTAGCTGGAGTATGGGGACAAAGGCATCAATCTTGCTAGACAAGTTGGATATAAAGCGACTGCAAATAATTCATCTTGCCTAGTAACTTTTGTACATCCCTTTTGCATGTTGGCGCTATAACGTTTATAATTTTCTCAAGCCTCTTAGGATCAATTTCTATGCCTTTTCATGAATCATGAAAGCTAAGAACTTACCCGCCGACACGCCAAAAGCACATTTGAGTGGGTTCATCTTTAAACCATACTGTCGCATCCATATCCAATAAAGTGCAGTTTCTCCACTCGAACACCCCATTCCATTAGGGTGTGTCGGGTGGAGTCAGCTGTGGAACAATTCCACACTACTTCAGATGATCACTAAACTAATGGCTCAAATATTCTCCTCCATGATCAGATCATGGAAATTTAATTGTCTTGCCCGTATGATTTTGTACTTCATTCTGGAACTCCTTGAACTTTTCAAAGGATTCCCACTTATGCCTCATCAAGTAGACATAGCCATATCTACTAAAGTCATTGGTAATAGTGATAAAGTATCGAAAATCATTCCTAGCCGTGTGACTCATTGGACCACACACATCAGTATGTACTATGACCAATAGCTAACTCGCCCTCTCACTATGTCTAGTGAAAGGCGTCTTTGTCATTTTGCCAGGTAAGGAAGACTCACATGTGTCATATGATTCAAAATCAAATGACTCCAAAAGTCCATCACTATGGATCTTCTGCATGCGTTTCTCATTTATATGACACAAGCGAAATGCCATACGTAGGTAGGATTCAAATCATTGAGTCATTGTTTCTTAGTACTAATGTTATTAACGTGTGCATCTTCAAGACTCGGAATATATAATTCATTCACTATTGGACAAACACCATAGAACATACCATTCGAGAATATCGAACAACATTTGTTCTTTATCATGAACTCATAACCTTCTTCCTCCAAACATGAGGAAGAGATAATGTTTCTGCCCAATGCTGGAACATAATAACAATTACTCAATTCCAGAACTAATCCTGAGGGTAGTGACAAAGAATAAATCCCAACGGCCAACGCTGCAACCTTTGCACCATTGCCGATGCGAATATCCAGTTCACCTATTGCACACCTTCTTGACCTACTAAGTCTTTACAACGATTTGAAAGTGTGAATCATTGAACCAGTATCAAATACCCATGAATCACTTGGATGAGTTGCAAGATTAAATTCAATAGCATTTATACTTGAAGTAGAAGTGGAAGTCTTGCCTCCCTTCTACTTCCAATTTGTCTAGATCGGAACTTCCGATCTGGTATCGAAAATTCCAATCTGACTTCTCTGTCGCAAATTTTGTCTGACATCGAAACATCCGATCAACCATCGAAACTTCCAATCTAACAAATATCAGAACTTCTGATGTTCTCCAAACAGAAATAGATCCAATCTGTTTTAATTCTTGCAAGTCCAATTTGCAATTCCTGAACCATTGACCAGTTTTACAGGCAAACAAGGACACTAAGGTACCATACCTCTTATCCCGATCTTGGCTCTCAAAAGTGCCGCGCTGTCCCATAACCATATTATGGACATTCTTGTTCTCATCTTGCTTCCAAATCTCAGAGGACAAACAGACAGGTATGAGACAACTTACATTAACTGACTCATTCGAGTGCTTCTCACAAGCCCTCTAGTCAATAAGTTCATCATGATTGGATTCCTCTAGAACATTTTCCTTTCGCTCGAGAACACTTCTCAAGTTTCTAAACCAATCAATAAAAAATGTTCCAAAAACAATCAATCACAATATAAAGAGTATAGTGTTCATAACAGTCGGTGCTATGATCTACAAAAGATAAAATGCAAGGTTCAACACTATGCAATGTTTATATTATATCCAATAAAAGATGTTCCACTATTTTAAAACCAGTCACTTTCCCTCTAATGACTAATAGTGGCACAAGATCCATATTCATTCTAACTCCTAGTGAGCTTTGGCATCACAGCTAGAAGTTAGGTGACATAGGTAAGAAAGACCTTGTTAATCACATCGTATGTGACTCTTGTCATTGGAGAAGCATCCTATGCTATACGCCAACTCTTTGCTCCAAGGCCCAAAACCATTTTTATAGCCCCGTTAAGCAAACCAATACTACGCATGCAGAAGTCTGACTTCCGTCCCAACTGGTCAAGATAAAAGATAGCACCCTACTTTGGAAAACTGATTATCGATGAGCAAGAACCTTGGTGTGTGCATCTATTGGAAAGATCATCAATACTTAATTTTCTGAGGGAAAACTATTCTAGCACCGTAACATTCCTAGTGCACACAAAACATGCAAGAATAGTATAACAGGAACATAAGAAAGCATCACAAGCAATCATATTAACTATGACATAGCATGACCCTCTTCACATGTCGATCTCCATCTCCATGGCTCCCATCATTGAGTGCGTGCTCCCAGCCTCCATGAAGAGTAATATACTATCTCGCATAGCCTATACTAATTACATGGGCCGAAGCACCACGAAAATGACATGCAAGCCATAATGAAACTTACATCAACCTTGGGCTGTAAATAACCATGACACACAAGCCATATTTAATTTACATTCATCACATGTATCTCATACATCACATTTATTCAAGGCCAAGCCAGTCGCATCATTCTCTGCAAAACAAAGTTAGGCGAGCAATCTACAAGTGATTGGATTCTGGATCTGAAAAACATGGCTCAACAGACTCGGAATTTAAAATTCAGGTGGGTTGGAACTTCCGATCTAGCATCGGAACTTCCGATCCCCTAGAACTTCCGATCTGGCATCGGAACTTCTGATCCGCTAGAACTTCCTATCAATATCGGAATCCCACACAGTACCAATTGATTTCTGTATCGAATAAATATTCGATATCAGAAAAATTTCTACTTATACTTTAATAAATTTAATTTCTCAAATAAAAAATTTCTAATTATATTTTATTAAATTAAATTTATAAATTTGACGAGTGTTTCTAAAATAAAAAATATTGCTAATTATATTTTATTACATTTATAATTTTGCACATGACATTTATTTCTCAAATAAAAAATATCTACTTAGACTTTATTAAATTTAATTTCTCAAATAAAAAATTTATAATTATATTTTATTAAATTTAATTTATAAATCTCACGAGTGATTCTAAAATAAAAATATTTCTAATTATATTTTATTACATTTATAATTTTGCACATGACATTTATTTCTCAAATATAAAATATCTACTTATAATTTATTAAATTTAATTTCTCAAAAAAATCTAATTATATTTTATTAAATTTAATTTATAAATATGACGAGTGTTTCTAAAATAAAATATTTCTAATTATATTTTATTACATTTATACATATGACAAGTTCCTTAAATAATAATATTGCTAATTATTCTATTAAATTTATAAATCTCACAAGTGGACCCATATTTTCACTTAGGATAGTTTATTTCTTAAATAAAAAATGCGAATTATATTTTATTAAATTAAATTTATAAATATCACGAGTGTTTAATTCACGTACAAGTGGATTATGGTGTCAAAGTGGAAAAACTTTCTCATATGGATTTTCTTGTATTTTTATGATAATAAAACTGACAAGTGGGTCCCACATTTCCATGTAGGATGACATGTGGTTTATACATGTCAACATGGCATTCTTGGCTATGACGAATACACATGTATATATAATTTCGTCACATAAGCCATGTCTTATTTGGGTATGATGATATTTTTTCTTAGCTTTAGTGATGCACAAAAAAAATTCATCATAAAATTGAACATGTAGTTTCAAAACATCATAAACACCATGATTTTATGACGAATAGCTCCGTTGTCATGACATATTCGTCATAGAAGGTCAAATTTCTTATAGTGCTAGGACCATTGGCCAAAATACACATTAAAGCCCAACATATCTAATATATTTCGTCCGCCTCAGAACTTTGATCTTGGGTAAGAACTTTCAATCTGGACTCTTGGTCTACAACCCAGAAATTATCCGAACTTCCGATACCCCTATCGGAACTTCTGGTTTGAACTCTCTATCTCTAAATCAAAAATAATAGGAACTACTGATTCAAATCGGAACTTCCGATTTTAGCTCTTGTTTTCTCAAACCATAAATTATCGGAACTTCCGATACCATATCAGAAATTCTGATTTGAGCTTTCTGTTTCTAATTCAAAAAATAATTGGAATATCCAATTCCAAATCAGAACTTTCAATCCATCCAGAATTTTCTTGGGCACAATTCCTTCACCAAGGTCATCGGCACTACCATGCTCATCACCAAATATCCCAACAAGTGTTGCTTTCCACTGTGCATGCGCAACTATGATTAGGGATGAAAACAGATCAAATACAAACTGATATCAGTGATATCATATCCTTTTTCATATTTTTGGATTCAAATACTCCGGATATGGATATGGAACTGGATATCATCGCATACGGATATGGAGCGGATATGAATATTATTACGAATAGTTATCGGATATCATAAATAATATAATTCTTGATTTACAATCACAACACATAGCTGACACAAGTGACAAGTAATTGTTCACATCACATAAATCACCACGAATATAGAAGTTACATTTGATTTCTACGAGAACGAATTAGGATTTAAAGAAGTAAGGTGTTCGGTTTAAAAGCAAATCAATGGTTAAATCTTTGTTTAAACTTTAAACTTTTCTACGATCAATATACAATTTAGCTTATCTCATGTAAAAAATTTGGTATTTTTCTGAGTAAGTTTACTAATTTTAATACATTAATTTGCTTCTAGTATTTTTATTGAAATATGTCAAATTTTAATGGCAAGTGCATGAAATAATGAACCAAAATTTGTAAAAAAATCATATTTATATTTTTGAGTCTATTTTTAGGTCATGCCCACTAAATGTTAGTGAAAGAAATTTTGAAAAATCTAAGTCGTGACACTTGATCAGCAACGTGAAGCTTAATGGTTTTTTAATTCTAAAAAATCAAATGAAGTCCAAAAAATATGAAACCCATCATATTATTATGATATGATATATATGTTGTTATTAAAAAATAAAATGTTTTGAAAAGTTGTCACTTAAGATGTCAAGAAAGCTAGATTGTATATGAATGCACAACAATTTAAGGAAGGAATAGGATGTGTTTAAAAACATATCGACAATTAAATCTTGGTTTGAACTTAAAATGTTTTATATGATAAAAATGCAACATAGCTTATCTCATGTAAAAATTCGGTATTTTTCTATATAAGTTTATTATTTTTAATTCATTAAATGTGTTTCTATGGTTTAAATTGAAATATCTGAAATTTGAACTACAAGTGCTTGAAATAATGAACCAAAATTTATATAAAAATCATATTCATATTTTTAGTCCATTTTTTGTTCTTATCTACTAAGTTGAAAGATATTTCGAAAAACTAGGTTATGACACTTGATGGACAACGTAGAGCTTAATGATTTTTTAATTCTAAAAAACAAATTAATTATGAAAAATATGAGACCTCTCATGGTGTTATGATATGATACATAGATATTGTGATAAGAATTTAAAAATATTTGAAGAAAGTTATCATGTACAATGTTAAGAAAGTCATAGACTCCATTAGAATGAATTAGGATTTAAAGAAGAAATATATTAGGTTTAAATGCAAATCAATAGTTAAATCTTCGTTTGAACTTGAAACTTTTTCTACGATCAAAATGAAACATAGATTATCTCATGTAAAAGTTTGGTATTTTTTGGATCAGTTTAATATTTGTAATTCATTGAGTATATTTCTAGGATTTAAATTGAAATATATAAAATTTTGTAAAACCAAGTTGAGATGTGTCCTTGGTTTTGTCTGTGGTGAGTGATTGACAAGAATCTGCTCTACGGAGGAGTTTTACCGAAGTGTTTGTTATTTCGGAGCATGCATCAGAATGTGTGTGCACTAGAGGCGTTTTACCGAAATGTTCGGTATTTCGTAATGTGCACTAGGGAATTTGTGTGTGCACCAGATGCTTTTACCGAAGGGATCGGGATTTGGTGTGTGCATCGAAGGGTTTACCAAAAGGGCACACCGAAGGGTTTGGGGGTCCTGAAGTGTGCTGCGAAACAATGTTTGCTTGTCTCTTAATGTGCAGGAAGTGGATGCAACTTGACGGTCAATAGCAAGGGATAAGGACCAATTGGGAGACTTGGTGTCGGAGGATCAAGGAAGTTGTGTGAATTCAATGGTAGTCCGAAGGGGTGTTCGGATGGTTTCTAGATGGAGGGTCACAGACATAAGTGCACGGGACAAAGATAAGCAGGCACTCCGAAGATGCACTCCGGAGGGACACTTCGAAGGTATGCTCTGAAGGGAGATACTTCGAAGGTTGGCATAATAAGACCTCTAAGGGGAGGCACTCCAAAGATGTGCTCCAAAAGGAGGAATACTTCGAAGGGTCAGTTTGAAGTATGGATGGCTTGTCATGGCTTAGGTCATGTTAGCTTCGGTACACGAACGGATGGTGGTCGAGCTTGAGGAGCTGTGAAGCCATGGTGATCCACTCCGAGGACATGGTGCGAAGGCAACAAGGGCTTTGATGGCTTCACCTCAAAACTATCACACTACAAGTCGACTTCAGTGCAGTGAAGCCTCAGTGGTTCGGAGCCTGCAACCGGAGCCAGACAAGTACTTCGTCAATTGCTACGAGGCTTTGTTGAAAAGAAGCCAAAAAAGTTGATGCATTATGGAGCTTCAAATAAAGTGTAAAGTAGGACTACCTGTTATACCCCTCGACTGTGTGAGTAAAAAATACTATAAACCCTAGGGGTACTGTAGTGACTTCACATGTCTGAGTAGGGTATAAAAGGAAGGGTAATCTGATGTCTATGGTAACGTTGTCTAGAACACTTTACCTATGTTTAGAACCTTTTGTTCATCTTTTGTTCTAGGGCAAGCCGCCACTCTCTAGTACTCATATTTGAAAGGCTTTTGTGTTCCCTATTCATGCAATGGAATTTCTATTTGATCTTTTATTGTTGATCATTGTCTGGCATGAACTTGCATTTGTTGTTCTTATTCCATGTGTGAGTATTTTTAATACTGTAGAGTTTCTTAGTGTTTTTTCTTGCATAAGAAGAAATGAATCTCTTATGCATGAGCAACTTGTTTCTCTTGAATTATTTATGTCACCTCGTGTGAAATCCTAAAAATCCATGAACAAGTTGATACACCATTCGTTTTATTAGTTCTAGTAGTACCTTCGCTCTGTTGTGTAATCGAGGCAATCCCTCAACATACACTAGCAATTTTGTTCATTGTGAAGTCATCTTGCGAAGTCCTTTTCGAAGTCCCTCTATGGAGTGTTGCTTAAGAGCACAGTTCTGTGCGAAGCCTAGTGCGAGTCACTAGCGCTTTAACTCTGGGCGAAGTACTCCCTCGGTGTTCAAACTTGGGTGTGAAGTTTGTTTTTGCCAAGCTCATTTCGAAGCCTTTTTGGTTGGGAGATTTGAGTGAAGTGCTTCTGATCTCCACAGTTTAGCCCAGTGCAAAGCCACATTCAGAGTGTTGTCAATACCTTTGAACTAGTACTAGCGAAGGGTGTATTCGGAGCTTGTCTTTTTAGAAGAAAAAATTTAAAGTATTCACCCCCTTTTGGTCTCCTTTTTGGTCGAACAATTGGTATTAGAGCCAGTTAGATCACCAGTTGACCTTAATCAATTTTTGATCAGTTGGCGACATGGAGAGACATGGGAAAATTTCTATGTTTGATTGGAAAGATTTTTCTTACTGGAAGATGCACATGGAAGCTTATCTTCAAAGCTAAGGGAGTGTGATTTGGGACATAGTTGACTCTAACTATGAGAACCCTCATGTCTGTTCCACTCAAGCTCAAGTTGAACAATATGATTACAACAACAAAGCTAGAAATATATTGTTCATAAGCTTGAGCTGGAATGAATTTGACAGAGTGTAACACCTTTGCACAACAAGGGAGATTTGGACAACCCTAGCTATTTTTCATGAGGGTACCACACGTATCAAGGATAAGCACCAAAGCACATACAATCGAGAATACCGAATGTTTGTGCAAGGCACTAGTGAATCAGTTGATGTCATGTTTAATAGGTTTGGTGGAATAGTTAGCAAGTTTCATTCAACTGGAGTTTTAGCTTACTCGGATCATGACAAAGCAATCAAACTTCTCTATGCACTTGATCATGGTATATGTGAAGTGAAGATTTCAAGCATTGAGGAGTCATCAAGTTACAACACGTTAACTTGTGATGAACTCTTCATTAAGCTCAAGTACACTGAGATAGCCAAGGCATCTCAACTAGGACATGGAAACTCATTGTTGCAGAGCATGGCATTAGTTTTGGGTCTTAGTAGTGGAAACCTAGTTGGAGCTTCCTCTTGTTAAAATATTCTTCTGGGTGGTTTTTCTTTGTCCTCCTTGATCTCTGTCACAAAAGAGCAAGTGGACACATTGGATGATGAAGAGCTTGCTCTCATTGTTAAAAAGTTCACTCGTTTCTACCATGATAGACAATATCACAGGAGAGGAGGTTCTCGTGGGTGTTTTGAATGTGGTGACTCTTCTCATTTCAAGGCTGAGTGTCCTAAACTCAAGAAGATAGAGGAGAATGCTCACAAACATAAAAAGAAAGACAAAAAGTCATTCTACAAAAAGAATAGATACAAGATGGCTAAGAGAGTAGCCAAAGCGACTTCCAGAGCTTTTATGGCAGCCCTCAATGACATTGACACTTCGTCGAGTGAGAGCCAAACTCTGACGAGGATGAACCACAAGAGAAGAAAGGAAAAGACTTCACCAGCCTTTGCTTCATGGCGGATGTCAACTCCGACCGCGACAACGAGCCTGGATCATCTAAGGTATCTCTATCCTATGATCATCTTTCTATCAAAGTAAATACCTTAAATGATACTTTGGTTAGTCAGGATAAATTACTTATGAAAGTTGTTCGGGTGTTGTAAGATCTAAGACCTAGGTATGAATCTACTACTACTAAACTTGCAATGATTAGGTCTAAGATGGATGAAGCCGAGTGTGAGTCTTGCATGGTTGTCATGAGTGAGCTTTATGATCTATGTTCTATGCATGCTCAAGTCATCGATCGGCAGGAGAATCTAGAGAAAAAGTTCATTGAGGTGGAGTCTAGACCCTCTCCCTTAGATTCTGGTTTAAATTATCCATTGATTTTGTAGGACCGAAACATGCGACTAGAGGGGGTTAATAGGCGCCTCAACATATTCTTTTGAATCAATGGCCTGTTCTAAACACCCAACGCTCCTCTAAAAGAATAAGCAGAAGCAAAGAAACTTTCACAACAAAATCCTAGATAAAACTAGTGCTATCACTCTCCTGTCAGATATGAATTAATGTGACAGTCTGAGAGATCATAAGCACTAAAAATAATCTAGCCTTCAAAAACAAAATGTTGTCTAGACTAAAATGACAACAGTACACAACACATAAGGCAGATTAACGAAAACACTATTTAAAGACTAGACAACTGATCATCAGGCATTTCATAAAGCATCAGATAAACATCCACAGTTCACAGGCATTTAAACTAACACATGACATGTACTTTTATCACGTAGATATATCAAGGAATATTCATAGTGCAAACTAGAAATAAACTACTTGCAGCTATTTAATCAAACACGGTATATTCAATGGAGAAACTATTGCAAGTACACGCAAAACGAGAAAGTAGATTACTATTCTCTTGGTTTTTATAGTGCAAGTCCCAGAGCCTCCGCTTCTCCCAGCCATGCGCTGTTGTTTGGCTCTCAGCCCCATGCTACACTGAGGAAGCAGCACCGAGTGGAAGCAACACGCGAGAGAAGCCCGAGTACGCACTGCAACACTTCTGGACTTCGAGCGCTCTGCCTTGGATCCCTTGCGCCTAGTGCCTCCGCCGCCTAGTGCCTCAAGAACCAGCGACCAGCACCACCCATTGATCCTCCGAAGAAAAACGGGCTGGAGAAGCTCCCTCAGAAAACCGACTCTCGTATTTTAGAGAAGAATCAAACTAGAAGCCCCATCAAAAAACTAGTGGATGTAAGCAGCGAGAGGAGTACAGAATAGTGGTCGGCGGTGGATATAGAACAAAGAAGAACGGAGATGAACAGTAATGAATAGGAGAAACTTTTCTAGAAATTTGGTAAAGTGAACTCTGATTTGAAAGTGTATGAGTTGGTGAAACCCTAGGGTCTAGTGGGCCTTTATAAGCAATTTAAAAATAGGAAAAGACACAAATACCCCTAGGGTTTTTATAGACTCGAAGGCCCACAAGGCTAAAAAATAAAATAAAATCCTATCTAAAGGTAGTTTGTCCTGATTCAAAACTTTCATAGTGACAACGACTTTGCTTCAGGACGCTCTGATCTCGATCCTACGGTTTTGAGCAGAAACTGACAAAGCCCTCTAGATCGCCGACATGTGTCACCAATCTGCGAACTCGACCACCAGCAAGTCTCTCCCACTCTTGATCCCTCGAGCTACCTAGTCACTTGCATTGGCCTCCCTTTCGCCGACTTTGTCAACACTCTATCATGATCATCCATCTGTCCATGTCTTTCTCTCTCTTTATGTGTATGCCTGAGATCTTTCTCAACTTTAACTGCCATCCTTGATCGTCTGGCATCAAGTTCTCCGCTTGACCATAATCACCCACAATTGACAGTTGACTTGTATCTCAACCCTGCACACAATGATACAACCAAAACACGAATCTCCGTGCAAGATGCACACTGATCCCATCAGTGAACCCAAACAACAAACACATGTCCATACCCTGAATCAAGCAAACTTGTCAATCACTCATCACAAAGATAAAACCACAGTGCAAACCGACTTGGTTTCTCAATCTCCCCTTTGATGAGTTCATTGACAACTCCCAAAATAAACAAGATTAATGTTGAGGTTCAGCACACAAGTGACCATAAAAGCTCAGAAAAGAGCAAAAACATGTCAATTGATTTTAAAATTTTCCCGTGGACAAAATATCCTCCCCTTCGACAAAAGCAAGACACTATTTCTCCCTCTTTGGAAATGCAGGCATCAAGATGATAAAAATAATGCAAAGAGAGATGTGAAGCTGAATGTATATGAAAGCTTCTGAAACATGACTAGCAGCAATTACAGTACAAAACAAGCATTGGCCTCGAATATTTTCTAAAAGTATTGTATGATAAGCTCAGATGAATCATATCAAGAGAAAGCATTTTTAGGACTAACAAATAAAAGACTCACCCCTTAGACTAGCATACTAGACACGATAAGGCATGAAATGCAAACGCTAGCAAATACTACCCATATTTGCAAATCCAAAAATATGGAGCTTCAACAAACTAGTTGTGCAATATTTTCAAGTTTTTGTTTCCTTTTTCTTTTTGATTTTAGTGCTATGGGTTATTTGCATGTCAACCTTATGCTAACCGACCAAGCCAAGCCTAGGTCAAGCAAAGACCATACAAAGCTTAAAGCATTAGTCATGGCATACACTACAATGTCTCAGTTCATACCAAAGTGCTATGGTAAGTAGTCTAGAACAATACAATGCGATAAAGAAAACCCACCTGGATCTTTTCAACCTTAGCACAAAAAGCATGGATATAAATTTCATTTTTATCAATTTTCAGTACAATATTTCCATGAAAAGCATTAAATGTTCAAGTTGCATATTTGCATCTAAGTGTAAAGGACTTAGCTACTAGGCATATAAAAGATAGAAAAAACACTTGGCCTACACATGCTAGTTACTAGACTAAGCAGTGATCATGTTTAAAATTTTTAGAATTAAAAGCTATGCTCATGACAGATATGAGACATATTCAACAGAGCAAAATCATCATAACCAAATACAATATTTCAAAGACATATACAGGCAAGTGCATGTAAAAGCAGTTAATCATATGATAGAAGCTTATGCAATGATACACAACTCCCTCTCACAAAATGCTATAAGGATGACAAACACCAAGCTCTCCTATCAAAAATGCAGAATGAGAAGCACCAAGAGGCTTGGTAAAATGTCAGCAAGCTTGTACTGAGTATCAATGTATCTTAACTCAATATCACCCTTCTCATTGTGGTCTCGCAAAAAGTAATAACATACATCAACGTGTTTGGTTCTAGAATGTTGTACTAGGTTGTTGGCTAAGCTAATGGCACTAGTGTTATCACAAAGAAGTAGAACACCCTTAAAATCCAACCCAAAATCCCGCAAGGTAGAAACCATCCACAAAATCTGTGAGCAATAGCTACCAGCAGCTACATACTCAGCCTTAGCAGTAGACTGCGCAACACTAGACTATTTGTGGGAAGACCAGCAAACAAGAGAAGAACCTAGAAAATGACATGTACCAGAGGTACTTTTTCCTATCATTTCTACAACCAGCAAAATCGGCATCAAAAAACCTCGAAGGAATAAAGATGATGATGCACAATACCAAATGCCAAATTCAAGAGTGTGTTTTAGGTATCTCAGTATGCGTTTACCGCTTGACAATGTGAAGTCCTTGGAGAAGCCTAAAAATGGGTGCATAGACATATTGCGAAGTGTATGTCCGGCCTCGTAGTCGTCAAGTAGAGGAGGGAGCCGATCATGCTCCAGAACTCCTTCTAATCCACCTCTTCTCAATCTTTGTCTAGGTCAAGCGCTACTGATGTAGCCATTGGAGTGGCAAGTTGCTTCACATCGCTCATGTCAAAGTGCTTCAGCAGGTCATTGGTGTACTTCGTCTAATGAATGAATGTACCTTATTTGCATTACTTGATTTGCAAATCAAAGAAGAAAGTTAGCTCGCCCATCATCGACATCTCAAACTCCCTGCTCATAGAATCAACAAACTCAACCACAAGTGTATGAGAAGAGCCACCAAAGATAATATCATCAACATATATCTGAACAAGAAGGAAGTCTTTGTCATGCTTCAGAGTAAAAAGGGTTTTGTCAACAGAGCCCATTTTGCACCCATGCTCAAGAAAAAAGTTCCTAAGTTGGTCATAGCTGGCCATAGGAGCTTGCTTAAGCCCATACAATGCTTTGTAAAGTTTAAAGACTCTATGGGGGTACTAGGGATGTTCAAAGCCTTGGGGTTGCCTAACAAAACATCCTCTCCTATGAAACCATTAAGAAAAGCACTTTTAACATCCATTTGATAAAGCTTGAAACCGTGAGAAGATGCAAAAGCAAGCAAAATCCTAATGGCCTCAAGTTGAGCTACTAGAGCAAAGGTCTCTCCAAAATCAACCCCTTAACTTGACAGTAACCCTGAGCAACAAGCCTAGCCTTGTTTCACACAACTGACCCATCCTACCCTTATTTGTTTTTGAAAATCCATTTTGTGCCAATGATATGAATATTAGGAGGTTGATCTACGAGAACCCAGACTTGGTTTCTATCAAATTTTTCTAACTCCTCATGCATGTTATTTATCCAACTCGAATCAGATAAAGCATGACTAAGATATAAGGTCTCAAAGGAGGCAATAAATGCAAAATCAATAAAGTGAGCATGAGAACGTGTTACCCATAGATCTAGCTCATTGATGATCTTCTCTGGAGGATGCATCTTCTGAATGTGCTGCGGAGCTTCTTGATGAGACGCAGCCTCCGCTTCAACTCTTGCTGGAGAGTGGTCGAAGATGACCGAAGTCGAAGCAGATGCTCTGGGGCCTCTTGTCGAAGTAGTCGATGTTGGGTCCACTTTAGGGGTTGACGTCGAGGGAAGTAGGGGATTATTCTTGAGGTATTCACATACTTCGGGATCTTCTTCTTCAAAGATGGTATCATTCATATATTTTTCACTATCAAGCTCAAAATAACAACTAACACACGAGGTCGATTCATCAAATGTCACATCACATGACTCGATGACAGTGTTAGTATCAAGATTAAACACCCGATATGAATTACCATGAGTGGAATAACCAAAAAAGATCCCATCCAAAGACTACGACTCAATTTTGTCAAAATTTCCACGTTTTAGGATAAAACACTGACAACCAAATACTCGAAAGTGAGTAACCTTGGGCTTTCTCCCAAAACGTTGTTCATAAGTGGTCAAATTCAAAATTGAGCGCAAAAAGATATGATTAGAGATGTAACATGCAATGTTTATGGCCTCATCCCAAAATCTTCTAGGAGTCCTATACTCATCGAGCATCGTCCTAGCCATCTCAACCAAAGTGCGGTCCTTTCTCTCAACAACTCCATTCTATTGAGGAACTCGTGGAGCAGAAAATTGATGTTCAATGTTGTGCTCAAGACAAAAGTCAAGAAAAAAACTATTCTTGAACTCGGTGCCATTATCACTTCTGATTGCTTTCCATGCACCAGGGAGTTCAGTGAATAGTCTCAAATCTAAGCTCTAAAAGTGTGAAAACACTTCATCCTTGCTTGCAATAAAGAAGTCACAAAAATAATGGGAGTAGTCATCCACCATGAGAAGGACATACCATTTGCTACCTAAATAACTAACCCGAGATGGACCTACAGTGTCCGTATAGAGAAGTTCTCTAGGTTGTTCTGTCATCACCACATTGATTGGTGAATGAGAGGCCGCCACCATCTTTCCATGTTGACAAGGAGCACAAACAAGATTCTTCTAAAACTTGAGCTTGGGCAATCCTTGGATCAGACCTAGGGCACTCAGTTGAGCGAGCAAGTCAAAACTCATATGCCCTAGTATCCTATGCCACATCCATAGCTCAGAAGAAGGTTTAGCAATAATGCAATGAGAAGAACCAAAAGACTCAGAAAAGTCAACTCTAAAAACCCTCCCTATTCTTGAAATCTTACAAACCAAAGCACTAAAAGAATCGAGAACTTGTGAAGTATCGTGACTGAAACACACTTCCAATCCCTCATCAAGCAACTGAGATACAGAAAGAAAATTATATCCCAAATCCTCAACCAAATTGACATCTTTGAGAATGAAATTTTTATTAATCTTGACCATACCTTTGTCTTTCACTCTACTCCTTCGATTGTTGTCGAAGGTGATGTACTCACATCGCTAGGCTGAGGTGTGGCTGGAGAACCATGATGTCTTCCCGGTCATGTTGTGCGAACAATCGGAATCCATGATCCACTTGTTCTCTAGGCCTCCGTCTGCCATCTACACATGAAGACAATGTCTCGAGTGCTCAGTGTTGGGCTAAGTGAAAAACTTTCTAGGTAACCAGCATTGAGAAACTCTAGGGGCAGAAGTAAAAGTAGTATACTGCGCATCAGTGGAATGCAACTCACGATAAAAAGCATGCGGTCTACTACCATGATGAAAACCATAAACACGTCAAGGTCTCCCAACCTGTCGAGGATCAAAACCTCTCACACGTGGTATAGCACCATATGAGCCATGGTGAAAACCACGCTGGGCAAATCCTCTAGAATGAAAATGTGGAGCCTCATGAAAGTGAGAAGGATAATGAGAAACAGGCTCATGTATACCAATAGGTGGCTGATACATGTCCTGTGCACTCATCTCCCAAGAACTTCATTCATCCTTCATGTGACGAAAGCAAAACCCAATCAAATGACCCACCCGTTGACAATATGAACAATGAAAAATATTCTTGTGGGTAGATGCATGTGTTTTGGGAGAAATTGTCACAGGCTCTCTTGGATTCTACTGTGTGGCTTTCTTAGGTGGAGGACATGTTTTCTTGATAGGATGTGGGGTTTTCTTAGTTTGGGGTGCAGAGACTATGCTAGCTTTCTCTTCTTTAAGAGTGGTGGAGGTAGTAAAAACAGTCTTGCCCTTCCCATCAGATGTGGTTCTCTCATAACCCAAACCAAAACTTAAACCAACCTTATCAGCACACATCTTGGTCTTGGCCAAGAGAAAATCTATCCTACCCTTTGCCTTAGTACATTTGTTCACCAAAGAAAGAAGTTATTCATTTTCAGTCATGAGATTTTCGGCTTGCCCTCTAGCAAAGATAAGTTTGTCCTTGAGGATAATGCAGGCGGGACATTTAGGCTACATATCCTTAGAACTCTCTTCACTCTCCAATCTAACCTCTAGTTCTTTAACATGCTTGTCCCTTAGTTCAATGCTTTCAATGATTAATGGGAAATTTCAACAAACATTAGAAATAAGAGGTCCAGACTCCACCATAATGAGTTCTTTATGTGCAATCTCAAGCTTATTGGTAGTTTGAGTGTGCACAAAATGCAACTCAACAAGCTCACTCATGACAACATAGCAGGACTCACATTCTACATTATCTAACTTAGACTTAAGAATGGCATATTCAGTAGAAACATAATCAAGTCTAAGTCTAAGTTATTTGCGTTCTCTAGAAGCTTTCACAAGTAACCTATCCTAACTAATTAAAGCATCATTCAATTCATCAACTTTAACAAAAAGTTGGTCATGGGATAAAGTTACCTCCGATGAGTCTATCTCATCGTCGCTGTGGATGCCGTTGGTCATGAAGTAAAGGCTGGCGAAGTCCTTCACCTTCTTTTCTTCCTTCTTCTATGGTACATCCTTGTCAGAGCTTGGATCTTCACTTGAAGAAGTGTTGATGTCGCTTAGTGTAGCCATGAAAGCTTTGGATGCTGCTTTAGCTGCTCTCTTAGCTAGCTTGTCGTGGTTCTTCTTGAAGTAGGTCTTCTTGTCCCTCTTATGGTTCATGTGCTCATTTTCATCTCTCTTTTGAGTTTAGGCAGTGAGTTTTAATGTGTGTTGTATCCCCCACACTCAAAACATCCCCGACAACCTCCTCTCCTCTAATCCTGTCTATCATTATAAAATCGAGAGAACTTCTTGACAATGAGAGCAAGCTCCTCGTCATCTAGAGTATCCACCCGCTCTTTAGTGATAGAGACCAGATAGGACAATGCAAAGCCACTAGCAAAGACACAAGACCTAAAAGAACAAGATGCAATAACTCTAGATGAGGTGCCACTGCTAGAATCGGAAACTAGTGCCATGGACGGTGGAAAAGAGTTTCCAATCCCTCGGTGAGATTCCTAGGCAATCTCAGTGGACTTTAGCTTGCTAAAGAATTCATCACAAGTTAACGTGTCATACCTTGTGGATTCCTCAATACTAGATATCTTCACCTCTCATATGCTACGATCAAGAGCATAGAGAAGCTTTATAGCCCTCTAATGGTCAAAATAAGCAAGCACTCCCGTTGAGTGAAGATTAATCACGATGGCATCGAAACGAGAAAATATGGCATCAATAGATTCACTAGGACTCTGCACAAACATTTGGTATTATTGATTGTATGTGCTTTGGCACGTGGCCTTAATCTGAGATGTGCCCTCATAAAACACAGTGAGTGTGGACAAAATCTCCCTAGCAATCTGATGGTGATGCACCCTATCAAACTCATTTCGACTCAAACTAATGAACAATATATTTCTAGCTTTGCAATTAGTATTATACAAATTTTTTCAGCCTATGTAGTGCGAGTATCAGGGATGGAATATTGTGAGTCCACAATATCCCAAATTGCACTTCCTTGGTTTGTAGATAAGCCTCCATGCGCACCTTCCAATAAGCAAAATCCATCCCATCAAACAACGAAATTTTACTAAATCTGTCCATGTCACCAATGGATCACAAACCCGGTTAAGGTCAACTAGGGATCTTAACCTACTTTGATACCAATTGTAGGACCGAAACGGGTTACTAGATTGGGGTGAATAGGCACCTCAATAAATTCTTTTGAATCGATGGTCTTTTCTAAACACCCTACGCTCCTCTAAAAGAACAAGCAGAAGCAAAAATCTTTCACAACAAAATCACAGATAAAACTAGTGCTATCACTCTCTTGTCAAATATGAATTAATGCGTTAGTTTGAGAGATCATAAGCACTGAAAATAATCTAGCCTTCAAAAACCAAATGTTGTCCAGATTAAAAAGACAGCACTACATAGCACATAAGGCAAATTAACGACATGTACTTGTATCACGTAGATATATCAATGAATATTCATAGTGCAAACTGAAAAATAAACTACTTGCAGCTATTTAATCAAACACAATATATTGATGGAGAAACTACTGTAAGTACACAAAAAACGAGAAAGTAGATTATTGTTCTCCTAGTTTGTACGGTGTGTGTCCCAGAGCCTCTTCTTCTCCGCTCCCAGCCATGCACCGTTGTTTGGTTCTCAGCCCCATGCTACACTGACGAAGCGCGCCGAGCGGAAGCGACATGCAAGAGAAGCCTGAGTACACACCACAACATTGTTGGTCTTCGAGCGCTACGCCTTGGATCCCCTGCGCCTAACGCCTCCTCCACCAAGTGCCTCAAGAACCAGCAACCAGTGCCACCCACCGATCCTACGAAGAAAAATTGGCTGGAGAAGCTCCCTCAGAAAACCGGCTCCGATTTTTCATAGAAGAATCAAACCGGAAGCCCCAGCAAAAACCAGTGGATGGAAGGAGTGGGAGGAGTAAGAACTACCACCGATGGTGGATACAAAATGAAGAAGAATGGCGATGAACAGTAATACACAGGAGAAAGTTTTCTAGAAATTTGGTAAAGTTGACTCTGATTTGAAAGTGGATGAGTTGGTCAAACCCTAGAGTCTTGGGTGCCTTTATAGGCAATTTTAAAATAGGAAAAGACGCAAATACCCCTAGGGTTTTTTACACACTCGAAGGCCCACAAGGCTACAAAAATAAAATCCGATCAAAAGGTAGTTTGTCCCGATTCGAAGCTTTCCTAGCGACTATGGCTTCGCTTTAGGACCCTCTAATATTGACCCGGTGGTTTTGAGCAGAAACCAACAAAGCCCTCTAGATCGCCGACATATGTCAACAATCCGTGAATCTATCGCCAACATGTCTCTCCTGCTCTTGATCCCTCGAGCTGCCTAGTCACTTGCACTGGCCTCCCTTCTGCTGACTTGGTCAACACTCTGTCTTGATCATCCGTACGTCCATGTATTGCTCTATATTCACGTGTACGTTTGAGATCTTCCTCAACTTCAACCGACATCCTTGATCATCTAGCATCAAGCTCCGTACTTGACCCTAATCACCTGTCATTGATAGTTGACTCGCATCTCAACCCTGCACACAATGAGATAAGAAAAACACGAATCTCCATGCAAGATGCACACTGATCCCATCAGTGAACCCAAACAGCAAACACATGTCCAGACCCTGAATCAAGCAAACTTGTCAAACACTCATCACAATGATAAAACCACAGTGCAAATGCACTAGGTTTCTCAACTTTCTAAAAGTAATTAATTAAGAGACAAGCATATCAAAGAATTAGAATCTTGATTGGAGATTGCTAGGAGTTTGAAGGATGTGTGAGGAACCATGTTGAAGATCATGGGCCTCATGGCTCTAGAAATGATGAGTGATTATCAACGGAAGTCAATAGAGAGACGAGATGAGGAAAAGAGACATGTTGTGTCTTGGGCCGCATGTGACTAAGGTACACGGGCGGCGAGCGACTACTGGCCAAAGGGGACGCGGAGTCGGGCCGGCCCAATCCGGGTACATGGGCCAAGAACAGCAGAGGATCCGCTAGTCTGTTGACCGGTTTTGACTTAGGTAAATGGGCGGCAAGCGATTGCCGGGCTAAGGGAGCCACGGAATCAGGCTAGCACAATCCGAGTACCTGGTGCAACGACAGTAGACATTTTTTAGTTTCGGCGCAAAACTGATGCCCATTCCAAAACGCCCATAGGAGATCCGACGGTCCTGAAGTGAAGTTATAGCTGCTACAAAAGCTCCGCGTCGGGACAAGCTATCCGTAGATAGGATTTTACTATTTTTCCCGTTGGGCCCACAGTTTATTTTTGCGTTAATGTGTCTTTTCCATTTTTTGAACAACCTCTAAAAGGGCATGTATACCATAGGGTTTCACCAACTCTTCCAATGCAAAAATCCTGACTTCAACTTTATCCTTTGCCTCCTGAAAATTTCTTCTTCCTTCTGCATCGTTTGCCTCCGGCTTTACCTTTCCCCTTTGTCGTTCTATGCAAAGAGCCACCGGGAAGAAATCCGAAGCTACATCAATGTTTAAGCCACTGTAGAACTAGTCTTTTTCGGTTTTCTTGATTCCCTAAGAAAACCAGAGTTCTAGTTTTCTTAAGGCCTTGGTTTACACGAGGGACTGGTTTTCTCCGGGTCTCTGGGGCGCCGCTTGAGCAGTGTTTTGGCAAGGGTGAAGCTGGGAACTAGGCGTGGAGACGCACGGCTGTAGCTGCCTTCACCATGATGCACAGACGGCCTAAGTGACGCATGTGGAGGCTTCTCTAGTCTGAAGCGACGCGTGGGCCATACAACGCAAAGGCCCAGGCTACGTGAAGCGTGGTGCTCAGTCAGGCGCTGAGCTGCAAGGCGTGTAGTTTACGTTAGCAGAGCGTGGGGAGAGCCTAGCATGGGGAATCAGTGACGGCGTGTGCGCGGAAGCTATTCGGCCAAATGTGAACAGGAGACAGCAAGCTCAGCAATCTATTTTCCTTCCTTGTTTCACGTGCACGTATTGATTTTCTGGATAGATTAATTAATGCATGCACTTTATTTTTCGAACTACACTATGCATGTTCTTTGATGTATCTTTGTATCCTTAATGCATTCTAAATTATCTGTGAGCATATTTAATCATCTGCCCATATTTTATCGGATTAGATGCTTGAGTATCATTGATGATTTTATTTGTGCTCTCTGAAATGCCTATGAGTTGAATGCAATTTTGATCTTTCTTTAAACACTGTGGTGGTGTCTTTTTGATTAAGACACCAGTCATTTTTAGGCTAGACTACTTTAGTGCTTGTGATTTGTTCTACTATTTGTTGAGGTGTGTTGGGTGTTGGGAGAAGGCCATTCACCCCCCCTCTAGTCTCTACTCTCGGTCCTACAAGTGGTATCAGAGCCTGGTTTGGGTTTTCCATACCTTAACCGGTTCTAACCCAAGGTAGCAATCATGACTTCTGTTGGCAAAGTTTCGTCCCTTGAGGTCTTTGGCTACAACTATTAGAAGACTCGCATGCGAGCCTATCTATTGAGCCAGATATCAGGGACATGGGATATGTGTGCTCATGCTACTTTCACTGTGCTTTTGGCTGCAGAGCGTACTACCCTTGAGATAGTCGTTGTGCATGACCTGAATAACAAGGTAGTGAACATACTGTTTTTTTGTTTAGTTCCAAGTGAGTTTTAGCGCGTTAGCCATCTCGACACTGCTCGAGAGATCTGGGCTACCCTCTAGGCACACCATGAGGGGCCAACTCTAGTCAAGGCTAGGCTCTATCAGACCTACCAGCGTGAGTATGAAAATTTCTCACAAAAGCCGGGAGAGACTGTCGAGGCTTTGTTTGGTCACTTTCAATCGATCATTAACAAGCTTCGGGCCAACAAGGTCGATCGTGATCCTGGTCTCAGATCATGAACATGCGCTCAAGGTTCTTCATACCTTGAACCCTAAGATCTGGGAGATCAAGGTATCCTCTATTGTTGAGAGCGCTTCCTATGATACCTTGCTGGTGTTGAGCTTTTCACCAAGCTCAAGGCCTCAAAGGTTGATATCCATTTGAGATCAAATCTCACAGGTTGTGGATCAAAAACCCTGGCCCTTGCGACACCTTCTGTTGATCCTACTTCTCTAAGTTGTGCTTTGTCCTCCTTGATGTCCATCAGTGAGGACCATTTTGATTTGTTAGGAGATGATGACATGTGTTTGTTCAATAGTCGTGTTTATCGTGTCTATGATAAGAGAATGTTCAAACGACATGGCACAAAACATGGTTGCTTTGATTGTGGCGATCCAGGTCATTTCATCACCGATTGCCCCAAGCGTAACACACACAAGAAAGGCACTCACGGTGGCTCCTACTACTCCAACATGCACGATAGCTCCATCTTCAACAAGGGAAAGCCCAAAACTAAGTTCTTTCGAAAGGCCCTGAAGGACTACCGACACTGAGAACAAGAAGCGAGACAAGGCCTTCTTCACCAAGATGGAGAGAAGCTATTGCAAGAGATCATCCTCTTCTTCCTCTTCATCAAGTACACGTGATGAGGAGATCGTGATCAAGAAGTGGGCCTCTACTTCATGGGTTTTAGGGACAAGCCGAAGACTCACTCACACCGCAGCCGAAGATCCCGCCAGAGCATCTGCTCAATGGCTCTTTTGAATAAAGAAGATAAGGGCTCATCCGACAACTCTGACAATGATGGCGAGAAGGTATCTTCCAATGAACATGAAGTCATTGAATTACTTGAAGAGAACCGTCAGGAGTTGAAATATCGGGAGAAACTGCTTAGAGGGTCTAATAAGAGGATAGATGAGTTTGAGAGTGAGCTTGCTATGGCCAATAGCAATATTAAGAATCTATCTTCTTTCTCTTTCTTGGGTGAGAGCAGTGAGTACCCTAACTATGAGGTGTTGTTGTGTGACCTGACTACTCTGAAGTCCAGGTACACTAAGAGGGTTGATGGGAGAGACTCTTTCACCACTGAGCTTGAAAGCACTCAGGTGGAGCTGAAAGATGCTCATGCCTCAATCATCATGCCCTATAGTGACTGCCCATCCCACTTATCTGATCTTGCTGAGCTGAGAGCGAAAAATGATGAGCAGTCAGGCAAGCTAGAGAGAGTTTGCGCTGAGTTAGAGCAAACTAAGCTTGATCTTGAGACATTGTCAGTTCCACCCACTATCTGTGAGAACTTCTTGTCTCTGAGGTTGGAGTTGATCAAGCTAAAATATGAGAAGTATGTTCAAGTTGATGGAGAGTGTGAGATCTACTTGTGTCAGGTGGAGGTGCTAGCTTCGTTGAGAGAGCAGCTAGATGATGCTTAGAACGAGAACTCTTACCTCCGTCAGATTCTGAGTTGGGTGAGTGCTAGAGAGCCTCAGCTCGGCATGATGATCCAACAGTTCAAGAGGTAGGTTGGGTTTGGAGTAGGTTACACCTACCAAGGCTGACTTTGAGAGTGCCCTGAGCTGTGTAGTGGAATGGAGTAAGATGACTCTAGAGCAGAGATATCCCAAGACTCACTCCACTCAGTTTTTTCAGGCCAGTCAGCCCAAGGATGGAGTGTTCAAAGAAAAACCTAAAGCTTCACCCAAGAAGCCTATCTGGATCTCAAAGCCCAAGCACCTCCATACTTCTCTCGACTCTCTACTAGGACCGTCTCATACCAAAGAGCCAACACCCAACACCACTAAACCCAAGAAACCCAAGCCTCAACCACATCCCAAGAAGCCTACATATCATTGTGAGTACTGTCAGAGAGCAGGGCATCTTGCGGAGTTTTGCTTTAGGAGGAAGTGGGTTGAGAGAGCTAAGAGAGCTCTAGGGTGGGCAGGAGCAGTTCTATCAGCAGGGTGGTAGACTGAGAGTCCCTCGATGTGTAGAGAGGCTAGAGGCCAAGGTGCGTCGTGTAGGTGGTGGTAGAGGAGACGGCTTTCGTGCCCATGCTCCAGAGGGTGCTTTTCGTTCCGGCGGAGTTCTAGGTCGTTCTAGATACGGCTTTGGACCTCATTGCAATGACTCTAGGCAGGACAGAGGACCGCGCTTTTGTCTATACTCTTACGATTCATTCTACTTTCCTTCTTTTGAGTAGATGATTCTACACCGGTTTAGCTCTTTTGCTAAACCTAGTGTCAGACCGTTTGCTCCCCCTTATGACCATTGATTTTGCAGGATCGAGGCTTAGAGGACATATGGATCATGGATTCAAGATGCTCTCATCACATTATGGGACATCGCAAATGGTTCTCTAGCCTCACTTCCCTTAGCTCCAAGGAATACATCACTTTCGGGAACAATGGTTAAGGGAAGGTACAGGGTTTTGGTTCAATTAGGATTTCTAAGCATTTCTCCTTGAAAAATGTTTCTTTGTTTGGAAATTTGGGCTTTAATTTGGTTTCTGTTTCACAACTTTTGAGGAGGGTTTAGAGGTTCAGTTTAAGAAGGGCATGTCTTCTGTTGTTGATTCTAGAGGATCTTTGGTTTGCCAGATCTTACCCTTCGGTAAGGTTTTTCGGATTGATTTCTCTAATTCATTTGGACCTTCTCGCTATTTGATTGTTGAATCCTCCTCTGAGCTCTCGAGGTGGCATAGGAGGTTAGGTCATTTGAGCTTTGATCTGCAAGATCGATTGAGTTCTATAGGCCTCATCCAAGGATTGTCTAAGCTTAAGATGGAGAAGGATATAGTTTGTCATCCCTGTCATCATGGGAAGATGGTTGTCGCTTCTCATGCACTTGTGACTTAGGTGATGTCTTCGTACCCAAGAGAGCTATTACCTATGTGTTGGTGTAAAAGATTACGCTAACAGGTTTAAGAAACTAAGTGTATGACAAACGAAGTGTTTATTTGAATAAACTATTCCAAGCCTCCGAGATGGATAATAGCTTGAGATAGTTTGAAGTATGTATTGAATGTTTTGAGTATACAATGCCAATTATAGGGCAAGAAGGGGGGTATTTACAGGTAAAATCTCTAGAGAAAAGACCTTTTTACCCCTCAATTACAACTGACATAGTGAAAACTATTTCGGTATCCCTTATAGGGTTAATACAGGAAAAAATAATCGAAGGGTGTTGATAAGGTAGACGTCCCATCCTTCTGGTTGTTTTCCACTTCGGTTGGGAATCCTTTCGGAGGGTCTCTTCGGATGAGAGCCTGGACGGACCCTTTGGCTTCAAGCCCTTCAATCCGGAGGCAAGTCTTGGGCTCCAAAATTAAGACTTGCATTTATCTTCGAATCTTGGGGATCATGAGGATGAAGTATTTTCCCCCAACAGTAGCCCCTCGAATACGCTTCTCCGAATAGCCTGTACAGCAAGGAAAGCAGTATACGCAAGAAATATTTTCATGCTCAGGACCTTAGAAAAATTTCAAGGTATTATAAACGTTCGAAGCATATTTAGTATCGGAGATGTATCAAAATTCGTACTTCAAACTCGAACCTCTGTATGATTGCTCCGAAGGAAAATGAACCATTATGACGACAACATATTGCAAATAGTCGTTATGTTTGTACCGTTACCCCTCAAATAGTTGTTAGACCTTTCGAAAAAGCAACAACTGTAAAAGTTTTACCGTGGGTTCACATTCTCTCACCCTTTGGTCCCACTTGTCGTCGACGCGGGTTGGATCTGCAAGTGTGAAAACGTGTGCGAATCATGTCGAACAAGAACGAAGCGATTATAAAAGAGGAAAGTGATCAACAGTGAAAAGTTTTTATAGAGCTTTTGTGCTTCGACATTTCCACACTTTCTTCTTCAACCTTTCTCTCTGAAACTCTCAAGCGCTCCATCAATGGCAAGAACCAGTGCAAAAGTGCCAGCGGTAGCGGCATCCTTTGCATAGCAGTAGGCTTGGGACGCATCTGCAGCGACAGCGATGGCGGGAGCTCCGGGGGTCTCTTGGCCCAAGGATTCGCGAGAACTCCGCCCACCATCAAAGAAGCCATTGAAGCAGACATTCTTTCTTAGGTGAACAAATAGCACTGCGAAATCAATCGAGAAAGCGGTGAGAGGAAAGTTGGGGCCCAGAATGAGGACTCGAATCCTTGGAGAGGAAGTAACTCTGGCACCAAGGAGCGGAGAAGTCGTTGTCTTCGAAGCAGGACTTGGGCTTCCTGCGATAGAATTCTTGACAGAAGTATTAGAGATGTTCCATATAACCCTGCCATAGTTGTCTCCGAATGCCATAGCTAGGCTGACAATCTTCGAGTGGGCCCTCCAAGCTGAAGGGTGCGAAGGGAGATCTAAAGTGTTCGCGGCAACCCACGAAGCTTCGTGTCAACCAGAGCCACATGATGGGCCCGTAGACTCCAAGCTGCAGGTGGCCTTCGGGAGCATCAACTTTTATCTTCGAAAGGGGCATCTGAAGAATTTCCCGACAAAAGCAATCAATGACCAGTGGTATTCCAACTGGATACTCTGGTGGTTTTATGCCGAGGTTGGAGAAGACTCTGGCCTTGCGGAGCCACTACAAGAAATATGGTAAAGGAGGGTGGCGGAGGTGACTCCAGACTCAAGTCTGCTCTCAACGCGACTTGGGTTATTGTCTTTAGTGGCCAAGTGCATGAGTATGTGAGACTTGGCGGAGGAGTTTATCGCCCTCAGCATACCTCCGCTCAGGGCCAATTGGCCTATTGTTTTCCAAAATGCTTCGGAGGGGGAGCTTCGAGCTCTAGGTAACACTTCAACATTACATGCATTCAGATTAGTCATATAGAATATCTATAGTTTTCTTAATAGATTGTTACTTTATTTCAGCAGCTCTGTTGGCACTAGTTCCGGAGCAAATAGCTTGGGTGATGGAGAGGGTACTCGGAGCCCGTACTGCAGTAGAAAAGTAGCGGAGGATCGAGCTGGTTGGGAGCTGGGAATGCTCCAACTGAGTGTGGAGCGCGCTCGGAATTGATGCTCCTTCGCTTCCAAGCTTCGACCCAGCAAGCCTGGTCTCTCGAAAGAGAAAAGCTGTTGTTGGGACCTCCAAGGTTGTGAGGACTCTAGTGAAGAAGGCATCAAAGAAAGCTAAACTCCCTTCACCTCCGGCGTCTCCATCTTCGCTCGAGATTCGGAGCTCCTCTTCAGAGGAGTCTAAAGAGGAGGAGACCTTGGAGGCCCGGATGGGAAGGGAACTTGAAACTCTACTGCTGGAAGGCAGTGAAGGAGATTCTCGGGTTGAGACCGAGGATCCACTTCAGGTGGAAGTCGAAGCCATGTCAACAACCGAAGAGGAGGTGGCGATACGCGCTGAACCCGTGGGGGTTCAGGTAACGAAGCCGGTAGGTCCCAGTTCACCAGTGATCGGAGTAGTGGTGACGGAGGTACTGACCTCGACGTCTACTACTCTAGCCCAAACTTCGAGGGAGGACATCGAGGAATACCTCAGAATGTATGAATTTTTGGGGGACCCCGTAATCATCCCTCAAAATCTAGACGGAGATAAGCCTTAGACCTTTAGTTCTTGATATACCTAAAATAATTTCATTTTATTGGCAATATCTTTTAGATAATTGATGAATACCTTATGTTTGTAGATACTTCAGGGAGCAATATGTCTCCAGCCCAAGACGGAGCCTCGGTTCCAGTTGGGGATGAGGCTCGGGAAGGAGAGGTAGCTCCGGCAATGGAGGTTACTTCTGTTGGAGCTATTTTAGCTAAGGGGGTCGCTCTTGTAGAGGGATCCACTCCGATGGAAGAGGTGGCCCCGGCTGCTCTTACACTGGGGAGAGGTAAAGGCAAAACTTGGTCTGGGCCTCTCCCTTCCTTGATGACGATGCCATCAACAAATGACCCTTCGATGGATGGTTCGGAAGAAGACCCTGCCGAAGATTATCAGTGAGCCTTGTCTTGGCTCCCGCTATTGCTCCATTCTTAGAGTAGCGGATAGGGCTCCGGTCTCTCTTGCAGCCCTTGGCTAAAAAGAGCCAAGAGGTTTGCAACTCTAAGCTAGTCTCCGCGTTGAGCGAGGCCAGTGGATCAAAGCTGGACCTAGCCCTCGAAAGGGCTACCCTCCAGGCATGCAAGAAATAGAGTACATTTAATTCATTAAAATTACATCATACTTACTTTGCTTCTTTGCAGCAATTTTTTCTTACTAGAGCGGCCGCGACTTCCAATGAGCACAAAATTAATCGACTCAAAAGGAAGGTTACAGCGCTTCAAAGGGCCCTCAAGGGATCTGAAGATAAGTCCCTACGACTAGAGGAAGAACTCCTTGAAGAGTAGAGGACAAAGGCCATAGCAGAGGAAGCACTTCGAACGGAGCAGCTTGCTCATGCTAGCCTAGCTACTTCGATCAAGGAGCTCCAAGCGGAGCAAATGGTGTTGAGGGCTCAAGTCGATAAGCTTCGAGCAGCGGAGGCGTCTTTCAAGGCTGAACTTGTCCAGCTCCGACGGGCGGTTAAAGTAGCGTTGTCTTAGAAGAACTACTTAATGACAAAGAGAGCAGAACTCTCCACCATCGCTATCGAGAAGATGAGGGCCGAGACAAAGTACAGCGAGGTGACTAATCAAACCATGGACACCCTTCGGGGTGTTCTAGAATATTTTGGAACGGTGTGCCCATCTTCTTCAGCCACAGCGAATGAGCCTCTCGACCGCAAGATCAAGATGATCTAGGCGGCGACTAAGATGATGAAGGGTTCTAGTGCTCGCTATGGAGAAATCTCCAGGCAAGTAGATGGGATCGAAGTCCTTCGTCACCTCGAAGCCATCGGGGTCTCTATTGCTGCAGCGAAGGGTTTGACGTCGGCAAGCTTTGCTGATGAAAGCTTGCTTCGACCATCTTCGGACGTGGGTTCGGCTTGGGAAGCCTTCCGGGTGACCTGGAAAGTAGAAAACAAAGCTGTGGCGAAGGCATGGATCGATGAAGCCCATCGGCAAAGGCAGGCTTAGATGAGGCCTCCGGCTCCACCTCCGCCAAGTGCTCCACCTCTAGACCTAAAGGTCTAGCTTCTAGGGCGCTTTATTATGTAAAAAAGACTTTGTAGCGAAATATCACCTAATGTTTGTAGTGAAGTCCTTTCTTATATTAAATAAGAGGATAAACAAGTAACATCTTCTTCTTCAGAATATGTAGACTGGTCTGACTAAGAGTATCAAGTTGAAGACCCGACGGAGACTAACTCCGAATGACTTCTAACCTAGGCCAAACTTCAAGAAGAGCGGAAAAAGTTGGGGACTTCGAAGAAGAAGGGTAATCGAACCAAAAGAAAGGTTTTGAGAACTCTAGGCTCCGAAGACCGAACTGGTCCCAGAGGTAGTTCTAGAGGTCGGAGAGGTCTCCATTTTTATTTAGGCTTAGATAATAATTTTTCCTAATGTAATATAATCTGTTGAGTAATATAAACTAGAATGCTTCGAAATTGTCTCGTTATCTCCCAACCCCTCTTTGGGGGTAAGCACCTCTGAATTTCTATCAAAGGTGGTTACACACAATAATCACGATGCTAGTTAAGAGTACAATTTCACTAATTTATTTTGTGCAGTTCGGAGCCCCTAATTTCACTAAGGACTCATAGTCCAAAGTTCAAATAGATGGTCTAGAGTCCGAAAATGGTACCTTAGTACACTTTTTTCGAACGTAGTTTCTTTGGACTCCTTCTTTGGATGTATTAGAATCCAATTAAAACGGTCGCTGTTGGCGTAAAAGATTACGCTAACAGGTTCTCTAAGATTAAGAACTAACAAACAAAGAGTTTGTGAAGCGGACTATCTCAAGCCTCCGTATTGGATAATAGCTCGAAGTAGTTCGAAGTTGTGTATTGAATATCTGAATATTCGATGCCTATTATAGGGTGAGAAGGGGGGTATTTATAGGTAAAAAATCTAAGGAAAAGACCTTTTTACCTCTTAATTACAACCGACATAGTAGAAACTATTTGGTACCCCGAATAGGGCTAAAATGGTAAAATATGTCTAAAGAAGATAGATAAAGCAGACATCCTATCAGTCTTGCTGTTTCCCACTATGGAGATGGAGCCTTCGGAGGGTATCTTCGAACTGGGATTCGGACGAACCCTTCGGCTTTAAACATTCATAAATTCGGAGACAAGTCTTTGGCTTAGAACTTTACGAGTTGTCTTTGTCTCTTAATCTTGAAGGTCCTGGGGATGAAGTATTTCCCCCCAATAGTAGCCCCTCAAATACGCTTCTCCAAATAACCTGTATAGCAGGAGAGCAGTATATGCAAGAAATATTTTCATACTCAGGGACTTAGAAAAATTCAAGGTATTATAACCATTCGAAGTGTCTTCGACATCGGAGATATATCTGATGGAAGCTTCGAACTTGATTCTCGTGTGAAATCTTCGCAAGGAACTAGACCGTTGCGGAGGTGGAGCATCGCAGAGAACCATTAATTTTAAGTCGTTACCCCTCAAGTAGCCATTAGACTTCCTTGAAAAAGTAACGGATATAATTTTAACTGTGATTTCACACCTTTTTTACCTTCTGGTCCCACCCGTCAGTGGCGGAAGTCGAAACTGCAGTGTAAACACATACTCGAAGCATAACAATTAAAGGCGAAGGGGCTATAAAAAGGGGAATCGAGCCACACCGGAAATCTTTACAGAGATTTTAGTTCTAAGCCTCCGCATTTTAATCTTCAAACTTTCCCCAACTTCCCTGAGCGATTAGTCCGATGGCGAGGACTAGCACGACAGTTCTGATGGCGGCGGGAACCCTAGCGCAGAGGCAGGCTTGGGCAGCATCAGCAGTGGCAACAATGATGGGAGCTCTGGGGGGTTCTTGGCCCGAAAACCCCCGAGAGCTCTGCCCGCCGTCCAAGAAGCCATTGAAGAAAACCTTCCTTCTAGGGCAGTCGATGAGCACGGCAGAGTCCATCGAGGAGGCAGTGGATAGGAAACTGGACCTAGGGATGAGAACTCGGGTCCCCAGAATGGAAGTGACCCCGATGCCATGGAGCGGAGAGGTGGTGGTCTTCGAGGCCTTCTTCGAAGCTGGGCTGAGGCTTCTTGCAATCAACTTCTTGGTAGAGGTACTAGAAATGTTTCACATTACCTTACCGCAACAATCTCCCAATGCCATCGCTAGACTGGCTATCTTTGAATGGGCCCTTCGGGCAGAAGGGTGCGAAGGGAGATTAGAGATCTTCGCCGCCACTCACGAAGCCTCCTGCTAGCCAAAGACACAAGACAAACCTGGAGACACAGGTGCTGGTAGCCTTCGAAAGTGTTAACTTCCAGCTTCGGAAGGAGTACCTATAGAGTTTTCCAACAAAGGCAATCAATGACCGGTGGTACACCAATTGGATACTCCGGTGGTTTTACGCTGAAGTCGGGGAAGATTCCATCTTTGCGGGGCCACTACAAGAAATTTGGTACCAGATGGAAGCCGAAGTCACTCCAGACCCAAGCTTGCTTTCAACACGGCTTGGGTTGCTTTCTTCAGTGGCCAGCCGTATGACTATGCGATACTTGGCTGAGGAACTCATCGCCCTTCGGATCCCTCCTCTCGGAGCTGAGTAACCGATAGCATTTCATAATGCTTCGGAGGGAGAGCTTTGAATCCTGGGTAAGTCTTTGTACTTTCTGCATTAACACTGATTAGAAAATAGATAACATACTTAACAGAATGCTACCTTTTTTAAGTGGCTCCTTTGGCACTAACTCTGAAACAAATTGCCAGAGCTATAGAACGGGTGCTCAGAGCCCCTACAGTGTGTAGTGCGGAGGGTGGAGCCGGTTGGGAGCTGGGAACGCTCCAACCGAGTGTGTAGTGCTCTTGGAATGGAGCCTCCTCCCCTGCCGGACTTCGACTCGACGAGAGCGGTCTCCCGGAAAATAAAAGTTACTGTCGAGACCTCCAAGAAGGTCTCTAAGACTCCCATCAAGAAAGGAAAGAAGACAGCGAAGCTCCCCCCACCTGTGTCTTCACCATCTTCTCTTGGCATTTGGAGTTCCTCTTCGGAGGAGTCAGAAGAGAAGGAATCGAACGTCCATATGGGAAGAGAGCTCGAAAATTACCTACTGCAAAATGATGAGGATGAGTCTCAAGCTGCAGCTGGGGACTACCTTCGGGAGGTTGCGGAAGCTGACGTGGTAGCCCCCTCTATACCTGTCGTGGTTAACTTAGAGCCAGAGTTAGGATATTCTAACTCACCCCTGATCGGAGTGGTAGCAACAAAAGTTAGGGCTTCGAGTTCAGCTACTCCGGCACAGACTACGGGGGATGACCTCGAAGAATATCTCTGGATGTACGAGTTTCTGGGGGACCCCGAAATTCTCCCTCAAGGTGTGGACGGAGGTATACCTCTCAATTTTTCCTTTGAAATTCTTGAAATGATTTCACTGTACAACAAATATTTAATGAATACCTCGAAATTTGTAGATGCGTCGAGGAGTGGCGTGGCTCCAACCATTGGTGGAGCTTTGGCTTCACTTGGAGTTGAGGCTCCAGTCAGAGTAGTGTCTCCAATGACCGAAGTTGTTTCGGGTGAAGTGACTCCGCCCGAAGGAGCAACGATCGAGGGAGGATCTACTCCGGCCAAAGCAGCAGCTCCGGTTTTTGTACCGGGGAGAGGTAAGGGTAAGATAGGTCTTGGCCCTCTCCCTTCTTTGACGATGATGCCTTCCTCCAATGACCCTTCAGCGAGTTCTTCGGAAGAAGACCCCACTGAAGATGATCGACGGGCCCTGTCTTGGCTTCCTCTACTAACTCCGTTCTTGGAGCAGCGGACAGGGCTCCAAACTCTTTTGGAACCCTTGGCAGATAAATGCCAAGAGGTCGAGAGCTCCGAACTGGTTTCTATATTGAGTGAAGACAGTGGATCAAAGCTCGACTTGGCCCTCAAAAGGGCTGCCCTTCAGGTATGTAACATACAACAAATATATATAGTTAATAAAAATCGGCTCAAGAGGAAGGTTACAACCCTCCAGAATGTCCTCAAAGGCTCCGAAGATAAGACTTTACAATTGGAGGAGGAGCTCCTTGAAGAGCGGAGGGCGAGGGCTATTGTGGACGAAGCACTCCGGTCCGAATAGCAAACCTGCGCTACACTCAAGACTTTGATAGAAGAAATCGAAGCCAAGCGCGTACTGCTAAGGGTTGAGAGGCTTCGATGAGCAGAGTCGGACTCTAGCGCACAGCTTGTAGAGCTTCAAGATTCAATCAAACAAGCGGTGGCTCAGAAGAATTATTTGCTATCAAGGATAGCTGAAGTTTCTGCTTTTGCTTCTGAGCTGACGGAGGCCGAGACGAAGCATATCGCAATTGCTGATCAAACTATGGATACCCTCCGGGGTGTCTTGGAATATTTTGGCAGGATGTGCCCTTCGTCTTCAGTTGCGGCAAGTGAGCCCCTCGACCAGAACCTGAAGATGATTCAGGCGGTGACAAAGATGACAAAGGGCTCCGGGACTCTCTACGGAGAGATCTTCGGGAAAGTAGCCGGGATCGGAGTCCTTCGACACCTCGAAGCCATCGGTATTTCTGTTGCTCTAGTGGGTGGTTCGATGCCTACAGGCTTCACCGATGAAGACTTGTTGCGCCCTTCTTTGGATGTGGCTTCTGCCTGGGAAGCCTTCTGGGCGACTTGGAAAATAGATCATGAAGCTAAAGCCAAGACTTAGATCGACGAGTCTCACCGGCAGAAGCAAACTCAGACGAAGCCTCTAGCTCCGACTCCACCGGTTCCACCAACCGACCCGTAGGTTTAGCTTCGTAGGGCGCTTAAGCATGTACAAGAAATCTTGTAAAGCCCTTTATCTTAATGAATGAAAAGTTTATAAACGAGAAGTCTTTGTTTGGATGTTTATTTTTAGGTTTTGTTATGTACTTCGGAGCCTGACTTCGAAGTATTGGAGCCTAACGAAGGGCTTCGCCAATAGTGGGCTATCCTCGAGAGCTTAAGGCCTTACCGACATTCGTGCTTTTCTATTCCTTGAGGGGAGCAAGGGGAAATAGCACTTGATATTCAAAGCAAAGTCCTAACTTATATTAAAGAAGAGGATAAGGAAGTAGCATCTTCATCCTCAGAGTATGTAGATTGGTCTGACTCGGAGTACCAAACAAAAGACCCAACGGAAGCTAGCTCCGAAAGACTTCTGTCCTGGGCTGAATTTCAAGAAGAGCAGAAAAAGCAGCAAGCTTCGAAGAAGAAAGGCACTCGGACTAAGAGGAAAGTTTTGAGAACTTCGGGCTCCGAAGACCGAAGCGGTCCTAGTAGTAGCTCTAGAGGTTGGAGGGGTCTTTGCTTTTATTTAGGCTTAGACCAAATTTTTTCTTAATGTAATGTAACATGATTACCCAATTAATATAATCTTTTTCAGAGGCATCACTTGACTGTTCCTCACTCCCCTGCCCCGCCTTGTGGGTGGGGGACCATACGCATTGCGATAGGGTCCGTCAGACACAATTATTGATATAACAACCTTATGCTTTGCATAAAACTTGGTAATCATATTTTACTCTTTCGTAGAGCTCTTCAAACTGTACGTTCATATTGTAATGTTTATAAATTTTGGAACTAAGTTTATACTTATAAGCTCCGAAAATAGTCGCTTAGGACTTTAAAAAGTGTTTCATTGGGCCAGAGCCTTGAAACCTTATTGCTTGGTCACCTACGACTCTTTTATAGATGCTTCGAACCTGGAGGCCGGAAATCTGTTCTTTTAAAGTTCTTAGACTCTTCTACGGATCCTAACAAGCCGGTGCTTGGAACCCGTAGGATTTGGCCACCTTCGGCTCTTTTAAAGATGCTTCAAACCCGAAGGCCAGAAATCTGTTCTTTTAAAGTCCTTAGACTCTTCTACAGATCCTAACAAGCCGGAGCTTAGAACCCATAGGCTTTGGTCACCTTCTGCTCTTTTATAGATGCATTGAACCCAGAGGCCGGAAATCTATTCTTTTAAAGTCCTTAGACTCTTCTACGGATCCTAACAAGCCGGAGCTTGGAACCCGTAGGCTTTGGCCACCTTCGGCTCTTTTACGGAATCCTTGAACCGATGGTTCAAAGGCTGTTTGCTGGGTTCTGACGAAAGATACTTACCTCCGCAAGCATCTCCATTCCCCTAATGCATCCACCAGGGGTAAGGAATATTTGAAGAGTAAGCATAATTGGAACCTCTATTTTTATTTAACTTAGAATGGTACTTTTACAATTGATTACAAGGAGCCCCTAAGCATAATAACGTTTAAGGTGCTCCGCATGCCATGCATGCTTCAACTCTTCCTCTTCTAAATTAGCTAACTTAAACGACCCGGAGTGCCCTGAGCGTAGAATAATATATGGTCCTTCCCATTTGTTTCCTAGCTTCCCCGGAGCGATTACACTTCGCGGCACCAAATGACCTGGTCTAAGCTCATTCACTTTTATCTTCGTGTCATAGCATGCCTTCGTTTGGTCTTGGTACTTCGTAAGATTGGCGACAACTCGAAGCCTTGTCTCTTCTGAAAAGTCCAGCGAAGTGTTTATTTCATCATCATTCTCAGGCTCTGTTATGCGAAGGGATCCACCTTTAAGCTCCGTAGGAGTCATGGCCTCATCTCCGAATAATAGCCTAAATGGGGTGAAACATGTGGACCTAGCTTGAGTGGTCTGAATGGACCATAAAATCTTGGAAAGCTTTTCGGTCCACAACCCCTTAGCTAACCCAACAATCCTTCGATTCAAACTGGAGAGAATACTTCCATTTGCCCGCTTGATGGCTCCATTGGATTGGGGGTGGAGAACAGCTGCGAAGCATAGCTTGATGCCTAGGCCTTCGCAAAACTCTTTAAAGGGCTCGGCTTCGAATTGAGTGTCGTTATCAATAGTTAGCTCCCTAGGCACTCCGAACCTGCAAATGATATTCTGCCAAAAGGATTTTTGCACATTACTTGAAGTGATAGCAGTTAGGGGTTTAGCTTCGACCCATTTAGAAAAATATTCGATTGCTACCACCGCAAACTTCAAGCTGCCTTTTGCCATTGGAAAAGGGCCGATAAGATCCATTCTCCATTGCGCCATTGGCCATACTGGAGCAATAACTTGAAGAGGTGTCGGTGGGCGATGGCTTCGCCTACCCATCCACTGGCACCCTTGGTAGGTTCGAACCAATTCTTCTGCATCTATTACAATTGTTGGCCAATAAAGCCCCTATTGAAGTGTCTTTCCCACTAGAGCACGAGAGGCTAGATGGTTGCCGCACAGGCCTTCGTGAATGTCCCAAAGTATATCTTGGCCTTCAGGTTGTGAGATGCACCGGAGTAGGGGAGAACAAACTCCAGCTTTATAAATTATTCTGTTGACAAGCTCATAACTTGGAGCCCTTGCTTGGAGCCTTCGGAAATCCGGACCTTCTAACAAAACTGCTCTGTTTTTGCAAAACATCCAAAATTGGAGTCCACCAATCGGTGACTGGAATGCAAAGGACTTCTATGGAGGGTAGTTGATGCACCATAGGTTTGATAAGTTCTTCATAGAAAGCGCCCTCCGGGACGTCCAATGCTCCAGTTGCAGCCTTCGCTAGAATATCTGCAAGTTGATTAGCCGCTCGAGGGATGCTTCGACTAGAAATTCCTTTAAACAATGCTTTGGTCTTGTGGATTTCTTCTAAATACTTTGCAATATGCGGATTCCTGGCTTGGAATCTCTTGTCAACATGCCATGCGATGACTTGGGAATCTATTTTTATTATAATTCTTGTTGCTCCAAGTGCCCTTGCCTTTCGGAGGCCTAGCAGGATCCCTTCATATTCTGTAATATTGTTGGTGGTCTTAAAGTTGAGCCTCGCAGAATACATGGCCTTATGCCCCGACGGTGATATTTTTACAGCTCCAGCTCTGGCACCAAATGCCTGATAGGCTCCGTCAGAAAAAATTATCCACAATCCTTCGGAGGTTTCTTCCGGAGCCCAAACTGTAGATGGAGTCCAATTGGCCACGAAGTCTGCTATGACATGAGACTTGATAGCTGTTCTTGCCATGAAGGAAATACTGAAGGGGGCTAGCTCAACAGCCTATTTTCCGATCCTACCAGTGGAGTCTTTGCTCCGAAGCATATCACGAAGGGGATACGAGGTAGGGACAATGAGATTATGTGCTAAGAAGTAATGACTTAGCTTTCGCGAGGCCATTACCAAAGCATAAACAAATTTTTCGAGCTTCGAGTATCTTGTCTTTGCTTCGGACAAAGCTTCTGAGACGAAGTATACTGGGTTCTGCACTAGTTTTCCTTTAAGCTCTATTTCCCTGACAAGCACTGCACTTACTGCGGAGCTCGTTGCTGCAAGATAGAGAAGGAGAGTTTCTTCTAGGAGCGGCATAGTAAGTGTTGATAGATTCCCGAGATAATCTTTAATATCATCAAAGCTCTTCTGGCACTCCAACGTCCATTTGAAACTCTCGGACCCCTTTAGGGCTTTAAAAATCAGGAGGCTTTGCTCTACTGATCTGGCTAGGAATCTACTAAGGGTTGCGAGCTGTCCTGTCAGCTTCTGGACTTGCTTCAGATTTTCTGGTGGAGCCATTCTTTGAAGTGCACTTATCTACGTCGGGCTAGCTTTGATCCCTCTACTCGAAACTAAGTACCCTAGCAATTTTCTTGCTTCCGCCCCGAATATACATTTTTCAGGGTTGAGGCGAACTCCACATGTTCGGAGGCTCTCGAAAGTTTCTGCTATGTCTAGACTATGATGGTGCTTTACACCACTCTTTATTACAATGTCATCCATATAGGCCTCGACATTTTGGCCTATCTGGTGACCTAGAGCCTTAGCAATAAGACGTGAAAAAGTAGCCCCGGCATTTCACGAGACAAAAGGCATTCGAACATAACAAAATACTCTGGAAGGAGTTATGAAACTTGTCTTGGCTTCGTCTTCGCTCTTTAGCCAAACTTGATGATACCTGGAGTATGCATCCAGGAAGTTTAGAAGTTCAGAGCCAACCATAGAATCCACAAGTTGATCTATACGGGGCATAGGGTAGGGGTCTCGCGGGCATGCTTTATTCAGTGACGTGAAGTCGATGCACATGTGCCATTTGCCGGAGCCCTTTTTCTTGACAAAAATGGGGTTAGCCAACCACTTCATGTGGGCTACTTCCCTGATGATTCCAGCCCTCGGCAATTTCTCCACCTCCACCTTGGCAAGGTCTGCCCTTTCAGTTGACAACTTCTGGAGCCCCTGGCGCACTAGGCGAGCCTTCGGGTTGACAAGTAGACTATGCTCGATGATGCTCCGGTCAACTCTGGGATATCTTCATCGGTCCATGCGAAGATATCTAAGTTCTCTTTAACTACTTCCTCCAGTGAAGTAGATATTTCTGAAGGTAGCCCCTTTCTAAATTGGATTGGATATTCCTTGGCATCTTTTAGGATCATCTTCTTGATCACATCACCTTCTGGGCTTGGCTTTAGGGAAGGGCCCTTCGAGGGGTCTGAGGACCCCAAAGCTTCCTCCGAGTGCTCCATCACACTATTCACCTGCCGAGGGTCCATAGGTGGACCATGCCCATACTCCGCTCTCCGGGCTGCAGCTTGGTCTCCTGAAATAGTGAGAACTCCACCTTGCATGTGCATCTTGAGACACAAATAGATACGATGTGCTATGGCTCTGAATTGGTTCAACATTCCCCTCCCAAAGATTGCATTGTAGGCATACGGGGCATCGATGACATCGAAGATAACCTCCTCAACCCTAGCAGGGGCCCCTCTCCGAAGGCAACCTCGAGACCTATCTGGCCGAGGGCATCGAGAGGAGGACCTGTGAAACCTTGGAGTGGGCGAGCTGCCGGATGTAAGTGTCTTCGGGGAATGCACATCTGGTCGAAGGCCTAGATGAAGAGTATATCTGCGGAGCTTCCACCGTCCACCAATATTCTTCGGACTTCAACTCCCGCTATATCAGCTGAAACAACAACCGGGGTCAGCATGGGGGAATTTCACCCCTGCAGTATCATGGGCAGTAAAAGAAATAGGTACATGGGACAACTCGGGCATTTCTACAACTGAGCTCGAGGTCCCTATGTGTCCTACTTCGCAAACATAGTCCCTCCGCTGCCGCTTTGACATGTTACCGAGGGTCCCCCCTCCGGAGATGGGCAGGACCACCTGCTTGGTGTGATCTTGGGGATCCTCTTGCTTCGGTGGTGGCATAATGTTGGCCACCGGGAGTTGCATCAGTGCTTTAGGATTGCTGGCCCGGACCACAACCTACACAGGCTCCGAACGTACTGCTGGAGGGGCCCAATCTGAAGTACCTCGCCCTGAGCTTCACCCTAAATACTTGCCCCGAAGGGTCAATATGGACTTACAATCTTTTGTGCCATGGCTTCTATTTTCACCATGTACACAATAGAAGAAAGCCTGGCACCTACCAGCCATCTTCTCTTGAGGCTTCGAGGTACTTGCCTTGTTAGCTTGCGCTTGTTGAAAGTTGAAAGCCATCTTCGAGGCAGAGGGTGCAATATTTAATACCTTAGAGTGGAAGTGCTTCTTTCCCCTTCTATGATCATTGAAGCGATTATCAAGGGGGGCTTGCAGAGGAGTCGGGACTTCTGGCTCCATCTTTACTTCTCGAAGGAGGACTGGTGTCGGCACCACAATTCTTCGGAGGCAGCCTTCTTCTGCCTTTGCATACTATTCGAAGTATGCCATTAGCTATGCTACAGACGACACCGGCTTCTGGTGAAGTTTGCTAAGGAGGTATGGGTTCAACACCCCTCCGCGTGCCGCATCTACTACCGAAGAGGTAGACAGGCCTTTAATCTGGGACTTGGTGTGGGTGAAGCGTGTAATGTACTCCCAAAGGGTCTCTCCTGCTTGCTGCTTCACCTGGAACAGGCTTCCCGTGGACATCGGTGCTACGAACGTACCTTGGAAGTTACTCACGAACTTCCTTTTTAGCTACTCCCATGACCTGATTGATCCTGGCTTTAGAGACTAGAACCATCGGAGAGCCACACCTTCAAACGCAAGTCGAAGCATTTCACCATAGTATTCCACACCCCTCCGCTGGCTTCTATTGCTAGGGCATAAGAACAAGAGAACTCTCCGGGTTCAGATCCAATGGAGTATTTGTGCAACTTTGAGGCTTTGAACCTAGGGTCGAAGGGCACTCTCTGCAAGTCCGGATGTAGCGGATATTCGTCATCGAAGGATGCATTCTCGGCATCCTCCAGGACTCAAAGAGCTTCAGGATAATTACCAGGACCATCATCTTGAGGCACCTCCGAAGCAAGAGTGAAGGCTTGAGGGCGAAGCCTATCTATAGCCTCTTGCCTCCACCTTGCTACTTCCTCCTGAAGCTGCGCTACCTGGGTAGCTGCATCCTCAAGAAGGTCTTCTCTTCCTCCGGAGGGGACCTCTGGGTCTTGAGAACTAGAATAATTAGTTTGAAGCACCGAGGGAGCTCCTCGGGGAACTCTGGGTGCTCGAGGTCTGATGACCACTTCATGAGTTGGTGGAATGACTGAGGGTCCTACACTGTTGGTCCGAGGGGACCTTCGGGGAGGATCGGTGGCTAGGCTCTGCTTGGGAGGCAAGGCTTACGGAGTTAAGGTTCGAAGACCGAAGACTTCGAATGATTTGGGAAGGTGAGAAGAGGCCTTCGAACTACACTTGGAAGCCCCTTACCAAAGGGTGCACGGAATCTTTAGACTCCGAAACTCCCTCCGCAAGTGCTCTTCGAAGTGCAGTCAGCGGTAGAGAACTAGCTTTTAGAACTAAGTTCCTCACGGACGGGGCCAACTATTGGCATAAAAGATTACGCTAATAGGTTCTCTAAGATTAAGAACTAACAAACAAAGAGTTTGTGAAGCGGACTATCTCAAGCCTCCATATTGGATAATAGCTCTAAGTAGTTCGAAGTTGTGTATTGAATATCTGAATATTCGATGCCTATTACAGGGTGAGAATGGGGTATTTATAGGTAAAAAATATAAGGAAAAGACCTTTTTACCCCTCAATTACAACCGACATAGTAGAAACTATTCGGTACCCCGAATAGGGCTAAAATGGTAAAATATGTTTGAAGAAGATAGATAAAGCAGACGTCTTGTTAGTCTTGCTGTTTCCACTACGGAGATGGAGCCTTTGGAGGGTATCTTCGAACTGGGATTCGGACGACAATTCGGAGACAAGTCTTTGGCTTAGAAATTTACGAGTTGTCTTTGTCTCTTAATCTTGAAGGTCCATATTCCTTCACTCGATTCTTCTGGAGCTCATATTGTAGATGGAGTCCATTTTGCTACAAAAGCAGCCACCACTTGTGACTTGATTGTTGTTCTTGCTACAAAGGAGATGCTGAAGGGAGCTAGCTCAACGACCCATTTTCCAATTCTCCATATAGAATCTTTGCTTCGGAGCATATCTTCTAGTGGATAAGAAGTTGGTACAATTACATTATGCGCTAGGAAATAATGTCGTAATTTCCTCGAAGCCATTACTAGAGCATAAGTGAATTTTTCCAACATGGAGTATCTGGTTTTTGCTCTGAATAAGGCTTCTGATACAAAATATACTGGATTTTGTACCAACTTCCCATTGAAATCAATTTTTCGAACAAGCACCGCACTAACAGTGGAGCCTGTAGCTGCAAGATATAGGAGAAGAGTTTCATCTGCAATGGGCATAGTGAGTGTTGCAAGGTTGCTGAGATAATCTTTAATATCATCAAAACTCTTCTAGCACTACAGTGTCCATGCAAAATCTTCGGACCCTTTCAAGTCTTTGGATATTGGGAGGCTCCACTCTGTGGACCTTGCTAGAAATCTGCTAAGGGCTGCGAGGCATCCAGCAAGCTTATGAACTTGCTTCAAATTTTCCAGCGGAGCCATTCTCTGCAGCGCACTTATTTGAGTTGGGCTAGCTTCGATGCCCCTACTCGAAACAAAATACACTAACAATTTTCCAGCTTGAGCCCTGAAGATACATTTTTTGGGGTTGAGGCGAACTCCACATGCTTGGAGGCTCTCGAAAGTTTCTTCTAAGTCTAGACTATGTTGGTGCTTTAAAGCACTCTTTATTACAATGTCATCCATATAGGCTTCAACATTATGACATATTTGGTGACCTAGACATTTAGCAATTAATCTTGAAAAGTTGCTCCGGCATTTCTTAAGCCGAAGGGCATTCTTACATAGAAAAAGACTCCCGGAGGAGTTACAAAGCTTGTTTTTGCTTCGTCTTCACGTTTTAACCATATTTGATGATATCCGGAGTACGCGTCGAGGAAGCTCAAAAGCTCGGAGCCAACAGTATAGTCGACTAATTGATGAATGCGGGGCATGGGGTATGGGTCACGTGGGCATGCTTTATTCAGGGATGTGAAGTCAATACACATGCGCCACTTCCCGGAGGCCTTTTTCATGATGAAGACTGGGTTGGCTAACCACTCTGTATGAGCCACTTCTCTAATGATCCCTGCCTTCAACAATTTTTCCACTTCTGCTTTAGAAAGGCTCGCCCTCTCTATTTATAATTTGTGGAGCCCCTAGCGAATAGGTCGAACCCTTGGGTTGACGAGTAGGCTATGCTCAATGATACTTCAGCCAACTTCAGGAATGTCTTCATCAGACCAAGAAAGACATCCAAATTTTCTCTAACTACTTCTTCTAGCGAAGTAGCAATTTCCGGAGGCAATTTTTTGCCAAACTAGATAGGATAATCTTTGCCATCTTTTACAATGATTTTCGTCACAATTTCTCCTTTGGGGGTTGGCCTAGGGGAGGAAATCTTCGAGAATTCACTTGACACAGGAATACCCTCCGAATGGTCTTGCACATTATTTATCCGCCGAGGGTCAAGAGGTGGACCATGGCTGTACTTTGCCCTTCGTGCTATAGCTTGGTCAGCGAAGATCGTAAGCACTCCTCCTTGCGTGGACATCTTGTGGCACGGATAATTATGATGTACCATGGCTCTGAATTGATTTAACATGCGATACATAGATGGTCGAAAGCATGAACGAAGATGATATCTGCGGAGCTCTCGCCATCAACCAGCACTCTCCGGACTTCTGTTCCTACAATATCAATAGTGATAACAAGAGGGTCCGCATGAGGAAATTTTATACCCACTGCATCGGCTGAAGAGAAAGATATAGGCACGTGGGACCACTCGGTCATTTCAGCAACCGACGAAGAGGTCCCAATGTGCCCTACTTTGCGAACATACTCCCTCCTTTGCCTTTTTGACATGCTGCCTAGGGTTCCTCCTCCAGAGATGGGAAGAACCACTCTTTTGTCGTGGTCTTGTGTATCTTCTTGCTTTGGGGGTGGCATAACACTTGCCACCGAAGGTTTTCTTGGGGCTTTGATGTTGTCTACACGTCCGATGGTTTGTACCGAGACTGGACATGCCTCAGGAGGGGCTCAATCAGTTGTGCCTCGAACAAAGCTCCTCTCGAGGTACTCGTTCCTCAGAGCTAATATAGACTTACATGCATCAGTAGCATGGCTTCGATTCTCACCGTGAATACAGTAGAAGAAGGTTTGGCCTTTGCCAACCAGCTTCCCTGGTGGCCTTCAGCCGCTGACCTTGCTTCCCGAAGCTCGTGGATTCTTAGGAGGAAATTTCGACGAAGAGGGAGCAATGTTCAAAACTTCAGAGCGGGGATGTTTTTGCCCTCTTCGTCTGTCATGCTGATTGTCGAAGTGGTACCCTTGTGAAGGATTTGAAGTCTTCACTTCAAGTTTAACTTCTTGGATGGTTGGTGGAGACGAAGCCGTCCGTCGGAGCCATCCTTCCTCTTACCTAGCATACTCCTCAAAGTAGGCCATTAACTACGCTACTGACAAAATATGCTTCTGGTGAGGCTTGTCAAGGAGGCCTGGATTTGTGACTCCTTCTCGAGCCGCATCAACCATAGATGATGCGGACAACCCTCTTATCTGCGACTTCGTATGAGCAAAGCGCTTGAAAAACTGCCGCAAAGTTTCTCTAGGTTGTTGATTTACCTAAAAAAGTCTTCCAGTAGACATAGGGGGCACAAATGTACCTTGAAAGTTGCTTACGAACTTCTTCCCTAATTGTTCCCAAGACTTAATTGATCCTGGTTTCAAAGACCAGAACCAATGCAGAGCGACTCCTTCGAGTGCAAGGGGGAAGCACTTTGCCATTGTATCTCGGACCCCTCTGCTGGCCTCGATTGCTAAAGCATACGAGCGGGAAAATTCCCCTATATCTTGTTCTCCGGAGTACTTACAAAGCTTCAAAGTTCTAAACTTAGGGTCGAAGCGCACCTTCTGCAAGTCTGGGTGTAATAGGGATTTATCATCAAAAGAAGCATTCTCAGTGCTTCTTAGAACTTCAGAAGCTTTGGGATAGAAGGCAAGGTCTTCGTCATAAGGAACCTCCGGAATAGTGGGGCTAGCTTGAGGACGAAGACTGTCCGTGGCTTCCTGTCTCCACCTTGTCACTTCGGCCTGAAGATGGGCCAATCTGGGTTGCCACATCCTCAGGACTATCTTCATTTCTTCTAGAGGGAACCTCCGGGTCTTGAGAACTGAACAAGTTAGATCAAAGCATAGTCGGAGCCACAGGAGAGGCTCCATCAGTGTGAAGCATGGATAGAGTCCCGAGCCAGGCTTCGTATGTTCGAGGAAGAATGTTTGTTTCTAGAGTCTAAGGTGGGGGATCATGGAGGGTCCTCCGACCTCAGTAGTGTTCGAAGATTTCAACCCAGAAGTCTGAGAAGACCTTCGGAGGATACTAGTGCCTAGGCTCCGCTTAGGAGGCATGGCTGTAGGGAAGGATTGGTAGAGAACGAAGTTTTTGTACTAGGTTCCCCATGGACGGCGCCAACTGTTGGCGTAAAATATTACGCTAACAGGTTTAAGAAACTAAGTTTTGACAAATGAACAGTTTGTTTTTTAGTAAACGATTCAAAGCCTCTGAGATGGATAATAGCTTGAGATAGTTCGAAGTATGTATTGAATGTTTTGAGTATCCGATGCCTATTACAAGGCAAGAAGGGGGTATTTATAGGTAAAATCTCTAGAGAAAAGACCTTTTTACCCCTCAATTACAACCGACATAGTGGAAACTATTTCGGTATCCCTTATAGGGTTAATACAGGAAAAAATACTCGAAGGGTGTTGATAAGGTAGATGTCCCATCCTTCTGTTTGTTTTCCACTTCGGAGGGTCTCTTCGACCGGAGCCTGGACGGACCCTTCGGCTTCAAGACCTTCAATCCGGAGGCAAGTCTTGGTCTCCAAAATTAAGACTTGCATTTATCATAGAATCTTTGGGATCATGAGGATGAAGTATTTTCCCCCAAAATATGGATATTGTTGGTCTAGCTATGGTATGTTCTATCGGTGGGAACTGGTACGCGCTTGTGATAGTTGACGATTTTTCTCGATTCTCGTGGGTTTTGTTTTTGGAGTCTAAGGACGAGGCTTTTTAGTTTGTTCATGACCTGATCCTGAAGCTGAAGAATGAGAACAATGCTCGTATGCGAACAATTCTCTCTAACAATTGTTTTGAGTTTAAGAATTCTCAGTTCATCAGATTTTGTAGTGATCAGGGTCTAGAGCACCAGTTTTCTACCCCTTACACACCCCCCACAAAACAACATTGTGGAATGAAAAAACCGCACGTTAGTCAAGATGACCAGTATGATGCTCGACAAGCATATGACTCCTAGGCGTTTTTTGGGCTGAAGCTATGAACGCATCTTGCTATCTGGCCAACTGCATTTTTCTTAGAGCTTACCTAGGTAAGACATCATATTAGTTGTGGTTTGGTAGATAGCCTAAGGTGAGCCACTTGCGAGCATTTGGTTGCAAGTGCTTTGTGCTCAAGAAGGGAGGGCATATGGACAAGTTTGAGTCTCGTTGCTGAGATGGAGTCTTTATTGGTTATGCTTTGTGTTGATAGCAAAAAATGGCATTAATCGTCAAGATTGTCAAAATATCAATTTTAGTAATTTGGGCCAAAAATACACAAGTCTTGGTACAAGCGAAGCCTTATAGGGCTGAAGGCCCATCAAACATTGGGCTTTGGAGTCCTTTTAGCGGCTTGCTAGCTTCGGCCTGAAGGCCCATCAAACATTGGGCTTCGGAGTCCTTTTAGCGGCTTGCTAGCTTCGGCCTGAAGGCCCTTTGGAGGCCTGCCTCGCCAAAGCTTTGGCCTGGGGAGCAGGCTTCGGTAGGCCTGCCGAAGGCCCACTTTGGGCTGGCTTAAGAGATAGAGTTTTATAATAATTCTGGTTGTTTTTATCCCTAAACTTGATTAGGTCGAATCTTATCAAATTAGTTTTAGAGATAAGAAGACTAGCCCTATAAATACAGGGGTGAGGCCGGTTCATCAACCCCACACAACACAAGCCAATCTCAAACCCTGGTTTGAATCATACCTTTACTTTCATTTACATTCCTGTACTACCTTCATGGGTTTGCTTGGAAGCCCTCCGCTGGCCACTTCAAAATGGTGGTAAGCCTTGTTACTTTCCTTATGAAATACCCGTTAATCTACGTAACAGATTGCTATCGCCTTGTTGGCTCTCCTGTGAACCATCCGTTAATCTACATAACAGATTGCTACCTTTGCTTCCCTACTACGATGCTTATTAAATTCGGTCGCCAACCTGAATTGGCACTTGATCTATGTTCTGTTGCAGGTTTTCATGATTGAAGCCCCTTCGTCAAAGGTGTCCGGAGCCAGGAAACTAGTTTCGGAGGCTACCAGAACACACTTCGGCAGAACCCTACTTCGACTACCTGTGCCGGACCCGTCACGCTGTTGTCGGTCTGGTCAAGTCCACGTATCGGAGCCACTCCGCATCTAGGCTGCTCCGCATCGGGGCCACATCAAGACCCTCCGCATCAGGCTTCATCGTGCCGGTACTCTGCACCGAGCCTCATCACGCCTACACTCCGCACCAGATGAAGTCGTGCCAGCACGTTGTGTTGGGTTTCTTGTCGTGTTAGAGAATTCGCACCAAACTCTGTCGTTCGGAGGTGATTTCATGTCAGAGATTTGTTCGGAGTCTGTCTTTGGCCAGATTAGTCTAGACGCCGAAGGCCCCCTTCAGTGACCCTTCGCACAAGATGCCGAAGGCCCCCTTCGGTGACCCCTTCGCATGGTAAACTCTGTACCAATCAGGATCCATTTGGTCGATTGGGTTATTTTATCTATATATTTCGGCTAATTAGATTATTTTTGTGTGATCTGATTACCTGGCGACTCCAACCCCTTGCCACTGTTAAGGGTAGTCGGAACGTGACGTCATTGTTGTGTTACGCTTAGGCTTGTTCCTAAGTATCCACACGCTTTTGGATCATCGAACTAACCCAAGTGCGAGGGCACGTTTTCATGTCAACACTTTGCATTCTCGAGGCTTCTGTGCTTGGAAACTCGACTCCCAGTAGCTTGTCAAGACGTGTAAGGTTTCTTTTGATGAGTCCATGCCTTCACTTGCTCCTTTTGATCTTTCTGGTGATGATGAGCTTGAAGAATTCATCTTCGAGGAAGATGATGACACTCCTGCTGTTGATGAGGGTGAGCCTTCTGCAAAGCCTACAGACCCCACACCTTCTAAGACTTCAATTGAGGATGAGGGCAGACCTATGATCACTACTTCCACTTTGATCGAGCCCCCTTAGTTGAGTCTAGAGGTGCCAGCTGCTGACTCTAGTTAGGTGACATTTGATCACCAAGGATCCCGAGCAGTTCAGCGTGATCATCCCTTAGAGCTCATCATCGGTGATCTCATTATGAGATCTTTGTGTTCTCAAGCTGGTTCACTAGTTGTTTTTGTTGAGTCTGCTTTTGTTCCCACTTTTGAGCCTAGAGATGTTGCTCACACTTTATCTGATGCGAATTGGATAAATTCCATGCAAGAAGAGCTTGGAAATTTGGTTCGCGATCGGGTTTGGACACTAGTTGAGCTGCCACCTTGATGCAACCCCATAGGCACCAAGTTGGTGTTTAAGAACAAGCAAGGTGAAGATGGGGTTGTGGTGCGCAACAAAGCTTGATTAGTTGCCTAGGATTTTTGCCAGAAGGAGGGTATTGATTTTGAGGATACTTTCGCCCCTGTTGCCCGTCTTGAGTCCGTTCGCATACTTTTGGCATTCGCTGTTTCGAAAGGTTTTCATATTTTTCAAATGGATGCTAATAGTGCTTTTCTGAATGGGTATATAGAGGAGGAGTTATATGTTAGGAAGCCCCGGTTTTGAAAACTCTAAGTTTCCTCGACATGTTTTCAAGTTGCATAAAGCTTTATATGGTCTGAAGGAAGTCACCAGGGCTTGGTATGATCGTTTAAAGCAGTTTTTGTTGGGGAATAGCTTTGTGATGGGTTCAGTGGACAAAACTCTTGTCTTGCTCAGAGTTGGCTCTTATTTCTTGATTACTCAGATTTATGTGGACGACATTATTTTTGGTGGTTCTACTAATGAGCTTGTGTCCAAGTTTTCTGAGTAGATGGACAGCAAGTTCGAGATGAGCCTCATGGGTGAGCTTAAATACTTTCTAGGGCTCTAGATCAAGCAGACCAAGGACATCATCTTCATCCACCAGAGCAAGTACATGCGAGACATGCTGAAGAAGTTCGACTTCGGTGGAGAGATGAAGTCTTAGATGACCCCTAGGGGCACATATGGAGGTCTGGACAAGGATGAGAGCAGCGTCAAGGTTAACGAGAGAGATTATCGAGGGATGATCGGATCGCTTCTGTACCTGACTACGACGAGACCGGACATACAGTTCGCCGTGGGACTGTGCACACGCTTCCAATCTTCACCACGCGCATCTCATCGGCAAGATGTCAAACACATTTTCAGGTACCTTACCTATGCGCCTGATCTTGGTCTTTACTATTAAACATCATCACTTGAGTTATCTGGATTTTCTGACGCTAATTTTGGTGGGTGTCGAGTGGATCACAAGTTGACTTCCGGTACTTGCCAGTTCCTTGGTTTTTTGCTTGTTTCTTGGTCTTCTCGAAAACAATCTGGAGTTGCATATTCTACCACAGAGGCTAAGTATGTAGCTGCTGCTCACAGTTGGTTTGGATGATTTCCACTTTGAAAGATTTTGGGTTGTCTTTCCCTGCCAGAGTGCCCATGTCTTGTGATAGCACCAGCGCGATTAAAGTAGGGAAAAACCGATTTCTTCATTCAAAAACCAAACATATTGATGTGCGCTTTCATTTTCTAAGGGATCAATATGATAAAGGTGTCATTGACCTTGTTCATGTTGATACCCATCATTAGTTGGCTGATATTTTGACCAAACTCCTAGATCAATCTACGTTTGAGCATTTGTGAGGGGATTTGGGAGTTGTGTATCCTTTTTAGGATATTTTGAGTCTTTTCTTTCTTCTTTACTCTTTTATTGAATCTTTTCGTGTGAGTTCATATCATGCATATTCATATTTCACACTTTGAGTTTGCTTATGTTATATGATTGAACTGCTAGCCTTTGCATTTCATGCTTTACCTTGCTTGTCAACTAGAAAATGTAGTGTGCTTTTATTTGCAAAAATCTGAAAATGCATGCTAATGACTTTCTTTCTATATCATCTCTTGTACTGATCATGCCATGTGTCTTAGAAAGTATTTTATGCTATACTTGCTAGATGTTGTTGTTGCGGTCGATCTTATCTGAGAAGCATTCTTTTTACACTCCACTTGCACTCCATTTGCATTGATTGCATATTTTGAGGGGGAGCTGCATTTCAGGGGGAGTTTGCATTCAGTCTCACTTGATGAGTCCAGTTGTCAACAAGGGGGAGAAATTTTGGGTTACTTGATCTTTTAGAAGAGTTTAGGGGGAGTTTTAGCTTTCTCTGGGATTTGTTTCAGGGGGAGTTTTAGTCTTTTTTGCTTTTAATATTTGGATATCCTTGTTGATAATTCAGAGATTGCACTCGTTTGAGTTTTACTTGAAATTTTTGTTGATTTCTTTTCTTCTTAACCATAATGACTGTTTTCTAGCTTTTGTTTGGCTTTTGGTTATTAAGGTTAAACCTTTTATTTTATTTAAATCTTTTTGTACTCTTGTTCTTTGTTTTTCGTGTTTGTACATGTGTTTGTAGGTTCTAAAGTGTTGATGAAGAAGTTGTTGACAATGCACTCATCAAGGGGAAGATTGAGGAGCCATGTCGAAGATCATGGGCCTCATGGCTCTAGAAGTGATGAGTGATTGTCAACGGAAGTCAACAGAGAGACGAGAAGAGACCTATCATGTCTTGGGTCGCATGTGACTTAGGTACACGGGCGGGCGGCTGCCTGGCAGAGGGGCCGCGGAGTCGGGCCGGCCTAATCTAGGTATATGGGCCAGGAACAGTAGGGGATCCTCTAGTCTTTTGACCGGGTTTGACTCAGGAAAATAGGTGGCGAGCGATTGCCTAGCTGAGGGAGCCGTGGAATCGAGATGGCCCAATCCGGGTACCTGGTGCGAAGGCAGCAGACACTTTGTCAGTTTCAGCGCAAAACTGACGCCCAATCCAGAACACCCATCGGAGATCCAACGGTCCTGAAGCGAAGTCGTAGCTACTATGAAAGCTCCTCGTCAAGACAAGCTATCCATAGATAGGATTTTACTATTTTGCCCGTTGGGCCCGCAATTTTATTTTTGCTTTAGTGTGTATTTTACCCTAGGGTAATTGTGTCTTTTCCATTTTTTGAACAGCCTATAAAAGGGCATGTATACCCTAGGGTTTCACCAACTCTTCTAATGCAAAAATCATGAGTTCAACTTTATCTTGTCTCCTAAAAATTTCATCTTCCTTCTACATAGTTTGCCTTTGGCTTTACCTTTCCCCATCACTGTTCTATGCAAAGGGCCACCGGGAAGAAATCCGAAGCTACATCAATGTTTAAGCCACTGTAGAACTGGTCTTTATCGGTTTTCTTGATTCACCAAGAAAACCAGAGTTCTGGTTTTCTTAAGGTCTTGGTTTTGATGGTGGGCTGGTTTTCTTAAGACCTAAGCAGTGTTTTGGCATGAGCGGAGTTGTGAAGTAGGCGTGGAGACGCGCGGCTGCAACTGCCTTCGCCAGGACGCATGGATTGAACGGACGATTCACGAGCGAATCGACAAGGATTACTGTGATTATGACACCGCGGGCGGATGGTTTACAGCGCAAACTAGCAAAGATGGATGTTAATGACGAGTCCTAGGGCAAGGAAAGTAGGTTGAAAGTAAAGAACGATTCAATGTGAATAATAGATTGGATCTATTAGGGTTTCGGGGGATCCCTTGAATCAGCCTTGCCCTATATTTATAAGGGGTTAGTCTTGACGTTTCTGGGCTCTTAATTAACTCCACCACGTGTCCAAACCGTTACAAGTTTATTAGAGATAAAAATATCCCAAAACAATTGGGACTCGGTTTGGGTCAGTATGACCGGACCCATATGGCCGGTCTGATCGGCCTGTGCCAGGAATTTGCATATTTTTGGTCCAAAAGTACCAATTTTGAAATTTTGACAATTTTGACCATTAATGTCACTTTTTGCTATCAACATATGCCCCTGCGTTTTGGCAAACTTAGTGAGCTAGAAGCACAATGGGCAAGGGCGATATACTCCATATCGGCCTTGCGACACTTCAATCGTCTTGCCACACACTTTGGAAGTACTTTTTCAAATATTTATCATTCAAAGCTCTACAAAATCGCTCTCCTTGCAGATGTTCTAGCAAATATGCATTACTTGGAGTGATTTCAACAACTCTAAAAGGACCTTCCCAACTATGTGACCATTTACCAAATTTTGGGCTTTTATTGCCTAAGGGCAAAATCGTCTTCCAAACCAAGTCACTAACTTGAAATGATTTTGCTTTCACCTTCTTATTATAAGCTCTAGCCACTCTTCTCTTATCTCTTTCTATAGCCTCTAGAGCTCTCAAGCTCTTATCAATCACTTCTTCCAAATTATCCTTCAAGAGAACTTCATAATCACCAACTGATAACCATCTTATTTAAGCAACCTCAAAGAGCCAAGATTCACCTCTACAGGTAAAACAGCTTCTTGTCCATATACCAACTCATATATACTTACTTTGGTAGCACTGTTCCTCGCTATCCTGCATGCCCACAATGCCTCAGACAGCACTTCATGCCACCTTCTAGGAAACTCTTCAATCTTCTTCTTAATAAGCTTAATAACAGTTTTATTACTAGACTCAGCCTAACCGTTGGCCTGAGCATAATATGGTGAAGATTTTATCAACTTTATACCATAAGATTCGGCAAAATCATGCACCTCTTTGGAAACAACTGAAGCACCCTGATCTATAGTGAGAGTTTGGGGAATACCGAATCTATGTATAATGTGCTTCAAGATGAAATCAATTATATCTTTATGCGTCGTATTCTTGAGAGGCACGGCCTCGGTCCACTAGGTTAAGTAATCTGTAGCCATCAACATGAACTGATGCCCTTTTGAAGAGGAAGGATAAATTTGGCTGATGAAGTCCAAGGCCCAACCTCGGAACGACCATTGTTTGATAATAGGATTAAGCAAAGATGCAGGAGCAAGCTGGATATTACCAAACCTTTGACATGCTTCACATCCTCTATAGTACCTAAAGCAGTCCTCACTCATAGTCGGCCAATAAAAACCCGCTCTTTTGAGCATCCAACTCATTTTTGGGCCAACTGATGAGTACCACAAATAACTTAATGTACTTAACCCATAGCAAGTTTAGACTGATCGGCATTCAAACTTTTCAAAAGCACCCTAATGGGGGGATTGGTCCCGATCTTCCGCTAGGTAAGGATAACTTGGATTGGTGGAGAATCTCGACGTTGACGATCCAAGGCTCCGGTCCGGTGGATCAAAACCTTGCAATCGCTATACCACTATCTCCGTCGGTTATCAACCACGCAGGGCACGATTGACCTCGCCACGAAGGCTAGTTCTTGCAAGCGAACCCAAGAACACAAGCAAGAACAGGAAGAACACAAGTCGAATGCCAAATCATAGATGAACTAGGATGAGGAGAGGTTTCACAAACGCTGATGCAGCAGCCAATCGGTCCGGTGCAGGATCGGGATCTAAACACACAAGTGTAGATGCAAACAAAGCAAAACCTAACCCTAATGGCGGCTGGCGTGAGTATATAAAGCGTGGGCAGCCTGTAGGAGGCGCACACGACTCGAACTATGGGCCAACACGGCCTCCAACTCAGTACAAGGTACAACTCAGCCTAATTCCGTCACGCAGGACTGTGTCAGTCACACAGGACGACTCGAGACTCCAAAAGAGGCAAAATGAACGCCAAAAGATCCGTCTACTCCTTAGCTTTCCAAAAAGTCTAAGAACGCACCAATCGGACTTCGTATGAGGAAGTTATGCCCATTTTGGTGCATGGTGGTTGATGTAGTCCGAACCAGCGAATTCTTGACTTCAAATCATCCGTGCGACTCCGTCTTCAACTCCAACTCTCATATTCCATCTCCCATATCCTAAGAAACAAAATATCACTAGTATTCAGTAGCATTCCATCCAAACAAATATTAACATAGTTGCTAAGGAAAGAATTAACCTCATGGTTCAAGCGACGGGCATGGGCGCGCGTGATTGGTCCCTGTAATTGAATTGTAGGTTGATGGTGCATGTGTGTATCATGGTGGTGCATGTGTGTATCATGGTGGTGCATGTGTGTATCATGTTGGTGCACGTGTGTATCATGGTGGTGCATGTGTGTATCATGTGAAGTGATGTCCTCATCATCCTCCCCCTCTTGAATTGGAGTCGTCCTCGACTCAAGCTCATCGTCATCTCCCAAATAGGGCTTTAAATATGAAATGTTAAATGTGGGACTAACCCCAAAAGCTGCAGGCAACTCAAGTTTATATGCATTATCATTGATCTTCTCAAGCACACGGAAACGACCATCAGCACGGGGCATCAATTTAGACTTTCTCAAATCAGAAAAATGATCCTTGCGCAAGTGCAACCAAACAAGATCACCCGGTTCAAATGTTATCTCTTTTCCACCCTTACTACCATAAGCACGATATTTCTCATTCATTTTCTCTATGTTTCTTTAGTAATTTCATGCATCTTAAGCAATAATTCAGCACGTGTAGCAGCATCAAAATTCAATTTTTTCAGATGGTGGCAATGGTAGCAAATCAATAGGAGCACACGGATTAAAGCCATAGACCACTTGAAATGGACTTACCTTAGTAGTGGAGTGTACTGACCTATTATATGCAAACTCAATATGAGGTAGACACTCTTCCCAGAGCTTCAAGTTGGTCTTCAACACAGCCCTCAACATGGTACGGTACGCTGCACGATTAGGAAGAGACGCTCCCGGGATCAAATCAATTTGGTGCTCGATACCGCGTATCGGTGGAAGCCCGGGTGGTATCTCAGCAGGAAAAACATCGTTAAACTCCTGCAAAAGGTCAGTGACTGCAACGGGAACAGAGCTAGGAATGTTCGCAAGTGAAAACAGCACGTTCGTGCAAATCAAGCCATATATCGTGGGAGTATCATCACAAATTTCAGCAAGGTCAGTTTTAGTTGCAAGCATGACACATCCTTTCAGATTAATAACTTGTGATGAAGAAGGAGAAGCAACTTTATCTTTCTGTTGCCTCGAAAGCGTTTTAGCTACTTGCTAATTTTCAGAAGGTTGTTTGCTCGTTTGTGCGTCCTTAGCATGGTTTTCTTGTTCAAATTTCACAATTTCAGCAAGAGTCATAGGAAGCAATGTAACTTTTTTTCCTTTATACATAAATGTGTATTTATTGCTCCTACCATGGTGTGTAGCATCAGTATCATACTCCCAAGGTCTACCAAGTAATAGAGAACATGCTTGCATTGGTACTACATTAAAATCAGCAACTCTGAAGTATGTACCAATGGAAAATCTGATGTGAGCAGTTTGTGTTACCTTGACCTTACCGCTATTGTTGAACCATTGCACGTGGTAAGGGTGTGGATGTAGCACGTGTGGGAAGTTGAAGCTTAGTTACTATGTCGTGGCTCACCAAATTGTTGCAACTACCGCTGTCGATGATGACACGTACACGACGGTCATTGACGATGAAGAAGGTCTGAAACAGATTGTTCCGTTGTGCTCGGTCATCCTGGTCCATGTGAGTGCTCAAAACACGTTGTACAATAAGTGCTTCATGGTCAGCAGAGGCATCCGGTGCAAAAACAGCATCATCGTCAGAAGCATCGTAATCTCCTGCAATGTTAGCAGCAAGTGCATATTTATCTTCAACATAACTAGCACTTACATAGCCACCGTCTTCCGTAGCAATATAAGCCCGCTGACTAGGGCAGTCATTCATAACGTGGCCGAATCCTTTGCATCGGTGACACTAGATCGCTGCAGAACGTGCAGTAGAGGCCGCCGAGGAGGTGGGCTTGGCTGGCGCCTTGGATGCTGCAGCCTTGGAGCTTTCAGCCTGGGCTGTAGATGCAGAAGGTGCTGATGTAACCGCTGGTTGAGAAGGTGGTGGTGGTCGCTGCTGCTGGCTGTAGGACCGAAAGTAGCGACCAGAGGGGGGGTGAATGGGCGCCTTAAAAATTCTTTCGAATCAATGGCCTGTTCCCAATACCCACCGCACCTCAAAAGACTACGCAGCGGAAAATAAACAGAAGGCCTAAGTCTAAAGGTTTCTAACCTAGAAGCAGCTGATGATAAACAGTGTAAATCTAAAGTAGTGCAACTAGGCAGATGAACAAGGTATAACAAGCCTAAACTTCTCAATGAAATAATCTAAGAATGTGTAAGATGAAAAGAGAAGTTACTGTCCAAATTTGTCTCTGTTCGGAACTGGACGAAGCCCCCTTCGCACGTCGAGGTCTGCTTCGGAGGTTGGTGACGGAGCCTGTCCGAGATGCCGAAGGTGTCACGGTCTAGCCTAGTTCGAAGTGGCAAGTTGCGAAGAGTACTCCGGAACGAAGTATGACAATGCCGGAGCCTGGTTCGAAGTATGTACTTCGAAGACAAGGCTTCGAACACAGCTTCGAACCAAGAGCTTCGGAGCAAAGTGACAGAGTCGGAGCTTGCTTCGAAGTGTGCACTTCGAAGACAAAACTTCGAACACAACTTTGAACCGAAAGCTTCGAAGCAAAACCTTCGAACAGAAAGCTTCGAACACAACACACAAAAGGACAACCTTCGAACAAAGAAGCGAAGTCTGTCACACGACAGAAAACCAAGTCCGAAGCCTATACTCTACCTCTGAAACGAGTTAGCTTCGAAAAGAGAAGCGAAGGGTGACACACCACACAAAAGTCAGAGCGAGGTCTAGCGGAGCTACAAGCTTCGAACCCAACTTCGAAACCTGTCGAAGTACGGACTTCGAACAGATAGAGCCAAAGCTCCTTCGCACTATCGTTCGAAGTATGCGATACTGACGTTCAGAAAAATGCTTCGAAACTTAGCAACACAGAACGCAAACCAAAAACCGAAGATCGAACGAAGCCTTCGAAGGAGATAGATCGAAGCCTGCCTCACGATACTGAGGGGCTTCGAACAAAGAGTGGCTTCGCTCGACACACAGCCAAAAAAGGTGACAGAGCCTGTCAGCCTCGATCTAAAAGCAGAGCAGTAGAAGGTGAAAAGCTGCACAGCACACTGTATCTACAGGAAAGTAGTACTACTTGCACCAGCAAGAACTAGTACTCGGTTTGTGAAGAACAGAAGCAAAAAGAGAAGCTTCCTCTCACAAAATAAATTCAGGCAGCCTGTAGCCGAAGCAATAACTCCCCAAACCAAACAATGTGCACCAAGTTAAATCAACAGGGACCAAGGCTTTAATGCATCCAAAAGATTAGAGCAAATGCAAGGCAAAAACAGGAACGAGCAAGAGCCTGGCGGCGCACACAGGAGAGAGAAGGAGAGACAAAATGACCCAATAGAGTGGATGTGATTTCAGCCAAAAGGGTAGTCCAAACCCTAGGGATTGGGGTCCTATTTATAGGCAGCCCAACACTAGGAATATTCTACCAGCCCCTTAGGGTTTTTACAGACTCAAAAATAAAGGAAAAGACTCTACTGCCCTTAGAAATTTTTACAGACACGACTGACTGACTGTGGGCCTAGAGTTACAGAAGACTTATCCGGAAGCTAAGTTTTTGTAGCGACTACGGCTTCTCTTCTGGATAGTCGGATACAAAATCAGCGGTTGTCAGTTTTGCGCCGAAACTGACAAAGCCTCCACCGGCTTTGCACCAGGTACCTGGATTGGGCCGGCCCGACTCCGCAGCTCTCTCAGCCCGGCAATCGCTCACCGCCCGTGTACCTGAGTCAGTCCTGGTGAACAGCCCAGTGGGTCTTCTACTGCTTCTGGCCCATGCACCCGGATTGGGCCAGCCCGACTTCGCAGCCTCCTCTGCCCGACAGTCGCTCGCTGCCCGTGTACCTGAGTCACACGCGGCCCATGAAACAGCAGATCTCTTCTCTTCTTCAGTCCTCATTGACTATCGTTGACAATGACTCATCACTTCTGGAGCCATGAGGCCCACGCTATTCAGCATGGCTCCTCAATCTCCCCCTTGATGAGTGCATTGTCAACACTCCTCTTTTCTCGGCTCTTCAGCACCTGCGAACAGATGTGGAAACACAAAAACAAAACACAAGAAAACAAAGAAGAAGAAAAATAAGGTAAAAGTTTAACCCTAATGACCAAAAGCCAATCAAAAGCAAGAAACGGTCATTATGGTTAACCAAAACGTAAAAGCTCAAAATGAGTGCGATTTCAGAAAAACAAGGATATCAACAGAGTAAGAACTCCCCCTTAAACTCTGATCCCAAATTTTCTCCCCCTTGTTGACAAGTGAACTCATCAAGCACTCAAAAAAGACACAGACTCCCCCTGAAATGCAATTCCCCCTCAAAATATGCAGTGAAGGCAACTGGGGTGCAGGTGGAGTGTAGGAAGCATGCTTCTCAGATATGATTGACTGCAGTTACAACATCTAACAGGTATAGCAAAAGAGATACTGTCTAAGACAGCTGGCATGATCAGTGCAACAGATGATATCTAAAGAAAGTCATTAGCACGCATTTTTCAGTTTTTGCAAACAAAAAGCATCACCACATTTTCCAGTAAAACAAGCAAGGTAAAACATGAGATGCAAAAGCTAACTGATATCTACCAAGATAAGCATTGTTCAGAAACAAAGTGCTTCAGCAAACTTGTTATTATCTCAATTTTCAAGCTTTTTCTTTTCCCTTTTTCATTTTTGCCAGGGGTTATTTGCATGTCAAACCTTATACTGACCGACCAAGTCAAGCCTAGGCCAGAACTGGACCATCAGAAGCTTAAGACATTGGTCTTGGCATACACTACAGTGTCCTAGTTCATACCAAAGTGCTATGGTACGCAGTCCAGAACAATGTAATGCGACAAGACAAACCCACCTGGATCTTATCAATTTTAAGCATAAAAAAGGCATGGAATTTTCATTCATTTTTGATTTCTATAGCTCATTTTCCATGTTAAAGCATAAAGATGTCCAAGTTGCATATCTGCATCTATGTGATGAACTAGCTACAAGGCATATAACAGATAACAAAAGCACTCAGCCTACACATGCTAGTTACCGGAAGCAATGGTGATCATTTTTCAAGTTTAAAGTATAAAAACCATGCATATGACAGGTATCAGACATATCAAGTGTACTGAACCAAAGCATGATCATCGACAAGTAATCAAAAGCATGTACCAGCTAGAATAAGTAAAGCAGTTCAATCATATAACAGAAGCAGGCTCAAAAGTGTGATATGTGAATATGTATGATATGAACACACACAAAAGACTCAAGAAAAGAGTAAAGAAGAAGGAAAACTGACGCAAAATATCCTAAAAAGGATACACAACACCCAAATCCCCTCGTAAACGCTCAAAAGTAGACTGATCTAGGGGTTTGGTGAAGATATCAGCCAACTGATGATGGGTATCAATATGAACAAGGTCAATGACACCTTTCTCATATTGATCCCGCAAGAAGTGAAAGCGCACATCAATATGTTTGGTTTTTGAATGGAGACACGGGTTTTTCCCTACACTAATAGCACTAGTGCTGTCGCAAAACAATGGGACTCTGGTAGGAAAGAACAACCCAAAATCTCGTAGAGTGGAAATCATCCAAACCAACTGTGAGCAGCAGCTAGCAGCAGCTACGTACTCAGCCTCTGTGGTCGAAAGAGCAACTCCAGATTGCTTTCGAGAAGACCAAGAGACAAGAGAGGAACCAAGAAACTGGCAAGTACCGGAAGTTGACTTGCGATCCAACCGACACCCACCAAAGTCAGCGTCCGAAAAGCCAGATAAATCAAGAGATGATGACGCAGAATAGTAAAGACCAAGATCGGGCGCATAAGTGAGATACCTGAAAATGCGCTTGACAGCCTGCCGGTGAGACGCGCGTGGTGAAGACTGAAAACGCGCGCAAAGTCCCACAGCGAACTGTATGTCTGGTCTTGTTGCCGTTAAGTACAACAGCGAACCAATCATCCCTCGAAACTCTCTTTCATTGACATTGACACCGCTCTCATCCTTGTCCAGACCCCCAGAAGTGCCCATCGGGGTCATCTGCGGCTTCAATTCACCACCAAAGTCAAATTTCTTAAGCATATCACGAGTGTACTTACCTTGGTGGATGAAGGTGCCGTCCTTGGTCTGCTTGATCTGGAGCCCTAAGAAGTACTTGAGCTCACCCATGAGGCTCATCTCAAACTCACTGTGCATCTGCTCAGAGAACTTGGACACAAGAGAATCAGTAGTACCGCCAAAAATAATATCGTCCACGTAAATCTGAGCGACTAAGAAGTCTGAAGCAACTCTGAGCAAAAAGAGAGTTTTGTCCACAGAACCCATCACAAAGCCCTTCCCCAACAAAAATTGCTTTAACCGGTCATACTAAGCCCTGGGGGCTTGCTTCAACCCGTATAAAGCTTTGTGCAATTTAAAAACATGTCGAGGAAACTTAGGGTTCTCAAAGCCGGGGGGTTGCCTAACATAAACCTCCTCTTCTATGTACCCGTTCAGAAAAGCGCTCTTAACATCCATTTGAAAAAGCTTAAAACCCTTTGAAACGGCAAAAGCTAGAAGAATACGAATGGACTCAAGACGGGCAACAGGAGCGAAGGTTTCTTCAAAATCAATACCTTCCTTCTGGCAATAACCCTGGGCAACTAGTCGAGCCTTGTTGCGCACCACAACCCCATCTTCACCTTGTTTGTTCTTGAATACCCACTTGGTGCCTATGGGGTTGCATCCTGATGGCGGCTCAACTAATGTCCAAACTCGATTGCGGACAAAATTTTCAAGCTCTTCTTGCATAGCATTAATCCAATTAGAATCAGAAAGAGCATGAGAAACGTCTCTGGGCTCAAAAGATGCAACAAACGCAGATTCAGCAAACACAGTGAGAGAGGCAGAAGAACGCAAAGTTCTCTCAATCAGATCACCTATGATGAGCTCTGAGGGATGGTCACGCTGAACTGCTCGGGTTCCCTGGTGATCTGAAGTCACCTCACCAGAGTCAGCAGCTGGCACCTCTGGACTCGACTGAGGGGGCTCGATCGATGTGGAAGAAGTGATCAGAGGTCCGCCCTCATCCTCAGTCGAAGTCTCAGAAGGTGTGGGCTCTGCGGGGGATGCAGAAGGCCCACCCTCATCAGCAGCTGGAGTATCCTCATCTTCCTCGAAGATGGACTCTCCGAGCTCATCATCACCAGAAAGCTCAAAAGATGGAGTCAAAGAAGGCAAGGACTCATCAAATGAAACTTCACAAGTCTCGACAAGCAGCTAGGATTCGAGGTTCCAAACACGAAAACCTCGAGAATGCAAAGCATAACCAAGAAAAACACCATCCCAGCAACGAGACTCAAACTTGTCCAAATGCCCTCCCTTCTTGAGCACAAAGCACTTGCAGCCAAACGCTCGCAAGTGGCTCACCTTGGGCTGTCTCCCAAACCGCAGTTCATATGATGTCTTACCAAGGTAAGCTCTAAGAAAGATGCGGTTGGCCAGATAGCAAGCCGTGTTCATGGCTTCAGCCCAAAAACGCATAGGAGTCCTGTGCTCATCGAGCATCGTCCTGGCCATCTCAACCAGCGTGCGGTTCTTTCATTCCACGACGCCGTTCTGTGGGGGAGTGTAAGGAGAAGAAAACTTGTGGTCCAGACCCTGATCACTACAGAAGCTAACGAACTGAGAGTTCTTGAACTCAGAGCCATTATCGGAGTGAATTGCTCGCATCCGACCATTGTTCTCATTCTTCAGCTTCAAAATCAGGTCATGAACAAATTGAAAAGTTTCATCCTTAGACTCCAAAAAGAAAACCCACGAGAATCGAGAAAAGTCGTCAACAATCACAAGTGCATACCATTTCCCACCGACTGAACGTACTCGAGCAGGACCTACAGTGTCCAAATGTAAAAGCTCGCCCGGATACGAAGTCATCACCTGAGTCACAGGTGAGTGAGAAGCGGCAACCATTTTCCCATGACGACAGGGATGACAAACTAGATCCTTCTCCATCTTAAGCTTGGGCAATCCTCGGATGAGGTCCATAGAGCTTAACCTGACTAGCAGATCAAAACTCAAGTGACCTAACCTCTTATGCCACTTCCAGAGCTCAGAAGAAGATCCAGCAATCAAACAGCGAGAAGGGCCAAAAGAACTAGAGAAGTCAATTCGAAAAACTTTACCGAAAGGTAAAATCAGACAAACCAAAGACCCTCTAGAATCAACCACAGAAGAATTGCCCTTCTTAAAACGCACTTCCAAACCATCCTCAAGAAGTTGCGAAACAGAGATCAAATTAAAGTTCAAATTCTTAACCAAAGCAACATTCTTTAAAGAGAAATGATCTGAAATGCTAATTGAGCCTATGCCACTTACTTTCCCTTGACCGTTGTTCCCGAATGTGATGTACTCTTTGGAGCTCGGGGGAGTGAGACTGGAGAACCATCTGTGATGTCCCGTCATGTGGCGAGAGCATCCTGAGTCCATGATCCAAACATCCTCCAGTCCCCAGTCCTGCACAATCAGTGTCTGTAAGTGGGAGAAAATGGTCCGGCACCAGGTTTAGCAAAATAGCTAAACTAGTGTCGAGCCATCTGCTCAAAAGATGGAAAGCGAAAACCATCAAAAGAGTTTGGACCAAAACGCGGCTCAAGGCGCGGTCCTCGGTTCTGCCAAACCCTACGGCAACGAGGTCCAGAACCGTAGCCAACTCGGTCTGGAACTCTGCCGGAACGAACACCACCAACTGGAGCACGGGCAAGAAAACCGTCTCCTCTACCACCACCTACACGACGCGGCCTGGCCTCCAGCCTCTCCCCGCGCCGAGGAACACGCAGTCTACCACCCTGCTGGTAGAACTGCTCCTGATCACTACGAGCCCTCTCTTCTCTCTCAACCCGCTTCCTCCTGAAGCAGAACTCCGCAAGATGCTCGTCTCTCTGACAGTACTCACAATGATAGGTAGGCTTCATGGGATGTGGTTGAGGCTTGGGGTTCTTGGGCTTAGTGGTGATTGGTGTTGTCTTCTTGGGCTGAGAGGGTCCAGGAAGAGAGTCAAGAGAAGTGTGGAGAATTTTGGGTTTTGGAACCCAGATAGGTTTCTTGGGTGGAGCTTTAGGTGGTTCATGGATCACTCCATCCTTGGGCTCACAAGCCTGGGAAGACTCAGTGGAGTGAGTCTTGGGATACCTCTGTTCTGGAGTCATTTTACTCCACTCCACTGCCCGGCTAATGGCACTCTCAAAGTCAGCCTTGGTGTAGGTGTAACCTACCCCAAACCCATCCTGCCTCTTGAACTGCTGGATCATCATGCCGAGCTGTGGCTCTCTGGCACTGATCCAACTCAGGATAGACCGGAGGTAAAAGTTCTCATTCTGAGAATCAGCTAGCTCCTCTCTAAAGGAAGCTAGTACCTCCACCTGAGACAAGCAGGTCTCACACTCACTATCTACCTGGACAGACTTTTCGGCTTTCAGCTTGATCAACTCCATTCTAAGAGACAGACAGTTCTCACAGACAGTGGGTGGAACTGACAGTGTCTCAAGCTCTAGCCTAGTCTGGGCAAGCTCAGCTCTCAACCTCTCCAAATCACCCAAATGTTCATTACCCTTGGATTTCAGCTCAGCTAAGACAGCTATATGAGATGGGCAATCAACACAGGGTGCGACGACAATGTCTTGAGCATCTTTCAGCTCCAGCTGAGCGCTTTCAAGCTCAGTGGCCAAAGCGTCCCTCTCATCAACCCTTTCTGTGTACCTGGACTTCAGAGTCGACAGGTCACACAGAAGCACCTCACACTTCGGGCACTCACTGCTATCACCCAAGCAAGCGGAAGAAGATAGACTCTCAATTCTACCGTTGGCCACGGCAAGCTCACTCTCTAACTCGTCTATCCTTTTCTTAGCCCCCCTAAGCAGTTTCTCCCGATACTTCAACTCCTGATGATTGCTCTCAAGTAAATCAACAATTTCACGCTCATAAGATGATACCTTGCTGTCGTCGTCGTCGGAGTCGTCGGAGGAGCTCTTTTCTTTTCTATCCCCAAGAGCCATTGAACAGAAGCTCTTGCGGGATCTTCGGCGCTGGTGAGAGCGGCTCTTCGGCTTGTCCCCGAAAGCCTTGAAGCAGAGGCCCGCCGGATCATCCTTGTCCTTCCCCTTCCTGATGACGATCTCCTCATCGCTTGAGCTCGATGAAGAGGAAGAAGACGTGGGCTGCTTGGAGTAGCTTTTCTCCATCTCGGCGAAGAAGGCCTTGTCGCGCTTCTTGTTCTCTCGCCGGTAGTCCTTCAGGGCCTTCTTGAAGAACCGAGTCTTTGGCTTGCCCTTGTTGAAGGAAGAGCTGTCGTGCTTGCTGGAGTCGTGAAAGCCACCACCGGTGCCCTTCTTGTATCCATTGCGCTTGGGGCAGTCGGCGATGAAGTGTCCTGGATCACCACATTCAAAGCATCCGGATTTTGTGCCGTGTCTTTTGAACATTCTCTTATCATAGACACGACGCACCCGGTTGTTAAAGAGACACAAATCATCATCTCCCAACAACTCAAGCTGGTCCTCAGTGATAGACATCAAAGAGAACCCAGCACAGCTCTCAGCAGAGAGATCAACAGAAGGTGTAGCAAGGGCCAGGGATTTTGATCCAGAGCCAGTGAGATTTGATCTCAACTGGATATCTACCTCAGTGGCCTTCAGCTTGCTAAACAACTCAGAAATGGTCAAGGTATCGTAAGAAGTGCTCTCAACGATAGAGGATACCTTGATTTCCCAGATCTTTGGGTCCAAGGTATGGAGAACCTTGAGCGCCTGCTCGTGATCTGAGACTAACTAAGCACCCTCAGCCTTGTTGTCCCGAAGCTTGTTAATGATCGACTGAAAGCGACCAAACAAAGCCTCAACAGATTCACCCGGCTTCTGTGTGAAATTTTCATATTCACGCCGGTAGGTCTGATAGAGCCGAGCCTTGACCTGTGTTGTTCCCTCATGGTGTGCCTTGAGGGTAGCCCAGATCTCTCTCGCAGTGGAGAGATGACTCACACGCTCAAATTCAGTGGGACCTAAACCAGAAAACAAAATGTTCACAGCCTTACTGTTGCTCAGATGCTGAGCAATGATACCAGCAGTACCTTGCTCAGTAACTGGCAAAATGACAAACGTGGTGTGAACGCAAATGTCCCATATGTCCGAACCCTGGCTCATGAGATAGGCTCGCATGCGAGTCTTCCAATAATTATAGCCATAGGCTTCCAAGGACGGGACCTTGCCAGGAGACGTCATGATCACTACTGGGGTTTAGAACCGGTTAAGGTATGGAAAAACCCTAACCTTGCTCTGATACCACTTGTAGGACCGAAAGTAGCGACCAGAGGGGGGGTGAATGGGCGCCTTAAAAATTCTTTCGAATCAATGGCCTGTTCCCAATACCCACCGCACCTCAAAAGACTACGCAGCGGAAAATAAACAGAAGGCCTAAGTCTAAAGGTTTCTAACCTAGAAGCAACTGATGATAAACAGTGTAAATCTAAAGTAGTGCAACTAGGCAGATGAACAAGGTATAACAAGCCTAAACTTCTCAATGAAATAATCTAAGAATGTGTAAGATGAAAAGAGAAGTTACTGTCCAAATTTGTCTCTTGTTCGGAACTGGACGAAGCCCCCTTCGCACGTCGAGGTCTGCTTCGGAGGTTGGTGACGGAGCCTGTCCGAGATGCCGAAGGTGTCACGGTCTAGCCTAGTTCGAAGTGGCAAGTTGCGAAGAGTACTCCGGAACGAAGTATGACAATGCCGAAGCCTGGTTCGAAGTATGTACTTCGAAGACAAGGCTTCGAACACAGCTTCGAACCAAGAGCTTCGGAGCAAAGTGACAGAGTCGGAGCTTGCTTCGAAGTGTGCACTTCGAAGACAAAACTTCGAACACAACTTTGAACCGAAAGCTTCGAAGCAAAACCTTCGAACACAACGCACAAAAGGACAACCTTCGAACAAAGAAGCGAAGTCTGTCACACGACAGAAAACCAAGTCCGAAGCCTATACTCTACCTCTGAAACGAGTTAGCTTCGAAAAGAGAAGCGAAGGGTGACACACCACACAAAAGTCAGAGCGAGGTCTAGCGGAGCTACAAGCTTCGAACCCAACTTCGAAACCTGTCGAAGTACGGACTTCGAACAGATAGAGCCAAAGCTCCTTCGCACTATCGTTCGAAGTATGCGATACTGACGTTCAGAAAAATGCTTCGAAACTTAGCAACACAGAACGCAAACCAAAAACCGAAGATCGAACGAAGCCTTCGAAGGAGATAGATCGAAGCCTGCCTCACGATACTGAGGGGCTTCGAACAAAGAGTGGCTTCGCTCGACACACAGCCAAAAAAGGTGACAGAGCCTGTCAGCCTCGATCTAAAAGCAGAGCAGTAGAAGGTGAAAAGCTGCACAGCACACTGTAACTACAGGAAAGTAGTACTACTTGCACCAGCAAGAACTAGTACTCGGTTTGTGAAGAACAGAAGCAAAAAGAGAAGCTTCCTCTCACAAAATAAATTCAGGCAGCCTGTAGCCGAAGCAATAACTCCCCAAACCAAACAATGTGCACCAAGTTAAATCAACAGGGACCAAGGCTTTAATGCATCCAAAAGATTAGAGCAAATGCAAGGCAAAAACAGGAACGAGCAAGAGCCTGGCGGCGCACACAGGAGAGAGAAGGAGAGACAAAATGACCCAATAGAGTGGATGTGATTTCAGCCAAAAGGGTAGTCCAAACCCTAGGGATTGGGGTCCTATTTATAGGCAGCCCAACACTAGGAATATTCTACCAGCCCCTTAGGGTTTTTACAGACTCAAAAATAAAGGAAAAGACTCTACTGCCCTTAGGAATTTTTATAGACACGACTGACTGACTGTGGGCCTAGAGTTACAGAAGACTTATCCGGAAGCTAAGTTTTTGTAGCGACTACGGCTTCTCTTCTGGATAGTCGGATACAAGATCAATGGTTGTCAGTTTTGCGCCGAAACTGACAAAGCCTCCACCGGCTTTGCACCAGGTACCCGGATTGGGCCGGCCCGACTCCGCAGCTCTCTCAGCCCGGCAATCGCTCACCGCCCGTGTACCTAAGTCAGTCCTGGTCAACAGCCCAGTGGGTCTTCTACTGCTTCTGGCCCATGCACCCGGATTGGGCCAGCCCGACTTCGCAGCCTCCTCTGCCCGACAGTCTCTCGCTGCCTGTGTACCTGAGTCACACGCGGCCCATGAAACAGCAGATCTCTTCTCTTCTTCAGTCCTCATTGACTATCATTGACAATGACTCATCACTTCTGGAGCCATGAGGCCCACGCTATTCAGCATGGCTCCTCACTGGCCACTTGAGCGTGAAGTGGCACCACCAATGTTGGTCCTCATGCTGCGTTGTGGTTGTTGGCGACCCTGCAATTCTTTTTATGCAAGTATAACAAGGTGGAAAAGACAAGTGATAGTATTGTATTCTTTATAATCAATGATATCCTGAATTTCACGTCTTAAACCACCATAAAAACGGGCCATTTTATCCTCATTGTCCTCCTCAATTTCAGCACGCATGCAACCTATTTGCAACTGCTGATAATACTCCTCTACCGATTTATTTTCTTGGTTTAGGCGCTGCAATTTTTTTCTCAAATCACATTTATATGAAGGAGGAACCCATCTACCATGCATTTGCTGTTTTAACATACCCCAATTTTGTGGTTCATTGCCAACCTGAACTATTTCAGTCCACCAAAGAAGAGCATATCCAGTGAAGTCACTAGTAGCTAAGCGCACGCGGTGGATAGCAGGAACCATGTGAGCATTAAATTTTTGTTCAACTGACATCTCCCAATCTAAATATGCATATGGATCATAGGTGCCAGCAAAATGAGGTACCGAAAATTTTACCTTAGAGTAGGGATCATTGTTCCTGCGGTTGTCATTGTTACCTCGTGGATGGCGGTTGCGGTGGCCGCCCATACCTTGACGATTGAACTGAAAGCGATGACGTGCAGCCTCGTCAGGGTCAATGGCATTGTCCCCGGCATAGGATAGGTCGTCTTCCTCCTCAACATGGTCATCTTCTTCCTCAACATGGTCGTCGTCGGCTGGTGCAGCAGGCAAGCGTGTTTCCAGGGCAGTCATCCGGTCCACTAGGTCAGCCACAGTACGCGCGAGACGTTCGATGGAGTGTTGGGTCTGCGCTGAGACTCCAGAAGAGCACGTCGTGAGACACAGTCATTAAAATCAGATGGAGGGGTACCGTTGTTATCTGCCATGTTAGTGAAAAGACAAACAACAAAGAATAATCCCTATGGAACGCAACTAGGTGGAGTGGTGGGTGTGTGGTGGAAGCAATCCGTCAAGCGCCTTAACCACGCTTGCAAGTGTTCTTACCACGCCGTAGTGAGGTCACCGGCCTACAGGTGAAGAACCAAGTGGAGGGTGGTGGGCGATTGCAAGATGTTAACCTGTCCTGACCAAGAGAAGGTGTAGCTTGGAAGATGCTCAAAAAATTTCAGATTTTTCTGACAAACGAGCGAAAAGTTATGCCTGCTTTACCGAAGGGGGTCACAAGGACTCGATGTGGAAAACCGACTAGGGTTGTGGAGGGAGGTTTTTCGGGTGGGTAATTTTTTTGAGACACAAGATCTACTACTACTCAAACGACACAAAGGGGGGATTAAACCAGCAACAAGACTCGACCAAGAACACAAACTCAACAAAGTTAAAAACTGAAATTAAAATCACAAGGCACAAAGGGGTTTTCGGTGGGGAATTTTTTTGTGAGGGTTTTCTGGACTCTAGGTAAAAATAAAAGAAGATCGAGATTACCTAACGGGAAATCTGAGCTCTGATACCAGCTAATGGGGGGATTGGTCCTGATCTTCCGCTAGGTAAGGATAACATGGATTGGTGGAGAATCTTGACGTTGACGATCCAAGGCTCCGGTCCGGTGGATCAAAACCTTGCAATCGCTACACCACTGTCTCCGTAAGTTATCAACCACGCAGGGCGCGATTGACCTCACCACGAAGGCTAGTTCCTACAAGCGAACCCAAGAACACAAGCAAGAACAGGAAGAACACAAGTCGAATGCCAAATCACAGATGAACTATGATGAGGAGAGGTTTCACAAACACTGATGCAGCAGCGAATCGGTCCGGTGCAGGAGCGGGATCTAAACACACAAGTGTAGATGCAAACAAAGCAAAACCTAACCCTAATGGCAGCTGGCATGAGTATATAAGGTGTGGGCAGCCTGTAGGAGGCGCACATGACTCGGACTATGGGCCAACACGGCCTCCAACTCAGTACAAGGTCCAACTCGGCCCAATTCCATCATGCAGGACTATGTCAGTCACACAGTACGGCTCGAGACTCCAAAAGAGGCGAATCCAATGCCAAAAGATCCGTCTACTCCTTAGCTTTCCAAAAAGTCCAAGAACGTGCCAATCGGACTTCGTATGAGGAAGTTATGCCCATTTTGGTGCATGGTGGTTGATGTAGTCCGAACCAGCGAATTCTTGACATCAAATCATCCGTGCGACTACGTCTTCAACTCCAACTCTCCTATTCCATCTCCCATGTTCCTAAGCAACAAAATATCACTAGTAATCAGTAGCATCCCATCCAAACAAATATTAACATAGTTGCTAAGGAAAGAATTAACCTCATGGTTCAAGCGACGGGTATGGGCGCGCGTGATTGGTCTTTGTAATTGAATTGTAGGTTGATGGTGCATGTGTGTATCATGGTGGTGCATGTGTGTATCATGTTGGTGCATGTGTGTATCATGGTGGTGCATGTGTGTATCATGTTGGTGCACGTGTGTATCATGGTGGTGCATCTGTGTATCATGTGAAGTGATGTCCTCATCACACCCCATCAATTGTTCGGCGATACAACTCATCGTCAAGCAGCACAAATTTAAACGCTTGCCGCCGAGCTTTCCAATCAACCCACTTGCTAGGATCTCTCAAATATTGAATAATTGGAGTCCTTCAATCATCCTCATGATCTCCTGAAGTACTTGCCAAATCCTCACTTTAATTGGTGTTTAAATCATAAACTTCGACTTGCCCCCCGTGCCTCAAATCCTTCTGATACAGGGCGGTCAGACCGACCATAATGGGCTGGTCAGACCGGCTATTGTCAGTCAGCCGGCATGGGGTGGTCATACCAGCCTAGCATGGCCGGTCAGACCGACCGTACAACCACGGTTGGACCAGCCATGTCAGACCGGTCAGACCAATGTGTTCTGACACGCATGATAAAAATATGTCAAACATCGGTTTTCCTTGTGCGAAAAATTTACCTATTTTTACTTGATAACTAGATGCTTGCTAAGCCAAATCATTTGCTACTGAGTTGGCCTCTCTAGACATATGGAAAATTTCAAAATTATCAAAAGTACCAATTATGTCTAGGCATTTGTCCAAATAGCTATTTAACAAACCATTAAAGCATTGAGCAATTCTAGCTACTTGTTGAACAACTAATAGAGAATCACCATATGCATGAACATATTTAACACTCATGGAATCTAAAAGTTCAAGTCCTAGCAATAGAGCTTCATATTCGGCTTGATTATTAGTGCAAGTAAATTCCAAACGGGCCGAAGTCTCGAAACTCATACCACTAGGCGATATGAGTACCACTCCGACATATCAGCCATTCTTGCAAGCCAAACCATCAAAATAAAGTTTCCATGGTACTACTTTAATCAGAGTAGTATCACTACTCCAATTGACATCTATATGGTGATCAACTATAAAGTTTGTGATGACCTAGCCTTTCATAGCTCTCAAGGGTTCATAAGCCAAGTAGTATTCAATCAAAGAATAAGCCCATTTTCCTATTCTCCATCTTAGAATCGGCTTTTGCAACATTTACTTTATAACATCGGTTTGACAAGTGAAAATACATGCATAATAAAGTGATAAACATAAACGCTCTAAAAACATGTACCTCGTCTCAGCATCTAACAAGCGATGACTCAAGAACGTGATGATGTACTCCTTTCCCTCCACCTCCTGAGTCAGCACAACTCCTATTACGCTATCTTCTGCAGCAACATACAGCCAAAACAGAATCTCGACTTTTGGTGATCTTACCATAGGTGGTGATGACAAGCACTCCTTGATTCGATCAAAAGCGCATTGCTGATTCCCCCCCCCATGTGAATTCGGTCTCATTCTTTAGCCGAAGTATAGGGACAAAAGCATCAATCTTGCCGGACAGGTTAGATATGAAGCAACGCAAATAGTTTACCTTGCCTAGCAACTTTCGTACATCTCTCTTACATGTCGGTGCTTCAAAGTGCTTAATCTTCTCAAGCATCTTAGGATCAATCTCAATACCTCTTTCATGAATCATAAATCCTAAGAACTTGCCTGCTGACACGCCAAAAGCACACTTGAGCGGGTTCATTTTCAAGCCATACCGATGCATTCTTTCAAAAGCCACTATCAATTCGGCTAAATAGTTATCCATAGCATCCAATTTGACTACAACATCATCTATATAGACCTCTAGCATAACTCCTAGCAAGTCATGAAAGATCAAGTTCATAGCAAGTTAATATGTAGCGCCAGCATTCTTTAGACCAAAAGTCATCACAACCCACTCAAACAAGCCGACATAACTAGGACATCTAAAGGTCGTTTTGTAAACATCCTCTTCGGTCTTAAAAATTTGATTGTAACCAGCATTACCATCAAGAAAACTTAGTAACTTATGTCCTGAGGCATCATTGATCAACATGTCGGTTATTGGCATGAGATACTCGTCCTTCGCGGTGGCCTTGTTCAAGTCCCAGAAATCAATGCATACACGAATCTTTCCACTCCCTTTCTTTTCGATAGGCACAATGTTAGCAACCCATTCAGCATACCTGCACAACCTAATAAACTCAGTCTTAAGTATTTGTTCTATCTCCTTTTAAGTCGGTCATACACGACCGAATTAAAGCGACAAGGGGGCTGTTTATAATGCCTAAACTCGGGTTTGATATGCAGTAGATGCTCTATGAGCTCATGGCTAAGTCCGGGCATCTAGCTATACTCCCACGCAAAGAAATTAACATACAATCGAAGTAACTTTATTACCTCGGCCTTATCACAAATCGGTAAATTCTGGTTTACAAAAGTCGGCCTTAGCACACTACCATCACCTATATCTACCTCCTCTAAAGGATCGGCCAACGCAAAACCTTGTCCTAACTTTTCTACCTCACTAAAATCTTCAATGGCTTCAGCGGTACCATCTTTAGAAGACCGATATTGCTCTACACGAGACTTTAGCCAATCAAGATTACTTTTACCTGACATGACAACTAGTTTAGATACAGTCGAGCTATAGCAATCGGCTTTACAGAGACTAGAACAAATTGCCCCTCAGACACGCTAACAAAGTCATAATCCGAGAGGTCTCTACCTGACAGACATTCTACCTTATTATGGATGGCATCTATGGACACATTGGCCAAGGCAACCTAGGCCGAAGTGTCAGCTGGTACAACCTCTATGTCATCGCCATCCCACTAGATCAAACACTGGTGCAAGGTAGATGGAATACAACAATTTGCATGAATCCAATCACGCCCAAGTAATACACTATAGTTACCTTGCACACCGACCACGAAGAAGGTCGTCGGCAATGTCTTGTTTCCCACCGCTAGCTCCAAAGAAAGTACGCCCTTCGCTTCGGAGCTCTTGTCGTTGAAGTCGTTCAACATCAAGTTGGTCCTCATCAAGTCATCTTCATTCTTGCCGAGCTTCTTCAATAGAGAGTACGACATCAGGTTGATGGTGGCGCCTCCGTCTATGAGCATTCTGGAGATCGGCTTCCCGTTGATGTGTCCTCGGATGTACATGGGCTTCAGGTGATGAGCCGACTCCTCGGGCTTCTTGAAAACAACTTCACATGGGCCAGGGTTTAGTTGAGTGACCTCGGCCTCATCTCCTGGCAGACCAAACTCAGTAGGAAGCATCACCACATTCACATCCATCAGTTTATGGGGTGGCCCTTCTGAGACGGGTGTGTAGTTGTTGTCCAACATGTCGTCTTTGTCGTTGCTTGGAGTAGTAGACGGGTTGTTTGCGGCAACCGGCTTGGGCTTCCTTACTTGCTTCGGTACTGGTTGGGGCCAAATCTCTTCAAAAATTGTGTCTCGCTCATTCTCGGCCTTCTTCTCCCTCATCTCCTGGGCTCAAAGACGCTATAGACACCTCTTCTGGGACTTGGTCATGCCTAGAGGTGCCCATGATTGTTGTGGCTTTTTGTCGGGCACCACGAACTTGCTCCTAGATTTTTTGGCCAAATGGGAAGCACCCGGGTCGGCCTCGATATTTTTACGCTTGGTGGGGGTACTCTCCTGTACCCTATCGGTCGAACCGGCCATGGTGGGCCAGTTTGACCAGCTGTTGCCGGAAGACTGAAAAGGGTCGGTCGAACCGGCCATAGTAGGCCGGTCAGACCGGGATGGTGAGGGCAGTCGGACCGGCCCTAGGGCTGCGATGATGGATAACTTGTGTAGCCCGATCTTTCGGTGAGTTGAGAAGATAAGTTCGATTTGTGGAAGATGACGTTGATGATCCGACTACAACTGTACGAGACGTTTGTGTTGCGCCTTAGCGATCGATACACCAACTCCGAGGGTTGTTGATCTTATCGGTGATCAACTTTGTTCCTACAAGCAATCAAAGAATGAGCAATAACAATATAAAGGATCAACTAGAATTGCTAGATAGGAAAGACGCACAAATGGTAGTTGGGGTGAAACATGAAACCGACGATCTAACCAATCACGGGTTTACACAGACAAGGAGCATTGACTAAACTTTTATCTAATCAAAACCTGAATTACAAATGAAGTCTCTAGGGTTATTTATAGCCTTAGGGACATTCCCAAAGTTTGGAAACTTATTACATATGGAAACTACTAATTATTTCCTAAACAGATTGACTATAAAAAAGAAACACGCATTGATTTAGTTATTTTGATCTCCTCCTACGGAATCTAGATATTTAGCTAGATCTATTGGAAAGAGAATGTCTCCAGCTTTCCAAAAAGTCCAAAATCATCCAAATCGGAGTTTCCATTTAAAAGTTATGAACATTTGAAGTCAGTGCTGTCCCTACGGTCCGAATCCGACTCCAATATTCTCAATTGTGTAGAAATTTATTTCCACTTTCTCTTGGAATAAAAGTAATGTCCCAAACTTGTATATTATGTTTGGATGGCCTTGACTTGGTCCCCAATCAACTTCCATGATGTTTCATGCCCATGATTTGCTCACAACGCGTCCCTTAATCCATGTAATAATTTCTGTAATTGAAAACAACAACTCATGGTGCAGCAACCTTTTCTAAAATATGTAAAATCTAAATCTAATATAGAAAGCATGCACCTTTGTTTTTATCATATTTGTATCCCAGCCGGTGATGTCCTCAACATGCGGTCAAACAGATAGGCTCTGGATCCGCTCCCATCTGTGGCTCGCCTCCGTTCTACTTTGTTGGAGATACCTCGGGGATTGGGACATCCTGGGAGCCTACTTTGACGATGATGGCCTCAAAACCCCTGTCCGGTCGTCCCATCGGTGCGACGGACAGTCGACTAAAAACGTCACATCCTGTTGTGCCAATTTGTCCCTGCATGTTATGGATTTCAGGCGGCATTAATGGAGCACCGGTAAAAAAGTAAGGTAATGGCTAACCAGCAGGTGGAAAGTAATATAGGGCCTACCGTGGCATCGAGAATTGATATAGAGGTGGAGGCATCGACGGCTCTAGCGGTCTTGCCCATCGTGGGCCGAACTCATTCCTCCGTAGAGGGTTTGGCCTTGCTGGAGATCCTAGCCGAGTGATTGCCTTCTCGGCCCTCTTCTTGTTCTTTTGGAGCAACATCTCATATGTCACCTTCGGCTTCTTGCGTGATTTAGCTAAATACGCCTGTGAAACCAAGTGTGGTCGCACTGTGGTTTCTGTCGTTATGATGAGTGATTGATAAGGATGAGCGATCGAGTGAATGAGTGAGTGATGATTTGATTGCATCGATGGGATCGATGTGTGGTCATGAAGAGTTGATGTCGAGGGGATCAGTGTGTGTTGCGTCTCTTGTTTTGGCTTATCTCATGTGTACAGGGTGGAGATGCTAACCAACTGTCAACGGCGGGTGATCAAGGGTCAAGCGGGAAGCTCGATGCCAGAGGATCAAGGATGCATGGTGAAGTTGGAGATGATATCAGGATTTCACGAGGAGATAGAGCAAGACATGGACGGACGGATGGTCGAGACAGTGTGATGGTCAAGTCAGTGAAAGGGAGGTCAGTGCAAGTGATCAGGCGGTTCGAGGGGATCGAGAGTGGGAGAGACTTGCTGGAGGTCGAGTTCGTGGATTGGCGTCACATGTCGGCGATCGAGGAGGCTTTATTGGTTTTTGCTAAAAATCGTCTTATCTTTAAATGTGTTTTAATTCTAATAATTAGGAGTCTATTTGTGTTTAGTTTTTTAGTTTAAAGTGTAAACTTTTGGTACTTTTCAGAATTTTCAAGTTCTAAAAATATATTAAAAGTTGTGAGTCAAGTTGTAATTAACTAGAGTCAAATAGGGGTATTTTTCAGAATATGTTGTTATGAAAATACTCAAGGGTCTTTGTGTAAAAAGTCCCCCTAAGGTGTGCCTATATAAAGGCATTCACACCCAAAAGGTTGGCTGTCACTTTTTATCCAGAAAAATCTTTCAGCTGAGATTTTTTCTCTCCTTGTGTGCTGTCCAAGAAATCTTTTCAACCACCCTGTTCTTTTTGTCCATTACGTGCTACAGGAGAGAAGGAGGTGCACACTTCTGTTGAAGCAAAGAATGATTTCCCTGTTCAATCCAGAAGGTATTGTCCAAACTTCCCTTGAAATCAGTTTGTTTGTAGTTTAATTCACTTCAGTCCTTACAACTGTGTAGTGATTTGCTCTGGGTATCTATTGCTGGTTTTTCTGTGTGTTCCTGATCTTTAATTCCTGGTTTGGACAAGGTTTTGTATCAGATTGACTACAGGATCAGATCAATTTACAAACTGTTGTAGCTTTGTCTGATGGGTTTGCTTCTATTCTGTTTTAGTATCTCTCTGCAATTGTGGTTCTGCTGATTGATTTATTTCTGCACCAACATCACTAGAAACGTATTGTTGTGCATCATCGTATCAGGTGCACACATATTATTCTGGTTTATTTGAGGAACCTATGTGAAATTTTTCAGTAAGTTTCTCTCTGGGTTTTGGTAATCTGGCCGGATTAGTTCTGTTTTTGAACAAACATCACAGAGTGTGTCCAGGTTCATCAAGGCCACAGAAGTGCAAAATTTGTGAGTGAATCCTTTTTGAAGTATATCTGATTATCTTAGTTGATTTATGTGTGGCTTATGTTCAGTTTCTGTTTGGATTTTCTACTGTGTGTGTTTTTAATTCTGTTGAGTTTCCTCCTGAATATCTCAACTGCTGAAGATCAAAAACAGCTACATAAACTGGTTTTGTGTGTTATCTTCTGTTCAGATTGATGCACATGTGCCTTCATATGTGCAGAAAGTAGTAGCACCAGCACAACGTGCATAACAGTTTGAGAGGTTCTTTCTCTGAATATTATTTCTGTTGCTCACTGTTTATGCTGTTTCTGAATCCTTTCATTTGTGTGTTGGATCTGTAGCAACAAATCAGAAGTTGCAGTACTGAATATTATACTGCACACATAGCTACTGTTTAATACTATTTCATTATTACATTTACACCTGATCAACAATTGTGTGAGACTTATTTGATAAGTTCAGTGGTAATTGTTTGTTAGAATTAAAGCCTTACATCCCTGAATTTAAACCTTCAATCATCACATAAGCATCACTTGATTTACTGTTTTGAGTGCAGTTTTGAGTTTCTATCAGTTTCAGGTTCAGACCTCTTGGACAACCTTTCTGAAGTACTATTGTGTGAAATTGAATAGTACTATTCTACAACTTTTCTTTGCTGCTATTCTTGTATCTATGTCCAGATCAGAATATAATTTACTATGAACATTTTCTCCATATATTTCTGAATCTGTTCAATAAGTTTGTTCTGATTTTACCACTGTTCAGTATCATTTGTCAAGGGACTGTTCTGGACTGATTGTACTGTTCTGGACTGATTGTTTCTGAATTTTCAATGTGAAACTGATTGATTGATGAATCTTGCTTCAATGATTCCTGAACTGAATTGCTTCATGTTCATGTGAGTGCTAAGTATCACTGCATTTTCTGTTTTGGTATTCTGATTCAGTGCTATAGACTGAATGGGTGCCTGAAATTGCTACAGTCAATACAGTGACCTTAGACTAGTTCTTATCAGACTTGCTTCTGAACAGTTTTGAAGTTTGACCAACCAATCATATCTCTGAAGGTCTGGTTACTCAATTAGGTTGTGACTCCTTTTTTTGATTCTTATCTGGCAGTTGCTTTTGAAATTCAAATCTGAACCAGAGTTGCTATTTTAAGTTTCTGAATGTTTTAGACTGAATTTAGTTCAAGGGTATTTCAGAAAATATTGTTTCAGTTCAGGTTTCTGTATTCAATTGAATATTTCTAATAGAAGTGTGTGTTCTGAATTTGTGCACAATGTTAGTCTGAACCCTTTATATTTATGATCTTAATTCAGTTTCAGAATCTGTCTTGAACTAATTATCAGTTCAATGTGATTTGTAATTTCAGTGTTATCATTCTTCAAAATGGCTTATGAGTAGAATCTCTAAAATTTGAGTGTAACCATTCAAAACTGAAAGTTCACTTGTTGATTCAATTGAAATGAGAAATCAATACTGAATGTTATAGCTTGTTTTATGGTTGTTGTCTATGTTGCCCGGATACGTGGATACGGATACGGATACGCGATACCGCGATACTTCGATACGGCATTTTCCAAAAAACATGGATACGGCGATACGTGTATATATATATATAAAAAAACAAGTTAACACACAGAAAAATAATAACATGAATTCAATATGAAAATAACTCTATTAGAACGTAGAAATTGACTTGCCGTGGCAGCATTACTTGCAAGATGATCCGTATTACCACTTCCACTACCACTACCACTATTATACTCAGATGCATTTGAGCCATCAAATCCCGATCCACTATTACTATCCATCAATCTACGAATTAAATTCACACAAAGTCACAAACAAATAAAACACAGTACTAAACTACTAATGAAATGATTGAAATCACTAAATCAGAATTCAAGTCAGTGTATAGTATAAAGTATTCACTACTCACGGCTTGGAAAACAAAAAGCGAAAGAAAAACAGATTTGCTCACTTGCTCTGTTGAGCGTTGCTCACTGCGAAGACTTCGGCGAACCGAGCTGGCGAGCTGGACTATGCTGCTGGAGGCTGGAGAGGAGCGGCGTCGTCGGCGTGCTCGCGTGCTCAACTCCGGCAGGCGGCAGCGAAGACCGAAGGCGAAGACTTCGGCGAAGAGCCTCGCCTCGACGCCTCCAGATCCAAGCGCGCGGCCGCGTGAGCAGATCTGCTCCTGTGCTCCAAGCTCCAATGGCGGCGGGCCGGCGGCGGCACGGCCGGCGGCGACTAGCGGCGCGGCGGCGACTGGCGGCGCGGCGGCGACTCTAGGGCGACCCGAGACCGCGAGCACAGCCGGCGCACAGGTTTGAGGGGTCGGGGGGTCACGGGCTGGGCGTCGGGCCATTTTCTCCCCTGTTTGCCGTATCCCGCGCGAGTCGGATACGTATCTGACATTTTTTATTTTTTTGGAAATTCAAAAATGGTAGGATACGTACCGGATACGTATCCGGCCGTATCGGATACGTATCCGTATCCGGAGACGTATCCGATACGGGTACGCAGGATTTGGGGAGTATCCGAGCTTCATAGGTTGTTGTGATTGAATACTCAACATCTGCAATTGATCAAAATTATGTTTTCTCAAATTTTGCTGAATCAACCCTGGATTTTTGAAAGTGTATGGTCAGCATTGGATTCTAATTCAGAGTTCTAATTTAACAGCAATTGTCTCCAACAATTCTGTTATGGTACTGTTTTGAGTGATTTGATTAGTTATCCTTGTTGAACTTTGTTTCAAAGTGTTAAGTGCATCTATCACAAATGTTTCTGAATTTCTGAATGTTGTCGGACTTTCAATAGTCGAAGTAGTCCTGTCGACCAATCAATTGCCGAAATATACACTGTATTTCGGAGTATTAGTTGCCGACAGAATAGTTCGACTGACCAAACTCCGAACTAAGCTGAACTACAATTTTCAAACAAGTTGTGTTCTGATTTTGTTCTGGTTTGTTCAAATTTGGATATGCAATTTTTGGAGGAGCATTGGGTGATCTGAATAGACCATCTAATTAATGAGAAGTTGTCGAGGCGCCTATTCACCCACCTAGTCACCATTCCGATCCCACAACACCGCATTGGTGTTCACCTTCCAAACCCCTACCTCGGGATTCTTTGACCCAAGCACATGCGGGTGAGGCTCTCCAATCACGACCTCCTTCCCCTTAGCCGACTCGGCCTACTCGGGCTGAAACAACACCTTCTTCCCGTCGAGATCATTGGTGTTCACGGGGAAGGGTTCTTGGTCAAACTTCATCTTAGGATTAGTATCCAATTTCAATCATCCTTCCTCTATGGCTGATTGAACCTGTCGACGAAAAACATTGCAATCGTTAGTAGAATGAGAATGTGAATCATGCCACTTATAGTAAGTGTGTTTCTTCAAGTCGTCGGCAGTGGAAATGACGTGACCCTTCGGCAACCTGAGGAGTTTGTTCTTCAACAAAAAATCAAATATTTTGTCGCACTTGGTCACAGTCAAATGCGTACTTGACTTCACTAGCCGACTCTTAGTGAGAGACGATCGTAACTTAGAACAAGTAATGGGCTTGGACTTACTAGACAAAGTCCACTCCGTAGTATACATATCTGCCAAGTCATCCTCGCTCTCCGATGATTCCTCATCAGAGTGCCTCTTGACATGCACCTTGGCCTTGGGCTTGCTAAAAGTCTTAGTGAATTTCTTATTTTTGGCTCGGCCTTCCTGGACCAGAGCCTTCTACAAAACTTGACTAACTTCTAAAATGTTCAGGCCCTCTAGCTTCTCCTTAAGCTTGGAATGTAAACAATTGAACGCTAAGACGGCCAAATCCCTCTCAGAAAAGTTCAAGCTGAAACATCAGTTTTTGTTGTCTCTAAACCGCTTAATGTAGTTGGAGACGTCCTCATTATACTTTTGTTTAACCGATGTCAAGTGTGAGAGTCTAAGTTCAGTTTCTCTAGTGTAAAAGTAATCGTGAAATTTTTTCTCTAGTTGGGCCCAAGTCTGAACGGAGTTCGGTGGTAGCGCCAAAAACCAAGTGAAAGTAGTGCTGGACAGCGACAAAGAAAACAATCTAATATTAAAAGCATCTGACCCACTAGCTTCGCCACACTGTGCTAAAAACTATCTGTTGGCGTAAAAGATTACGCTAACGGTTTTAAGAAACTAAGCGTTTGACAAATGAAGTGTTTGTTTGAGTAAACTATTCCAAGCCTCCGAGATGGATAATAGCTTGAGATAGTTCGAAGTATTTATTGAATGTTTTCAGTATTTGATGCCTATTACAGGTGAAAAGAGGGGTATTTATAGGTAAAATCTCTAGAGAAAAGACCTTTTTACCCCTCAATTACAACCGACATAGTGGAAACTATTTCGGTATCCCTTATAGGGTTAATACATGAAAACATGCTCGAAGGATGTTGATAAGGTAGACGTCCCATCCTTCTAGTTATTTTCCACTTTGGAGGGGAAGCCTTTCAGAGGGTCTCTTTGGACCGGAGCCTGGATGGACTCTTCGGCTTCAAGCCCTTCAATCCGGAGGCAAGACTTGGGCTCCGAGATTAAGACTTGCATTTATCTTGGAATCTTGGGGATCATGAGGATGAAGTATTTTCCCCCAATAGTAGCCCCTTGAATACGCTTCTCTGAATAGCCTATACAGCAAGGAGAGCAGTATACGCAAGAAATATTTTCATGATCAGGACCTTAGATAAATTTCAAGGTATTACAACCGTTCAAAGCATCTTTGGTATCGGAGATGTATAAAATCTGGACTTCGAACTCGAACCTCCGTATGATTGCTTCGAAGGAAAATGAACTGTTATAATGGCAACACATTGCAAAGAGTCGTTACTTTTGTACCGTTACCCCTCAAATAGTCGTTGGACCTTTAGAGAAAGCAACAGGCGCAAAAGTTTTACTGTGGGTTCACATTCTTTCACCCTTTGGTCCCACCTGTAATCGATGTGGGTTGGATCTACAGTGTGAAAACGTGCACGAATCACGCCGAACAAGAACAGAGTGGTTATAAAAGAGGAAAGCGATCAGTGGTGAAAAGTTTTTACAGATATTCTGTGCTTCAACATTTCCACACTTTCATCTTCAACCTTCCTCTCTGAAACTCTCAAGCGCTCCATCAATGGCGAGAACCAGTGCAAAAGTGCCAGTGACAGCGGCGTCCTTGGCACAACGGCAGGCTTGGGCCGCATCTGTGGCGGCAGCGATGGCGAGAGCTCCGGGGGGCTCCTGGCCCAAGGATCCACGAGAACTCCGCCCACCATCAAAGAAGCCATTGAAGCAGACATTCTTTCTTGGGCGATCGAATAGCACAGCAGAGTCCATCAAGGAAGCGGTGAGAGGAAAGCTGGGGCCTCTAATGAGGACTCGAATCCCTGGAGAGGAAGTAACTCCGGCACCGAGAAGCGGAGAAGTAGTTGTCTTTGAAGCCTTCTTCGAAGTAGGATTTGGGCTTGCTTCGATAGAATTCTTGACAGAAGTATTAGAGATGTTTCATGTCACCTTGCCGCAATTGTCTTCGAATGCCATATCTAGGCTGGCAGTCTTTGAGTGGGCCCTCTAAGACGAAGGGTGCGAAGGAAGATCCAAAGTGTTCGCGGCAACCCACGAAGCTTCGTGTCAACCCAAGCCACATGACGGGCCCGTAGACTCCAAGCTACTAGTGGCCTTCGGGAGCATCAACTTTCAGCTTTGGAAGGGGCATCTGAAGAATTTCCTAGCAAAAGCAATCAACGATCGGTGGTATTCCGACTGGATACTCCGATGGTTTTATGCAGAGGTTGGAGAAGACTCTAGCCTTGCGGGGCCCCTGCATGAAATATGGTACAGGAGGGAGGCGGAGGTCACTCCGGACTCAAGTCTGCTCTCAACGCGACTTGGGTTATTGTCTTCAGTGGCCAAGCACATGAGTATGCGAGACTTGGCAGAGGAGTTTATCGCCCTCCGGATACCTCCGCTCGGGGCCAATTGGCCTGTTGTTTTCCAAAGTGCTTCGGAAGGGGAGCTTCGAGCTCTAGGTAACACTTCAACATTTCCTGCATTCAGATTAGTCATATAGAATATATGTAGTTCTCTTAACAGATTGTTACCTTATTTAAGCAACTCCATTGGCGCTGGCTCTAGAGCAGATAGCTCAGGGTGCGGAGAGGATACTTGGGGCCCCTACTGCAGTAGAGAAGCAGCGAAGAATCGAGCTGGTTGGGAGCTAGGAACGCTCCAACCGAGTGTGGAGCACGCTCGGAATTGAAGCTCCTTCACTTCCAAGCTTCGACCCAGCAGGCCTGGTCTCTCGAAAGAGAAAAGCTGCTGCTGGGACCTCCAAGGTTGTGAGGACTTTGATGAAGAAGGCAACAAGGAAATCTAAACTCCCTTCACCTCCGGTGTCTCCATCTTCGCTTGAGATTCGGAGCTCCTCTTTAGAGTAGTCTGAAGAGGAGGAGACCTCGGAGGCCCGGATGGGAAGGGAACGTGAAACTCTACTACTAGAAGGTGGCAAAGGGGATTCTCGGGTTGAGACCGAGGATCCACCTTGGGTTGAAGCCGAAGCAACGCCGACGACCGAAGAGGAGGTGACGATCCACGCTGAACCTGTGGGGGTTCAGGGAACAGAGCTGGAAGGTCCTGGTTCACCAGTGATCATAGTGGTGATGATGGTACAGGCCTCAATGTCAACTACTCTGGCCCAAACTTCAGGGGAGAACATCGAGGAATACCTTAGAATGTATGAATTTCTCGGGAACCCCTTAGTCCTCCCTCAAAATCTAGATGGAGGTAAGCCTTAGACCTTTACTTCTTGATATACCTGAAATAATTTCATTGTATTGGCAATATCTTTTAGATAATTGACGAATACCTCATGTTTGTAGATGCTTCGGGGAGCAATATGGCTCCGGCCCAAGATGGAGCCCCGGTTCCAACTGGGGATGAGGCTCCGGCACGAGAGGTAGCTCCGGCGATGGAGGTTACTTCTGTTGGATCTACTTCAGCTGAGGGGATCGCTCTTGTAGAGGGATCCACTTCGATGGAAGAGGTGGCCGCGGCGGCTCTTACACTGGGGAGAGGTAAAGGAAAACTTGGCCTGGGCCTCTCCCTTCCTTGATGACGACGCCATCAACAAATGACCCTTCGGTGGACGCTTAGGAAGAAGACCCTGCCGAAGATGATCAGAGAGCCTTGTCCTGGATCCCGCTATTGACTCCGTTCTTGGAGCAGTGGATAGGGCTCCGGTCTCTCTTGCAGCCTTTGGCTGAAAAGAGCCAAGATGTTGGCAACTCCAAGCTGGTCTCCGCATTGAGCGAGGCTAGTGGATCAGAGCTAGACCTAGCCCTCGAAAGGGCTACCCTCTAGGTATGCAAGAAACAGAGTACATTTAATTCATTACAATTACATAATACTTACTTTGCTTTTTTGCAGCAATTTGTTCTTGCTAGAGCGGCAGTGACTTCCAACGAGCACGAGATTAATCGACTCAAAAGGAAGGTTACAACACTCCAACGGGCCCTCAAGGGCTCCGAAGATAAGTCCCTATGACTAGAGGAAGAACTCCTTGAAGAGCAGAGGATGAAGGCCATAGCAGAGAAAGCGCTTTGAACGGAGCAGCATGCTCATACCGACCTAGCTTCTTCGATTAAGGAGCTCCAAGCGAAGTGAATGGTGCTGAGGGATGATGTTGATAAGCTTTGAGCAGTGGAGGCATCTTCCGGGGCTGAACTTGTGCAGCTCTGAGAGGTAGTTCAACAAGCGCTATCTCAGAAGAACTACTTAATGACAAAGACAGCAGAAGTCTCTGCCATCGCTACCAAGAAGACGAGGGCCGAGACGAAGTATGGAGGGTTGGCTAATCAAACCATGGACACCCTTCAGGGTGTTCTGGAGTATTTTGGAACGGTGTGCCCATCTTCTTTAGCCGTAGTGAACGAGCCTCTTGACTGCAAGCTCAAGATGATCAAAGCGGCGACTAAGATGATGAAGGGTTCTGGTACTCGCTATGGAGAAATATCCAGGCAAGTAGATGGGATCATAGTCCTTCATCACCTCGAAACCATCGGGGTCTCTATTGCTGTGGCGAAGGGTTCGACATCGGCAAGCTTTGCTGATGAAAGATTGCTTCGACCATCTTCGGACGTGGCTTCGGCTTGGGAAGCCTTCCGGGCGACCTGAAAAGCAGAAAACGAAGTTGTGTCCAAGGCGTGGATCGACGAAGCCCGTCGACAGTGGCAAGCTCAGATGAGGCCTTCGGCTCCACCTCCGCCAACTTCTCCACCTCCAGACCCGAAGGTCTAGCTTCTAAGGTGCTTTATTATGTAAAAAAACTTTGTAAAGTTATTTTATTTCAATAAATGAAAAGTTTATGAATGAAAGACTTTGCTTGGATGTTTGTTTTTAGGTTTTGCCACATGCTTCGGATCTTGATATCGAAGTATTAGATCTTGATGAAGGGCTTTGCCAACAATGGGCTATTCTAAAAAACTTAAGGCCTTATAGGCGCTCGCAATTTTCTGTTCCTCGGGGGGAGCATGGAGAAATAGCACCTGATGTTTGTAGCGAAGTCCTTTCTTATATTAAATAAGAGGATAAAGTAGTAACATCTTCTTCTTTAGAATATGTAGATTGGTCTGACTCAGAGTATCAAGTTGAAGATCCGACGGAGGCTAACTCCGAACGACTTCTAACCTAGGTCGAACTTCAAGAAGAGCAGAAAAAGTTGGGGGCTTCGAAGAAAAAGGGTAATCGAGCCAAAAGAAGGGTTTTGAGAACTCTAGGCTCCGAAGATCGAACTGGTCCCGGAGGTAGCTCTAGAGGTCAGAGAGGTCTCCGTTTTTATTTAGGCTTAGATAATAATTTTTCTTGATGTAATATAATCTATTGATTAATATAAACTAGAATGCTTTGAAATTTTCTCATTATCTCCCTGCCCCTCTTTGGGGGTAAGCACCTTCGAATTTTGATCAAAGGTGGTTACGCACAATGATCATGACACTAGTTAAGAGTACAATTTCACTAATTATTATTTTTGGCAGCTCAGAGCCCCTAATTTCACTAAGGACTCGCAGTCCAAAGTTCGAACAGATGGTCACTAGGGACCTTGAAAATGACTTCAACCTTATTGGTCCGGAGTCCAAAAATTGTACCTTAGTACACTTTTTTGAACGTAGTTGCTTCGGACTCCTTCTTCGGATGTATTAGAATCCAATTATATCAGTCGCTTTGGACTCTTTTCACATGCTCTTTCAAGATAACTGCTCAAAGTCCATATCATTTGGTCTCTTTGGACTCTTTTCATGGATGCTATCAAGCCGGTGGCTCGGAATCCACTTGTTGTGGTCTCCTTCGACTCTTTTTACGGATGCTTTCAAGCTAATTGCTTGGAATCCATAGCATTTGGTCTCTTTGGACTCTTTTTATGGATGCTTTCAAGTCGATGGCTTGGAATCCGTTTATATGTAACTTTCCCACCTTGACGGATGCTTCGGGCTGGTGGCTCGAAGCCCGTAGAACTGGTTCGAACGAATAATACTTACCTCCGCAATTAGCTCCGTCCTCCTAATGTGTCCACTAGGAGTAGGAATTATTTTGAGAAGCACGCATTATTCGAACCATGAGCTTTATTCATTAAGAAAGTGTTTACAAATGATTACAAGGAGCCCCTATGCGAAGTATCGCTTAAGGTGCTCTACATGCCATGCATGTTTTAATTCTTCACCTTCTAAATTAGCTAACTTAAAAGATCCAGGGCATCCTGAACGAAGGATGATATATGGTCCTTCCCATTTATTTCCTAATTTCCCCGGAGCAATAATGCTTCGTAGTACTAAATGACCTAGTTTAAGTTCATTAAGTTTAATTTTTAGATCATACCAAGTCTTCGTCTGATGTTGATACTTCGTCAGATTAGCAACAACTTGAAGCCTTGTTTCTTCAATTAGGTCCAGCGAAGCTTGTCTTTCATTTCTATCTCGGGTTCAATGGTGCGGAGGGATCCTCCCTTATGGTCCGTCGGCATCATGGCTTCATCTCTGAATAGTAACCTGAAAGGGTGAACCCTGTGGACCTTTCTTGAGTGGTCCAAATGTACCATAAAATCTTTGGGAGTTCTTCGGTCCATAGCCCCTTTGCCAATCCTACTATCATTCGATTCAGGCCTGATAAAATATTACTATTATCTCGCTCGACGGCTCTGTTAGATTGAGGATGACGGAAAGCTGCAAAACACATTTCAATACCAAGACCTTCGTAGAACTCTCTGAAAGGTTCATCATCAAATTACGTGCCATTGTCGATTCTCAGCTGTCGAGGTACTCTGAACCTGCAGATAATATTCTACCAGAAAAATTTCTGTACATTCATCGAAGTTATAGCTGGGAGGGGTTCTGCTTCGACCCACTTAAAAAATATTCAATTGCTACCACTGTGAATTTTAAACTTCCTTTTGCCATTGGGAAGGGGCTAATAAGATCCATACCCCAACAGAGCAATAACTTGAAGAGGTGTTGGTGGACGATGACTCCGTCTTCCCATCCATTAACAACCTTGGCAAGTGCGGACCAAAGTCTCTGCATCATATACTATTGTAGGCCAATAAAGCTCATGACGAAGTGTTTTTCCTACTAAGGCTCGAGGCGCAAGATGGCTACTGTTGGGGGAAAATATTCCATCTTCAAGATTATCGTAGCAACAAGATAAAGACTGGTGATTAAGATAACGTCCAATATATAATTTCGGAGATATATCCAGTCAAGTTCGAAGTATGAAGATGGACTCTGGTTCGGAGAATATCTTTGAACGTAGACTCTTCCGAGAGCTTTTTTGCCAGCTAAGATGGAAGACTTATCTTCTTTCTCATTAGATTAGTCTTTTACCATTTTAGCCCTATTAAGGGTACCGAATAGTTTCCACTATGTCGGTTGTAATAGAGGGGTAAAAAGGTCTTTTCCTTAATGTTTTGGCCTATAAAACCCCCCGTTTTACCCTGTAATGAGGACCGAATATAAGTTATTCAATACACACTTTCGAACTATTCTAAGTTATTATCCTTTCGGAGGCTTGGAATAGTTTCTTTCGCAAACACTTCGTTTGTTAGTTTCTAATCTTTAGAAACCTGTTAACGTAATCTTTTACGCCAATAGTTGGCGCTGTCAGTGGGGAACTTAGTCCAAGAAACTTCGTTCTCTACCAACTTCTTACACCATGCCTCCTAAGCGGAGCACAACTGGTAACCCTGTTCGGAGGTCCCCTCGGACCTCCGGAGTGATATCTCCAGACACAGTTGAGGTCGGAGGACCTTCGACGTTTCCTCCACCTCAAACCCCGGAAGGGATTCCCATTCCTCGAGCATACGGAGTTCCTCCGCCAACTCCATCTATACTTCGACCACCCGGAGTTCCTCTTCCACCTCAAGTTTCACTCCGAACTGATCCTTATAGTTCTCAAGACCCGGAAGATCCTTCCGGAGGAGATGAAGATAATCTTGGTAATATGGCCGCTCAAATGGCTAGTCTCCAAGCTGAAGTAGTGAGATGGCGGCAAGAAGCTGCAAATAGGCTTCGCTCTCAAGCCATCCCAGTTATTCCTGAAGTGCCTGAAGACGACGAACCTATCTATCCTGAAGCCCCGGAGAACGCCTCCTTCGATACCGAGTCTCCGCTGCATCCTGAACTGCAAAAAGTTCGCTTCGACCCGAAGTTTAAGACTTCGAAGCTTTGCAAGTATGCCGGAGACGAAGATCCTGGAGAATTTGTTTGATCTTATGCTTTGGCGATTGAAGCCAGTGGAGGAGTGCGGGACACCATGGCAAAATGTTTCCACCTAGCTCTTCAGGGAGTAGCTTTGCGATGGTTCTGGTCTTTAAAACCAGGATCAATAAGTTCATGGGGACAATTAAAGAAAAAGTTTGTGAGTAACTTCCAAGGCACCTTCGTGCCTCCAATATCGACGGGAAGTCTTTTCCAGGTGAAGCAGCTCCCTGGAGAAACCTTAAGACAATACTTCAAGCGCTTCACTCATACGAAGTCGCAGATCCGAGGGTTAACTACCTCTTCAGTAGTTGACGCAGCTCGGGAAGGAGTCATTCATCTAGGCCTCCTTGATAAACTCCACCGGAAAAGCATATCTTATGTTTCTCAGCTGATGTCCTATTTTGAAGAATATGCAAGGTCAGAAGAGGGCTAGCTTCAGAGAACTACATCTACTCCGTCCATACTGCAAGAAGTAAAATTGGAAGTGAAAACTTCGGCACAGCTGCAGGAACCTGTCTTCGAAGTTTAGCATGATAAGAGAAGGGGGCAAAAACATCCTCGTTCATAAGTTCTGAACATTGCACCCCCGCAGAAGTCTGTCCAAAGAGCTCCGCAACCTTCGGGAAACAAGGCCAGCGGCTGGCGGCCGCTAGGGAAACCGGCAGGCAAGGGCCAGACCCTTTTCTGCTGTATTCATGGTGAAAACCGAAGTCACACAACTGATGCGTGCAAAGCTATACTTGCCCTGAGAGGAGAATATCTAGAGAGAACTTCGAGTCGAGGTACTATTGACCGAGTTCCAGCTGAAGTGCGTCCGGAGCCTGTCCAGGCTATGGCGCGGATAGAAAACTTCGAAGCTGCAAGACGCCCTCCGGTGGTCAATATTATGCCACCTCCGAAGCAAGAAGAGGGGCAAGACCGAGAAAAAAGAGTAGTCCTCCCTATCTCCGGAGGAGGTACTCTCGGAAGCATGTCAAAAAGGCAGAGAAGAGAGTATGTCAGAGAAGTGGGGCACATTGGAACTTCGTCGTCTGCAGCTGCTATGCATGAATGGTCCCATGTGCCAATATCTTTTTCTGCAGAGCATGCAGCTGGCATTAAATTTCCACATGCAGACCCACTTGTCATTACTGCCGACATTGCAGGAACTGAGGTTTGAAGAGTGCTAATTGATGGAGGGAGTTCGGCAGACATTATTTTTGTTCAAGCCTTCGATCAATTATGCATCTCCAGAAAGCACCTTCTTCCAGCGGCTCGTCCTTTGCAAGGCTTCGCAGGACCTCCGCTTGATGCACTCGGCCAAATTGGCCTAGAAGTTACCTTCGGAGAAGGATTGTTAGCCAGGACAGAGGAAGTAATCTTCAACGTCGTGTATGCTCCATATGCCTACAACGTCATCTTCGGAAGAGGCATGTTAAATCAGTTCGGAGCTGTAGCACACCACAATTACTTGTGCATGAAGATGCCCACACAAGCGGGAGTGCTCACTATCTTCGGAGATCAAGCTACCGCCCGAAGAGCGGAGTATGGTCATGGCCCCCCTCTTGACCCAAGACAAGTGAATAGTGTGCAAGATAATCAAGAAAATTTTTCTGCTCCTAGCGAATCTTTGAAAAAATCCTTCCCAAGACCAAGTCCTGAAGGAGAGATTGCAACGAAGGTTATTGTTAAAAACGGTAAAGAATATTCATTTCAATTTGGTAAAGATTTACCTCCAGAAGTTGCTACCTCCTTAGAAAAAGTAGTTGAAGAGAATTTAGATGTCTTTGCTTGGTCTGACGAAGACATCACTAGAGTCAGTCGGGATATTATTGAGCATAGTTTACTCGTAAACCCGAAGGCCCGGCCTGTTCGGCAAGGACTCCGAAAAATGTCTGCAGAAAGAGCTGTTCTTGCAAAAGACGAAGTTGAAAAATTGCTGAAGGCTGGGATTATCAGAGAAGTGGCTCACACAGAATGGTTAGCCAACCCAGTCTTCGTCAAGAAGAAATCCTCTGGAAAGTGGCGCATTTGCATTGATTTCACATCCTTGAATAAAGCATGCCCTCGTGACCCCTACCCCATGCCCCGAATTGATCAATTGGTCGACTCCACTGCAGGTTCAGAGTTATTAAGCTTCCTTGACGCGTACTCCGGTTATCATCAAATATGGTTGAAACGCGAAGATGAAATCAAGACAAGCTTCGTAACTCCCTCAGGAGTCTTCTGTTATGTAAGAATGCCCTTTGGCTTAAGAAATGTCGGGGCTACTTTTTCGGGGTTAGTTGCTAAGGCTCTGGGTCATCAATTAGGTCGCAATGTAGAGGCCTATATGGATGATATTGTAATAAAGAGTGCTTTAAAGCACCAACATAGCCTAGACTTAGCAGAAACATTTAATAGCCTTCGGGCATGTGGGATTCGTCTTAACCCCGAGAAATGTATCTTCGGAGCTATGGCTGGGAAGTTGTTAGGGTATTTAGTTTCAAGCAGAGGGATTGAAGCTAGCCCTACTCAAATAACTGCACTACAGAAGATGGCTCCTCCAGAAAATTTAAAGAAAGTGCAAAAGCTGACTAGTCGTCTGGCAGCACTTAGCAGATTTTTAGCAAGTTCTGCGGAGAGAAGTTTGCCCATCTTTAAAGCATTGAAAGGGTCCGAAGATTTTGCATGGACACCAGAGTGTCAGAAAAGCTTCGAAGATATTAAAGAGTATCTCAGTAATCTTGCTACACTCACGGTGCCTACTCCGGGCGAAACCCTACTCCTTTACCTTGCAGCTACAGGCTCTGCTGTCAGCGCAGTCCTTGTCAGAGAAGTGGATTTCAATGGGAAGTTGGTACAAGGTATTTTGTGTCCGAAGCATTATCAGAAGCGAAGACAAGGTATTCCGAGCTCGAAAAGTTCACTTATGCTCTGATAATGGCTTCGAGGAAATTGAGACATTATTTTTTAGCTCATAATGTAATTGTACCAACTTCGTATCCTTTGGGAGATATGCTCCGAAGTAAAGATTCCACTGGAAGAATTGGAAAGTGGGCAGTTGAACTAGCACCCTTCGACATATCCTTTCTAGCAAGGACAACAATCAAATCGCAAGTCTTAGCAGATTTTGTAGTAGAATGGACTCCCCCTGCAACGTGGGTTCCGGAGAAGTCAAGTGAAGGAATTTGGACTGTTTTTTCTGATGGGGCTTTCCAAGCATCCGGAGCAGGTGTTGGAGCAGTTTTAATTTCACCTTCAGGGCAAAGAGCAATGTACTCCGCAAGACTCAACTTTAAGTCTACCAATAATATACCGGAGTATGAAGGGATTTTACTAGGACTCTGAAAAGCACGTGCTCTAGGGGCTACAAGAGTTGTTATAAAGACAGATTCTCAAATAGTAGCAGGGCACGTAGATAAAAGTTTTCAAGTTCGGCATCCACAGCTGGCAAAATACTTAGAAGAAATCCGTCAGATCGAAGCACAATTCAAGGGTATTTCCATTCGGAGTATACCAAGAGCAGAAAATGTGCAAGCGGACATCTTAGCAAAAGCTGCAGCCGGAGCTATGGATATACCAGAAGAGGCTTTTTATGAGGAGCTCAGTACACCTTCTGTGCCACAAATTCCCTCCGCAGAGATTCTTTGCATTCCAAGTACAGATTGGAGAAATTCGATCATGGAAATTTTGCAAGGAGGAGCAAATTCGTTTGAAGAGCCACAGTTTTCAAGATTGAAACTCAGGGCTAGGAATTATCAAATAATCAACGGTATTTTATACAAGGCCAGAGTATGTTCCCCTTTACTCCGATGTATATCCCAAACCGAAGGCCAAGATATTCTTTGAAATATTCATGAAGGGCTTTGCGGTAGCCATCTGGCCCCTCGAGCTTTGGTAGGAAAAACACTTCGCCAGGGGCTTTATTGGCCTACGATAATAGCAGATGCGGAGAACTTAGTCCGCACATGCCAAGGATGTTAGTGGATGGGTCGACGGAGTCATCGCCCACCAACAGCTCTTCAAGTTATTGCTCCGGTATGGCCCGTGGCCAGATGGGGTATGGATTTGATTGGTCCCTTTCCAATAGCTAAGGGAAATTTAAAGTTCGCAGTGGTAGCTATTGAATATTTTTCTAAGTGGGTAGAAGCAGAGCCCTTAACAGCTATCACTTCGAACAATGTACAGAAATTCTTTTGGAAGAGTATCATTTGCCGGTTCGGAGTGCCTAGACAACTCACAGTTGATAATGGAACACAGTTCGATGCAGAACCTTTCAGAAAGTTCTGCGAAGATCTAGGCATCCAGTTATGTTTTGCTGCAATCAGACATCCTCAGTCTAATGGAGCTGTAGAAAGAGCCAATGAAAATATTTTGTCAGGGCTAAATCGAAGGATAGTAGGATTGGCAAAAGGACCGTGGACCGAAGAACTTCCAAAGATTTTATGGTCCATTAGAACTACGCAAACAAGGTCCACAGGTTTCACTCCATTCAGATTGTTATTCGGAGATGAAGCTATGACTCCAACGGAGCTCAAAGGAGGATCACTTCGCAGCACCGAACCGGAGATTGAAGGAGAAAGACAAGCTTCGCTGGATTTAACAGAGGAGACAAGACTTCGAGCTGTAGCCAATTTATCAAAGTATCATCAGCAGACGAAGGCTTGGTTTGACCCAAAGGTTAAGATCAATGAGCTTAGACCGGGTCATCTCGTTTTACGAAGCATCATAGCGCCAGGAAAATTAGGAAATAAATGGGAAGGTCCATACTTAATTGTTCGTTCAGGACGTCCTGGCTCTTTTAAATTAGCTAATTTGGAAGGTGAAGAGTTAGTGCATACTTGGCATGCGGAGCACCTAAAGCGATACTTCGCATAGGGGCTCCTTGTAATCATTTGTAATCATCCTCCGAATTAATAAAGCATATGGTTCAGATAGTGCCTACCCTTCCTAAACTTCCAGCTTCCGAGTGGACGCACTGGAACCGTGGAGTTGACCGAGAGGGAAGTGTCATTAATTTGAATCATATTTTCGGGCTTTGAACCATTGGTTCGAAGTTTCCGACGTGGGGGCTGACATAATCCGAAGTCCAAGCCATCGGCTTGTAGGCATCCGTAAAAGAGCCCCAAACCACATCATACGGAGTCTAAGCCATCGGCTGGTAGACATCCATAAAAAGAGTCCAAGGAGACCAAATCATGTGGAGTCCAAGCCACCGGCTTGTAGACATCCGTAAAAAGAGTCCAAAGAGACCAATGCGAACTCCAAACCACTGGCTTGACAGAATTCGCAAAAAAGAGCCGAAGGAGGCCAAAACAAAACAGAGTTTGAGCCATGAGCTTCGAATGTCTGTTAGGAAAGTCCAAAGTGACAAATTATCTAAGACACTAAAGTGTCCGGAAAGTTATCTCAAGTGATTTCTTTTCAAAAACAGAAGGTACTAAGTTGCCATTCTTCAGATTACAAATAGTCGAAGACATTTTATAAGATTTTAAAAGATCTTTAAATTACTGAGGGGCTCCGAACCCCCAAAATTGTACTCCTAAGTTTTTCTTTGTGCCTAACTATCTTTGAATACAGTTCGAAGTTGCTTACGCCCAAAGAGGGGCTAATAAATAGGGAGACAATTTTAAATCGATATTTATTATTCGAGAAAATATGATTACATCATGAAAATTGGTATCTATACCAAGAAGGAATCGAAGACCTCTTCGATCTCTAGAGCTAGGGTTGGAACGACTAGTTCCAGTGCCGGGAGTTCTAACAACTTTGCGTTTAACTCTTCTACCTCCCTTCGAAGCTCTAAAGTCTTTTTGTTCTTGTTGAAGCTCGACCCAAGTTCGAAGCCTTTCGGGACTTCTTTCCCAGCTTCCAAGTTCTTCAGGCTTTTTACCTTTAACCTCATCTTCGTCTTCGGACCATATAATGTCTTCAGAAGACGAAGTTTCCAAGTTAACTTCTTTTTCTTCCTCTATAATACAAGATAGTATATCTTTACTTATTTCGGACAAAATTGCTCTGAAACTATCTCGAGGAACTAGAAATCGAGGACGCTTGTGAAGTTTTAAGATATCGAAGGTAGCCCATAATAAGTGAAGTTCGTCGTTAACATCTAACACTTCGACATCTTCCATATGAGGAAAAGCCTAAAAACATGATAAACAAATCTTCATTCATAAATGTACATAAGCGTAATGCTTTACATAGTTGAAGATCCTAAGGTAATTCTAAACTTGCGGGTTTGGAGGAGGCTGACTGCTCGAAGCTTGGGACCGAGCCTTCTTCTAGCGTTGTCCTTCGTCAATCGAGGCCTTGATCGCAGAGCGACCTTCAGCTCTCCATGAAATTTGAAAGGCTTGCCAAGCAGCGGCCACACCTTCGGAGGGAGTAAGAAGCTGGTCGTCATCGAAGGTAATAGGACCCTCTCCTGCGCTCGGAGTTATCGATCGACCCAGATCTTCGTAGTAACGAAGTAGGCCAACATCAGCCACTTGTCCGGAGATTTCTCCGTAATGAATGCCTGCTGTCTTCATTTGCTTCGCTACTCCTTGAATCCTTTTCAGCCGGCGCAGTAGGGAGATGTTGTCATCCAAAGGAAGCGTCCCAGTAGTACCGAAGTACTCCAGAACGCCTAGCAATTGGTCCATGACCTCCGAAGCTACCTTCTCAGACTTCAGCTTATCTTCAATTAACGCATCCTTCATCGAAGTTAGCTCTTCTATTACTCCAGAGAGCCTAGCCGCTTCCGTAGTTAAAGAATTCTTATGATTCAGTAGCTGGCTAGCTTCTTCTCGGAGCCTAACAAGCTCGGCCCCAGCAGTAGCGTGCTCCGCCCGCATCTTTTCAATTTCTGCTCGAAGCACAATTTTTTCTGCTTCGAGCTCCTTGTTCGCAGCCTCCAAGCTTTGTCTGGCCCTGCGCTCCGTTGAAACCATGTTGTCCATGTGGACCACTCGACCTTCGGAGATAGTTAGATTTCGTTGAAGAGTTGCATTTTCCTGTCGAAGGCGAATGTTTCCACGTTCATTGGAGATGTTCGCAGCTCGGGCCAAGACTGTTTGCTGCGAAAAGAAAAAACCAAGGTGAGAAATTATTCGTATATAAATTTGATTTTGTTTTGCAGATACTTCGTACCTGGTATGCTGCGCGTTCCATGGCAGCATTAAGCTCCGAACTCTTTGCCTCACTCAAGATGACCACCAAGTCCGTCTCCCCGACTTCGCGACTAGCTCGATCCAAAGGCTCGAGCGAAGTCCGAAGCCCAGTTCTTCGGTCCAAGAAAGGAGCTAGAAGGGGGAGCATGCTTAAGGCTTGTTTGTCATCTTCGTTTGGCGAAGGTCCGGAATGTTGAGCTGTGGTCTTCAGAGCCCCAGTAGACTGGCCCCCCTCAGTAGATTGGCTCCCGTCTGTTGATTCAGACGGAGTTGATCCTGATCTCGGAGCAGGGAGGGGGTCCATCTTCCCTTTGCCTTTTCCAGGCCCCATTTGAGTGGCTCCTGGAATTGGCTCCGAAGTTGTCGAAGGTCCAGGAACTGTATCTTCGTGATGGACCTCTTCCAGGGAAGTGGACTCTGTAAAAACAAAGGTATTATACATTGTATAATTTCACAGGAAAAAAGGATAAAAGAATTATTTGAAGTTTACCTTCGACGTTTTGGCGGCGAGATCTTCGTCAAAATCAAGCGTCAAATCTTCGACTGTCAGAGCATTTTCCTGAGCAGCCGTTGTTGCTTCATCTGGAATCGAAGCTACAGTGACTTCGACTCCACTCTCATCCACAGGAGCTCCGTCCTGAGGTAAATCTTCTTGAACAGCCAGAGTCCTCGCTTGCTCAAGATTCTCTTGAGACTCCGGCATGTTCGTAGTTTCGTCAATTCGTACAGCTCTTTGAGCTGCATCCTTGTCAATCAACCTCACGAGCAATCTACCTTCATCCTCCTGAGAATCGGAGATTGAAGCTCTTGGGCTTGAAGGCGCGGGAACTTTTGGCTTTCGAGCCACCTTTTTAACCGGAGTCTTGGCGGAGCTCGAAGTCCCAGCTTCGGCTTTCCTCTTCTTGGGCCCTTTCTCCGAAGGTACCCAATCCATCAGAGGAGGCGGAGCAATTTCCAGCAGCCCCCATACTTTGTTGGATCGTTCCCAACTTCCAACCAATTTGATTCTCCATTCTTTCTCGGTCGGAGTTGGAATGCCCAAAATCTTCTCCGAAGCCCGTACGATTTGTTCCGAAGTTATAGGGGCTGAAGAAGCTAAAAAATGAGTTAAGTTTGTTAATTCTTCGAATAAATATACATAGAGTATGTTGTTTTCGAAGTTACCTGCAGGACTCAAAGTTGAGGAAATTTTTCGAAGACCGCCTTCTGAATCCTCTTCGAAGATGATAGGCCAGTTGGCCATCAGGGGAGAAATTTGAAGCCCTAGGATTTCTTCGGCTAACTCCCGCATGCTCAAACGATGACTGATTTTTTGAAGGAAGCTCAAGTGAGCTTCGAGTTGGCCTAGATCTGGGTGCACTAAGGCTTCTTTTCGGAAGTGGATTTCTCGCAGAGGTCCAGCTAGGCGGCTGCTCGCCCCAACTTCGGCGTAAAACCATCTCAAGATCCAATCAGTATACCATCTAGCATTAATGGCCTTGGCAGGAAACCAGAGAGCATATTCGTCCCGGAGTCTAAAGTTGATACTTCCGAAGGCCACTACTATCTTTTCACCTCTGGAGCCTACGAAGGTCTTCGGTTGACATGATGCTCTGTGTAGTGCTGCAAAGATCTCCGCTCTTCCTTCACAACCTTCGGCTCGCAACACCCATTTGAAGATGGCAAGGTGTGCTACCTCATTCGGAGAGAGTTGGGGGAGGGTGACATGAAACAAGTCCAATACCTCCGCTAAAAAGTCGACTACCGGAAGCCCCAACCCAGCTTCGAAAAAAGCTTCGAAAACAACCACTTCTCCAGGTCTCGGTGATGGAATGATTTCCTTTCCAGGTTTGCGAATCATAACCCCAGAACTGATCTTGCCCTCTACTGCGGCCGCAAGTGATTCTCTTCTGCAGGTTGAAGGCCCTAGTTGATAAGATTGATCCATATATTTTGTCGACGCTGGGCAGAGGTCTTGATGGCCAACATTTTGGGGATTTTCCCCCGCCGTCGCCATTGTTGCTGCTGCAGGTGTCGGAGCAGTCGCTGCCAATGTAGCGGCCGCCGTTGCCACCGCAACTTGCTACCGAGTCAAGGTTGAAGCCGTTCCCAGACCCTTGAAGCTGGTTTTCGCCATTAGATTTCTTGGGCTGCTTTGAAGGAAAAGGAGAGGCTAGGGTTCGAGAGTCGGTTTGTTTGCACGAAAGCGGTGGAAAGGTACAAGAAAGGGTCGGGCCCTCTTTTTATAGCTCAGACCTCAATTTTTTACCATTTGTTTATGCCGTTCCGCATTCTTGACCGTTACTTTATTCCGGAATTAACGCATTATGTAACTTCCGTCAGAAGGAAAAAGCCAACGGCTATTTTTTTTCCAAGTCTAAAAAGACTTTCGGATTTCCTAAGTTAATTCTAAAATACTTTGAATGCAATTCATTTAGAAAATAATTTGAAGTTCGCATCTCTATACATTTCGGAGGTGTATTGAGTCTGCTAATCTCTGCACATGAATATGTTTCCTTGCGTATACTGCTTCCCTAACATCACAGATTTAACGGAGAAGCATATTGGAGGGGCTACTGTTGGTGGAAAATATTCCATCTTCAAGATTATCATAGCAACAAGATAAAGACTGGTGATTAAGATAATGTCCAATATATAATTTCGGAGATATATCCAGTCAAGTTCGAAGTATGAAGATGGACTCTGGTTCGAAGTATATCTTCGAACATAGACTCTTCCGAGAGCTTTTTTGCCAGCTAAGATGGAAGACTTATCTTCTTTCTCATTAGATTAGTCTTTTACCATTTTAGCCCTATTAAAGGTACCGAATAGTTTCCACTATGTCGGTTGTAATAGAGGGGTAAAAAGGTCTTTTCCTTAATGTTTGGGCCTATAAATACCCCCCGGTTTACCCTGTAATGAGGACCGAATATAAGTTATTCAATACACACTTTCGAACTATTCTAAGTTATTATCCTTTCGGAGGCTTGGAATAGTTTCTTTCGCAAACACTTCGTTTGTTAGTTTCTAATCTTCAAAAACCTGTTAGCGTAATCTTTTACGCCAACAGCTACCACAAAGGCCTTCATGAATTTCTTGAAGCATATCTTGTCCTTCAGCTTGGGAAATACATTAGAGTAGGGGAGAACATACTCCGGCCTTGTATAGAATACCATTGATAATATGATAATTCTGAATTCTTAACTACAATCTTGATAGCTTTGGGCCTACGGGAAAATTAGCCTCGCCTTGCAAAAATTCCATAATTGAACTCCGCTAGTCGGTGTAAGGTATGCAAAGGACCTCTGCAGGAGGGAGTTGGGGCACCGAAGGGGAGGCAAGCTCTTCATGAAAGGACCCTTCCAGAATATCTATGGCTCTGGCTACAGCTTTTGCCAAGATATCGACTTGTGCATTGTCAGCTCTTGGGATGCTTCGAACAGAAATCCCTTTAAATGCTACTTCAATCTTGTGGATTTCTTCTAGATATTTAGAAAGTTGTGGATGCCGAACTTGGAAACTTTTATCAACGTACCCTGCTACAATTTGGGAATCTGTTTTTATAACGGCTCTCGTAGCACCAAGGGCACATGCCTTTTGAAGACCTAGCAAAATTCCTTTATACTTCGCTATATTATTGGTGGACTTAAAGTTGAGCCTTGCGGAGTACATTGCTTTTTGTCTTGAAGGCGAAATTATTACTGCTCCAACACTTGCTCCGGATGCTTAAAAAGCTCCATCGGAGTATATGGTCCATATTTCTTCACTTGATTCTTCTGGAGCCCATATTGCAAACGGAGTCCATTCTGCTATAAAATCAGCCACTACATGTGACTTGATTGTTGTTCTTGCTAAAAAGGAGATGCCGAAGGGAGCTAGCTCAATGGCCCATTTTCCAATTCTCCCGGTAGAATTGTTTCTTTGGAGCATATCTCCCAGAGGATAAGAAGTTGGTACAATTACATTATGTGCTAGAAAATAATGTCGTAATTTCCCCGAAGCCATTACTAGAGCATAATTGAATTTTTCCAACTCGTAGTACCTGGTTTTTGCTCCATATAAGGCTTCTCATACAAAATATACCAGATTTTGTACCAACTTCCCATTGAAATCAATTTCTCAAACAAGGATCGCAATAACAGCGGAGCCTATAGCTGCAAGATATAGGAGAAGAGTTTCATCTACAATGGGCACAGTGAATGTTTCAAGGATGCTGAGATAATCTTTAATATCATCAAAACTCTTCTGTCACTCCGGTGTCCATGCAAAATCTTCGGACCCTTTCAATGCTTTGAATATTGGGAGGCTCTGCTCTGCGGACCTTGTCAAAAATCTGCTAAGAGCTGCGAGGCGTCCAACAAGCTTCTGAACTTGCTTCAAATTTTTTGGCGGATCCATTCTCTGTAGTGCACTTATTTGAGTTGGGCTAGCTTCGATGCCCCTACTCGAAACTAAATACCCTAACAATTTTCCAGCTTGAGCCCCGAAGATATATTTTTTGGGGTTGAGGCGAACTCCACATGCTCGGAGGCTCTCAAAAGTTTCTACTAAGTCTAGACTATGTTGGTGCTTTAAAGCACTCTTTATTACAATTTCATCCATATAGGCTTCGACATTACGGCCTATTTGGTGACTTAGAGCTTTAGCAATTAATCTTGAAAAGTTGCTCTGGCATTTCTCAAGCCGAAGGGCATTCTTACATAGCAAAAGACTCCTGAAGGAGTTACAAAGCTTATCTTTGCTCTGTCTTCACGTTTTAACCATATTTGATGATATCCAGAGTACGCGTCGAGGAAGCTCAAAAGCTCAGAGCCAGCAGTGGAGTCGACTAATTGATCAATGAGGGGCATGAGGTAGGGGATGCGTGGGCATGCTTTATTCAGGGATGTGAAGTCAATACACATGCACCACATCCCAGAGGCCTTTTTCTTGACGAAGACTGGGTTGGCTAACCACTCCGTATGAGCCACTTCTCTAATGATCCTGGCATTCAACAATTTTTCCACTTTTGCTTTAGCAAGGCTCACCCTCTATGTTGATAATTTGCAGAGCCCCTGGTGAACAGGTCAAACCCTTAGTTTGACGAGTTGGCTATGCTCAATGATACTTCGGTCAACTCCAGGAATGTCTTCATCAAACTAGGCAAAGACATCCAAATTTTCTCTAACTATTTCTTCTAGCGAAGTAGCCATTTCCGGAGACAATTCTTTGCCAAACTGGATAGGATAATCTTTGCCATATTTTACAATGATTTTCATCACAATATCTCCTTTGGGGCTTGGCCTAGGAGAGGACATCTTCGAGAATTCACTTGACATAGGAATATCCTACGAATGGTCTTGCACATTATTTATCTGCCGAGGGTCAAGAGGTGGACCATTACCGTACTCTGCCCTCCGTGCTACAGCTTGGTCACCGAAGACCGTAAGCACTCCTCCTTGAGTGGGGATCTTGAGGCATAGATAATTATGATGTGCCAAGGCTCTAAATTGATTTAACATGCCCCTTCCAAAGATGACATTATAGGCATAAGGGGCATCAACTACGTTGAAAATCACTTCTTCTATTCTAGCCAAGAGCCCCTCTCCAAAGGAAACCTCGAGGCCTATTTAGCCGAGGGCATCGAGAGGAGGTCCTGCGAAGCCTTGAAGCGAACAAGCTACTGGAAGGAGATGCTTTTGTGAGATACATAGCTGGTCAAAAGTCTGAATGAAGAAGATATCTGTCGAGCTCCCGCCATCAACCAGCACTCTCCAGACTTCCGTTCCTGCAATATCAGCAGTGATAACAAGAGGGTCCGCATGATTAAATTTTATACCCACTTCATCGGCTGAGGAGAAAGATATAGGCACGTGGGACCACTCGGGCATTTTAGCAACCTATGAAGAGGTCCCAATGTGCCCTAATTCATGAACATACTCCCTCCTTTGCCTCTTTGACATGCTGCCTAGGGTTCCTCCTCTAGAGATGGGAAGAACAACTCTTTTGCCACGGTCTTGTGTATCTTCTTGCTTCAGGGGTGGCATAAGACTAGCCACCGAAGGATGTCTTGGGGCTTCGAAGCTTTCTACACGTCCGACGGTTTGTACCGGCTCCGGACGTGCCTTGGGAGGGGCTTAGTCAGCAGTGCTTTGACCAGAGCTCCTCTCGACGTACTCGCTCCTCAGAGCTAATATAGACTTACTTGCATCAGTTGCATGGCTTCGATTCTCACTGTGAACATAGCAGAAGAAGTCTTGGCCTTTGTCGTCCGGCTTCCCTAGCGGCCTCCAGCCGCTGACCTTGCTTCCCGAAGCTTTTGGATTCTTAGGGGGAAATTTTGACGAAGAGGTACCATTGTGAATGAGTTGAAATCTTCACTTCAAGTTTAACTTCTTGTATGGTTGGTGGAGATGAAGCCGTCCTTCGGAGCCATCCTTTATCGAACCTAGCATACTCATCAAAGTAGGCCATTAATTGCGCTACTGAGGAAATATGCTTCCGGTGAAGCTTGTCGAGGAGGCCTGGATTTGTGACTCCTTCCCAAGCCGCATCAACCACAGATGATGCAGACATCCCTCCTATCTGCGACTTCGTATGAGTGAAGCGCTTAAAAAACTACCGCAAAGTTTCTCAAGGTTACTGCTTTACCTGAAAAAGACTTCCAGTAGACATAGGGGCACAAATGTACCTTGGAAGTTGCTTACGAACTTCTTCCTTAATTGTTCCCAAGACTTAATTGATCCTGGTTTCAAAGACAAGAACCAACACAGAGTGACTCCTTCTAGCGCAATGGGGACGCACTTCGCCATTGTATCTCGGACCCCTCCGCTGGCCTCGATTGCTAAAGCATACGAGCGGGAAAATTCCCCTAGATCTTGTTCTCCAGAATACTTACAAAGCTTCGAAGTTCTAAACTTAGGGTCGAAGCGCACCTTCTGCAAGCCTGGATGTAATGGAGATTCATCATCAAAAGAAGCATTCTCAATGCTTCTTAGAACCTCAGAAGCTTTGGGATAGAAGGCAAGATCTTTGTCTTGAGGCACCTCCGCAATAGCGGGGCTAGCTTAAGGACGAAGCCTGTCCACAGCTTCCTATCTCCACCTTGTCACTTCGGCCTGAAGATGGGCCATCTGGGTTGCCACATCGTTAGGACTATCTTCATTTCTTCTAGAGGGGACCTCCAGGTCTTGAGAACAGAACAAGTCAGTTTGAAGCACAGTTAGAGCCGTAGGAGAGGCTCCGTCAGTTTGAAGCATGGATGGAGTCCCGAGAGGAGATTCGTATGTTCGAGGAAGAATGTTTGTTTCTAGAGTCTGAGGTGGAGGGATCACGGAGGGTCCTCCAACCTCGGCAGTGTTCGAAGATCTCAACCCGGAAGTCCGAGAAGACCTCCGGAGGGGACTAGTGCCTAAGCTCCACTTTGGAGGCATGTCTCTAGGAAAGGATTGGTAGAGAATGAAGTTTTTGTACTAGGTTCCTCATGGACGGCGCCAACTGTTGGCGTAAAAGTTTATGCTAACAGGTTTAAGAAACTAAGCGTTTGATAAACGGAGTGTTTGTTTGAGTAAACTATTCCAAGCCTCCGAGATGGATAATAGCTTGAGATAGTTCGAAGTATGTATTGAATGTTTTCAGTAGTTGATGCCTATTACAGGCGAAAAGGGGGGTATTTATAGGTAAAATCTCTAGAGAAAAGACCTTTTTACCCCTCAATTACAACCGACATAGTGGAAACTATTTAGGTATCCCTTATAGGGTTAATACAGGAAAACATGCTCGAAGGATGTTGATAAGGTAGACGTCCCATCTTTCTACTTGTTTTCCACTTCGGAGGGGAAGCCTTTCGGAGGGTCTCTTTGGACCGGAGCCTAGATGGACTCTTTGGCTTCAAGCCCTTCAATTTGGAGGAAATACTTGGGATCCAAGATTAAGACTTGCATTTATCTTGGAATCTTGGGGATCATGAGGATGAAGTATTTTCCCCCAATACTATCCTATATGCTCCCGTGTCGTCTTGTTACCCTCGCCGTCAAATTTGGTGAATTCAGGAATCCTAAAACCGTGAGGATATGGGATGGTGTCATAATGGTCTTAGTACGGCTTATGGTAAACCCTAGTCCGATCCCAGGGTGTGAAGCCCATGCACTCCCTAAAAAGTGCATGTATATGCTCATCTATTTCATCTACGCCCCTCTCTTGTGCACGTCTCTTGTGTGGGGGCACGGCACATGGTGGTATACCAGCGTGTCGGCCATATGACTCCTCTCTAGTGCCCTCCTCTCGTGGTGCCTCATAATACACGGCATTACCTAGCCTATGCAGGTGTGCGGGAGCAAGAGGTGTGGGTAGCGCGGGTAGCAGTGGTGCAGGCGCTGGCGGAGGTGACTCATAATACATTGTGGGGGCAGTCTAACTGGCCATAGGGCCGGTCGGATTGGCCTGGTAGCCAATCTGACCGATTGTTCTCAGTGGCTGTGGTTGTGGCTAGCATGGGATGGTCTGACCGGCCCAAGGGCCGGTCTGACTGACCGTAGTCGATAGTATGGGTGAGCTAGGGTGGCATGCGTTAGTCTAACTGGCCTGAGGGCCAGCCTGATCAATAGGAAACAGTGATGTCTCAGCCATGGATGGTGAAGTCGTAGACGCGACACTTTTTCCCGTACTCCTATTGGTTCTACTATAAATGCGATGAACAGGGGTATTCTGGAAATTGGAGTTGAAGAAGTGGCCTTGTAAAAGTTGAATCTCCTAAACATCGCCTCCATCATAGAATCAACCTCGGGTCCTAGGCGATTCACAAAAGTGGCTTTGACCGCTTGATCTACTATGGTGGCTATCTTTTGCTCGATGTCCAAGGATGTTACCTTGCTTCCGGAGAGGTCAGGGATGTCGATGTCATGCTTTACGACAATCTCTGCCTTATCCTCTCCAAAGCGCCCAAGCATGAGAGTGTGTAGCCCCTTTGTCTTAGCCTCAATCTCTGCCTTATCCTCTTCAAAGAGGTCATCGAGGGTGAGAAGGATGATGTTGTCATCATCGATCTCTGCGCTCCCCACCATGTCCACTGGCGTAGAGGGTACCGTTGATGTAGTCGTGGTAGTCATACCCTTCGCCGATGTAGATGTGCTTGGCATGTGTGTCCCCAGCAGAGTCGCCAAAAAAGTGTGTTTACGCTAAAATCTGTCGATTAAGCACCAACGGACACTGATGTTAGTTCAGCAATCCAAAAGCACGCTAACACCTAGGGGTGGCCCGCTAAACATCTCGAGACGCTGACACCGCGTTCCGACAACCCTTGACTATGACAAAGGGAATAAATGGAGTTGCCAGGCAATTAAATAATACCAAAATATTATTTAACTATCCAAATTTTAGGGGAAATGATCCAACGTCCAAGTCAGGGCTGATTAGAACGAGGTGTACACGGCAGTCAGACCGACGAAGGTGGGCTAGCCAAACCGACAATACATTGCTGGTCAGACCGGCGGTGTGAAGGTATCACCGAAGGGGGTCTCTAGCGTGTGTAGTGTGAAGGGGTGACTCGAGGCCTCTGGTGCTCAGTCGGTCGGATCGAAGGTAAGCCTCTAGTCAGACCAGAAGGATGCGAGGGCTCCGAGGGGGCTCTAGAGGATGGAGTGAGGTGTTACCGGGGCCTCTGCCCGAAGACCAATCAGACTGGCCTTGTGACGCCAGTCAGACCACAACATGATGGCTCGTCAGATGACGGCGCGGCACGAGCCGGTCAGACCGGGCTGATACCGTCGGTCAGACCGACGACTCTCGTAAATTTGCCTCTGGGCTCCGGCGACCATCTCATCGATGACGAATGGGTGCAGGAGATCTTGGTGAAGAAGATGAGGATAAAGACACTGCAAAACACCAAGGAATCAGAGGCAATTCGACCTAGAGACCGAATTACCGATAAAAACCGATAAAACGTAAAAAATCCGTTACGTGGATTGAACAGACGATTCATGAGCAAATCGACAAGGATTATCGTGATTGTGACGTGGTGGACAGATGGTTTACAACGCAAACCAACAAATATGGACGTTAATGACTAATCCTAGGGCAAGGAAAATATATTGAAAGTAAAGAATGATTCAAGGTGAATAATAGATTAGATCTATTAGGGTTTCGGGGGGTCCCTTGAATCAACATTTCCCCTATATTTATAGGGGTTATTCTTGACATTCTTGGGCTCTTAATTAACTCCACCACGTGTCCAAACCATTACAAGTAGATTAAAGATAAAAACATCCTGAAACAACCCAAAATAGCTTGGACTCGGTTTGGGCCAGTCTAACCAGACCCATATGGCCGGTCTGACCAGGCCTACATGGCCGGTTGGACTGGCCTATGCCAGGAATTTGAATATTTCGTTCCAAAAGTACAAATTTTGGCATTTTGAAAATTTTGACCATTAATGCCACTTTTTTCTATCAACAGTACTCACATCGTTGGGTCGAGGTGAGGATAGAGAACCATGATGTCTTCCCGGTCATGTGGCGCGAACAACCGGAATCCATGATCCACTTGTTCTTCATGCCTCCATCTACCATCTACACATGAAGAAAACGTCTTGAGTGCTTAGTGCTGGGGTAAGTGAAAAACATTCTAGGAATCCAGCATAGCGAAACTCGAGGAGCAGAAGTAAAAGCAGTAGACTGCACATCAATGGAATGCAAATCACGATAAAAAGCATGAGGTCTGCCACCATGATGAAAAACAAAATCATGGTGAGGTCTCCCAGCCTGTCTATGATCAAAACCTCTTACACGTGGTCTAGCACCGTATGAGCCATGGTGAAAACCACGCTGGCCAAATCCTCCGGAGTGAAAATGAGGAGCCTCATGAAAACGAGAAGGCTAATGAGATACATGCTCATATATTCCAATAGGTGGCAGATACATGTCTCGTGCATTCATCTCCTAAGAAAGTTTCTCATCCTTCATGCGACAAAAGAAAAAGGCAATCAAATGACCCATCCTCAGACAATATGAATAATGAAAAAACTTCTTGTGTGGAGGTGCATAGGCTTTGGGACCAATCCTCACATGCTCTCTTGGTTTTTGTTGAGTGGCTTTCATGGGTGGAGGAGATGTTTTGTTGATAGGCTGTGGAGTTTTCTTAGCTTGGGGTGGAGAGACTATGCTAGCTTTCTCTTTTACAACAGTGGTGGAAGCAATAAAAATAGTCTTGCCCTTCCCCTCAGATGTGGTTCTCTCAGAACCTAAACCCAAAGTCAAACCAGACTTCGGCACACATCTTAGTCTTGGCCAAGAGTAAATCTATCCTACCCTTTCCCTTATGAGTTTTTCGGCTTGCCCTCTAGAAAAGCTAATTTTGTCCTTGAGGATAATGTAGGTGGGACATTCAGGCTACACATCCTTAGAACCATCAGAACTCTCCAATCTAGACTCTAGTTCTTTAACATGCTTGTCCCTAAGTTCAATACTTTCAATGAGCAATGTGCAATTTGAACAAGTATCATAAATAAGAGGTCTATACTCCACCACAGTGAGCTCTTTTTGTGCAATCTCAAGCTTATCGATAATTTGAACGTGCACAGAATGTAACTCGACAAGTTCACTCATGACAATAAAGCAGGACTCACATTGAGCATCATCTAACTTAGACTTAAGTATGGCATATTCAGTGGAAACAAAATCAAGTCTGAGTCTAAGTTATTTGCATTCTCTAGCAGCTTTCACAAGTAACCTATCCTGACAAATTAAAGCATCATTCAATTCATCAACTTTAACTAAAAGTTTGTCATGGGATAAAGTTACCTCTCATGAGTCTAGCTCATCATTGCTGTTGTTAGCCATGAAGCAAAGGCCTGTGAAGTCCTTTGTATTCTTCTCCTCCTTTTGTGTTTCATCCTCATTAGAGCTTGTCTCTTCACTTGAAGAAGTGTCTATGTTGCTTAGTACCGCCATGAATGATCTGGATGTTTCCTTGGCTACTCTCTTAGCCAGATTGTCGTTGTTCTCTTGAAGTAGGTCTTCTTGTCCCTCTTTTGGTTTTTGTGCTCATTCTCATCTTTATTTTTGAGTTTAGGGTAGTTATCTTTAATATGTGATGTATCCCCACACTCAAAACACCCCCTAGAGCCTCCTCTCCTCTGATCCTATCTATTTATATAGAATCGGGTGAACTTATTGACAATATGAGTAAACTCCTCATCATCTAGAGTGTCCACCTGCTCTTTTATGATAGAGACTAGAGAGGACAAGGCAAAGCCACCAGCAAAGGCACAAGTGCCAGAAGAACTAGATGCAATACCTCTAGATGAGATGTCACTTTTAGAACTGGAAACTAGTGTCATAGGATGGTGGCAAAGAGTTTCCAAGCCCTCAGCGAGATTCCTTAGCAATCTCAGTGGAGATCAGCTTGCTAAAGAGTTCATCACAAGTTAACATGTCATAACTTATGGATTCCTTAATGCTAGATATCTCCACTTTCCATATGTTACGATCAAGAGAATAGAGAAGATTGATATCCCTCTCATGATCAGAGTAAGCAAGCACACCCCGTGGAATGAAGATTACTCACGATGGCATCAAAACGAGAAAACATGGCATCAATAGATTCACCAGAGCACTGCACAAACATTTGGTATTGTTAATTGTAAGTGCTTTGGTGCCTAGCCTTGATCTAAGATGTGCCCTCATGAAAAACAGTCAAAGTGAACCAAATCTCCCTAGCAGTGTGATGGTGTTGCACCCTATCAAATTCATTTCAACTCAAGCTGATGAACAATATATTTCTAGCTTTGCAGATAGTGGTATACTAATCTCTGTCAGCCTGAGTAGGGCGAGTCTTAGGGATGGAGTATTGTGAATCCACAATCTCCCAAATTGCACTTCTAGGATGCAAAATGTGTCCCATCGAACTGAGGAATTTACTGACTCTGTCCATGTCGCCAATAGATCACAAAATCGGTTAAAGTCAACTAGTGATATTAACCTGCTCTAATACCAATTGTAAGACTGAAACGGGCAACTAGAGTGGGTGAATTGACGTCTCAACAAATTATTTCGAATTGATGGCCCTTTTTAAACACCCAACGCTCCTTTAAAAGAACAAACAGAAGCCAATAAGATTTCACAGCAAAATCACAAAGAAAGTCAGTGCTATCACTCTCCTATCATATTTGAAATGATGCGACAGTCTGAGAGATCATAAGCACCAAAAATAATCTAGCTTTCAAAAACTAACTGATGTCCTGATTAAAAAGACATATGTACACAACACACAAGGCAGATTAAAGACTACTCAAAGTTCAGAAGACATATCAACAATCATCATCACATGCCATAGAAATTTCATCAATCACATGGGAGACAAACAGTTCATAGATATTTAATCAAGCATAAGAAAGCACAATATTTAAGGCATTTAATCAGATAAAATAACTGTAGGAAATAACTGTGCTCACAAATATATCAAAAAAATTCATAGTGCAATCTAAAAATAAATTACTTGCGGTTATTTAAACAACTACATAATATTAAATGAAAAACTACTGCAAATGCACGCAAACCGAGGAATATTACTGTGCTGATCAGACGTCGTACGTCATTCTACTGGATGCCTCACATCGCCACCTATCGAACTCTTCCTCATGCATACAGTATTCCACCCCTCGCGTCTTCCAGCTCCTAGTGGCGTAGCTTCGCCTCACTGCCCCCACGCCGCACTCCTAGCGTCGCCAAGTGCTGTGAGAACCAACCCGTCATGAGAACCTGTTGGCTCCCAGAAAAAACAGCACACATTAACTCCATTGGAAAACCAACTCCAATTTTTCATATAAGGAAAAAAACTAAAGAAAATCAGTTTTCCAACGTAAGAAGCATTGCTCGTAGTGGTTGAAAGATGAACACCGGTGGCGGTGTGTTTTTAGAGATGAACAGGACACAAGCAGTAGGTAGAAGAAACACCAAAAAGTGAACTCTGATTTTTCATTTCAAAAGAGTTGGTAGAAACCGTAGGACTAGGTGGCCTTTTATAGGCAATTCAAAAATAAGAAAAGACACAAATACCCCTAGGGTTTTTTACAGTGTTGGACCAGAAACGGCGACCAGAGGGGGGATGAATGGGAGCTATTAAAATTTCAGACTAAAAATAGCCTTCTGTTTTAATTTTGTCTTCTGCGGAACAGGCTTCGAACACACCCTTCGATGTTCTGGTTTGGAGGAATTTCACAGCTCCGAACACAGGCTTCGCAAGGAACAAAAGTTCGAAGCCAAGAAGACTTCGCTCCACCCACAACCCCGAAAATTCAGCTTCTGCTAAGTCAGTGCAGCCTTCACACACAGAGTGCCTTCGTGCAAGCTTCGCACTTCACCCTTCGCAAGAGCGGACTTCCCTTTGAGGACTTCGAGCAGCTTTGCTAAGTTAGTGCAGGCTCCGCACACTAGGTGCCTTTGAGCAGGCTTCACACTACAGACTTCGCAAGAGCAGACTTCCCTCTACAGGCTTCGACCGAATACTCAGCGACAGCAACTAGTGCTGGGCTTCGTACATCGAAGGTCTAAACGCACACTAAATAGACTTCGCCGAGGACTACGACACGAGAAGAAAATGGGCTTCGATCAGTGCTTCGCTAGTAATCAGAGAGGTCTAGCCTCCAGTTTACACAGAGCAAACAGACACTGAAAAACACAGTTCGCTCAAACACACTTCGCTCGAACAGGCTTCTCACACACTTCTCCAGAAAGGATTCAGTGCACAAACTCAACTCAAAAGAAGTGACACAAAAGAGATCGAAGCATGCAGCGAAGTATGCATTCAAGCTCAAGCAGTAAATGAACACAGAATAAAAGCTTCAATGCTTGAACAGGGAACACAAAATGAACTCACAAATCTGAGTACCAAGTATGTGGCGGCTAGTACAGGAGCTCAAAAATGAATGCTCAAAGTGTTGATGTGACCTAGCCAGCCTCCACTATTTATAGGCACTATTCAGTCCTTTGAATAGACTACTTTACCCCTAGGGTTTACACTATTTTTGTCTCATCAGAACAGGGGGGTACAACTGGTAGTCTACTTTATTTGGAGGCTTCTTTTGTCAGCTTCGCAGAGGGGACATCACCAGCTTTTGCAGAGCAGATGCTGTCAGCCTTTGCAGTTTTGGACCCTTCTAAAGCCCCCCTTCGCATGTGAGGGGTGCGGTAGCTTCGGTGAGAAGCCTTGAGCCTGACAGCCTTCGTTTCACCGAAGTCAGCCTTCGATACAGTGACGGTTTTGAGCCGAAGCCGTCAAAGCCCTTGGGCCTTCGCACCAACACCTTCGGAGTTGACCACCATGGCTTCGCAGCTTCTCCCAGCTCGAACTCCGTCAGTCCGTGTACCGAAGCCATGCAAGGCCGAAGTACCTGAAGTCAGCCTCACTTCAGAGCCAGCCTCGCTCCGGAGCCTGCTTCGCTCCGGAGAAGCCAGCTTCGCTCCGAAGCCTGCTTCACTCCGAAGCCCCCACCTTTGGAGTACCACCCTTCGAAGTCTCTCCTTCGTCCAAGGCCTCCGCATGAAGCATTCCATGAGCACTTCGTCGCAGTGTCTCTCCCCGAGCACACTCCTTGACGATCCTCACACGGACCATGCCTTCGATGCACCTTGACTTCTGAGACCTTCGTCGGGTATACCTTCGAGTGTCTCCCTCCGGAGCACACATCGAACACCTTGCCTCATTGCTGAGGACTTAGACCACCATAATCTGAAGTCACTCCATTCGGAGTACCCTTCGAAGTCCCTCGCCTCCGAGGACTTCGTCTCGGAGTACCTTCACCCGGAGCCACGCTCCACACTTATTGCCTTCTCTTGGCGCACCTCGACCCGAGGTTTGATCTCGACCCCTTCGCAGCCTTCGTGACGGAGCTTCCTGCTCCCCTGGCATCAAGCCTCCCGCTTGACCCAGGTTCACTTGCTACGAACCATCCATCGCCTCCGAAGTCACCTGCGCACCACAGACAGACAGACAAGTGTATCTAGTACTCCGGAGACCTCTCCGGGTAACAACCTTCGATACACACTCCGTTGTACCGCCCAAAGTACCAAAACCTTCGATACAACCCAATCATCGTGTACTGTCGGACCCCTCCGACATGCACACTCCGCTGCAACAGCTACAGCAAACAAAGCCATCGAACCCTTCGGTGAAACCACCTCCGAACCCCTTCGGAGGGACAACCTTTGAACACCTTCGAAGGGACCAGCCTCCGAACACCTTCAGAGAACCAACCTCCGAACCCCTTCGGAGGGACCCCTTCGAATCAGAGGGTGAAATCTGTCAATCACTCATCACAGACTCCGAAACCAACCCTTGGTTTCTCAATCTCCCCCTTGATGAGTGCATTGACAACCAAATTCAAATTCAAGAAAATTTGAAAAATTTCAGCACACAAGTGACCATAAAAACTCAGAAACGAGTCAAATCATGTAACCTGACAAAAGAATTTTCTTCCCCCTTTTTCAACAGAGTAAAAGCCCCTTCGGCAAATCTCCCCTTTGCAAGATAAAAACTCCCCATGAGTTATTTTACACCCTTGCTGCAGAGAACTCAAAAATTTCTCCCCCTTTGGCAATGCAAGCATCAAGGAGCATGTAAAAGATGCATAGCTTCGAAATGGGCAGAATTGCAAAGACACATAAAGTAACAAATATGCCAACATTAATACCAATTATAATGTGCTCAGCTTAATTTAACATTCTCTAAAAACATGATGACAGCATGTGATTTTATCATTTTGAAATAAAAGCATCACCACTCAATCAAGGTAACTAGACAAGTAAAAACAGGGACTGCGCAAAGCTAGTCAATTTCTACTCTAGACAGACAAGTCCAGTTCAAGTGGAGCATTGAAAGCAAACTTGATGATCAATTAATTTGTTGTTCTTTTCATAATGCCAAGGGTTATTTGTTTGTCTACCTTATACTTTCCAATCAAGCCAACCCTAGGCATGAAAGCCATCAGAAGCTTAAGGCGGTGATTTTGGCATACACTACACTATCCTAGTTCAGACCAATGTGCAATGGTAAGCAGTCTAGAATAGAGTAGTGAGAACAAACAAACCCACCTGGATCTTTTTGCTTTGAAGCATGCAAATCATGGATTTTTGGAATTTTGATTAAGTGAACAAATTGTTTAGCACTTGATTAATATCCATGAGTATGGAAAACAATTTTTCAAGTTGCAATGTTTAGCATCCAGAGAAAAGGAGTCTTGCTATCAAGCAGATAAAAGATAGCTAAAGCAGTCTTGCCTAAGCATGCTAGATTCAAGACTAAGCAGTGAACATGATTTGATTTTGGAAAGAAGAATCATGCACATAATGTTTCATACATATTAAATAGAGCTGAGTTGATATGATTTCATGAATTAAAATCAAGCATATAAGTGCAAAAGATGTAAATGCAATTTCACACATAATGAGCATATGCAAGACAATCAAAATCTGCTCCCCCTCACAAAATGTCGTAAGGGTGACAAACACCAAGTTCTCCACGCAAGTAGGCAAAACGAGAAGCATCGAGGGGTTTTGTGAAAATATCGGCTAGCTGGTGTTGGGTATCAACATATTGAAGTTCAATATCACCCTTCTCATTATGATCTCTGAGAAAATGATATCGCACATCAATGTGTTTGGTTCTAGAATGCTGAACCGGGTTGTTTGCAATACAAATAGCACTAGTGTTATCACAGAAAAGTGGAACACTCTTATAATCTAACCCGAAATCCTGCAAAGTGGAAACCATCCACAAAATCTGAGAGCAATAGCTAGCTGCAGCAACATATTCGGCCTCAATCGTTGATTGTGCAACACTAGACTGTTTGCGGGAAGACCAGCAAACCAGTGATGTACCCAGAAAATGACAAGTACCAGAGGTACTCTTCCTATCAATCCTACACCCAGCAAAATCCGCATCGGAATAACCTCGAAGACACAAAGAGGAAGACGCCGAATACCAAATGCTGAATTCTAAGGTATGTTTGAGATACCTGAGAATGCGCTTTACCGCTTGGCGGTGCGAAGCTCGTGGTGAAGCCTGAAAACGAGCGCACAGACACACAGCGAAGTGTATGTCCGGCCTCGTGGCAGTCAAGTAGAGAGGGAGCCGATCATGATCCGAACTCCTTCTGATCTACGGCTTCTCCATCTTCAGTCAGGGTCCAATGCTACAAATGTAGCCATTGGAGTGGCGAGTGGCTTCGCATCGGACGTGTCAAACTTCTTGAGCAGGTCCTTGGTGTACTTTGTCTGGTGGACAAAAGTACCTTGTTTGCTTTGCTTGATTTGCAAACCAAGGAAAAAGGTGAGTTCACCCATCATCGACATTCAATTCCCTGCTCATGGTATCTGCAAACTCGGCAACTAAAAGCATGAGAAGAGCCACCAAAGATGATATCATCCACATAAATCTGCACTAGGAGGAAATCTTTGCCATGCTTGAGAGTAAACAGGGTTTTATCAATAGAGCCCATCAAATATCCCTCGCTCAAGCAGAAAAGACTTAAGTCTATCAAACCAAGCCCGAGGGGCCTGCTTGAGTCCATAAAGAGCCTTATGAAGTTTAAGAACTTTATGTGGGTATTTGGGGTTTTCAAAACCAGGGGGTTGTTTTACATAAACATCTTCGCCTATGAAACCATTAAGAAAAGCACTTTTGACATCCATTTGATAGAGTTTGAATCCCCGGAATGTCGCAAAGGCAAGCAAAATCCTAATGGCCTCAAGACGAGCAACAAGTGCAAAAGTTTCAGTAAAATCAATCCCTTCTAATTGAGAATAACCCTGAGCTACAAGTCTAGCCTTGTTTCTAACTATTGTCCCATCCTCCCCTTGTTTGTTTTTGAAAATCCATTTTGTTCCAATGAAATGAACATTTGGTGGAGGATTAACTAAAGTCCAGACTTGATTTCTCTCAAAATTTTCAAGTTCTTCATGCATGGCATTGATCCAACTAGAATCAGAAAGTGCATGACTAACATCTAAGGGCTCGAAAGAAGCGACAAAAGCGGAATCAATGAAATGAGCATGAGAATGTGTTACCCTTTGATCAAGCTCACCAATGATCTGCTCGGGAGGGTGCATCCTTTGAACATTATGTGGGGCCTCGCGGCGGGATGCAGTCTCCCCCTCAACTTGTGTGTTGGAGTGGTCCAAGATGACCGATGTCGAGGTAGTTGCTTCAGGACCTTGTGCCGAAGTGGTCGAAGCGGGGTCAGCTTCGGGGGTTGATGTCGAGGGTACTAGTGGTTCATCCTCGAACTGGCCGGGATCTTCTTCGAAGATAGTCTGTTCCATATCATGTTCATTTGCCTGTTCAAGAGCAGAACTAACAAAGGGGGTTGATTCATCAAAAGTCACATCACATGACTCGATGACAGTGTTAGTCTCCAAATTATAAACACGATAAGAATGACCATGCGTAGTGTAACCCAAAAATATCCCATCAGAAGAACGCGACTCAAATTTGTCCAAATTACCACGTTTTAGGATAAAGCAACAACAACCAAAAACTCGAAGATGAGTAATCTTGGGTTGTCTCCCAAAACATAGCTCATAAGATGTCAAATTCAAAATTGAGCGCAAGAATATTCGGTTTGAGATGTAACATGCAGTATTCATGGCCTCAGCCCAGAATTTTCTAGGAGTCCTATGCTCATCGAGTATCGTCCTAGCCATCTCAACAAAAGTGCGGTTCTTCCTCTCAACAACACTATTCTGTTGAGGAACCCGTGGAGCAGAGAATTGATGTTCTATGCCATGCTCCATGCAAAAGTCAACAAAGAGACTATTCTTGAACTCAATGCCATTATCACTTCGAATTAATTTCAATGCACCAGGGAGTTCAGTGAAAAGTCTTAAAGCCAAGCTCCGAAAGTGTGAAAACACTTCATCCTTGCTGGCAAGAAAGAAGACCCAAGAGTAGCGAGAGAAATCGTCGACAATGACTAACACATACCACTTGCCGCCTAAAGAACTAACCCGAGAAGGACCTACAATGTCCATGTGGAGAAGTTCTCCAGGTTGTTCAGTCATCACTGTGGTGACTGGTGAATGCGAAGCGGCAATCATTTTTCCATGTCGACAAGGAGCGCAAACTAAATTCTTCTCAAACTTGAGCTTGGGCAATCCTCGGATCAGACCTAGGGCACTCAGACGAGCGAGCAACTCAAAGCTCATATGCCCTAGTCTCCTATGCCACTTCCAAAGCTCAGAAGTAGAATGTGCAACAAGACAATGAGAAGAACCAGATGACTCAGAAAAATCAGCTCCAATGACTCTCCCAACTCTAAATATCTTACACACAACAACGCCATCAGAATTGAGTACTTGCGAAGTATCGCGATGGAATCGCACTTCGAAGCCCTCATCAAGCAACTGAGATATAGAAAGCAAATTGTATCCCAGGTTCTCAACCAAAGCAACATCTTTGAGAGTGAAATTCGAGTTGATTCTTACCACACCTTTACCTTTCACTCTACTCCTTCGATTGTTGCCGAAGGTGATATGTTCGCTTTGCTTGGTTGTGGTGAGGCTGGAGAACCATGCTGCATCTCCGGTCATATGGCGCGAACAACCGGAGTCTATGATCCACGTGCCCTCCAAGCCTCGGTCTACCACCTACACATGATAAGAGAATCTCGATCGCTCAGTGCTGGGGTGAGTGAAAATATGACGAGGCATCCAACACTGAGTGATACGAGTAGTAGGCACAGTAAAAATAGACTGTCTACGCATAGGATAATCAGAATGATGCAAAGTGTGAGGTCTACCTATAAGCAGTGATACAAAAGCATGACGAGGTCTCCTGCTCTGACGAGGTACAAAGCTACTCGCCCGGGGTCTACCACCATATGGAACATTGTGAACACCTCGAGGAGCAAAACCTCTCCGAGAAGCACGAGGAGCCTCGAAAACAGGACGAGAGTAAAACTCAGACTCATGCATACCTAAAGATGGGTAATGCATGTCCTGGAAACTCATCGCCTGAGAGCGTCGCTCATCCTTGATGCGATGAAAATAGAACCCAACCAAATGACCCGCCCGCTGACAGTACGAACAATGAAAAACTCTCCTAGGGGCACTCTCATGGGTCATAGGAGCAACTCTCACAGGCTCCTTGGGCTTCTGCTGAGTGGTTTTCTTGGTAGGAATTTTCTTTGAAGGAGGAGTGGTTTTCTTTGGAGTCTGGGTAGGCTTTTTGGCTGATGGAGCGTCTAACAGAGCTCTCTCTTTCTCTAAGGTAGTGGGTGAGGTAAAAACAGTTTTGTTCTTACTATCTGAAGGAATCCTCTCAAATTCCAAACCTAGAGCTACCCCTGCCCTGTCAGCACACATCTTGGTCTTGGCCAAGAGCAAGTCCATCCTACCCTTTCCCTCAGTGCTTTTGTTAACCACAGAAAGAAGGTATTCATTTTCAGTCATTAGGTTCTCAGCTCGCTCTCTAACAGTGCCTAGCTGGTCCTTAAGGGTTATGCAAGTGTCACACACAGGTTGCACATCCTTAGAACTACCGGCCCTCTCCAATCTAGCCTCTAACTCCTGAACATGCTTATCACGTAAATTAATGCTCTCACGTAATAAGGGGCAGTTCATGCATTCAATTATATCATGAGGACTAGAATCCACCATCAAAAGCTACTTTTGTGCAGTCTCAAGCTCAGATAGAGTTTGAGCATGTACAGAACGCAACTGAGCAAGCTCACCCATGACAACAGTGCAAGATTCACATTCAGCATCATTAACTCTAGACTTAAGCATGGCATAATCAGTAGAAACAGATTCTAGCCTAAGTCTAAGGTATTTTCTATCTCTAGCGGCTTGCACAAGTAATCTATCCTGACCAAGAACTACTTCATTCAGCTCATCTAGTTTAATTGAAAGCTGGTCATAGGATAGAGGTACCTCAGATGAGTCAAGCTCATCGTTGCTATGATCGCTATCGGCCATGAAGCAAAGGCCGGTGAAATCTCGTCCCTTCTTGTCCTTCTTCTCCTCCTTCCTTGGAGACTCCTCCTCAGAGCTCGACTCCTCAGTTGAGGAAGTGTCGATGTCGCTTAGAGCAGCAACAAATGCTCTAGAAGTGGCTTTGGCTACCCTCTTAGCCACCTTGCCATGCTTGCCCTTCACAAAGGGTTTCCTCTCCTTCTTGTTGTATTTGGGGCGCTCACTCTCATCTCTCTTCTTGAGTTTAGGGCAATTGGCCTTGATGTGAGAAGTGTCACAACACTCAAAACAACCACTAAAACTACTTCTCCTCTGATCCCATCTCTCATGGTGAAAACGGGTGAACCTTCTGGCAATGAGAGCAAGCTCATCATCATCCAGAGTGTCCACCTTCTCCTTAGTGACGGAGACCAGGGAGGATAAAGCAAAACCACCTGCAAAAACACAAGTGCATGATGTGCTTGGTTTTGTAGTGGTGCCACGGCTAGTGCTAGAAACCAATGCCAATGGCTGTGGAAAGGAGTTCCTATGCACTACAAGAGATGCATTGGCAATCTCTGTGGACTTCAGCTTGCTGAAGAGCTCATCACAGGTCAATGTGTCATAACCTGCGGACTCCTCAATGTTGGATATCTTCACTTCCCAAATGCTACGGTCAAGAGCATAGAGAAGCTTGATAGCCCTGTCATGATCATTGTAAGCAAGCGTCCCGTTGGATCGCAAGTTACTCACTATCGCATCAAAGCGAGAAAACATGGCATCTATAGATTCACCGGGTGCCTGCACAAACAGCTGATACTGTTGATTGTATATGCTTTGGCGCCTGGCCTTAATCTGTGTAGAGCCCTCATGAAAAATAGTGAGTGTAGTCCAAATTTCCCTAGATGTCCTAAGGTGTTGAACCCTGTCAAACTCACTTCTACTCAAACCAATGAATAGTATATTTCTTGCCTTGGAGTTGGAATTATACTGATCCTTCTCTGTTTGAGAGGTGCGAGTTTCAGGGATGAAGTATTGTGAGTCCACAATCTCCCAAATTGCATTTCCTTGGCTTAGCAAGTAAGCCTCCATGCGCATCTTCCAGTATGCAAAATCTGTCCCATCGAATAGATGTATTTTACTAACTCTGTCCATGTCGCCAATAGATCACAAAACCGGTTAAGGTCAACTGGTGATCTTAACCTGCTCTGATACCAATTGTTGGACCAGAAACGGCGACTAGAGGGGGGGTGAATGGGAGCTTTTAAAATTTCAGACTAAAAATAGCCTTCTGTTTTAATTTTGTCTTCTGCGGAATAGGCTTCGAACACACCCTTCGAAGTTCTGGTTTGGAGGTATTTCACGGCTCCGAACACAAGCTTCGCAAGGAGCAAAAGTTCAAAGCCAAGAAGACTTCGCTCCACCCACAACCCCGAAAATTCAGCTTCTGCTAAGTCAGTGCAGCCTTCACACACAGAGTGCCTTCGTGCAGGCTTCGCACTTCACCCTTCGCAAGAGCGGACTTCCCTTTGAGGACTTCGAGCAGCTTTGCTAAGTTAGTGCAGGCTCCGCCCACTAGGTGCCTTTGAGCAGGCTTCACACTACAGACTTCGCAAGAGCAGACTTCCCTCTACAGGCTTCGACCAAATACTCAGCGACAGCAACGAATGCTGGGCTTCGTACATCAAAGGTCTAAACGCACACTAAATAGACTTCGCCGAGGACTACGACACGAGAAGAAAATGGGCTTCGATCAGTGCTTCGCTAGTAATCAGAGAGGTCTAGCCTCGAGTTTACACAGAGCAAATAGACACTGAAAAACACACTTCGCTCAAACACACTTCGCTCGAACAGGCTTCTCACACACTTCTCCAGAAAGGATTCAGTGCACAAACTCAACTCAAAAGAAGTGACACAAAAGAGATCGAAGCATGCAGCGAAGTATGCATTCAAGCTCAAGCAGTAAATGAACACAGAATAAAAGCTTCAATGCTTGAACAGGGAACACAAAATGAACTCACAGATCTGAGTACCAAGTATGTTGCGGCTAGTACATGAGCTCAAAAATGAATGCTCAAAGTGTTGATGTGACCTAGCCAGCCTCCACTATTTATAGGCATTATTCAGTCCTTTGAATAGATTACTTTACCCCTAGGGTTTACACTATTTTTGTCTCATCAGAACAGGGGGGTACAACCGGTAGTCTACTTTATTTGGAGGCTTCTTTTGTCAGCTTCGCAGAGGGGACAGCACTAGCTTTTGTAGAGCAGACGCTGTCAGCCTTTGCATTTTTGGACCCTTCTGAAGCCCCCCTTCGCACGCGGGGGTGTGGTAGCTTCGGTGAGAAGCCTTGAGCCTTACGGCCTTCGCTTCACCGAAGTCAGCCTTCGATACAGTGACGGTTTTGAGCCGAAGCCGTCAAAGCCCTTGGGCCTTCGCACCAACACCTTCGGAGTGGACCACCATGGCTTCGCAGCTTCTCCCAGCTCGAACTCCGTCAGTCCGTGTACCGAAGCCATGCAAGGCTGAAGTACCTCAAGTCAGCCTCACTCCGGAGCCAGCCTCGCTCCGAAGCCAGCTTCGCTCCGGAGCCTGCTTCACTCCGAAGCTTGCTTCACTCCGAAGAAGCCAGCTTCGCTCCGAAGCCTGCTTCACTCCGAAGCCCCCACCTTCGGAGTACCACCCTTCGAAGTCTCTCCTTCGTCCAAGGCCTCCGCATGAAGCATTCCATGAGCACTTCGTCGCAGTGTCTCTCCCCGAGCACACTACTCGACGATCCTCACCCGGACCATGCCTTTGATGCACCTTGACTTCTGAGACTTTCGTCGGGTATACCTTCGAGTGTCTCCCTCCGGAGCACACATCGAACACCTTGCCTCATTGCTGAGGACTTAGACCACCATACTCTGAAATCACTCCATTCGGAGTACCCTTCGAAGTGCCTCGCCTCCGAGGACTTTGTCTCAGAGTACCTTCACCCGGAGCCACGCTCCGCACTTACTGCCTTCTCCTGGCGCACCTCGACCCGAGGTCCAACATCGACCCCTTCGCAGCCTTCGTGATGGAGATCCCTGCTCCCCTGGCATCAAGCTTCCCGCTTGACCCAGGTTCACTTGCTACGAATCGTTTGTTGCCTCCGAAGTCACCTGCGCACCACAGACAGACAGACAAGTGTATCCAGTACTCCGGAGACCTCTCTGGGTAACAACCTTCGATACACACTCTGGTGTACCGCCCAAAGTACCAAAACCTTTGATACAACCCAATCATCGTGTACTGTCGGACCCCTCCGACATGCACACTCCGCTGCAACAGCTACAGCAAACAAAGCCACCGAACCCTTCGGTGAAACCACCTCCGAACCACTTCGGAGGGACAACCTTTGAACACCTTCGAAGGGACCAGCCTCCGAACACCTTCGAAGGGACCAGCCTCCGAACACCTTCGGAGAACCAACCTCCGAACCCCTTCGGAGAACCAACCTCCGAACCCCTTCGGAGGGACCCCTTTGAATCAGAAGGTAAAATCTGTCAATCACTCATCACAGACTCCGAAACCAACCCTTGGTTTCTCATACAGACTCGAAGGCCCACAGGACTAAAAAAGTAAAATCCTATCTAAAGGTAGTTTGTCTCGATTTGAAGCTTTCGTAGCGACTACGGCTTCTCTTCTGGATGCTTCGATCTCGATCCGATGGTTTTGAGCTGAAACCGACAAACCCTCTAGATCTTTGACACATGTCACCAATCCATGAACTTGACTACCAGCAAGTCTCTCCCGCTCTCGATCCCTCAAGCCAACTTGTCACTTGCACTAGCCTCCCTTTTACTAACTTGGTCAACACACTACCTCGATCATCCGTCCATCCATGTCTCGCTCTATTTCCATGTGTACGCCTAAGATCTTCCTCAACTTCACCCGGCCTCCATGATCATCTGGTATCAAGCTCCCCGCTTGACCCTGATCACCCGCCGTTGACAGTTGACTCACATCTCAACCCTACATAAAATGAGACAAGAAAAACACGAATCTCCCTGCAAAACGCACACTGATCTCTTCAGTGAACACAACAAGCACTCATAAGTCTAGACCATTAAATCAGGAAAACTTGTCAATCACTCATCACTAAGATAAAACCAAAGTGCAAACCCCACTTGGTTTCTCAAAAACTACTAAGCTAAAGATAAGAGAGCTTAAAAGAAATGTTTGAGTGACCAATGACCAGGCTCCAAAGAAGCCATTTCATTGCTCCTACTATTAGAGAGTGGGTCATCTGGTTGTCTTATGCTTCCGTTGCATGAAGGATGAGCGACATGCATGGGAGTTTAGTACACGAGACATGTATCATCCACATGTTAGTATACATGAGCTCATTTCTCATTTTCTTCCCAGATTTGCTGCTACTTCTAGTTTTCATCCAAGAGGATTTGCCCAGTGTGGTTCATACCATAACTCATATGGTGTTGGATCATGTGTAAGAGGTTTTGATTCATGACAGGATAGGATACATCGACCTGCTTTTGGTTCTCACCATGTTGGTAGACCACGCACATTTTATCATGATGCGTGCCCTATTGATATGTTGTCTACTGTTTTTACTTCTACCTCTTGAGTATCTTAGTGTTGGATTCCTAAGAAGTTTTTCACTTACCCCAACACTAAGCACTTGATATGATATCGCTTTGTGTAGGTGGCAAACAGAGGACTGGAGAATAAGTGGATCATTTATTCTAATTGTTGGTGCCATATGACTAGGAAGTAATCATGGTTCTCTAGCCTCCCCCAACTAAGTGACACGAATATATCACATTCGAGAACAATCGTAGAGGAAGAGTGAAAGGTAAAGGAATGGTAAAGATCAATGAAAACTTCACTCTTAAGGATGTCACATTGGTAGATCATTTGGAATACAATTGTTTGTTTGTATCTCAACTACTTGATGAGGGCTTAGAAGTGCATTTCAGACGTGATACTTCTTAAGTTGTTGATTCTTCTGGCACTTTGATTTGTAAGATTTTAAGAATAGGGAGAGTTTTTGGAGCCAACTTTTTTGAGTCATTTGGTTCTTCTCATTGTTTAATTGCTCGACCTTTTTGTGAGCTATGGATGTGGAATATGAGACTAGGGCATATGAGCTTTGACTTGCTCACTCATTTGAGTGCCCTAGGCTTGATCCGAGGATTGCCTAAGCTCAAGTTAGAGAAGAACCTAGTTTGTGCTCCTTGTCGACATGAAAAGATGGTTGTTGCCTCTTATTCACCAGTTAATTTAGTGATGACTGAACAACTTGAAGGATTTCTCCATTTGGACACAATTGGTCCTTCTAGAGTTAGTTCAATCAGAGGCAAATGGAATTCCTTGTCATGGTGGATGACTACTCCCGTTATTCTTGGGTTTTCTTTCTTGCAAGTATGGATGAAGTATTTTCACACTTTTGGAGCTTAGCTTTGAGAATGTTTAATGAAATCCATGTTGCATTGAAAGCAATTAGAAGTGATAATGTTATCGAGTTCAAGAACAGACTCTTTAATGACTTTTGCTTTGAGCATGGCATTGAACACCAATATTCTGCTCCATGTGTTCCTCAACAAAATAGAGTGGTTGAGAGAAAAAACCGAACCTTGATTGAGATGTCTAGGACGATGATCGATGATCATAGGACTCCTAGAAGGTTTTAGGCTGAGGCCATAAACACTGCTTGCTACATCTCTAACAGAATCTTTTTGCGCTCAATTTTTCACGTAATGTCTTATGAGCTACATTTTGGGAGGAAACTAAAAGTTTCTCACTTAAGAGTATTTGGATGTCGGTGTTTTATCCTAAAATGCGGTAACCTTCTGATGGTATCTTTTTGGGCCATTCTACTCATGGACATTCATATCGTATTTTTAATCTTGATACTAACACTGTCATCGAGTCATGTGATGTGACTTTTGATGAAACATCTCTGTGTGTTAGTCCATCTTTCGAGCATGTAAGTGAGTAGGAAATGAATGAGATCATTTTTAAGGAAGAATAAGATCCATCAGACCTTGGAGAGAACGAGGATGATACCCTAATTCCTTCTATGGAAATAGTTCTTGAAGTTGATCCTCCCTCATCTACATTGGCACAAGGTCCATAAGTATCTACATCAACTTCAACAATCATCGAGGGTCCTCCGACAAGTGTTGAGGGGGGTATTCTCACTAGACGAGAAGCCCCCCGCCACATTTAGCGATATCATCCTCCTGATAAGATCATCGGTGAGCTTCATGAGAGGGTAACTCGATCTCATACTCATTTTACTGATTCTGCATTTGTTGCCTCTTTTGAGCCCTTAGATGTTAGTCATGCTTTATCTGATTCAAGTTAAATAAATGCCATGCATGAAGAGTTAGAAAATTTTGAGAGAAACCAAGTATGGATCCATGTTGATCCCTCTCCCAATGTTCATATCGTAGGCACAAAATGGGTTTTCAAAAACACATAGGGGAAGGATGGGTCTATTATGAGAAACATGGCTAGACTTGTTGCTTAGGGTATTTCTCAAGTTGAGGGGATTGACTTTGGGGAAACTTTTGCTCTAAATGCTCGTTTAGAAGCCATTAGGATCCTTCTTACATTTGTGGCATCTCATGGTTTCAAACTTTATCAAATGGATGTCAAACATGCTTTTCTTAATGGTTTCATAGGAAAAGATGTTTTTGTCAAACAACCCCCTAGCTTTGAAAACCCAAAATACCCCCATATAGTTTTCAAACTTCATAATGCTTTGTATGGGCTCAAGCAAGCACATAGAGCTTAGTATGATAGGCTTAGGTCCTTTTTGCTGAAGCATGGGTATTTGATGGGTTATGTTGATAAAACCATGTTTTCTCTCAAGCATGGCAAAGATATCCACCTTGCTCAGACATATGTTGATGACATCATATTTGGTGTCTTTTCTCATGCACTTGTTGCTGAGTTTGCATATTCAATGAGCAGGGAATTTGAGATGTCGATGATGGGAGAGCTCACATTTTCCCTTGGTTTGCAAATCAAGCAATGCAAATAAGGTACTTTCATTCATCAAACAAAGTACACCAAGGATTTGCTTAAGAAGTTTGAGATGAGTGATGCAAAGCCCCTACTAACTCCTACGACAACCTTAGTTGCGCTTGATCTAGATGAAGATGGAGAAGAAGTGGATCAGAAGGAGTTTAGGAGCATGATCAACTCCCTTCTCTACTTGACGGCTATGAGACCAGACATTCACTTTGTTGTATGTATGTGTGCTCGTTTTCAAGCTTCTCCAAGATCTTCGCATCGTCAAGCCATCAAGCGCATTCTAAGGTATATCAAGCATACTCTTGAATTCGGCCTTTGGTATTCTGCATCTTCATCTTTATTCCTTAGAGCACTTTTGGATGCGGACTTTATTGGTTGTATAATTGATAGGAAAAGTACTTCGGGTACTTATCAGTTTCATGTTTATTCTCTTATTTGTTGGTTTTCTCACAAATAGTCTAGGATTACGCAGTCTACTGAGGTAGAATATGTAACTGCTGCTAGTTGTTGTTCTCAGATTTTGTGGATAGTTTCTACCTTGAAGGATTTTGGGTTGGATTTTAAGAGTGTTCCACTTCTTTGTGATAACACTAATGTCATTAACTTAGCTAACAACCCAGCATAACATTCTAGAACCAAACATATTGATATGAGATACCACTTTTTGAGAGATCACAATGAGAAGAGTGACATTGAGTTTCGATATATAGATACCCAAAACTAGCTTGCTGACATTTTTACCAAGCCCCTTGATGCTTCAAGATTTGCATTTGTAAGAGGGGAGCTTGGTGTTTGTCATCCTTATGACATTTAGTGAGGAGGGGTTTCTGCATTTCTTTTGTGTGTGTGCATTCCATGCATTATGTTCATTCACACACTTGCACAAGCTTCTGTTATATGATTAATTGCTTTTACGTGGAATTGCTTGTGTATGCCTTTGGATTATTGTATATGATCATGTTGATTAAACTCATTTGATATATCTGATATCTGTCATAAGCATTGTTTTTATGTCTTAAAAATCTAAACATGGTCATCACTTAGTCTAGTAACTAGCATGTGTAGGTTGATTGCTCTTACTATCTTTTACATGTCTGGTAGCTAAGCCCTTCTCACTTGGATGCAAACATGCAACTTGAACATCTAAGTGCTTTTCATGGGCTTCTTGTACTGAAATTGATATCCATGCCTTTTTTGCTTACATGAAATGATCTAGGCGGGTTTGCTTTGTCTCATTGTTTATGTTTTAGATTGCTTAACATAGCACTTTGGTATGAACTGAGACTTTGCAATGTATACCAAGACCAATACTTTAAGCTTCTGATGGTCTTTGTTTGACTTAGGCTTGGCTTGGTTAGTTAGCATAAAGTTGACAAGAAAATAATCCCTGGCATTGAACTAAATCAAAATGGAAAAGGAATCATAAAGCTTGAAAATATTGGATAACAAGTTTGCTAAATCTCCTTGTTTATGGACATGCATATTTGGGTAGATATTTTCTAGCTTTTGCACTTCATGTTTACCATGTCTAGTCTTCTAGGTTAAGTGGTGATGCTTTTTCTTGCTCAAAATGTGTAAAATTACTTGCTATGATCTTGTTTGGATATTATACACTTGAGCTTATCATACAACACTTTAAGACAATATTCAAGGCAAATGTTTGCTCTATACTGTAATTGTTGTCAATCATGTCTTAGAGGCTTTCATCTACACTCCACCATCACACTTCTCATTGCATATTTTGTGTCACCTTGATGCTTGCATTGCCAAAGGGATAGAATTTGTCTCATACATGCTGTTGCTAAAGGGAGAGTCACCCTGCTTTTACAAAGGGGGGAGAATTTCATTTTATTGTTGAAAATGCCAAAGGGGAGTTGAAATTTTTACAAAAGTGGAGAATTTAAAATCAAATGACATGTTTTGGATCTTTTCTGTGTTTTTGTGGTCATTTGTGCACTGATTCTTAAATTACCTCTGATCTATTTGATAGTTGTCAATGCACTCAACAAGGAGGAGATTGTGAAACCAAGTTGAGATGTGCCTTGGTTTTGTCTGTGATTAGTAATTGACAAGTATTCGCTGTACGCAGACATTTTACCGAAGTGTTCCGTATTTTGGAGTGTGCACCGGAATGTGTGTGTGCACCAGAGGCATTTTACCGAAGTGTTCGGTATTTCAGAATGTGCACTGGGGTATGTGTGTGCACCGGAGGCTTTTACCGAAGGGATCGGGATTTTGTATGTGCATCGAAGGGTTTGGGGTACCGAAGGGTGCTGCGAAACAATGTTTGCTTTCTCTCTTAATGTGAAGGAAGTGGATGCAACTTGGTGGTCAACAGTGAGGGGACAAAACCAGGTGGGAGACTTGGTATGAAAGGATCAAGGAAGCTGTGTGAAGTAAAGTGTGGTCAAAAGGGGTGTTCGGAGGCTTTCTGAACGAAGGGTCTCGAACACAAGTGCACGGGACAGAGACAAGCAGGCCCTCCGAAGATGCACTCCGGAGGGAGGCATTTTGAAGGGTCACTTCGAAGGTATGCTCTGGAGGGATAAGTTCGAAGGCTAGCAAACCAAGACCTCTGAGGGGAGACACTTTGAAGATGTGCTTCGAACAGAGGTATTTTGAAGGCATAATTTGAAAGGTCACTTCAAAGTATGAATGGCTTGTCGTGGCTTTGGTCATGTTGGCTTCGGTACACGAATGGACGGTGGTGGAGCTAGAGGAGCTGCGAAGCCACGGTGGTCCACTTCAGGGACATGGTGCGAAGGTGACAAGGGATTTGATGGTTTCAGCTCAAAACCATCACACTACAAGTCGACCTCGATGCAGCGAAGCCTCGGTGGTACTGTGAGTCAAATTTGAGAGTGTTGAGAGTGTTGGCAATACCTCCAAACTAGTACTAGCAAAGGGTGTATTTGAAGGTTGTCTTTTCATAAGAAAATTTTTAAAGCTCCTATTCACCCCCCTCTAATCGCCTTTTTGGTCCAACAAATTTGAACTACAGGTGCTTGAAATAATAAACCGAAATTTATAGAAAAGCCAAATTCATGTATTTAGTCCATTTTTAGTTCTTATCCACTAAATTGAAAGGAATTTTGAAAAAACTAGGTTACGACACGTAGGCAACATGGAGCTTAATGATTTTTTAATTATCGCATACGATATTAATAAACTCGGATATTCTACAAGAACGAATTATGATTAAAAAAGAAATAAGTTGGTTTAAAAGAAAATCGATGGTTAAATATTTAATTGAATTTGAAACTTTTTCTACAATCAAAATACATCGTATCTTATATCTTGAAAAAATTGGTATTTTTGTAAGTCACTTAGCTATTTTTAGTTAATTAATTATGTTTCTAAATTTAAAATTAAAAAAGTGAAATTTGAACTGCAAGTGTGTATAAAATAACAAACTCATGATATTAAGAAAAATAAAAATATAGATTGTATGCTACAAACCACAAAATCTTTAAAAAAATTCTACATTTAAAAAAAACATTTTTTCTTTTTTGCTTTTTTGTTTTTTTTTCTACATTTTCTTCTTCTTCCCTCTTCCCTCATTCTTTCCCTTTCTCCTGCGCTGGTAGAGGCAAACGAGCAAGTGGCTTGGGGCAGGTAGAGGAGGGCGTTTGTTTGGTCGGGTGAATATGAAAATTTCACATAGAAGCCGGGTGAATCTGTTGAAGCTCTGTTTGGTCATTTTCCATCGATCATCAACAAGCTTCAGGCCAACAAGGACGATGGAGTTCAGCTGGTCTCAGATCATGAGCAGGCGCTCAAGGTTCTTCATACCTTGGACCCTAAGATCTGGGAGATCAAGGTATCCTCTATCATTGAGAGCACATCTTGCGATACCTTGACTATCATAGAGCTTTTCAGTAAGCTCAAGGCCATAAAGGTTGATATCTAGTTGAGATCAAATCTCACTGGTTCTGGCTCAAAAACCCTGGCCCTTGCGACATCTTCTGTTGACTCGTCCTCTTTGAGCTGTGCTGCGTTCTCCTTGATGTCTATCACTGAGAACCAGCTTGATTCGTTAGGAGATGATGATCTGTGTCTTTTTAACAACCGGGTGTGTCGTGTCTATGATAAATGAATGTTCAAAAGACACTGCACAAAATTGGGATGCTTTGAGTGTGGTGATCTAGGTCAATTCATCGCCGACTGCCCCAAGCGGAACAGTCACAAGAAAGGCACTGGCGGTGGCTCCTACGACTCATTCAAGCACCACGACAACTCCACCTTCACAAAGGCAAGCCAAAGACGAGGTTCTTTTGAAAGGCCCTAAAGGACTACCGGCGTGAGAACAAGAAGCGAGACAAGGCCTTCTTCGTCGAGATGGAGAGAAGCTACTCCAAGAGATCATCGTCTTCTTCCTCTTCATCGAGCTCAAGCGATGAGGAGATCGTGATCAAGAAGGGGAAGGACAAGGATGATCCGGTTGGCCTCTGCTTCATGGCCTTCGAGGACAAGCCGGAGAGCCGCTCGGTTCACAGCCGAAGGTCCTGCAAGAGCGTCTTCTCAATGGCTCTTGGGGATAAGGAAGAGAAGGGCTCCCCCGATAACTCCGACGATGATGACAATGAAAAGGTATCTTCTTATGAACAATAAGTCATTGAATTGCTTGAAGAGAACCATCAGGAGTTGAGATATCGGGAGAAACTGCTTAAAGGGGCTAAGAAGAGGATAGATGCACTTGAGAGTGAGCTTTCCTTGGCCAATGGCAATATTGAGAGTTTGTCTTCTTCCCCTTGCTTGGGTGGTAGCAGTGAGTGCCCTAACTGCGAGGTGCTGTTGTGTGACCTGATGACTATGAAGTCTAGGTACACAGAGAGGGTAGATGAGAGAGACGCTTTGGCCACTAAGCTTGAGAGTGCTTAGTTGGAGCTGAAAGATGCTCATGCCACTATCGTCATGCCGTGTGTAGACTACCCATCCCATTTAGCTAGTTTAGCTGAGTTGAGAGCTAAGAATGATGAGTAGTTGGGCGAGTTAGTGAGAGTCAGGGCTGAGCTAGAGCAGACTGAGCTTGATCTTGAGACACTATCAGTTCCACCCACTGTTTGTGAGAACTGCTTGTCCCTGAGATTGGAACTAATCAAGCTAAAAGCTTAGAAGTCTGTCCAAGTTGATAGAGAGTGTGAGATCTACTTGTCTTAGGTGGAGCTACTAGCTGCCTTGAGAGAGGAGCTAGCTGATGCTCAAAATGAGAACTCTTACCTCCGTCAAATCCTGAGTTGGGTGAGTGCCAGAGAGCCACAACTTGGCATGATGATCTAGCAGTTCAAGAGGCAGGATGGGTTTGGGGTAGGTTACACCTACACTAAGGCTGACTTTGAGAGTGCCATTAGTTGTGAAGTGGAGTGGAGTAAGATAACTCCAGAGCAGAGATATCCCAAGACTTACTCCACTGGGTCTTTTCAGGCCTGTCAGCCCAAGGATGGAGTGCTTCAAGAACAACCTAAACCTCCACCCAAGAACCCTATCTGGATCTCAAAGCCCAAGCATCTCCACACTTCTCTTGACTCTCTACCTAGACCCTCTCACACCAAAGAGTCTACACCCAACACCACCAAGCCCAAGAACCCCAAGCCTCAACCACATCCCAAGAAGCCTACCTATCACTATGAGTTATGTCAGAGAGACGAGCATCTTGAGGAGTTTTGCTTCAGGAGGAAGCAGGTTGAGAGAGCAGAGAGAGCTCGAGGTGGGTAGGAGAAGTTCTACCAGCAGGGTGGTAGACAGAGAGTCCCTCGATGCGGAGAGAGGCTAGAGGCTAGGGCGCATCGTGTAGGTAGTGGTAGAGGAGACGGCTTTCGTGTCTGTGCTCCGGAGGGTGGTTTTTGCTCTGGCAGAGCTCCAGGTCATTCTGAACACGGCTTTGGACCTCGTGGCCGAGACTTTAGGTTGAATAGAGGACCGTGCTTTGAGCCGCGTTTTGGTCCAGACTCTTATGATTCCTTCTGCTTTCCTTCTTTTGAGCAGATGGCTCGACACTGGTTTAGCTCCTTTGCTAAACCTGGTGTCGGACTGTTTGCTCCCACTTATGACCATTGATCGTGCAGGATCGAGGACTGGAGGACGTGTGGATCATGGATTCAGGATGCTCTCGCCACATGACGGGACATCGCGGATGGTTCTCCAGCCTCACTTCCCTGAGCTCCAAGGAGTACATCACTTTCGGGAACGGTGGTCAAGGGAAGGTACACGACATTGGCTCAATTCGAATCTCTGAGCATTCTCTTTAAAGAATGTTGCTTTGGTTGGAAACTTGAGTTTTAATTTTGTCTCTATTTCACAACTTCTTGAGGATGGTTTAGAGGTTCGTTTTAAGAAGGGCATGTCTTCTATTGTTGATTCTAGAGGATCTTTGGTTTGCCAGATCTTACCCTTCGATAAGGTTTTTCGGATTGATTTCTCTAGTTCTTTTGGCCCTTCTCGCTGTTTGATCGATGGATCCTCTTCTGAGCTCTAGAGGTGGCATAGGAGGTTAGGTCATTTGAGTTTTGATCTGCTAGTCAGATTGAGCTCTATGGACCTTATCCGAGGATTGCCCAAGCTTAAGATGGAAAAGGATCTAGTTTGCCATCCCTGTCATCATGGGAAAATGGTTTCCGCTTCTCACGCACCTGTGACTCAGGTGATGACTTCATACCCGGGAGAGCTGCTACACATGGATACTGTTGGTCTAGCTCGGGTACGCTCAGTCGGTGGGAAGTGGTACGCGCTTATAGTTGTTGATGACTTTTCTCGATTCTCGTGGGTTTTATTTCTGGAGTCTAAGGATGAAGCTTTCCAATTTGTTCATGACCTGGTTTTGAAGATGAAGAATAAGAACAATGGTCGGATGTGAGCAATTCGCTCTGACAATGGCTTTGAGTTTAAGAACTCTCAGTTCGTCAGCTTCTTTAGTGATAAGGGTCTTGAGCACCAGTTTTTTGCTCCTTACACTCCCCCACAGAACGGCTGTCACGCCCCGATTTAATAAATCAGGACTTTATTGAAATTCCATAGAAAATCAATAAACCAAGACGTTCATCATGCGACCACGTACAAATACGAGCAATCATTCACGGTTCGTAGACCGTATTAATACAAAAGTGAATAAAGGTGAAGAGAAACTAATAAAATCAAAGGTCCTAGATGAACGCCTCCTTCCAGTCTCGCCTCGACTGGGTCGCTACTCCAGACCTTCATCCTCCTCGTAGTAGATGGGCTCTGGTGGTGTAAGTCAACGGGGGTGAGTACAAACGTACTCAGCAAGCCACCGAATGCAAATATAATGCAGAGTAATAACAAGGGGGATAGTGGCTAATTTTGTGGAAAAGCATAATTGTAAAGCAATTAAATGTGAGCAAGTTATTAGTACTGAAATGTAAACATGTGTATGCATCATCATCTTCTAACTCGAGGGGTACAGTCAGCCCCACCTCGCTCAACAGTCCTTACATGCCATGAATATCTCAACCATTCAAACAATTATAAACTAACTGCGAGTAGTTACACAACTCGCCCTTGACCGTGGGCTCGGCTTTTCGAAAATATTAAATACTCTGATCAGAGATGTACCACTGTACCCACAAGGCACGCACTCACCACTTACACCGAAGTTTAACGAGATGACCCATACCATGGGAACTCGTGCCAAAACCTTCCATATGGTCCTCCTCGACCCGACAGCACCCTCTTATGGGTTTCGTATCGTGTCTCGACACGTCGAGCCTCACCATACCCCCCTTGAGCCACGTCGGTACAAGTCACCCAAAGGTTGCCCCTTGCCCCCTCCACTATGGTGCATCGAGTCGGATTGTTCCATACTTTCAGTTAGGACTTACCCATTAGACTTTGCAACAGATCCCGCAGACCGGTCCTTATAGTGCCCCGGTGCGACCAACCAATGCCCTAGCTTGCACCCGGAACCCACCATACTTATAACATAGCCAACTCCAACAGAGTCCAGAGACGAGAATAACGGGGAAATTCATATAACAGAATCCAACTATCTACGACTCATTCTTTTTATCGTATAGTAGTTGTGCCAGTACATTGGGCACTAGCTAATATAATATTGACAGAGTGACAAGGAGTTAAGGCTCAATAAGCATGGCTTGGGTTTGCACACAAGGACGGGGCTCTAATAAATATAAGTGTAGGGCTTGATATTTGTCTAATGCAATATTATCCTATGAGTTATAGTGATAATTTATTAAAACATGGGCTCAATGATGATCAACTATTTCCACAGGAGTGGGTCGAATACTTGCCTTGCTCAGCAAATGGTGACGGAGGAACCACGGGATAAAACTCCGGCTCCTCGGCGAACTCGAAGTCTTCTTGATACGGAAAAATAAACAGTACATTCAATAAACAGATAAAAACCACCAAATAATAAACATTCATGTTTATGGGTTTTATTATGTGAAATAAAGTTTTAATATTCTGAAGTTTGGTGAAAAACAGTAAACTTATATTTTAAGGTTTTTCCTAATTTATTTTCTGAATTTACTATTTTATCCCTAAGGGGTTTTTATTCATTTAATTAACAAGATTATTTTGGGCAATAGTAACATACTGTTTTTATGGTATAAATGTGTAGAGAATAAAATTCTGAATTTAATAAAATTTGAATGGTGAAATTTGGTGTTAAAATGAGCAAGTTATGAATTTTCAAAGTTTAAACAATTTTCTGGAATTTTATTTAAACAGAAAATGGGTTTTAGTCCACGGTGAGCCAGGCTCACGGTGGACTGGGCCACTGTGCGCGTGGACCGGATCAACCAGGACCGTCGGATCTAGATCCGGCGATCGGGCGCGAGGCGGGAAGGGTTAAATGAAAATGGACAGTCACGATTAAAACGTGCGAAGGGTTATGACGTGGACGCACCAAATTTAGTCAAGCTTTTAAAAACCGATCGACGGCCAGGATCACAGTGTACCGGTTTGACCAGATCTGAGGGCTCAGATTAGATCCCATAGGATCTAATCTGGACCGCCCAGATGTGAACGTACGGCGCAGATGCCGTCCGGCACGGCACGAGCTAAGGGGCAATTACCCCCTTTGTTCTCGACTCCGGCGATGCGACGGCGAGGCGTGGGTTGAATTGCGAGGCTAAGGCCAAAAATGGAGCCAGTGACGTGAGGGGAACTCGGGCGTACCGGCGGTGGGGGCAGCGGCGAACTGACGGCGACCGGCGACGATGAGGGGCGATGAAGCTGTTCGGGTTCGTCAGCGGTGAGGCGATCCGGCTGTCCTCTTGACCGTCGGAGGCGTGGACGAGGACGGGCGGGTACTGGCGGTCACGAAGGTGGCGACGGCGGGAACGGCGAGGGCTTGGATCGCCAGCGAGCGGTGGCTAGAGACGGAACAGAGCTAAAGGCCGAAAACTTTGTGGCGGGGCTCTGGAAAGCGATGGCTTGCGCTAAGGAGGTGTGGGCAGTGAGCGGTGGCCGAGGGGGTCTTTATAGGGTCACCGGCGGTGGATATGGTAGGCTATAGGAGGGAAACCCGTGGAGGGTTTCTATTTTACTCCGGTGAGGGTTTCCTTTAGCTCGACTAGCTTCCATATTCGTGAAAACGCGTCGGTTATAGACGGAAGGGGGTCATGACGATGCAAGGAAGGAGTCCAGGGGTCAATCAGGTGAAATTGGGCGGCCGGCGGCGGGATTCGGAAGGGGATCTCGCAGGAAAGGAAAGGGGAGGGGGATTTCCATCGGGGAAGATGGATCCGACAGGTGGCCCCCACTTGTCGGCGGGTGAGCGAGAAAGGAAAGCCAGACAGGCGGGCCCCGTCGGTCAGAGAGAGGAAGAGGGAAGTGAGTGGCTGCCATGTGGGACCCAGGCGGGCGCGGGCGGGAGAGGAGAGAGTGGGAAGTGTGCCGACAGGCGGGTCCCACATGTCAGTGACTTGAGCTTGGGTTGGGCTGGGCTGGGCTAGAGGTACTTTGGAGGTTGGCGGCCCATTAGGATTTAAATTTTTTTCTAATTTAAAATAATTCCAGTAATTCATTTATTTGATTAAGGGTTGAATCTCTGTTGATAAAAATTTGTAAAAATTCCTGAAATTATGTTTTGGCCTCTAGTTTATCTCATAAAATTTTCAAGTTCAGATTTTGATTATTTCTCCCTGTTTGGCTTTAATAGGGCTCTTTTAGGATTTTCTTTAATAATAAAATTCAGAAATTTCTTTAATAATATTTTTCTTTTATTTTATTTCCTTTTAATTCTTGGGGTGTTACAATCCTATCCCCCTTATAGATAATCTCGTCCTCGAGATTCAGATCAATCCTCGAATAGCTCAGGATGCTGCGCCTTGAGTTCCTCCTCTTTTTCCCATGTAGCTTCCTCTACGGGATGGTTGCTCCACTGAACCTTACAGAAGCGGATGAAGCGACTTCTGGTGGTCCTTTCTTTGACTTCCAAGGTCTTGATTGGCTTTTCCACATAAGTCAGATCCTCTTGAACATCCAACTGTTGTAGGTCCACTTGCTCTGTTGGGACTCGGAGACACTTCCTTAGTTGGGACACATGAAACACGTCATGTACCCCGGCTAGTGAGGGTGGTAGTTCCAACTGATAAGCGAATCCACCTTGGCGTCGAATAATGGGAAATGGTCCAACATATCGAGGGCCAACTTTCCTCTCATGTTAAACCGTTGAGTACCACGGAGAGGTGTGACTCAGAGGTAGACGTGATCTCCCTCTTCAAAGGCTAAATCTCGACGACGATTGTCCGCATAGCTTTTCTGTCGAGATTGGGCGGTCTTGAGTCAGTCTCTGATAACCCGTACCTTCTCTTTGGCTTCTCGAAGGATGTCTGTTCCAAATACTTGGGATTCACCAGTTTGATCCCAAAGTAGAGGCGTCCTGCACTTACGTCCATATAGGGCTTCGAACGGGGACATCTGTAGGCTGGCTTGATAACTGTTGTTGTACGAAAACTCAACGTACGGTAGACTCTTGTCCCAAGTTGCTCCAAAATCCAAGATGCATGCCCGAAGCATATCTTCCAATATCTGATTCACTCTTTTCGTTTGTCCATCTGTCTGAGGGTGGTAAGCAGTGCTGAAGTTCAGTCTCGTTCCCATGTCCTCTTGAAGGTTCATCCAGAAACGAGAGGTAAACTGACTTCCTCTGTCAGACACTATCTTCTTGGGCACTCCGTGAAGACACACAATACGGGCCATATACAATTCTGCGAGCTTAGGGCCACTGAAGGTCATCTTGACCGCTATGAAGTGTGCTACTTTGGTTAGCCAGTCAATGATTACCCAAATAGAATCATATCCAAGATGGGTCTTTGGCAGTCCGGTGATAAAGTCCATACCGATCTCTTCCCATTTCCATTCAGGCACTTTAAGTGGCTGTAACAATCCTGCAAGTCTCTGATGTTCTGCCTTCACTCGTCTACAGGTGTCACATTCTACGACAAACTGGGCAATCTCTTTCTTCATGCTAACCCACCAATAGCGTTCCTTCAGGTCCTGGTACATCTTGGTACTCCCGGGATGGATGGAGTACAGAGTATCATGGGCCTCCCTTAGGATAAGGGACTTTATTTTAGGTTTATCCGGCACACATATCCGGGTTCCAAACCATATGGTGCCATTCTCATCCTCTGAAAATCCTGGGGCTTTACCTTGCCTCATGTTCTTCTTTATGGCTGCTATATCCAGGTCTTCTAACTGAGCTTCTCGGATCTGCTCGAATAGGACTGGTTGGGTCTCCAAGATGGCCAGGTATGCTCCGGTGGTTAACCCAAGGTTTAACTTTTCCATCTCCTTATAGAGCAAAGGAGTGTGATCCTGAATCATGATGGCGGTACAATATCCCTTTCGACTTAATGCATCAGCTACCACATTTGCTTTTCTGGGGTGGTAGTGAATACCCAAGTCGTAGTCCTTTATTAATTCCAACCATCGTATTTGCCTCATATTGAGGTCCGGCTGCGTGAAGATGTACTTCAAACTCTTATGATTCGTAAAGATTTTGCAGCGATTTCCGACCAAATAATGTGTCCATATCTTAAGGGTGTGCACAACGGCGGCCAATTCCAAATCGTGGGTCGGGTAATTCAACTCATGGGGTCTCAACTGACGAGAGGCGTATGAGATAACCTTCCCATCTTGCATAAGAACACATCCCAATCCTTGGCGAGATGCGTCGCAATAAACATGAAAGTCCTTCCGGATATCTGGTAGGGTCAGTATGGGTGCTGACACCAGCCAGGTTTTGAGGGTGCGAAAACTTTCCTCGCACTCGGGAGTCCATTCAAACTTCTCTCCCTTCTGCAATAACTTGGTCATAGGCTTGGCTATCTTGGAAAAATTCTCGATAAATCTCCGATAATATCCGACCAAGCCCAGAAAACTTCGTATCTCAGATACGTTTGAGGGTGTTAGCCAATCCGTAACTGCTTCTACGGTGGCAGGGTCCACTACGATACCTTGCGCAGAGATGATGTGTCCAAGGAACTTTACTTCTGCCGTCCAAAGTTTACACTTGCTGTACTTGGCGTATAACTGGTGCTCCCTTAGTTTTCCTAAGGTTAACCGGAGGTGAGTCTCGTGCTCCTTCTGATCCTTGGAATAGATGAGGATGTCGTCTATAAAAACCATGATAAATTTGTCCAAATACTCCATGAACACCTTATTCATCATATTCATAAAGAAGGCAGGGGCGTTGGTCAATCCAAAGGACATAACCGTGCACTCATATAATCCATAGCGAGTGGTAAAAGCTGTCTTGGGTATATCCTCCTCTCGAATCCTCAGCTGATGACATCCGGACTGGAGGTCGATCTTGGAAAATACCATAGCTCCTTTCAGTTGGTCAAAAAGATCATCGATCCTGGGTAATGGGTATTTATTCTTGATGGTCACTTCATTCAAGGCTCGATAGTCCACACACATACGCTTAGCCTTGTCTTCTTTCTTCTCAACGAAGATGACGGGGGCTCCCCACGGAGAAGTGCTAGGTCTGATATAGCCTTTCTTCTCAAGATCCTCCAACTGCTGCTTCATCTCAGCTAACTCATTGGCGGCCATCCGGTATGGTTGCTTGTAAATGGGAGTGGTTCCGAGTACTAAGTCAATCCGGAACTCGATGTCCATCTTGGGTGGCATCCCTGGTAAATCTTCTGGAAACACGTCCGGGTACTCGTAGACTACCGATATCTCTTCCAACGTAATCTGGTGTAACCTTGGTCTTCCGAACTTCAGGCTTGGCATCTGAAATGTGACGGCAGTCCCTTCTTCACTGGTCACAGTCACTTGTCTCCGGGCACATCTTATCACTCCTTGGTGTTTATTGAGCCAATCCATTCCTAGAATGAGATCCAAACCTTGGCATTCTATTAGGATGGGGTCGGCCTAGAATATTGTGCCGTGGATATCTACCCATACCCTTGGACTATAGGATTGGGCTAGAGTTTGTTTCCCAAGGGTGACTATTAGCACGGCTCTCGGTAGTTCACTTATGTTTAGGTTGTTCTTTTCCACAAAAGTCATTGTTGGCGTAAAAGATTACGCTAACAGGTTTTTGTAGAAAAGAAACTAACAAACGAAGTGTTTGTGAAGCAAACTGTTCTAAGCCTCCGAAAGGATAATAACTTAGAATAGTTCGAAAGTGTGTATTGAATAACTTGTATTCGGTCCCTATTACAGGGTGAAATGGGGGGTATTTATAGGCCCAAACATTAAGGAAAAGACCTATTTACCCCTCTATTACAACCAACATTAAGGAAACTATTCGGTTTCCTTAATAGGGCTAAAATGGTAAAAGACTAATCTAATAAGAAAGAAGATAAGTCTTCCATCTTAGCTGGCAGAAAAGATCATGAAGGGCTTTAGTTCGAAGACATACTTCGAACCAATGCCTGTCTTCGTGCTTCGAACGGGGTTCCGAGCATCTTCGAAGATGAACTTCGGAGAATCTTCGAACTGGTTGACTGTCTTTATGCTGCTTCGGCAATAACCCCGAAGATGAGATATTTTCCCCCAACAGTAGCCCCTCGAATACGCTTCTCCGTTCGACCTGTAACGTTAGGAGAGCAGTATACGGAAAGAAAAGATAACCAATCATAGGGGTTATTAGTTTTTATTTTATCTCCGAAATGCATGAAGATATGAACTTCGAATTAGTCTTAAGATAGTTATTTTTCAAACTATCTTAGTACCGACTCCAGAAGTTCAAAAGTCTTTTTAGACTTAGAAGAAATAGCCGTTAGTTTCTGTTTCCAACGGAAACTGTAGCAGGCGTTAATTTCATAAAAGAAGTAACGGCAGGAATGCGAAACGACACGGATTAACGGTAAGAAAGTGTAGTCTAGGATATAAATAAAGGGCCTAGAAGTTACTCGGTTACCTTTTCACCGCATTCTAGCAATCAAAAACTTTTGAGCCCTTTGAGTTCTTGAGCCCTAGCCTTTGAGTTCTTGAGCCCTAGCCTCCATTTCCTTAGAGCAATCCAGCGATCGTGATGGTGAAGACCAAGGGATCTGCGCCTCCTTCGGCCTTGGCTCAGCAACAGGCGGCCGCAGCGGCAGCGGCGACAGCATTGGCGGCGGCACCTCCGATGCAGGCGGCGACATCCATAGCGGCAGGGGGGAGAAATCCCCAAATCGCCGATGACCAAGGTTTGTGCCCACCATCGACCAAATATTTGGATCAGTCTTTTGAGTTGGGGCCTTCTACCTGCAAGAGAGAGTCTTTGGCAATCACAGTAGGGGGAAAATTAGTAATGGAGTTATGATTCGAAAGCCGGGCAAAGAATCGATTCCATCACCAAGACCCGGAGAGGTTGTAGTATTCGAAGCCTTTTTCGAAGCAGGCTTGGGCCTCCCTGCTGTGGACTTCCTGGCCGAAGTACTTAATCTGTTCCATGTAACCCTCCCTCAGCTATCTCCGAATGCTGTAGCTAGATTAGCTATTTTGAATGGGCGCTGAGAGCCGAAGGTTGTGAGGGGAGGGCAGAAATCTTCGCTGCACTTCATAGAGCAACTTGCCAGCCGAAGACCTTCGTAGGCTCCGGAGGTGAAAAAGTGGTAATATCCTTCGGCTCTATCAACTTTAGGCTTCGGGACGAATATGCTCTTCAGTTTCCTGCCAAGGCCATCAATGCTAGATGGTATACTGATTGGATCTTGAGGTGGTTCTATGCCGAAGTTGGAGCGAGCAGTCCTCTGGCTGGGCCCCTCAAAGAAATTCAATTCCGGAAGGAAGCCTTAGTGCAGCCAGACGAAGGCCAGCTCGAAGCTCGCCTTAACCTGCTTCAGAAAATTAGCCGAAGGTTAAGCATGCGAGACTTAGCCGAAGAATTCCTCGGACTGCAAATTCCTCCGCTAATGGCCAACTGGCCTATCATCTTTGAGGATGACTCGGAAGGCGGTCTTCGCAAGATCAATTTTACTTCGAGCCCTGCAGGTAACTTCGAAACCAACATGCATTGAACATATTTACTTCGAAGAAAGACTAACTTGAATTATTTTTAGCTTCTTCAGCCCCTATTACCTCAGAGCAAATTGTAAGGGCTTCGGAGAAGATTTTGGGTGCCCCAACTCCGACTGAAAAAGAATGGCGAATTAAATTGGTCGGGAGTTGGGAAAGGTTTAACAGAGTATGGGGAATGTTGGAGTTAACTCCGCCCCCTCTGATGGACTGGGTGCCTCTGGAGAAAGGACCCAAGAAAAGAATGGCTGAAGCCGGAGCTTCTAGCTCCGCAAGGACTCCGGTGAAGAAGGTGGCTCGGAAGCCAAAAAATCTCGCACCTTCGAATCCTGCGCCTTCGAGCTCAAGAACCTCAATCTCTGGTTCTAAAGAAGATGAAGGTATATTATTAGTGAGATTGATTGATGAAGATGCAGCTCAACGAAATATTCACATTGAAGATACTGCAGGTATACCGGAACTCCAAGCTAACATTGAAGAAGTAAGAGCTCCGGATACTCAAGAGGAGCAAATTGAAGCCCCTATGGGTGAAGAGGAAGTCGAAGTTCCTGCAACTTCAGTTGTGGAGGAAAGGACTGCTCACGGAGATGCTCCGACAGCAGAAAATTTAACTGTGGATTCAGATGATGACTTCACCTTCGATCCTCCGAGCAGTCCAGTACTCGATCTCCCGGAGAATGTCGAAGGTAAATTTCGCATAATTCTTTATCATTTTCTGCAAAATTTTACAATGTATAATATTTTTGTTTTCGCACAGCCTCCTGCTGTAGAAGTACATCACGAAGACACAATTCAAAGGCCTTCGACAACTTCGGAGCCACACCCGGAGGTTACTCAACAGGGGCCTAGAAGGGGTAAAAGACACATAGAGCCTCTCCCTACTCAAGGATCGACTTCGTCTGAGTCAACAGATGAAAGTGAATCAACTGAGGGGAGGCCATCTTCAGAAGTTCCAAGGACCTCAGGAGAACACTCCGGAGCTTTGCCAAGCAGGGAAGATCAAAAGGCTTCGGCTCTGCTCCCTCTTTTAACTCCTTTTTTGGAGCAAAGAAGAGGGCTTCGGACTTTGCTCGAACCTCTAGGTCGAGTGAGTCGGAAAGTCGGGGAGACAGAGCTAGTAGCAAAATTAAGCAAGGCGAAGAATTCGGAGCTTAATGTTGCTTTGGAAAGAGCAGCTTATCAGGTACGGAGTACCTTCGAACCGATATCTTTAGCAAATTATATTGGGTTCGAAGTACATCTTCGAACCAGCAGCAAATTATAAATGAATAATTTCTTACTTCAGTTTTTTCTCTTCTTAGCAAGCGGTCTTGGCCCGTGCTGTAGCCTTATCGAACGAAAATGAAATTACTCAGCTCCGGGAAGAAAATGAAGCTCTGAAACGCAACTTATCTTTCTCCGAAGCTAGAGTACTTCAAATGGACAATGTAATTTCAGCGGAGCGCAGGGCCAGACAGGGCTTGGAGGCTGTTAATAAAGAGCTCGAAGCAGAAAGAATCATGCTTCGGGCCGAAATTGAAAAGTGAGGTCGGAGCATGCTAATGCTGGGTCCGAACTTGTAAGGCTCCAAGAGGAAGCTAGCCAACTCTTAAACCAGAAGAAAGATTTAATTACGGAGAACGCTAGGATTTCCGGAGTTTTGGCAGAAACGACTTCGAGCAAGGATGTTCTAATTGAAGAAAAGCTTAAGTCGGAGAAGGTGGCTACGGAGGTCATCGAGCAGATGCTAGGTGTCTTGGAGTACTTTGGTACTACCGGATCACTACCTTCGGATGACAATGTGACTCTGCTGCGCCGGTTAAAGAGGATCCAAGGAGCAGCGAAGCAAATGAAGACGGCAGGCATACGTTATGGAGAACTCTCCGGACAAGTGTCTGCCCTTGGATTACTTCGTTACTATGAGGATTTGGGCCGAATAATTACTCCGAGCGCAGAGGGCTCCATTACCTTTGACGACGAGAGACTTTTGAATCCTTCCGAAGGCGTGACTGCCGCCTGGCGAGCCTTTCAAACTTCATGGAGAGCCGAAGGTCGTTCTGCGATCAAGGCTTGGATTGATGAAGGCCAACGCCAGAAGCAAGTTCGGAGCCAAGCTTCGAGCAGTCAGCCTCCTCCGAACCCGCAGGTTTAGGAATTATTTAGGATTTTTTGATTATGTAAAGCTCATGCTTGTAAACATTTATCAATGAAAGTCTTATTTGTCATATTTTTAGGCTTTGCCTCTTATGGAAGATATCAAAGTGTTAGAGCTTAACATCGAACTTCGTTCATTGTGGAACACCTTCGAACTTCTAAAGAGTTATAAGCGTCCTCGATTTCTTATTCCTCGAGATGACTCCGGCGTAATTGCGCCCGAAGTAATCAAAGACGTATTGTCTTATATTAAAGAGGAATATAAAGAGATTGACGCAAACACCTCGTCTTCTGAAGACACTAATTGGTCTGAAGACGAAGGTGAAGCCCAAAATAAAAGATCTGAAGATCTTAGAAGCTGGGAAAGAAGCCCCGAGCGGCTTTGAACTTGGGCCGAGCTTCAACAAGAGCAGAAGGATTTTAGAGCATCGAGGGGGAGGAAGAGAGTTAAACGTAAAGTTCTTAGAACTTCTGATGTTGGAACTAGTCATTCCACCCCTAGCTCTCGGGACCGAAGAGGTCTCCGATTCCTTCTTGGTATAGATACCAATTTTTCATAGTGTAATCTGTAAACACATTTATTTCAATAATGAATGCCGATTTAAAATTGTCTCCATATTTACTAGCCCCTCTTTGGGTATAAGCAACTTCGAAATGTATTCAAAGATGGTTATGCGCAAAGAAAAAACTTCGGAGTACAATTTTTTGGGGGTTCGGAGCCCCTCTGTCATTTAAAGATCTTTTGAAATCTTATGAAATGTCTTCGACTTTTTGCAGTCAGAAGAATGGCAACTTAGTACCTTTGTTTACGAAAGAAATCAATTGAGATAACTTTCAGGACACTTTAGTGTCTTAAAAAATTTGTCACTTTGGACTTATGTTAACAGACATTCGAAGCTCATGGCTCAAATGCTGTTTTGCTTTAGCCACCTTCGGCTTGTCTTTGCGATCTCTGACGAACCAATGGTTCGGAGTTTGCAATGGTCTCTTTGGACTCTTTTTACGGATGTCTACCAGCCAATGGCTTGGACTCCGTATAATTTAGCCACCTTCGGCTGTTTTTGCAGAAGTCTACCAGCCAATGGCTTGGACTTCGCAGAATTTGGCCACCTTCGGCTCTTTTTTACGGAAGTCTGCAAGCTGCAGCTTGGACTCCGTAGATTTTGGCCACCTTCGGCTCTTTTACGGAAGTCTACCAGCCAATGGCTTGGACTCCGTAGAATGTGGTTTTGGGCTCTTTTACGGATGCCTACAAGCCGTTGGCCTGGGCTCCGGATTATGTCAGCCACCACGTCGGAGGCTTCGAACTTTATGGGTTCGAAGTCCGAAAATACAACCCAGCTTAATGACACTTCCCTCTCAGTCGACCCCGCGGTTCCAGTGCGTCCACTCGGAAGCTGGAAGTCTATGAGGGGAAGGCAACTATCAGGGTCATATGCTTTATTAATTTAGAGGTGATTACAAGCGAATTACAAGGAGCCCTTATGCGAAGTATCGCTTTAGGTGCTCCGCATGCCAAGTATGTGCTAACTCTTCACCTTCTAAATTAGCTAATTTAAATGAACCAGGGCGCCCTGAGCGGACAATTAGATATGGACCTTCCCATTTATTGCCTAACTTCCCTGGTGCTATAATGCTTCGTAGAACAAGATGACCCGGCCTTAACTCACTGAGCTTAACCTTCGGGTCATACCAAGTCTTCGTCTGCTGATGATACTTTGATAAATTAGCTACAGCCCGAAGTCTTGTTTCTTCTGACAAATCTAACGAAGCTTGTCTTTCTTCTTCAATGTCCGGTTCGGTGCTGCGAAATGATCCCCCTTTGAGCTCCGTTGGAGTCATAGCTTCA